>JAVQMG010000073.1:650000-1862500 GCA_032878915.1 Castanopsis chinensis
AAACTATCCTCACTCTTGGCAATCCAACTCAGGAGGATGTGAAAATTGTGATGGAAAAGGTCTTGGCTCTTGATAAAGCCTTCCCACTTCCCTTGCTAGGAGCAATGCTTGACAAGTTCCCTTCAAAGTTTGAACCTGCTGTTTGGTGGCCTTCAAAACAATCCCAGAACAAAACCAAAGCACAAGAAGGTAAATTTCATAAGATGGCGAAGAATGGTTGGAGTGAGGAGCTGGAAGTTGAAATGAGAGATATTATTGAAGTGGTGAAGAGAAAACACATCGAAGACTATGTAAGGCTAGGCAACTTGGTGTTGAAGATCAACAAGATTTTGGCTATCTCAGGCCCATTACTCACTGGCGTTGCTGCCATCGGTTCCACTTTTGTGGGTAATGGATCATGGGCAGCGATAGTAGCAGTGGCTGCTGGGGCATTAGGAAGTGCTGTTAATGCTTTTGAGCATGGTGGGCAAGTCGGAATGGTGTTTGAGATGTATAGAAACTCTGCTGGCTTCTTTCGCCAATTGGAAGAATCAATTGAAGGCACACTTGAAGAAAGAGATGTGGAAAATAGAGAGAACGGGGAGTTGTTTGAAATGAAGGTGGCTTTGAAGTTTGGAAGAAGCTTGTCACAGCTAAAAGAACTTGCACGAAAATCTGCTTATTCTCGAAGAGAGGGAACTTCAATTGATGAATTTGCAAGCAAGCTTTTCTAATTTTAGTTCTGCACAAAGTAATTCTTTGATTCTTTTGACAAACAAAATTTTTGTATATCCATGTTGAAAGCTCAGTAGTATAAATCACTATAACTTGTTTAGACCCCTAATTTTAATTACAACTTGATTAATTTTATGCTTAACACACTTAATGTGGAACATATGTGATTAGCAAATTAATCAATCAACTCATTCAACAATTGCATGAATGAACAGTTTTGAATAATCTCCACTAACTTAATACTAAACTTATTACAATTAAATCCCACAAAATACAAGGAAATGAATTAATAAAATTACAAAATTTTATGTTATGAAATAAAGCCAACATAAATGTTATGTGCTTAACACGTGTAATATCGAAAAAGGTTAACTTTGATATCATGGAGTAAAGCTAACATAAATGTTATGTGAAAAACCACAATTTAACACATGTAACATTGAAAAGGGTTAACTTTGATTCTACTTATCATCAAGAAATTTTTTTGGAAAAAGAAACTGAAGCCATTTTCAGCCCCGCTTTTGTTAGCTGAGGTTCCGAGCTACTCATTTGACCGTTGCAAGAACATGCTAAATCTGGTTGTGGAATTTGATTTTATGTGAAACTTGGGTAGGATATTTTCTTAATAGTATGTTTTATAAAACCTAACTTTCCAAGTAGAAAGTCAGCTTGTGTTTGACAAAGTGCCTTTGTAAATAAATTTGTAGGCAGTATGGGTGCGTCTGGTATGCACTTTCCTGTGTTTTGGGTGGCAACCCATTTCTATGTGTTTTGTATGCTCATGGAAGAAAAAATTAGCAGCTATGTGGATTGTAGCCTTGTTGTCACTGTTAATGTATATTCACTCAATTCAATTTGAGGCCAAAGGGAACAAGTAAACAACGAAGAATCACATTCAAGCCAATTCAAATTAGGGTTCAGATTTCAACCAATGCAGGCTTTAATTGTTTTGCATGTAACTTTTGGCAAAAATAACGGATTGAGGCAAAACAAGTAGCACTATAAAGCTAATCCAAAGGACTACAAAGGTGGTCAATCAGAGCATGAACATCAGCACAATCACATGAAAATGCAAGAGCATATTAGAATTTGAATGGTGTATGGCGTAGATGTTTTTAGAATAAGCATATTTCACATATTATCATAAGAATTTAGATTAGATCTCAAATCTAGAAATCTAATAATCTAACCTAATTTTCATCATTTTATGTCAAATAACCTCTTTTTTTATGAAAAGAAAATGCACAATTCTATCATAAATGACATGTGGACGATGCTAAGCGCAATGAAAATTAGAATTTTTTTTACGTGATGCAAACTAGGGAATATATGCTAGAAATTTTATAAATGATGCATGAACATTATGTAATTTCATATAAGAAATTCATGTTAAAACAGTTCTACATTATATGACTAACCTATAGCTATAGGTACGTACACAGATCTACGAATCATCATGGAAAAGGCATGAGAAACATATTTATATAATTATATAGTGACACATACTATCATAATTCATAAGTGCATGGATGTACAAATCTACTTGAGATATGCGTAAAAAACATAATGATACAATTAGATCTGCCATCTCAATGAATGAATCTCTATCATTTTTTGGGGAGAATGAATGACTTGGGAGGGCAAGCCCTAGACCCCCTCCTCCTAATTATTTTTATAAAAAATATTAGTATATATATGGGTACTAATTTTTAGCAATTATGTTTTATAAAATTACACTTTATCCTATTTTAACAATATCATTGATTTTTTAAAGATAATATTATAATCACAAACTTTTTTACGACATTTTTACAAGTTGTTAAGGTAGAACATTCTTATTAGTTCACATTTGAGTCTACCATTTACATCATTTTTTTTTTTTAATAACAACTCACCACATCAACAATTTATAAAAATATTTGTAACTCTAACATCTTCCTCCTTTTAAAGGCCATAAAAAATACATATCTAAAAAATATAAAACAAATTATACAAACGCAAAAAAATTTGCCCAACAATAAAAATTACCAATAGTAAAGTTAAAAAGAACTAAGCCCAATCAACTTATTTTACCTATATATAACAAACAATTTGACACTTTAAAAAATTTTAAACAAATTAATTTTGTTCTTATCTAGCAGTAGACAAATGCAAGGAAGAACCACCCATGTTGTGTCCATCAAATTGTTCAGAAACACTAAAGGCTCAGGAGGATTTGCATTTAGATATTTCCATTAGAAACACTAAAGGTATCAGTTGACTTACAAGATTTTTGGCCATACCCATTAAAAGTTTATGGTGAGTGATTACTTCAATTCTATCATATCCCTTATTTTACATTTCTCCTTTATCAATAAAATTTTGTATTTTTATCAACCGTCACGGTTTCTTTCTTCATCAAATTCACAGTAAATGCTATAATATTTACAAGACTGCATTCCTGGTCTGAAGGGTTATAGCAGTTCTAGTGGCATTTTTGTTCTTTGACTTGTAGAAATTGACCTATCAGCATTGGCCAAATAGCAACCAGGTTTGAAGTGATAGGTTTTTACTACGTGGTATGAGAGACCCAACCAAAGAGAGAAAACTTTGAATTTGAAAAATTATGAAGAGGGAATGGGTAAGCTAATTAGGCTAAGTCAAGCCAGTTACCAGACAACCTCTGAATAGTTAGCTAGTTGACTATTCAAGAAATATGACGTGAATTTGATAGACTTAATTAGGCCTGTAAATTAGCCGAGTCGAGCCAAGCTAATTTGAGTTCTAAAAATTCAAGTTTGTTCCTTTTTTTTATTTTATTTTTTTATTATTAGCTTATCATCAAACAAGATTTTATTTTCAAGTTTGACTCTCTTCTTTTTTTTTTTTTTTTCTTTTTTTTCTTTTTTGTAGAGCAATTTCTAGCTTGTTCATGAGTTATTTAATTAGCTTATCATTTCATAATATATTATAAAACCTTGACTGAAATATTTTATCTTTGCACAATTCTATGAATATTTACTATGAATAGACTGTTTATATTATAAATAAGTTAAAAATAATAATTTAATATCATATGAACCTATTAACAAACTTATACAATCCAAATTCAAGTCTAAATAAATATATTTCTAGATGAGTATGTATATAAGATAATATAATATTATATATAATCAAATCAAACCCTCATATTCGTGAGCTTGTTCATGAACATATTATTATGTTAAGCCTGATTTGTTTAATAATCGAATTTAAAATAAAGACTTGAACTTGACTTGTATCTAAAGAAACAAATATAAACAAGTTTTTTCTTAAGTTAATCAAGCTCAAGTTATTCATAAAAAGTTTGGTTGATTTACAACCCTAGCTTTGATTATCAAAAAGAATTAACCTTATTGCATGCAAATTATTTTATAGAGTTTTACACACATCCCAAAACAACAAGTCAAGATTTTCAACTTGAAATCTTGAGTTCAATCCTTCTGGGATGTCTTTAAAACTCTATAAAATAGTTCATGTGTAATAAACACTACTCGAATGAAAATTTTAACATTTCAAACAAAAGAATTCAAAGTATCATATTCTTCTATTTTATCAGAATTCGTTAATTGCTCCATAATTTACACAGTGAACAAAAGTTACAAAACCCATAGATATAATTAGAATCAAGCAAAGATCAAGATTAAAGTGCATTTTTATTATCATATGTGTTGATGTTTTTACTATCCTTCGATAGGTTTTTAAAAAAAAAAAAAAAAAATTATTCTTAGGTTTAGCATGGAAAAATTCAAATGTTGAACTTTAAAATATATCATTTGACCCAGAGATACAAAAAGCCCATGTCAATCATTTAAAAAATGAACTAAAGCTCAACAGTTTATTAGTGATGAGATCCTACGCCAAAAATGTTGAGAATATTACACAAAATAATAATGGAAGAATAAGGTTAATATAAAAGACAAACAGAAAATAGATAATTTGGAAGCACTATATTGTTTTCCTTAGACAATATTTTCCCTCCACACTATTGTTACTGAAGAGTTATTGCAAATATGTCTTCAAGATAGAACCCAGATGTTGGGTTCTACAGATAGCAATTCTGGAGAACGATCACAGGATTTCTTGTGTTTCTCTCTAACTTACTATTTTTTCAAGTGAACATAAGCCTCTATTTATACCCATAGGGTTATATTTCATCAAAAAACACGTATGGAGAGTTAAAATGTTTCATAAAATCATTAACCAAGCTTGAAATCTCTTCAACCTTTCTAAATAGTCACTAGAAAAATTATGCATAAAATCCTGTTTCAGAATTTTTGATCGGTCAAAAAATTACTTTCAATCAATCGAGTGCTCTTCTCGATCGGTCGAACAAGAATCGAACAGCAATCGAGATATCGAGAAACTCTAGGATTTTTTCTTACCATTTTCAATCAATCGAGCCAAAGCTTCAACCAATTGAATATGCTGTATTTCGAATTTTCACTTAGAAAAGTCTCTAACTTGAATTTTCACTTTATGAAATAACACTCTCCAAACTCAAACATCATTATTACAACCTATCCACATATATATTTATATATACAATAAAAAAATATTTCACATGTCACAGAGGGAGCATTGTTATCTCTAAACAACCAAAGCATTGCTCTGCTTCCTTCATCATCTTCCTTTTCATCAACCCAAAAAAAAAAAAAAAAAAAGCCTAGACAAACTCATACAAAAAAAAAAAAAAACCTTCCATTTAAGAACATTAAAACCACTCATACATAAGACCACCCACCACCATAACTCCCTCACTATGGACATAGAAAATCCCAGAAAATCCCAAAAATTTCAAAAGAAACCCCACACACATAACTGGTTCTATGAAGCCAACCACAACAACAACAAAAAATAACATAAAGTAGTAGAGGTGGTATGCAAAGATTGAGGAAGGTCTAGTAAAACAGAATAAAGATAGAAAAGAAGCAACAAACAACACAAAAACTACTTCCATCTTCTTTGATCAAGCAACATACATGTAACATTGAATTCTTTTTCCCTCCTTGCAAATATTGACCTATCTATATAATCTAAAAATTGAAAAGCAATATTTATTACACTCTAGTTAATCCATCTCAACATAGTGTTTCGATGTCCATTCAGTCCATTTCAATTGTAGAATCTATTATTAAACAATTAGATGAGTTTATTTAATTATTTTTTTTCAAATCCATTAATACATGAAGTCATTTAAACTTGATTATAGAAAAAAGGTCATTTAAGTTTTTTTTTAATGAATATTAATCAAACAATAAGATCTTTTAAATAATGCATCTTATGAATGTTTTCATTTTTTTTAATAGTAAAAAGAACATTTAAATGATATATTTTACTAACTAAAAAATTTACAAAATAATATGATTGTTAGTTTCAAATCAATAATATAATAAAAAAAGTCCTAATTATATTTTAGTAATATTGTAGTTAGTAAAATTTTTATTATATATAACTTTTACAAATATAAATAATATTTAAAAACTAAAGCGTAATATTTTTATTGTTATTATGCTCCTTTTGAGCCACAATTTTAGTCCACTTTGGTCAATTCGATCCATTTCTGTCTATTTGATTCATTTTGGTCCAATTCAATCCACTTTAGTCCATATATTCTATTTCGGTCCCTTCTGTTTACTTCAGTCCATTTCAATCCACTATAGTCCATTTAGACTCAGTTCACTTTAGCCCAGCCCTTCTACTTCAGTTCATTTGATCCACTTTAGCCCATTTTCGTCCACTTTGGTCCATTCGGTCCATTTTGGACTTATTGGGCTTAAATTATTTTATTTATTTATTTTTGGTAGATTGCCTTTTTGTAGTTTTGGACTAAAAAACTCTTCTTCTTTTTCCCCTTAATTTTTGGGTTGAAAAAAATAAAAATTTTATTCTATTTTTGTCAAACTCTTTCGTTTAGTGCTAAAACATCCAAATAAAAATATTCTTAGAGCATTAATAGGTTGAAAACAATAATTTGACCTCTGGTTTAAAGAAGGCCAACAAATATTTAGTACGAGCTTATTATAGATGGACAAAACAGTAAGAAATTAAAATCATCTCTTTGCCAAAGATAAATAAGAGTGCATGGAAATGCCTAGGAATAAAAGAGAACATAAGAAACCAAAAATATACATATATAATTTATAACTTCGTTATATTAGTGGAAATTTCACATTTCTTTCAAAATTGGACAGCATTTTCTGCATCACTTACAAAAGCAAAATAAAATGAGATGCAGGAATGGTATTAAGTTTAGACAAAAGAAAATCCTCAAATAAAATAAAGTAAAATAGAAATATTAAATGGCAAGGCCACATGCCAATAATAAAAGATTCAGTAGCATTTGGTCTGGGTTCTTTAAAAAAAAATCCTCCACACCTAGAGAGTTTATGATTTCTTTAGAAAAAATCAAGAAAATGAGCGAGACAAATATAAATATTAAACCGTAAATGAATTACAAAAAAGGTAGGCATTGAAATTTTATTTATTTACTTATGCACAAATGAGTGAAATTTGTTGATACCACAATTTGATTAGACTATCCAAAATTCTAATCTTCTATTTTAAAATTATTTGTGGATTTTAATTGAAGCTTATCAAGCAAGCAACCGCATCATGATATGCTACTTAGGTATATACACAACAATAGATCGCCCTAAAAGCAATCACACCAGTTGTTGCACAATACAAAAGGTAGTCAATTCTATACATTTTTCTTCAAAAACACTCCACAATTCTTCTAAATCACTATAGATTTACATTTTTGCTATAGTGACTATGTAAATATACACAGTTACTATAGCTTTGCATCCTAATATTTCATTAATTTCACAAATTTGCTTATTTTTTCTCTCACTTCTCTGTCTGCAAAACCAATTCAGACTTCTGTGTTCTCTCATAATTTTCTTCTTCCTATGATACACACAAACACACCCACACAGACAAACCAACAGAGAGAGAGAGAGAGAGAGAGAGAGAGAGAGAGAGAGAGAGAGAGAGAGAGAGAGAGAGAGAGAGAGAGAGAGAGAGAGCATGTGTGGAAGGTTCAAATCATTAGAGAGAGAGGGAGGAGGGTGGAAAGCTTAAGATGGTTTGATCCATGAGAGATGAGAGGATTTAGTAAAAGTAAAGAGATAGAAAGAAAATGATAAAATAATAATAAAAATTTGAAGAAATATTATTATTTAAATACAATAGATTGTAAAATAAATTAATTGTTGTGAGTGTTTTTGAAAGGTGATTGTGTAAAATAGAAAACTAGGTTCTAATGTTAAAATGAAAAAAATAAAAAATTATAAAGACTAATGCTAATACTCTAATTCCAATTTATAACTTTTTGGTGAATTCATCAATCTACATTGTTAGTAAATTTTTCTAACAAACCAACTCTTAGTAGCCATTATAACCCAAAAAAAAATTAACAAAGAAACAAACTTAGCCAATTACTACAATTTAACAACTATTTTAATGATACACGTGACCAACTCATGCTCTTTAGCATACACCGTGCTCCTTCAACGAAACGATGCATTGAGTTTAACGAAGCATTGCGTTTGTAGAGAACATAACCAAAACATGGCGTTTGATAATATTTTGTACGTGAAAGCTAGAGTGGCATGCATGTCATGCAGGAACTTGTGAATGAAGTCTTGGAGACCATTGAGGTCGATGGAATAAAGGATGCCTTAGTAGACATTAATGGTCTATCAAATGAGCAGCACAAGAGGCTTACAATTAATAGCTGTGAAGCTTGTTGCCAACCCATCTATTATCTTCATGGTTGAACCAACAACGGGTTTCGATACAAGAGCAGCTGCAATAATTGTTATGCAAGCTGTGAAGAATGTGGCTGGTACAGGAAGAACAATTAAAGCATTTGATGAGGAAAAAAAAAATTTTGGGTAAAAGGGAGAAAGAACTAAAGAAAACTACACAAGCAAAAGACCAGTAGGACAACGCCTACTTAAGAAAAGACCAGACAGGTCATGGTTGAAAACAAGGAGTAACTCCACAAGAGGACAGTCAAAAATGCAGAAATCTTCATTTTGTTTCACACCCTTTCTTGCGAGGCTGTCAGCGCATCTATTGGCTTCACGATAGCAATAGCTGAGTCGAATCCACGGAATCTGAGTTGAAAACTGCTTGCAATCGTCCAGAAGGGGAGAAATGATGGGATTTTTCTTGATGGGATTTTTAAGAACATCTATTATAGCTTTTGCATCCAACTCTACTTCAATGGCTTGGAAGTTTTTGTTCACACATATGGTAAGGCCATCCCTTAACGCCCATACCTCCGCTTCAAAGCTCGAAGTAACACCAATCCTTCTTGAAAAACCCACCACTCAATTACTAGTTTCATCTCTAATCACACCTCCTCCACCTGCTAAGCCCAGGTTGCCTAGGGAAGACCCATCCATGTTTAGCTTTTTCCAATCACTTCTCAGCTTCTCCCATCTAATATTCTACATGGCAAAGCTACTGGCTTTCTTCCAATCTGCAGCACACCAGTAAAAGTCATTGGCTTGACTAATAATTTGGTCTGCCAACTTTGGGTTGGGAATACTATTCTGGAATATAACTTTATTCCTATGCTTCCATATCATCCAAACGGCAAAGAGGAAGATTATGTTCCAAGGAGGTTTGCTGTGATAGAAAACTTAATCATTCCTTGCATTCACAGACAGCCAAGAATGAAGATCACATGAGAAAAAATCCCTGTCCACCTCTGAAATGCCTAGTTGCTTCCAAAGTTCCTTGCTACCCCAACAATCTCGTAACAAGTGAATAATAGTTTCCGGTTCTTCGCGACACTGAGGGCAAGAAGGGTCAGAATTGACTCCTCTTGATGCTAATCATCTTTTACACCAATACTATTGTGAAAGCATTTCCAAATAAAGAATTAAATTCTTGGAAGGATTTTTATTTTCCATATTCAATGCCCCCTAAACTCATGGTTGACATTTTTAGTAGTTGCCAAATTATACACGCTTTTTAGATCAAAATTCCCATGGGAATTTGCTGCCCACGACATTCTATCCTCACCCGTAGCAACAATGGCGTAAGGATTAGCCTGAATTTCCATCTTTATGCTCAAAGGAAGATCAAAGGAAATTTTCGACCAATCCCACCCATTTAGCGAGATCACTTCCTTCACTTTCATGTTGCCTTCCTCCCTGTTTAGAGGACCTTGCACTAAATTCCTGACACGACCTTGCGAAAACCAATTATCCGTCCAGAACCTAAGATATTGTTGCTCCTAATGACCCATTTTGTTCCGGCATTAAAAGCATCCCGCCCTTTTCTCAAACCTTTCCACACTTAGGGACAAGAAAGTTTATCACTATTAGCCGAGCTTGTTCTCTTCCAAGTGCAGTATTTATTCTTAAGAACTCTAGCCCATAAAGTTTCTTTTTTTCTGAATGGAACCTCCAGTTAAGCTTTGCCAACAAAGAAGTATTCCTTCCCTTTACAGATTAAAGTCCTAGGCCCCCCTCCTTTCTAGGCCTTGTCACGTTTTTCCAACCCACCCAATGCATCTTTTTAGAGGAATTTGTTGAGCCCCCACAAAAAATTCTTACTGATCCTATCTATGCCTTCCAATAGTACCTTATTTGGAAGGTAAGCACACTACGTGGTGTAATTAGGAATAGTAGACAAAGAAATTTGGATCAATAATGTTTTGCCCGCCATAAACAACAGTTTTGCCTTCCACCCCAAGAGCTTTTGCTTCATTCTATCCAAGATAAAATTAAATCTTGGTTCTACGGCCCCTGATGCAAAATAGGAATACCCAAATATTTCCCAATGGAAGAAGTTGATCTAAACCCAAGAAGGCTACACATATTCTCCCTACTCTCCCTATCAACGTTAGGTGAAAAAAAACACCCTTGACTTGGACTCACTAATAGTTTGGCCAGAGTTTTCACAAAAGGTATCAAGCACCTCACGGATGGTAGTGCAATTAGCTTGATTAGCTTTAGCAAAAAGCACCAAGTCATCTGCAAAAAAAAGATAAGAGAAGCTCGGACCATTCTGGGACACTTTAACTGGATTCCACAATTTCTCACTGCATTTCCCCTTAATAAGCTGACCAAAAAATTTCATACACAAAATGAATATGTAAGGGGACAGAGAATCTCCTTGTCTAATACCTCTATAAGGGGTAATAGGCTCCAACATACCCCCATTGAACAAAATAGAGGTTGAGACTGTCGAAACACAGCTCATAACGATCTCCACTAGGTTCATAGGACAATTGAAACTGAGAAGCCTCTTCCTAATGAAGCCCCACTCTAGCTTATCATAAGCTTTTTCAAGATCTATCTTTATGGCCATAAATCCCTCTCTACCTTTGGCTATGCTAATGGAGTGTATAAGTTCCTGGACTATAATCGCATTATCAATACCATTTCTCCTTAAACAAAAGCAATTTGAAAAGGGGAGACAAGTTTATCCAATAAAGGTCTAATCCGAGCCACTATAAATTTTGTGATGACTTTATAAACCGTATTACACAGACTATTAGGTTAATAATTGCTCAATGTTTCAGGGCCTTGGATCTTAGGAATAAGGACAATAAGAGTTCTATTAAGATATTCAGGAATTCTCTTCCTAAGGGAAATCCCTTTAATTTCCTCAACCAAAAATTTCCCGACCACCAACCAGAAGCGCTGATAAAAACTTACATGAAGCCCATTAAGACCAGGCGCCTTAAATGGCTTCATCGACCAAAGAGCATATTTAATTTCCTCCTTTATGATCTCAATACTAAGGGAATCACATTCTTCCTCCGAGAGATAAGCCTGCCCTTAGGATAAAAAAGGGGGGGGGGGTTCTCTCTAATAAGGCTAGAGAAGAGCAACAAAGACTCTTAAAACCCCCTCTAATGTGCTCCATAACATCTCTCTCATCAAATAGCCACTCCCCTACACTGTTCTTAATGGCCAAAATCTGGTTTTTTCTTCTTCTGACCATAATGGACATATGATAAAAGGAGGTGTTCCTATCTCCTAGAATCATCCAGTTAACTCTAGATTTGAGAGCTCAAATGTCCCTTTCTTGGTCTAAAATAATCTCCAGCTCTCTTTGGAGTTGCTTTTCTAACTCCAAAAGACTAATTGAAGGTCTTGAAGAAATAGTCTTTTGAATGCCACTGAGTCGGGCCATAATCCTTCTTTTCTTGCAAAAAACATTACCAAAATGATCCTTATTCCACTGCTTCACTTCAGTTACAAATTTGTTTGTGGCCCCCTGAAGGGAATGAGCCTGATTCCAAGCAGGCGAGATCACTTTAGGAAAAGAAGGATTAGACAACTAGCAACTTTGGAACCTAAAAGGTCTAGGAAGTTGAAGCTGGTAATGTGGAGTGGTTTTCAGAAGCACAGGGTAGTGATCAGAATGACAGCGGGTGAGGTGGGTAATTTTTGCCTCTGGAAATTTTGAATACCAATTAGGGTTCACAAAAAATCTATCAATTCTTTCCTGAATTAGCACAGTTAATTCTCTTCCATTGGACCAGGTATATCTCGGCCCCGAGAATCCCAAATCAACCATGCTGCATTTATCAAGACAATCTTTGAATTGCAAAGATCTATTTATATTGACAGCTCTGCCACCAAATTTATCATCCTCCACCAAAGGTTCATTAAAATCCCCAACAATAACCCATGCCATGCTATGAAGCTCAGTCAAAGCAGACAGATTTTTCCATAGAATGGACCTTTCCTCAAACCTAGGACTAGCATACATCGTAGAAAAAAGCCAAGCAAAGTCAAAGGCACATACCTTTACTATGACATGAATTTCCTGCTCAGTCTTCGAAATCAATGCCACCTCCACCCTATCAAAATTCCACAATAACCATAAACCCCCAGTATAGCCAATAGTATTAGAATGAATTGCCCTATCAAATGGCAATCTATCAAAAATCGCTTTCGCTCGATCACCACCTAATTTTGTTTCCATTACCACTAGAATCGCAGGGTTGTGGTTATGAGCAAGATCAATGACATAATTTTGAAAATTGGGTTTTAGAGAACCCCTACTATTCCATATAATAATATTCATAGATAACAAAATGTATTGGAACAAACACATATCAAAACGCAAAGGTAAAATCACCTCGCCCATCAAAATCCATCTTATCTTCCTCCATCTCTACCTTACCTAGTCCCTCACTGGCATTAGAATTAGGTGGTAGTGTAGAATCCCCACCCCCATCACCTCTAATGCAGAGAGCAAAGTGATCTCTTACTTGTGCTAAAGCACCCATAGAAAATTCAGCTGAATCTCTTGCACCCTTCTCACCCACTACTTTAATCATGGATTCATGATGCATCATGTTGGAATTGGTGGAGTTTGGTACCGTAATACCCGAATTGTTATTCACTCCATCACCATCTTCAAAACATGATTTCGAGCCTTGGGAATCGGACTCACTTTTCTCGGAGGATCGGTGAGCATCAGAGGTCCCAATCTCACACTCACTTCTGATCATTGAGGGGTGGCGCTCCAGGCTTCTTTGAGCACTGAACTGGACTACCTCCATATCCACAACTGGATTTTCCTTGCCACTGCACTCACCGCTTGTGAGGCAACCATGGCGAGACCCTCTAGATTGACCACCCAACTTGGCGTCCATGAAAAAAAAAGCAGCACCATGGGTGTTTGGAATGGGAGAATCAAGTGTTTTTTGAGAAGTCTCTGCTATGAGCTTAGTGGAACTGGAGGTTGCCCTGCCTTTGTAGAGGACTCTCTTGCCCTTAGGAACATGTTTCAGGCTTAATGAAATTTGGCTGAAGTTTAAAACATTAAAACCCATCGGATTAAGGCCCATAAACATATGGCTCACTTCTTGTTGATTAGAATTCTGAGAACTTGGGATTCTTTTGTCTTCAGGCTTGTCCCATTAAGACCCAATTCTACTTTGAGCCATGGCATTCGTTCTATTGTTATCATGCAAACGCTCCTTGCAGGTGTCATTCCTAAGAAAGGTGGCGCCAAGTGGCCTTTGTTCGTCCTCAACAAAACGGCTCGTACCAGGAGTGTTGCCTTCCCTGCTGGATTTGTACCTGTTTCATTTACGTGTCACAATCATCCAAGGTCCATAGATGTTGTCCTCATTCGTACTAGCACCTGGTTGGTTATCCTTAGTCGACTCAGCAACATGCCTTTCATGTGGGCTTCCCTGATCCTTTTCCACTCCCTCCTCTTCCTCTTTGACTGGTGGCTGAACTGGTCGGATAGTGTGAATGTAAACTTCCTTCCAGTGTCCAATCCGACCATAGGAGAAACATAATTTATGGATTCCTTTGTAGATAATGGGCTGTTCGAAATTCCCAATAAGTAGCACAAAAATTAGCGGTTTCTCCACATTAATTTGCACACATATTTGAGCATACCGACCCCTGGCTTCCAAAGCAGTATGAGTGTCTATCCTCAGGACCTTACCAATGGTGCTACCAATCTCCTTTAAGGCTTCCACTTGGTAATATTCAATGGGAAGTTCATTGAGTCTTACCCAAACTGCAATAGATGACACATCGGCAGAGCACGACCTGAAATTTTGAATCCAAGGCCTTATGGAGAGGAAATGCTCTCCAATGAACCAAGGACCTTTATCTAGCACTAAATCATAGTCTTCCATTGCCGAAAATTTGACTAGGAAAAAAGTCCTTACTCAAATCCACACTGTCAAGTTTTCCCTTTGGTTTCCAAAGAGTTGAAATTTTTTGTTGTAGGAAATTAAATCCCACCATTCTCCCATAAACCTTCACAATCAATGCTCTTGACCAAGGAGACATGATTTTTGCTTCAAATCATCAGATAGTCTCATTGCAGCAAGACCTTCCCTAAGGGAGGAGGTGTCTAGTTCAATCTCAGGGGAAGCTTCCATCTAGTCCACAAGATCAAAAGCTCTTCGATAAGCCCCTGGAAGCTCACCTACGAGTTTTTCTTTGAAGGACAACCGGTGCCTAGAATGGCCCTTTCCCCACGGACTCTCCTTCTCTGTAATAGCAATGTCATCCATAAAATTTGCATGATGAATGCCTTTCACTTTTTTGTTAAACCTAGTTGGCTTAGCGTCTTCCTTAGTAGAGAGACCCCGAGATTTCCCCTAGTGCTCATGACGTTTCCCCTGGAAGCTCACCTACTTATTCACACATATGCCTAAGTAAACTTGTAAAACTAGGAAGCTGTTACATTGTCCTAGGAATAGGATTTTTCTTAGTCTCAGAAATACATGCATTTGTACTAAGGAAATAAATAAAGGCCTAGGAGATTTTTAGATTTGACTGAAATGGAGAAAATAAAGGCCTATTTCCCACGTATGAGAACCTAATGTTGGATAATAAGCAACAATTTTCTTGTTATCGAATCTAGAAGGTTACTTATCTCATGCCTTTCTTGCTAATGCAGCTAATTCTTCTAAAAAGTGATGGATATGTAATATTATAGAATAATTTGAGGGGTAGCAACGCATTTTATCTATTGCTTTTTGTTTTCCCCTACTTTCATTTTCTTTTAGTAATACTGTTTACTTTTGAGCAATTAATTTTATTGATCTTCTTGTTACTGAATTTTTACTTTGACAGTATCCAAAGATTAGAAATAATTATAATACGACAGCACGGATTTTAGAGGTCACTTCTACATCCGCAAAAGCAGATTCAGATTTTGCCTAGAAGTACAGGGATTCTGCTTTATACGAGTGAATTGCTGAGTTCAACTACATTTGTCATTGGTTTTGTTGCTGTATAATGTGAAATAATTTCTCTATTAAGTAACTTTGATGCCATGGAATTTCTTCCAAAGCTTCTTTCTGACATTAAGATAATTAGATCAAAAACCATTTGCTTTTCATCCTTTTTAAAATGCATTTGGGGGGGGGGGGGGAATGGCCTTGTTTTGACCCCTTCTTTTCAAGGGTCCACTAAAATTTGTCAAGGACCCTTGAAAAAAATAACACTTCCTTGAAATAAATAGGGGTGTGCGCGGTTTGGTAGGGGCGGTTTTTTTCCAAATTTATTACTGAACCGATAGAGATCAGTTTTTTTATAATTGGAACCGATGCACACCGCCTAGGGTCGGTTTTTTGATCTATAGCGATGTAGTTTTTTGCAATGTGATTAAGTCGGTTTGGTTGGTTTGAAATATTTATAAAAAAAAAAAAAAACTATTTTTTAATAATAAAAAAATTGGGCTTTCAAGCCCAATATCAATATATCAACCTGTTCAAGAAACCTGTGCCAAATAATTCATGAAACCTGTGTCAACCTAGTCAAACATAAAACAGAAGCAAAAAAAAGTCAAACTAAAAAAAAAAAAAAAGTAAAAATGCCAAATAATATTTTTCTACATCCAGCCAACACACAAAAGCATATTCCAAAACTTGTGCAAAACCTGTGCAAAACATTTGTTCACATAATGATCCAAATTTTTCATTTTAATCACCATGCAAAAATATTTTGGAATTGCCTTAATAAGAGTTTAACTCTCAAAATACTATCATGTAGCAATATCATTAGTATCACTGTGTGTGTCAATATCAATAACAATAAACATTAATATATCCACTTAATAAAGTATTACAGAATCATTTGTCATTGTCCACAAATGTCAACAGAAAGATATGCAAATTAAATTAATATTTAGGCAAAAGAATGCTAATTGCTTCTATTCTCAATAATAATCTCACCTATGAATACCTAAATAACTACCATTAGTAAAAAGTCTACTACCAGTAATATGTACAGATATAATTAATATATAGGCAAAAGAATGCTAATTCTTGTAAATCCTTTGTTCAGTAAGTTTATGTACTATGCATCATTCTAGAACTCTTACAAAATACTAAACAAAACAAAATAAATATGTGTTAATAACAATAAAACGTTTATGAACAATAGAATATTTATAATTAACACAAACGAATGATAATAGCAAGAATACTTACATAATACTAACTACTAACTTCAAGCAAAGAGCAGCACATCACTCATCATCATCCAACACAACGATGCTTGGATCCTCCTCCATAAGCATTAGACAAACTGATGCAATTTCTACAATCTCATTCAAAATAAAATGATTCGTAAGTATTGAGCAAATAAATAAACAATTGATATATACAACAAACAAAATGAACATATATTTACTAGTGTCAATTTCAAAACCATCCACATCCTCCACATTATCCATGCACTCCCGAAACTTTATTGATATTTTTTTCTTTGCATCCTTCAACCAATTTTGGGTATAAATAAGGACTTCAACTGTATTCGAAGATAGTGAACTACGGAACGAATAAAAAACACGCCTCTCGTACTAAAAGCAAACTCGGATGCAACTGTAGAGACAGGAATAGCAAACACATTACGGGCAATTTGGGTTGATATCTTGAAGAATTCATTTTTCATCACATCAAAATGTCAAAATCTTCCACATCAAGGCCCTCAGAAGATTCCAACAAATACCTATCCAACTTAGATTTGCTTTCCACATTGTCCTCGTCCGCCAAGTGTTGCTTAAACCTATTATTATAATTTTTAATGTGATTAGACAATGAAGCATTGCCAACACTTGGCCTAGAGTCCTTAAACAATGAAGCATCACTACTACTAGAACTCGAAACTCCATTTTGACCCATTCTCTCCACATACAACCTCTTTAATGCATCTCAAACCTTAGAGCTCATTGCATCTCAAACCTTAGAGCTCATTGCATCTCCTTTGTCCTTTCCATATCACTTCCTAAACCAAAACTTTACATTCTTCAATCTATATCTTGGGTCAAGAACAACAGCAACAAAAAGTATCAAATTGATATTATCCTTACTTTCCCAATACTTATCATTTTTTTTTTTAATCTCTACCACCATACTCTTTAAAAGTGGATTTCCATCAACACTACACAACTGTTGCAATTGATCTTCAATGCTAATTAGCTCATGGAAATATGTATTAGAAGGGACAAATAAGGACTCAAAAAATCTAAGTATTGCCTCATAAAATATGTCAAGAAATTTCATAAAAGTCTTGACATATTTCCAATCAAGATAGTTAGGAGGACCAATGAGCTTTTTCCAATTCGTATCCAATTTACAAAAATAAAGTTCGTAATGTCCATAGTCATCTCCCAATCTATCAAATGCTCTCATAAGTTTCAAATAACAACTCCAAGAAATAAGGGGGGTGTTTGGTGGTTGTTTTCAAACAGTCATTTTTAGTTTTTAAACAGCATTTTACACATTTTTATATATTTTTTTACCCACATATATTTTTACATTAATTTTCAAATAATAATTTTGAGTTTTTAAACGCATGTGCCAAATATTTTAAGGACCTTCAAAATAAATAACACAACCCTTGAAATAAATGATGAAAAAAAAGCGCGTAATTTTGGCTCCAATTCCTTGATGAAGCTATACACAAATGGACCAGCCCTCAAAATAGGTCTGGAAAACAAACACACACTATATAACTCCTTCATTTCTCTCTCCTCTGGTCTGGTTTGGTTGTTAATCTTGGCTCCAATTCCGGTGGGTCGCAACACCGGCGAGCTTGGATCTCTTCTCCAAGAACTGTCGTACTACCTCTGTTACCTCCTCTGGCGAATCTTCTAATGGTACGCTTAATGCAAAATTCTTGTTTGGAAATGATTACTGAGATTTTTCATTCTTTTTTCTTGTTGATTACGGTTGCGATGATTGATTGATTGGATATATGAGATCTAGCTAGGTTGAATTTTCTCATTCTATTGAGTTTTGCAATTTTGTTTTGTTCTAGATTTGTAGATTTTGAGTTTGTGTTAATTTTTTTTTTTTCTTTTTTAAGCACTTGCATCACGTTCGAATTTTGAAGTTTTTGATGGATCGATCGATTTTTTTTTTTTTTTTTACGCATTTTTTGCTTTTGAAAGTGAAATTTGACTTGGTTTTGATAATTGTTTTTGAAAATGAATGTTTATTTTTAGAAAGAAAAAAAGGTATTTTCATGACATGATGTAGCTTTTCTGTGAATTGATCATAAATGATAGTTCTTTTAGTTGATAGCTGCTACGTGTCAATCGGATTCAGATGTGAAGAAGTGGTTGATCTTGGGATTGTTAGTGAGGATGTCCAAGATATTGGTGATGGGAGTTTTAAGCCCTACTCCGGGAGAATATATAGTCTGCTTTCCCAAAGAACAGAGCCCAAGATTTTGTACTCTTTGCATCTTATTGTACACATTCATGTAACAATCACATTTATTTATTTATTTTCCTTAGATAATGATCATGGTAAGGGAAGTTTTTTAGAAGTAAGATTTAATTTGTGAGATTTGAAGATAGCTCTAGTTATTCATCTCAGCATGTCCTCTATCTATAGTGTGCCAATTATGTACAATTGAACCTATAGGGGACTGGTAGTGCTAAGTTGTGTATCAATGGCATATAATCTGTTCTTGATTGAAACCATTCCTTAAATCTTAATATTGCATTTGTTTTAAAGTTTTCATTGTTGTCTGTCCTTTTATGTGACGATATTCATTAGTTTTTCGGCAAAGTAATTATTGTAATATAGAATTTTGTTGAATTTTATTAATATGTATGATCACCGCTATTTGAAGTTAATTGTATCTTGTTCGTTCAGATTGCTGGTGGCACAGACATTACTCCAATGCTTCAGGTTATTGAGGCTATACTAAAAAATTACGAGGACAACACTCAAGTGAGACCATTAGTTCTAAAGACATTAGGATTTTTTTATGCACATCCACAAATGGCAAGACCATTATTTTTAGTAGATATGAGTATGTTTTTTCACTCTTATATGTTACCCTTTTCAACAAAGATTGTAAGATTAAAGCTTAGAGACTTTCTATACTTGCAGGTATCACTGCTTTATGCTATTGTCTCCTCAGATGACATTTTTCTTAAACAGAAGCTAGATGTACGTGCAACTAGCCACCCAAATTTAAAGGTACAGTTATTTTAGAATTTATTTACACTTGCTAATTTGTCCAAATTGCAAAATTTTCTCAAATGAATATGGCTTATTTTGTTGGGACAAATGTTCTAGATATTCTACATTGTTGATAATCCATCAAAGAGTTTGAGAAGAGGTGCAAGTTACATATCAAAAGATATGGTCCTCAAATGCTTACCTGGTCCTAGTGTAAGCTTTAAGTGTGTCCCTAACTAGCTTGTTTTAACAAGCAGAGGCCATAGATCAATTCTAGATTGTAACACTGTTGGCAGTGACTTATCATATGGTTAAATTTACATGGAAATAAGTGTGATCTGAATCATGAATTGCTAGGATTTTACTTTGATTTGTTGCAATATATTATTCTTGGGTATTCTTTGTTTTCAATTGGTGTCACAGATTCGTTAAGACCTATGTTGTTTTCAACTTATCCCTTGTCTCACATATATTACTGCACCTTTAAATAGTGGTACCTTCTATTGAAATAAATATTTGGTTGATGTGGGTAATGATCTAGTCTATTTTATAAACTGTTGTCAAGAAATTTTAAAGTTGAAATTCGATTGCAGTCTCCAAAATTTGAAAATTATTGAGCCACTTCATTCAAACCTTTGGGGCACAAACAACAAAAAAAGAAGTCTTTGCTGTTTTTAAATTTGCAAGTTCTGCTTTGCAGATCTTTGATGGATAGATGAATGCATCCTAGGCAGCTGACATTCAGTATTACTTGAACTACCTTGGGAAAAATGGTGACTCTCTTGGTGGAACTGGATATGGAGCATACGTGAGTTCAGTTTGGATGTCAAGTATGTTGGGATTTAGACACTTTGGTCAATGTAATAATTTATGAACTGAACTATACTACTAAATTTGGCTTTTAGAAATATGTTACATGTTAAAAATCACATGTCAATATCTATGAAGCACGGGTACGTTTTGGGACTCAGGTGCGGGTGCGGGTGCGGGTGAAGGTGCGGTGGGATTCGAAGATTAAAAAATTATTATTTATATTCTTAATATATTGCTAATACCTTAACTAGAAATTTTTAATAAATAAGCCTTACCCTTAGAATAGGATCCTATATAAACTACACCACAATAGTTGCACTTAAAGTATGTGTTTCTCCCTAATTTAACAGATGCACCAGGTGGTTTTTCTACTTTATTCATATACTACCAAAGAGGAGATTCATCATTTGGCACTTCTTAATTAGATGAAGGTTAAGTTTCTGTGCTAGTAACTTCATCCATTGCAAATTCAATAGATTCAATTGAACCTACAAATAATAACTATTAACTAAATAAATTTATAATAAATCAAACCCAAGTTCACAGATTCATAAATCACAATGAGTAATAACTATTTACTAAATAAAACTAAGATTGAAAAGAAACTAAGATTCACAAATTATAGACTCACAAATCACAAATCAAACTAAGATTGAAAGCTTTATATCAATACCTGAGTTGAGAATGCGTGAGAGAGAGTTGAAGTTTGAATGAAGTGACTGAGTGGCTGTGTCTCACAGGGGAGATGGAGAGCAAATACAGAGAGGCAGAGAGTGAAGGCAAAGAAAAGCCAAAGTGAGCACACCGCAAAGAGCACAGAGAGACGAGTGACGGAGTGAGAGAGAGCTAAAGTTTGGTGTTTGGATGAAGTGAGAATGTGTGAAAGAGTTTAGGCCCTTTAGGGTTTGTTATTAAGTTCAAACGGCATGTTTTGCACCTTTTTTATTTTTATTTTATTTTATTTTTTTTTG
Organism: Castanopsis chinensis; assembly: GCA_032878915.1. NCBI lineage: Eukaryota > Viridiplantae > Streptophyta > Magnoliopsida > Fagales > Fagaceae > Castanopsis > Castanopsis chinensis. The sequence continues at coordinate 671,460 of JAVQMG010000073.1, forward strand.
AATTTCGGCCTGAATCGGCTGTTTCGGCCATTTTAGTGGTTTCACCTGATACAGCCGATACGGCTTGAGTCGGAGCGAATTAGCTCGATTCAGTGCGAATAGGCCTGAGTTTGAGCTGCGTCAGTGTGAGTCGTGGAAAAAAAAAAAAACACGTGGCAGGACGTGTCCCGACATAGCACCGACGCGCGGGCAACGGCGTCCCTCACGCTTCGCCGCGTCGGATGCGGGTGCGGCTCCTCTAGCGCCACGTCCGTGCTTCCCAAGTCAATATGAACTTCATTGTATGATAGTTTGTCAATCAAACACCTCATTAATGGCAAACAGAGGTAGCAATATGGAGGAATTGGCACAAGTGGTGTTAACGGAAGTACAAATAATCTTACTCATCATGGTAAGTTTTAAATTATGCTTTCAAGTTTCTTAATACTATATTCAAGATACTATTGAAGATGCTTGTAAACACAAGATGCATTGGTATGAAATTTTCTAATTATGTTAATATAGCTAGTATATTTTTATGTGGCTTAAAACCCTCCATCTATGTAATCTATGCGCCCTATTTAAAATCAAGTAGTGTCAAGAGTACATGGGCCTGATGTTAATAAAGAAATTTCAATTTATATCCGACGAAATAGCTTTTGTAAAAACATACTCTTAACAAGCTTTGCAATCTACAATCCTTCACCAACTTCATTTTTGTTTACCTTGTTCATGGTAGAAGACGAGATTATTATGCAGAATGTCACTGGATTTCGCGCCCCTGCTTAAGTACGCTCCTTTCATGCAATATCTGTGGAGGCATTTCACGGAACAAGTAAAAGGATAAATAATATTCAGCAAAAAAAGTAAAAGGATAAATAATAAATCTCCCCTTTGTATAATTAGCCTGTTAGAACTTAGAAAAGGATCTGTAACTGTATCTTGCCCAGCTATTCCTCTATTTCATTTCTGTCCTACCATTATTGATATTTAATCGCCGAAGATTTCATTTTGATGTATCGTTATCATGTTAGGATTTTGGAACCATTGTGGACTCCATAATATTTGGTCTTTTGATGTATGTGTGGTTGTAATACACATTGTGTTTTGGTGTAATATAGGTTTTGTAATATGTGCATGGTTGTGGTTTTTTTTTTTTTTTTTTTTTTTATTTCAAGGGCAGATAAAGCAATTTTTTCAAGGGTCATGTAGGCCTTGAAATTTCTGTTTCAAGGGTTGGAAACATCAGCATGTCCTCTATCTATAGTGTGCCATTTATGTACAATTGAACCTATAGGGGACTGGTAGTGCTAAGTTGTGTATCAATGGCATATGATCTGTTCTTGATTGAAACTATTCCTTAAATCTTAATATTGCTTTTGTTTTAAAGTTTTCATTGTTGTCTGTCCTTTTATGTGACAATATTCATTAGTTTATCGGCAAAGTAATTATTGTAATATAGAATTTTGTTGAATTTTATTAATATGTATGATCACCGCTACTCAAAGTTAATTGTATCTTGTTTGTTCAGATTGCTGGTGGCACAGACATTACTCCAATGCTTCAGGTTATTGATGCTATACTAAAAAATAATGAGGACAACACTCAAGTGAGACCATTAGTTTTAAAGACATTAGGATTTTTTGATGCACATCGGCAAATGGCAAGGCCATTAGTTTTATTAGATATGAGTATGTTTTTTCACTCTTATATGTTACCCTTTTCAACAAAGATTGTAAGATTAAAATTTAGAGACTTTCTATCCTTGCAGGTATCACTGCTTTATGCTATTGTCTCCTCAGATGACATTTTTCTTAAACAGAAGCTAGATGTACGTGCAACTAGCCACCCAAATTTAAAGGTACAGTTATTTCAGAATGTAAATGCACTTGCTAATTTGTCCAAATTGCAAAATTTTCTCAAATGAATATGGCTTATTTTGTTGGGACAAATGTTCTAGATATTCTACATTGTTGATAATCCATCAAAGAGTTTGAGAAGAGGTGCAAGTTACATATCAAAAGATATGGTCCTCAAATGCTTACGTGGTCTCTATTATAAAAGAACTTAGACACATAAAAGACAAATTATGTCTAACAATTGTATTGTATCTAAATAATAGAGTTGTACAATATGTGCTTAATGCAAAATGGAACAAGCATTTAAATGGGGAAGATGCAGTCAGTTAAATACTTTCAAAGTAATAATATATAGAACATATAAAAACAAAACAAAATGCATATGCTCTGTAATTTTTATTTTTATTTTCAAAGCAATCATAAAATGCTTTGTAATTGACCTTGAAATCAAGTCAAAAGATTGCAATGGAAAACTTGTAGGGAGGGGTAGATAGGCATAAATCAAAGGCTAGATTTCCAAAATATGACTTGCCACATCTATGATAGTAAGTATATTAGTATAGGTCCGGTTAATGTATGCATTTAGGGCATACATTAACAATCCATTTTAGAAATTCTTTTACTTAGAATTGAAAAAGCTATCAAAATGTCTAACAACCTTTTCAATTCCTGATAAAAATTTTCCTCGCATTGTTTACTAACATATGATTTTAAGGGCATACTTTAGTAAAACCCTAATAATATAATGATAGTAGGCTTTATGAATTCTTTTTTCCAATTACCAAGGCAACTTAGCAAAGGATGAATCGTAATAACGAGAAGAATCCTAAGTGAATACTAACTTAGGATTCCATGCTAGAAAGTTTGCAAAGTAAAATGCACATAAAATCATATAAATTCAAAGGAAAAGAAACATCTAGTTTGTACTTGCAATAAACTAAACTAATAGTTCTTGGTAGTGTAAATTTTACCCATGTGGTAATTTATAAGCCTCTCTCTCTCTCTCTCTCTCTCTCTCTCTCTCTCTCTCTCTCTCTCTCTCTCTCTCTCTCATGTTAGACACACAACTGCCCCTAATATGGAGTTTCCAAGACCTTATAATGCTAAAGTGTGAGATAAGGCAGGTTCATGTTATCTTAATAAGACTAACAAAAATAAAATTTGTGTTAATAAGCATTCTATTGAAAGAGATCTCAAATAAATATCTCAACCAAGAGGATTTAACAACTCCACTTTAAATTTGTAACTTAATTACATATAGGCAAGCTATTTAATACCAAGATAAGGTCACCAATTGCCTAAAAAAAAAAAAAAAAGAAAAGAAAAGAAAAAAAGGTCATCAAAACTGCTGAATGCTTAAAGATAACTCAGTCTAATTTGGCCTTATAGAGTTAAAACATTGAAAATAATGAATAAATAAATGTTGCGAAGAAGTAATGCCTTCTAAAGATTAAATAAAAATAAAAATATAAGGCAATATAAACGTGGCATCAATAGAATTTAGGAGACCCATTTACTTCGCCTTTATTAATTTCTCAAGATGCTATGCAAAAGGGGCTCATTTTATTAGTTCTCTGACTTCTCTCGATTTGATAACACGCACGAAGTTGGGCTGAGTCAAGCTTGACCTGGTCTGATACTAAATAATACTGCCTGAGCTCCATTGATTCTTAAATACAACAAAGCACATTCGGCCCAATTGGATCCCAAACCTCTTTCAGCTTAAGCAAAAACAAACGAGCTCAAACTTGGGCCAATGAAGTTCATAGTTGTATCCCGTTGGTTATAGAAGTTTGGGCTTTTGGGCCTTACAACTAGCTGAAACGGAGCAGCTCTAGCTAGTCATGGTGGACGGTGATACCGAGGTATGCTTCGATTTTTTCAGACACTTACTATACAATGTGTAACTCCAAATTCTCCAATTGAAGTTGAAGTAGAGCTTACTGGCTTTTTGAAGCGAAATGGAGCGCTCAACAATTACTATGCATTTATACTCAATTTGGCAATGAAACACGCAGTTTTAGTATTGCCCAATTAGCCAAACGAACTCGTTTTGTGTTACTCATGTATGCGTGACAATTTCGCAATAATCTTTTTTTTCTTTTTTAATATGAAAGGAATTAAAATATTATAAAGCCTAATTCAGGAGGGGGGAAACAGTAAAAGGCATTTATTTGCAATGGCAGTTTTAGTTTAAAGCTTAAACTAATGCTCTAAGACAAACGGTCAAAAATGCTTATTAAATCCTTCAAGTCGTACTGGGTTTTTATGGTCTAATCTGGGGAAGGAAATGCCCAATTACAACTCAAGACTTACGAAGTCCAGTCCAAACCTCATTAAACCCAACTCAAACCAAGCCCAGAATAAAAATATACCATCAGCCCACTCTAAACCCAAAAATAAATTCATAAAATAGAACCCAAGCCAAAACCGAAAGTCGAATTTGGAAACCAATGACAAAGCCCATTCAAAACTTTCCATATCTATTTCTATTATCTATTTATTATACTGTATTTTGTTTATTTATTAACTATATAAGAAGAGCTAAGAGCTGTAGGAACAGTCATTTTGGTTTGTTGAACCAAAACAGTTTAGAAAAACAAATTAATCTAAACTCATAATTTGTTCGTAAAAATAATTTTAAAGGCACTTTTTAAGTGTTCAAATATTATTTTTTGAACTATGGTAAGTGGCGGAGCCAGAATTTCAATCTAGGGGGCAATAAGATTAAAAGTTTATATTAAAAAAGAAATTAATTTAAAAAATATTAATTGATAATAGTAAAAAATAAATAAACAATTGTGAACAAATTTGGGTTTATAATAAAAACAGAGTTTGAAATATTGAAAAAGTCAAGATATAGAATAGAAATTTTAAAAAAAAAATTGAGACAAAAAAAAATACTAAAATTGCTACAAGTTTTATTACAAAAAGCTAACAAATCGATATGGTAAGAATGTGATTAGTAACACTGGACAAAATAATAAATAAATATAATTGATTTTTTGTGATAGTAATACATCATCTCATAAAGTTAATGTAGTAAAATTTGTAATATTTCTAGCATTACTTAATAAGAACAGTTATATGAATAGTGAATTTAAAAAAAAAAAAAAAAAACAAAACAAAAGGCAAAACCTTTGAAATGGGTGAAAACATGGGACAAGAATCTTGTCACAAGATATAAGCTACTTTAAAAGAATAGTGAAGTAGGTAAAAAGTCACATGCTTTGAATCCTTTGATACGTGAGGGAGATTGTTTTTCCTTTGTTAGGGAGTTTTTTTTCTTTTTACCATATCAGGTAGGAACAAAAGTACCTAAGGGATTTTTTAGGAGGAGTAGGGGGGAAAATGCCCCCTCTTGGCCCCCCCCCCCCCTGGCCCTGCCCTTGACTATGGTCTTCCTATTGAGTTATATGAGTACATATTTGTATTCTAGATATCTTTTTTTTTTTTTTTCTTTTTTTTTTTGAGGATCGTATTCTAGATATCTTTGGTGTTGTGACTCAATTTTTAAATGAGCTTAACTTTATATAGATTTTCTTTTTCTTTTTTTCTCCACTAAAATATATAACAATTGGTGTCAATGGAATTTCATGTGTATGTACGGATATGATTTTATAATCTTTAAGATTCACAAGGTTATTGGTTGGACATTGAACTTCTTACTAAAGAGTTGTGTATTTTCACATTGACAAATCAATTCTGCAAATTATATGACGATAGAAAGATCTTTGCCATGCATTGGCCTTGTCTTCACATTCAAAAATGCCAAGCACAGTTTTGCCCAACAGACTTGCAAGGCTGTATTCTTTTTATTGTTGTGAGTTTACAATCGTAAACACATTGCACTTTTACTATCAATAAAACTTTTATTACTTATAAAAAAAAAAAAAAGTATCCAAAAAATGTCCAAATATCATTATTAATTTTTATTTTGAACAATGGATAGCTATCCAAATTTCTAAATCCACTCCAACATTCCATGGATAAATTTTCAAATGGCTGAATTGATAAATTGGTCTAGAAAGTATTGGTATTTATATAGCTTAATAAAAGGCATGTTACAAATAATTACGTGTGCATCATCATGAAATCATAAACTCAAAAAACTGTGAAGTTTCTTTGAATTTTACCATCAAGCTATAGCAATTCCTATATTTAATAACAAACTGTTCATAGTTGCTAAATTTGTTCCCAATAAAATTTCACTTGCCCCCCTTAAACAAAATCTTTGACCCACTTAACAAAAAGAAAAAGCCCATAAAAAATTTACAAATCGAAAATCCCAGAAAAACAAATTAGAAACCCAACAACAAAGTCACCAATAAAAAAAGCTAAATAAAATTGAGCACATTCAACCAATTTATCAAAAACATTAGACCAGCCCTTAAAAAATATAAAACAAAACCTATATGATCTCATATCATTCCATCAAATTCCCCCCCCCCCCCCCTGTCCCAAAAAAAAACCCTAACCTAGAGAGAGACTCTAGTACTGAGACGTCAGGCAGAGGGAGTGAATACTGAGACCAAACCTAAAGAGAGACCCTAACCTAGAGAGAGACTCTAGCCCCTTATTGTTGAACTCAGAACTTCTCTTTGTAATAGAATCCTCTTGGTGAAAGAACTTCTCTTTGTAATAGAATTCCTCTTTGTGAGCTTACTTCAGAGTTGTCTGAGAGCCGCCTTTAGGACTTTCTAAACACTTAGAGATTCTCATTATTTCCCACAAAGCTTGTAACTAGATTGATGACTAGCCTTCAAGCCTTGTACTATTGATCACTGTAATCCTGTTACTACTACTGCTGTAAGTGTTTTGAAGTACTTTCAATAAACACTTATGTTTTCAATACTTTGATTATTTTGATAAAACTGCTTGGCTGGTTCTACCGCCTTACTTTCAATTATTTTGGTATAACTGTTTTCCTTATTTTGAATTATTTTGATATAACTGCTTGGCTGGCTCTGCCGCCTCATTTTACTATTATCAGTTATGTTTCCTATATCTAATGCTTGGTCCCCCCTCCCTTTATGGTATCAGAGCCATTCTTTCCTTGGCCGCCGGTAGAGTTGTTGTGTTTCCCTGTTTTTTCTGTATCTGTCTGACCTTGTGACCCTTCGTTGTTGTGTCAATCTTGCCGTCGTTGGCGCCACCGTAGTCGTAAAGTGGATTCCCGAGTCCGAACAGTAAGGCCCGTATAAGTCGAGAGAGAGGCGTTAAGGGCGTGAGAGGAAAAAGGGTTGATTGCGGTATGTGTTACGAAATGCAACGGTTGCGAGAAGAACATGATAATTGAGTGTTATAACTAGGATAATTATAGAAAGAATGTGGAGATCCAATTCCTCTATTAGCTCCAGGACTGGTTGTCCTCCTGATATTGTGAATGAAGAAGATCATACTGTAGAAAAGTGTGAGTACCCTGATTTTAGAAAATGGAACATACCTGAAGTTTCTACTAAATCTGTTTACGAACTTGGATGGTCTGAAAATACTGTTTTCTCTGAATACAGAGTTAGAACTGTTGAACAAACTTTTTCTAATTCTAAGTTTCATGAAAAATGCTGTTTATTTTCCAGAAAAGATATTAACAGTTTTATGACTAAGAAAGTTAAATATTTACACATTGGACTTGTTTAAGTGGCTGTTAAACCTTTAACAAGAAAAGGTATCAATGCTTCTGTGCTTATGTGATGCTAGATTTAGACAATTTAATGATAGTATTCTTGGTATGATTACTGCTTCTTTGTATGATGGTCCTGTTTACTTTGATTGTTATCCTGATCTTGCTATTGCTTTGGATGATCCAAATATTGTTAAAGCTTTAACTTTGAATATATTGACATCTGGTTATGATATGGATGATGGTAGTGGACCTTTTGCTCTTATTTACCGTATTTACTATCGTTTGCTTGGTTCTTAATTAACTCCTTGTTCTAAAGATAGAGATCCTGCTGGTAATACTATGTTAATTCAATGTTCCACCCCTGATGCTCGAATTCGTGTTCCAAAAATGATTAAATTGGAAGACATTACTCTTCCTAAAGAATGGACTTTGGAAAAAGAAACACCTCCTGTTAAACTTTTAAAACCCGTTTTTGATGAACTTGATCTTACTCATATTCAACAATTTACTGATGGCACTGTTAAAATACGTTTTGATGATGATACATGTTTACCTCAAAACAAGCCTTTGAGAATCAACGAAGGAAGACATTCCTTTGCTGGATCTGAAAGTCTTGCTAAAAGAGATCATGAAATTAATGAGTTTTTGAAAAAGAATTTTCGAAAACAAGACTTAAAGCTAAAAGGAGTTGCTAGCAACAATTCCCAAGTTAACAATGCTTATTATCCAACCAAAACTGATTTTCCTCCTGATGACATTCAAAATACTAATGATGATGATGATGCAAAATCTGATGCTCCTTCTGCTACTGATTTTCCACCTATTAAAACCCCTGTTTTTCATAATCACCTCCGAGTTCCTACCAGACTCGAACCTTTTGCATATGATATAGTTTTTCTATATAATGAATTTATGTTGCTAAAAAACCGGCCAAAAAGGAAATATTACCAAGATACTTTTGATCAGTCTGAAAAGGACAGAGTGAAAAGAAAATGGAAAGAAAAAATGGTTGAAGAAGGAAAACATATTTTGTTTTTTAATTATCTTGAAAATTATTATGTTTCAAAAAATGATGTTCATACTAATTATTTAAATGTTATCAGAAAATCTAATTTTGTTAAACCTGACAAAACCGTTATTCGATCTAGTCATCCTCCTCTTGAAACTGTTTTAATCACTTCCCAAAGTGCTAATGAGAAAGTTGAAGTGAAAGCTTCTCTTTTCAAAATTGCTGATGATAAAACCCCTGTTTCTGCTATTATTGAACAAAACAATTTTGCTAATGAATCTTTGCATATCATTGGTCAACAGCTTGACCGTATTGAAGAAAAGATTGTTCAAAAAACTATTGCTCCAAAACCTGAGATTCCTTTGATTGATTTGAGTGATCAAAGAGAAAAAATTAATTTCAAAACTTCTCAGAGTAAAACTGTTGATTTAGTTGCTTCCCAAAATTCAACTCTTGACAAAGTTGAAAAAATACTTTATGATTTAAAAGTTAAAACCGAGCAAACTTCTGCATTCAAAAGTGCTGCTTGTGCTATTTCAAGAAATGAAAAAGAACCTGTTTTTGAAGAAACAACAGATTCTGAATCATCTTCTCATGTTTCCTATGAAAATATTTTTGATGAGTTACAACCAGAAATTAAAAGATTTATTGGAAAACCCAATTCCATGTCTTTTACAAAAAACTGGTATCCAAAACCTACTCCTCCTGATATGCAGTTTGAAGAAAGATCTTTTCAAACTCAGTTTTCTGTTTCTGCTGATAAAATGTATGAATGAAATATTGATGGTTTGTCTGAACAAGAAATTATTAACAAACTTGCTCACATGTCTATGGTTGGTTTTGCATACATGAACAATCATAATGACCTTGATCATCCTGATGTTGTTAACTTGCTTGTCACTGGATTTTCTGGTACTCTTCGTGGTTGGTGGGATAAACATCTCACAGAGGAATCCAGAGAACTTATTAAACATTCTGTTAAAAAAGATGATGATGGTATGCCTATTTTTGATGAAGATATTGGTCGAGGTATCACTGATGGTGTCAATACCTTGGTCTATACTATACTCAAACATTTTGTTGGTACTCCATCTAATATTTCATCTCGCATTTCTGATTATTTGAATAATTTGAAATGTCCTACTATGTCTGATTATATATGGTACCAAGATGTCTTTCTCTCCAGGGTTATGCTTAGGAATGATTCCCAAAAAGCTTACTGGAAAGAGAAGTTTATTGATGGCATTCCTCCTATCTTTACTCACAAGGTAAAACAAGAACTAATAGGTAAAAGTGATTCTATTGATTATGATAATTTAACTTATGGTGACATTTTCAGTACAATTAAAAAACTTGGTATTAACATGTGTAATGATGAAAAATATTTTCGACAACAATTAAAAATAAAAAGAAAGCTAAATATGAAATGGGTAATTTCTATGAACAGTATGGTTTACCTCCTATTGCCCCTTCCAGGCAAAAAGGAAAAAGTAAACATGATAAGATTTACAAAAGTTACTCCCATAAAAAGCATAAAAGATACCGTTTTGTTAAACCCAATGATTTTTATTCTGAAAAGAAACCTGCTTTTAGAAAACATGTTAAACAAAGACCAGGTAAAAGTAAGTGCTTTAACTGTGGTAAATTTGGCCATTTCAGTAAAGATTGTACCCAAAAGCCTGGTAAACTGAAAAACAAATTAAAAATGTTAAACATTAATGATAATGATCAAAATGAACTATTTCATATTCTTGAATCTACTGTTTCAAGTGAGTCGTTTGAAGAGGATTTCTCCTCCTCGTCAGATTCGTCTTATTAGTCTTGTGATTCTTCTGAAACTCCTAATATTAGATTTGATTGTAAAGGATCTTGTTGCAATGCTATGGAATCTGTTAATGTTTTAACAAAAGAAGAAGAACAAGAACATCTGTTATTGACCACTATTGCTAAAATTGAAAACTCTATGCTTCAGAAAGAACTCCTTGATAAGTTTAAACAAAACTTAACAAGAGACAAAGCTGTTAAAAAACTCAAAGCTCCTGTTAACTTTGAAGAAACTTTGGAAAGATTTAATAAAAATAAATCCAAAGAAATAACTGTTAATGATCTTCAAAAAGAAATAAAAAATGTTAAACAAGAGATAATCCAATTAAAAAATGATGTTAAAAATATTAAAAAAGTAGTCAACAAGAGAATCATTTCCAGGTAGATCAATAGTGAAGGCAACATCATTATTGGCCTTTTAAGCTGGCTAGGCAGAACAGGGAATCAATCAATTTGCTCCTAGATCAGGAGTATCTTCTTTTTCATCATAATCTTCATCACGACTGAGCCATTCTTTGGGAAATGGCGGGGGATGAGGGAAATAAGGGCTTGCTGTAATGGAACTTTCATCTGAGCTTCTAGAAGCAGCAGTTTCTTCTTTAATTTTTCTTTCAAGGAGAATGCAAAGGGCTTTCTTACTTAACTCATCAAAAGGAGAACTGCTTTTTATGGGTGTACTGGAAGATGAAGGAGAATCAATTTTCCTATCCTGAAGAGCAGGGGAAAGTTTCTTGGGCAAAGGCCTGGCAAGATAGTTAATAATGTGTTGAACATATCCAAACTTATCCCACCATTTAACATACCAGCACCTGGTAAGAACATCATCATTCTTCTCATATTGCCATTTTAAAATCCAAGGAACTCTAAACTGTTTAACAAAATGGAGGAGAATAGGAAATTTGGCATTATGAGCATCAGTCCTGAAACTGCTTTCAAAGGACCTATAGGCAGTCAATAATGGTTCAGGGAAAATATCAGTAACAGGGCCAAACTGAGTCCACCATCTGTTGAACCAGAGAGGCAAAGTAGTGCTAGCATTGAATTCTTTGTCAAAGTTAACAAACCATGAATGAGTCATTGTTTCATTCTGGTGAAGCATGAATCGGTACCAAGCAGTAATATAATCATAATAAGAGTATGGAAGAGAAGATCTTGTTAATCTTCTTAAAAAGGTAGGGGAGGGGCCCCATTCTTCTTCAGAAATGAAGCTCTTAATGTAAACACTGTGGTAAATAATTTTGGATTTATCAATGAGATCATAAATAGTTCTGATCAAAACAGCTTCTTCTTGTTGCAAAATCTCTGAATAATATTCTAGCTTTTTATCAAAATGTTCCGGAATCCAATGGAACAATGGAGGGAAATAAGATATGGCAATTTGGAGGGGATTCCTAATTGTAGATCTATTTGGTTCAATGAAAAACAGATTCTGAAAATATTGTTTTTTAACATACTGGGCAGCATTGACTTTTTTGGGGTAAATAGTTTTGACTGGTCCCCCCTCCCTTTATGGTATCAGAGCCATTCTTTCCTTGGCCGCCAGTAGAGTTGTTGTGTTTCCCTGTTTTTCCTGTATCTGTCTGACCTTGTGACCCTCTGTTGTTGTGTTGATCTTGCCGTCGTTGGCGCCACCGTAGTCGTAAAATGAATTTCCGAGTCCGAACAGTAAGGCCTGTGTAAGCCGAGAGAGAGGCATTGAGGGCGTGAGAGGAAAAAGGGTTGATTGCGGTATGTGTTACGAAATGCAACAGTTGTGAAAAAAACATGATAATTAAGTGTTATAACTAGGATAGTTACAGAAAGAATGTGGAGATCCAATTCCTCTATTAGCTCCAGGACTGGTTATCCTCCTGATATTGTGAATGAAGAAGATCATACTGTAGAGAAGAGTGAGTCCCCTGATTTTAGAAAATGGAATATTCCCAAAGTTTCTACTAAATCTGTTTACGAACTTGGTTGGTCTGAAAATACTGTTTTCTCAGAATATAGAGTTAGAACTGTTGAACAAACTTTTTCTATTTCTAAGCTTCATGAAAAATTCTGTTTATTTTCCAGAAAAGATATTAACAGTTTTGTGACTAAGAAAGTTAAATATTTACACATTGGACTTGTTCAAGTGGCTGTTAAACCTTTAACAAGAAAAGATATCAATGCTTCTGTGCTTATGTGTTTACGTGATGCTAGATTTAGACAATTTAATGATAGTATTCTTGGTATGATTACTGCTTCTTTGTATGATGGTCCTGCTTACTTTAATTGTTATCCTGATCTTGCTATTGCTTTGGATGATCCAAATATTGTTAAAGCTTTAACTTTGAACATATTAACATCTGGTTATGATATGGATGATGGTAGTAGACCTTTTGCTCTTATTTACCGTATTTACTATCGTTTGCTTGGTTCTCAATTAACTCCTTGTTCTAAAGATAGAGATCCTGCTGGTAATACTATGTTAATTCAATGTTCCACTCCTGATGCTCGAATTCGTGTTCCAAAAATGATTAAATGGGAAGACATTACTCTTCCTAAAGAATGGACTTTGGAAAAAGAAACACCTCCTGTTAAACTTTTAAAACCCGTTTTTGATCAACTTGATCTTACTCATATTCACCAGTTTGATGATGGTACTGTTAAAGTACGTTTTGATGATGATACATGTTTATCTCAAAACAACCCTTTGAGAATCAACGAAGGAAGACATTCCTTTGCTGGATCTGAAAGTCTTGCTAAAAGAGATCATGAAATTGATGAGTTTTTGAAAAAGAATTTTCGAAAACAAGATTTGAAGCTAAAGGGAGTTGCTAGTACCAACTCTCAAGTTAGCAATGCTTTTTATTCAACCAAAACTGAATTTCCTTCTAATGATACAAAAAATGTTGATGAAGATGACGATGATGCAAAATCTGATGCTCCTTCTGCTACTGATTTTCCACCTATTGAAGCCCCTGTTTTTCATAATCACCTCTGAGTTCTTACCAGACTCGAACCTTTTGAATATGATATGGTTTTTCTATATAATGAATTTACGTTGTTAAAGAATCGTCCCAAAAGGAAATATTACCAAGATACTTTTGTTCAGTCAGAAAAGGACAGGGTCAAAAGAAAATGGAAAGAAAAAATGGTTGAAGAAAGAAAACATATTTTGTTTTTTGATTATCTTGAAAATTATTATGTTTTAAAAAATGATGTTCATACTAATTATTTAAATGTTATCAGAAAATCTAATTTTGTTAAACCTGACAAAACCGTTATTCGGTCTAGTCATCCTCCTCTTGAAACTGCTTTAATCACTTGCCAAAGTGCTAATGAGAAAGTTGAAGTGAAAGCTTCTCCTTTCAAAATTGCTGATGATAAAACCCCTGTTTCTGCTATTATTGAACAAAACAATTTTGCTAATGAATCTTTGCATATCATTGGTCAACAGCTTGACCGTATTGAAGAAAAGATTGTTCAAAAAACTATTGCTCCAAAACCTGAGATTCCTTTGATTGATTTGAGTGATCAAAGAGAAAAAATTAATTTCAAAACTTCTCAGAGTAAAACTGTTGATTTAGTTGCTTCCCAAAATTCAACTCTTGACAAAGTTGAAAAAATACTTTTTGATTTAAAAGTTAAAACCGAGCAGACTTCTGCGTCCAAAAGTGCTCCTTCTGCTATTTCAAGAAATGAAAAAGAACCTGTTTTTGAAGAAACAACAGATTCTAAATCATCTTCTCATGTTTCCTATGAAAATGTTTTTGATGAGTTACAGCCAGAAATTAAAAGATTTATTGGAAAACCCAATTCCATGTCTTTTACAAAAAACTGGTATCCAAAACCTACTCCTCCTGATATGCAATTTGAAGAAAGATCTTTTCAAACTCAATTTTCTATTTCTGCTGATAAAATGTGTGAATGGAATATTGATGGTTTGTCTAAACAAGAAATTATTAACAAACTCGCTCACATGTCTATGGTTGGTTTTGCATACATGAACAATCATAATGACCTTGATCATTCTGATGTTGTTAACTTGCTTGTCACTGGATTTTCTGGTACTCTTCGTGGTTGGTGGGATAAACATCTCACAGAAGAATCCAGAGAACTTATTAAACATTCTGTTAAAAAAGATGATGATGGTATGCCTATTTTTTATGAAGATATTGGTCGAGGTATCCCTGATGGTGTCAATACCTTGGTCTATACTATACTCAAACATTTTGTTGGTACTCCATCTAATATTTCATCTCGCATTTCTGATTATTTGAATAATTTGAAATGTCCTACTATGTCTGATTATAGATGGTACCAAGATGTCTTTCTCTCCAGGGTTATGCTTTGGAATGATTCCCAAAAAGCTTACTGGAAAGAGAAGTTTATTGATGGCCTTCCTCCTATCTTTGCTCACAAGGTAAAACAAGAACTAATGGGTAAAAGTGATTCTATTGATTATGATAATTTAACTTATGGTGACATTTTCAGTACAGTTAAAAAACTTGGTATTAACATGTGTAATGATGAAAAATATTTACGACAACAATTAAAAAATAAAAAGAAAGCTAAATGTGAAATGGGTAATTTCTGTGAACAGTATGGTTTACCTCCTATTGCCCCTTCCAAGCAAAAAGGAAAAAGTAAACATGATAAGGTTTACAAAAGTTATTCCCATAAAAAGCATAAAAGATACCGTTTTGTTAAACCCAATGATTTTTATTCTGAAAGAAAAAAAACCTGCTTTTAGAAAACATGTTAAACAAAGATCAGGTAAAGGTAAGTGCTTTAACTGTGGCAAATTTGGCCATTTCAGTAAAGACTGTACCCAAAAGCCTGGTAAACTGAAAAACAAATTAAAAATGTTAAACATTAATGATAATGATCAAAATGAACTGTTTCAGATTCTTGAATCTGCTGTTTCAAGTGAGTCTTTTGAAGAGGATTTCTCCTCCTCGTCAGATTCGTCTTATCAGTCTTGTGATTCTTCTGAAACTCCTAATATTAGATTTGGTTGTAAAGGATCTTGTTGCAATGCTATGAAATCTGTTAATGTTTTAACAAAAGAAGAAGAACAAGAACATCTGTTATTGACCACTATTGCTAAAATTGAAAACTCTATGCTTCAAAAAGAACTCCTTGATAAGTTTAAACAAAACTTAACAAGAGACAAAACTGTTAAAAAACCCAAAGCTCCTGTTAACTTTGAAGAAACTTTGGAAAGATTTAATAAAAATAAATCCAAAGAAATAACTGTTAATGATCTTCAAAAAGAAATAAAAAATGTTAAACAAGAGATAATCCAATTAAAAAATGATGTTAAAAATATTAAAAAAGATAATATTGATCTTAAACAAGAATTGTTGATCCTTAAAATTGACAAAAATTTGGATAAAAATCTGTCTAATAATGATGAGCACCAAGATGGAGAAGGATCTTCTTAACAAACTCCTCATTCTGGTAATGTTTCTGATAAACTGACTACTTGAAATGATAATCGGCTTGCTCTTGTTAAACATATGATGCCTCCAAAATGGTTTACTAAAGTTAGAATTGTTGTTTCACATGATTATGCTTTTGATACTATTGCCATGATTGATTCTGGTGCTGATGTTAATTGCATTCAAGAAGGTTTGATCCCTTCTAAATATTTTGAAAAATCAATTGAAAGATTGGTTTCTGCTAATGGCACACAAATGAAAATTAAATACGAATTGAACAATGCTCATGTTTGCCATTCTGATGTTTGTTTTAAGATACCTTCTGTGCTTGTTAAAAATATGACTGATAAAGTGATACTTGGATTGCCTTTCATTGCTTCCTTGTATCCCTTTCTTGTTGAACATGATGGAATTACTACTGATCCCTTTGGACAAAAGGTGAAATTCAAATTTTGTTCAAAAAATGTTGATAATGACGTTTTTAATCTTTTTCATGCTAAAGTCAAACATCTTAATTTCCTTAAACAAGAAATTAAGTACAAAAAAATTATTGAACAACTTTCTGATAAATTATTACAGTCTAAAATTGATAATTTTCAGAAAATATTGATGAATGATGTCTGTTCTGATATCCCTAATGCCTTTTGGCATAGGAAAAAGTATATTGTTGATTTGCCTTATGTTAAAGATTTTAATGAGAAAAAATACCTACCAAAGCTAGGCCTATTCAAATGAATGCTGAAACTGTTGAATTTTGTAAAAATGAAATAAATGATTTGCTCAAGAAAAAACTGATTAGGAATAGCAAGTCCCCCTGGTCTTGTGCTGCTTTCTATGTCTAGAAAAATGTCGAACTCGAGAGAGGAACTCCTCGCTTAGTGATCAACTACAAACCTCTAAACAAAGTCTTAGAATGGATTTGGTATCCTATTCCCAACAAGAATGATTTAGTTCATAGGCTAAGTGAGGCTGTGGTGTTCTCCAAATTTGATATGAAATCTGGATTTTGGCAAGTCCAAATTTCTGAAGCAGAAAGATACAAAACTGCTTTTACCACCCCTTTTGGTCACTATGAGTGGAATGTTATGCCTTTTGGTCTAAAAAATACCCCTAGTGAATTCCAAAATATTATGAATGACATATTCAACTCCTTCAGCCATTTTACTATTGTCTATATTGATGATGTTCTGGTATTTTCCAATTCTATTGATGAACACTGGAAACACTTGTATTCATTTCTAGAAACCATAAAAAGAAATGGTCTTGTTGTCTCTGCCAAGAAAATCAAACTATTCCAAACCAAAGTCAGATTCCTTGGATATGATATCTCTGAAGGTCAAATCCGTCCCATTGATAGAGCTATTCAATTTGCTGATAAATTTCCTGATGAAATTATTGACAAAACCCAGTTACAAAGATTCCTTGGTTCCCTGAACTATGTTGCTGATTTTTACAGAGATCTGAGGAAACAATGCAAACCACTATTTGATAGGTTGCAAAGTAATCCTCCTCCTTGGACTGATGTCCATACCTTTCTTATTAAACAAATCAAGTCCCATGTCAAGACTTTACCTTGTCTTGGTATTCCTACTGTTAATGCCTTCAAGATTGTTGAAACCGATGCCTCTGATATTGGTTATGAAGGTATTCTGAAACAAAGAGTTTCACCAAACTCCCCAGAACAAATTGTTCGTTTCTACTCAGGAGTTTGGAATACAGCACAATTAAATTATAGTACTATAAAAAAGGAGATTTTAGCTATTGTACTTTGTATTTCTAAATTCCAAAGTGATTTGTTAAACCAAAAGTTTTTATTAAGAATAGATTGTAAAAGTGCTAAATATGTTATTGAAAAAGATGTTGAAAATATTGCTTCAAAACATATTTTTGCTAGATGGCAAGCTATTTTAAGTGTTTTTGACTTCACTATTGATTATATTAAAGGATCTCAAAATAGTGTTCCTGATTTTCTCACTCGTGAATTCCTACAGAATTCTAATGGAGGGTAGAAGATCTAAAGACAAAAACCCTGTTGAACCTTAAAAACAGTTAGTCAAAAAAGAACCAGTCTCTCCTACTGAGCTTGTTAACCGTTTTACTCCCTTAGGAACAATTCCTAAGCCAAACTACTCTTCTGTTCTGGCTTCAGCCTATGATCCTTATGCTTTGACCCCTGTTCACCAACTAGTCAAAACTATTTAGCCCAAAAAAGCCAATGCTGCCCAGTATGTTAAAAAACAATATTTTCAGAATCTGTTTTTCATTGAACCAAATAGATCTACAATTAGGAATCCCCTCCAAATTGCCAGATCTTATTTCCCTCCATTGTTCCATTGGATTCCGGAACATTTTGATAAAAAGCTAGAATATTATTCAGAGATTTTGCAACAAGAAGAAGCTGTTTTGATCAGAACTATTTATGATCTCACTGATAAATCCAAAATTATTTACCACAGTGTTTACATCAAGAGCTTCATTTCTGAAGAAGAATGGAGCCCCTCCCCTGCCTTTTTAAGAAGATTAACAAGATCTTTTGTTCCATACTCTTATTATGATTATATTACTACTTGGTTCCGATTCATGCTTCACCAGAATGAAACAATGACTCATTCATGGTTTGTTAACGTTGACAAAGAATTCAATGCTAGCACTACTTTGCCTTTCTAGTTCAACAGATGGTGGACTCAGTTTGGCCCTGTTACTGATATTTTCCCTGAACCATTATTGACTGCCTATAGGTCTTTTCAAAGCAGTTTCAGGACTGATGCTCATAATGCCAAATTTCCTATTCTCCTCCATTTTGTTAAACAGTTTAGAGTTCCTTGGATTTTAAAATGGCAATATGAGAAGAATGATGATATTCTTACCAGGTGCTGGTATGTTGAATGGTGGGATAAGTTTGGATATGTTCAACACATTATTAACTATCTTGCCAGACCTTTGCCTAAGAAACTTTCCCCTGCTCTTCAGGATAGGAAAATTGATTCTCCTTCATCTTCCAGTAAACCCATAAAAAGTAGTTCTCCTTTTGATGAGTTAAGTAAGGAAGCCCTTTGCATTCTCCTTGAAAGAAAAATTAAAGAAGAAACTACTGCTTCTAGAAGCTCAGATGAAGGTTCCATTACAGCAAGCCCTTATTTCCCTCATCCCCAGCCATTTCCCAAAGAATGGTTCAGTCGTGATGAAGATTATGATGAAGAAGATACTCCTGATCTAGGAGCAAATTGATTGATTCCCTGTTCTGCCTAGCCAGCTCAAAAGGCCAATAATGATGTTGCCTTCACTATTGATCTACCTGGAAATGATTCTCTTGTTGACTACTTTTGGCACTCCACGCCAAGATACTAGAAATGATTCTCTTGTTGACTACTTTTGGCACTCCACGCCAAGATACTTTTGGCTCCTGAAAAGGCGCTCCCAATGCTTTCTACTATTTTTGATGCCCCTCACGGGCCCTGATATGAATAGTAAAAATGTCACTATTCACTTTTACTATTCACGTCACTATTTACTTTTACTATTCACTGCTTTATTTGCCTATTTAAGGGGGGTTGTCCCTTATTGTTGGACTCAGAATCCTCTTGGTGAAAGAACTTCTCTTTGTAATAGAATTCCTCTTTGTGAGCTTACTTCAGAGTTGTCTGAGAGCCACCCTTAGGACTTTCTAAACACTTAGAGATTCTCATTATTTCCCACAAAGCTTGTAACTAGATTGATGACTAGCCTTCAAGCTTTGTACTATTGATCACTGTAATCCTATTACTACTACTGCTGTAAGTGTTTTGAACTACTTTCAATAAACACTTCTGTTTTCAATACTTTGATTATTTTAATAAAACTGCTTAGCTGGTTCTACCACCTTACTTTCAATTATTTTGGTATAACTGCTTTCCTTATTTTGAATTATTTTGATATAACTGCTTGGCTGGCTCTGCCGCCTTATTTTTCTATTATCAGTTGTGCTTCCTTTATCTGCTGCTTGGTCCCCCCTCCCTTTATGGATATATATATATATATATATAAGTTGTAAATATTATGCATGAACTTATTTTAGTGTATTTGAGGACCACGATGTTAATGTCTAGCGGTTCTTCCACTCAATCGTATAATTCCATGTGTGCAAATTAACTGGGTTAGATGTTAGTCACAGTCTAGATCCTCATCATTCTGATCAAATTAGGTGCCATTTTCATCAAAGGACACGGATTTCCTGCACATAAGCTCCTTTCTCTCATCTAAAGCAAATGGCCAAGCACCTCTCTCTCCTTAAACCCACCTCTCTCCTCTCTCTCATCCTCCACCTACGTTTTATTCTCCACCAGCAAGAGGATCATGACCACATATTGGCTGGAAGAAAATACTCTCTCTCTTTAAAACCCCCATCAATGCCTCTCTCTCATCCTCTTTCTTTGTTCTTCTCAGAAACCCCAACTACTACCACATGCTCTGCCTTTCCCATCCCACACCCTCCTCTTTGCTACAAAGGACTGCCGATTCTACCACCCATCTTTTTAAGGCTCCAATTTATTTTAGTGTATTTGAGGACCACGGTGTTAATGTCTAGCGGTTCTTCCACTCAATCGTATAATTCCATGTGTGCAAATTAACTGGGTTAGATGTTAGTCACAGTCTAGATCCTCATCATTCTGATCAAAAGTAGGTGCCATTTTCATCAAAGGACACGGATTTCCTGCACACAAGCTCCTTTCTCTCATCTAAAGCAAATGGCCAAGCACCTCTCTCTCCTTAAACCCACCTCTCTCCTCTCTCTCATCCTCCACCTACGTTTTATTCTCCACCAGCAAGAGGATCATGACCACATATTGGCTGGAAGAAAATACTCTGTCTCTTTAAAACCCCCATCAACGCCTCTCTCTCATCCTCTTTCTTTGTTCTTCTCAGAAACCCCAACTACTGCCACTTGCTCTGCCTTTCCCATCCCACACCCACCTCTTTGCTACAAAGGACTGCCGATTCTACCACCCATCTTTTTAAGGCTCCAATTTTTTCCAAGTTTCTTACCATATCCCTCTATATTTGATATTATTTTGGTTTGTTTTGTGTGATATATTTGGATGATTTAATTCTGGTTTTTTGTTGTTGCGATAATTATATTTCTTATTTGTAACTTTCATAAAATTTCCATTTTGGCTAGCTTGAATTCTTGCTATGATATATTTCCCAGTTTCATAGGTAGCTTGAATTTGTGCAAGTAGGTTCTGTTTTGAGGTTGTGTTGGGTTTGGTAATTATGTTCTCGTGCATAAATATTTGTTGTATAGGTATTTAGCCATCTTGTTATGCTTACCATATTCAATTGGAGTGTTAAGAACCTTAGGAATGGTAATTTTCAAGCATATACTGTGTCAAGAAATAAAGGAATTCCCTTTTCATCCATTTGGCAAAAATTGCACCTGAAGAACAAAATTCCTTCATTGGTGATATGTAGCAAAAGTATCGACCATGGACAAGAATTGTCTTCTTGTGATTTAAAGCTACATTTCACGGGGGATTAATGGTTGCTATCCTCTTTGTTCATAGATAGAAAAAATATTTATTACTCTAACAGACCAATGACTCATGTTACATATATGATTACATGTTAGATGTTAATATGGTAGAAAATTGGTTCTTTAAATTGCACATACAACAAGCAATTATTGTATCCTTGTTAAACCTTTTCATATTGACATTATTATGGCATAATTAGTTACTTTTCACCTAACTCTTGTTAATGACTGTTGTAATATGTGACCATTATTTGTGAGCATTGTAATGATGATGTTTTCTCCATAGTGTTAAATTATTGCAAGCTATCTTGGTCCTTACTATTCTTTGCCTCTGCTTACATGGGCAACAAGGTTAAAAATTGCTGAAGGAACTGGTACGGGTTTAATGTATATCCATGAGTTCAGCCCCTGAAAATATGTTCATGGCAACAAGGTTATAGACTCAGCACTGCTACCTGAAGTGTATGCAAAGAAGCAAGTTGTTGTAGCATTTCATATTGCACTAAATTGCATTGAACTTGATCCAGAGATGCGGCCTAGGATGCGAACATTGTTACAGAGTCTTGATTGTATAAAATCACAAAGAAGAAAGTAAAGAACTTTCTAGAATTTTGGTTCTTATTGTTGTTTTTTTATGTTTAAGATGTTTGGTTTCTTAGCAATCCATGGTTGGAGGGAGATTTGGATGTATATTTTCCTGGAAATATTTTTGTGAGCCAATGTATTGATATATGGAGAATGTACAGGGGGTTAGGTCCAAATACTATTCGCAGCAGGCTTGCAATAAATGTGTATCAATCCAACCAATGTGTGTAATTAATATTTCAAGATATTTGATCCCTTCCTTAATTTTACTGATATTTTTAACATCAACATTCATCAAGTTAATGAGTTTACTTTTGTTTATGTCCGAAAAAAATTTATCGATGTTGTCACCAATCACCATAGCTCTGTTGAGTTTGATTTCCTGAATTTAAATTTCCATCCACATCACTATATTGCATTCATCATTTCCATCCACAGCACTATATTGCATTCACTATTTTCATTTCTTGAAGAATATTTTTCTTATAAAAGAGAGCTAAAGAAAAGGAAAATTTCAACAAATCTATTGCAAAATTTAAGCTTCTTGAATTTAAATTTCCATCCACATCACTGTATTGCATTCATCTAAAGCAGCCTTTGTTTAAATATGCAAATACATAGATTCAAAAATATAGAAATGAACTTTTCTATTGCATATAGAAATATTTACCCATTGCAATTATAATTGGTACCTAACTAGAAGCTAACTTAAACATGCACATATAGGACCAAAGATGTTTATTTTTTTTTATACGAAAACCATTATTCCATTATCCATTCAAGTCTGAATCAACTGATTTACATCTGAAGCAATTGCAGATTCTATAATGGTTGGAGTTTCCTCCATCTATGTCACATAGTCATCTACATACTGAGCATATTGTGCGAGACCGTGGGCTGCCTTATTGCCTTCTCTTCGAGTGTGTTGAACTTCAACTTGGTGCAATAGACATATATTGGTTGGTGCCAGAGATAATGTTAGCAATAACTATAGGTGGTTCGGAGACTCCCTGAATTGCAAAACACACAAGTAGACTATCACTTTCGAAGACCACCTTCTGGATAGCAATGTCTCTAGCAAATGCAGCAGCAACTCCAAGCGCTTTAGCTTTAACTTCCAACGCGCCTAAGGGGAGCATCAGTTTCTTACTCATTGTAGCAACTATCCTCCCTTGATCATCCCTTGCTATCGCGACAATACCAGTCCATTTGTGGTTAGAGAAAACTGCACCATCAATATTCACTTTGTACCATCCTATCGGGGGAAGAGTCCATTTGTTACTTCCTATTGAGTTACCTTGGGGTTGGATTGGATTTTCTTGTACTGTAGAGTACTCCTCTAGCAGTCTTGTGGCTAATCCATAAATTACAATAGCTGCGAGTTTTCTACCTCCATGCCTTACCTCATTCCTGCTTCTCCAAATACTCCATGCAATCACCAACACCAAATCCAACATGTTAGACTCCTTATTCAGGTCCATGCTACACTGTCATAGCATATTAGTAAACTCCCCTTTACCCTTAACCAGAGATAGTAGATGACAATGGTTCCATACCTCTTTGGCTTTTGAGCACTAACATTACACGTGAATGGCAATTTCAAGTTCTAAACCACACTCATCACAGATTGGGTCGTCTAGTACTTTCCTATGAAATAAATTCATTTTGGTGGGTAGGATATTTTGACAAGCTTTCCATCCAAAGGCTCTAATCTTAGCTGGGATTCTTGCTCTCCATAGCTTCTACCAAAATCGTTTCATCAGTGACGGATTTGAGTTCTCTCCTTTGTCTTTCCCCTTCCCATTTCTAGCTAAATGGTATGCACTCTTCACACTAAATTTCCCATTAGCAGCTGCTGTCCATACTAGTTTATTCGCTAGTAGTAATGTACTTAATGGGATGCTCAATATGGATTCAGCTTCATGCTCCAGAAACAAATCTTGGATCATATTAGCTTTCCACTCTCCATTTTCAGCATCAATGAGCACACTAACCTTCACCTCCATGGGTAGTAATCTTTGAGGTGAAACTATATGGAAAGTTGATGGATTTGCAATCCATTTATGCTTCCATATGCTAAAGCTTTCACCATTCCCCACTTGCCATTTAACACCATCACTGATTATTGATTAGGTTGCCCAAATCCTTCTTAACGCAAAAGATGGGTGATGGCCCTTCTTGACATGAATAAAGTCCTCATTTGGGAAATACTTATTTTTGTAGACTTTATAGAAAAGAGAATTTCTGCCTTGTTGGAGCCGCTAGCCTTTGATAGGCCAAGAATGTATTGACCCATTGTGATGAATTAACTAATTAATTTGTCAAATTGATTAATTAATTAAATTAACATACAATATACGTGGCAGCACAAACAAATCACCAACTAAAATAAAATGCAATGGAAAATAAAATTGACACGGTAATTTATTTACGAATAGGGAAAACCTCTAAGGCAAATACCCCACTAGGTGATTTTAAGGTCACCACTCTTAAGAATCTACTATTATCACAACAAGCAGTTACAAGTAAAGTAATCCCAGTACCTTATATCGACTTACAATTGAATCCTTACCCCAATACTTAATTAGACTTGTTCTGTAGTGACAATCTCTCATTTTCAATGCACGACTCCTAGTAAGTGACTAACTAATAGATGTGCAGATTTCAGTACGCGACTTAATCACTAACTTAAGAAAGATGTTGGCTGCAAAGTTCTTCAGTTCATCAACACGATGAAGATCACGGAGCTGCTTGGTCACAAAACCCAGCGGTGTACAAATGCAATAGCTTCTTCAAGAGAAAGAAGAACTAGGGAAAATTTTGTCTTCGGTCACAATTTGCTTGAACAACACTTTGCTTTACACTCGTGCAGCTGTGCAACCTTTTACGACCTTTAAAACAATGCTTATATATGTTTAGGGCTGTGAGAAAAGAAAGCCTAAAGATGTACACACGGATTGGAGTTAAATAAAATTTGAAAAACTGATTTTTATAATTCTCGATAGATACTCTATCTATTGAACAGCTGTTAAGCATCGGGCTAAAACTGCCTTTTAAGCTTCAATAGATGCTATCTGTCGAGTTTTAAAATTCAGCACTTCATCACTTTTTTCTTGGACAAATTTGCATGGTTTTAACACTTGGACTTGAAACCTTGTTCTTTGAAGTATTAAACATATCCTAGATCTACCCAATTATAAGTAAAGTGTGTTTTGTCATAAGATTAGCCAATTCTATATTGACATATGTTCCTAACATGAATCACATATGTCCTAATGGAACCAAACTTACCTCATCAAAATTTGTCTTCACCTTCTTCCCCTGTGCCAAGTTTTGATCCACCTCACCCAATGGAACCACCAGCTTCCTTTTCGGATCCTCATTCTCTAAATCCTCATCCATGGCCATTGTGGCTGGAGCTTCCCTGGTAAGCCTTTGCCATGATCCTTTACTGTTCTAAACAAAGGCGTCTTCATTCTCCTTGCTGCCCAAAGCCTTACCTTGATGAGCCCCACTTTTAATTAGCTGCTTCTTGTTTTGTTTCAGTGTTGTGTTTGGAATGTTATTCCTCACTTTTGGTTTTCTATTAGTATTGGTCTCTTGAATCATGCTACCATTATTCGGGCTCAAGTTGAAAGAGCCCATCTCCACTCCTTTAAAAGTCACTATATGTGGCTGTGTAATTTCTAAGCCCAAAGTCACCTTTTCAATTGGGCTTAGGTCCACTGCACTAATACCATCCTTTGTATAGTTTACTCCATCGCCATCTTCCCTTCCCTTAATTTTTAAGCATCTATCTGTTGTATTCGAATTAAATGCCTTGATTTTGGGCCCCGAGATATCAGCCTTGGTAACACATTTCTTCCTGACTCCCTGTCAATCACCGCTACTTTCTTCTGAAAAGTTCCATTGACAACCACGATTACTAAATCCATCAAATTTTTTGATGTGATTTTTGGGTTTATTTCTTCTTTGTTCAATGTGTGTTCAACCTCCATCACCGTTGCATCCTTCACCGCTGACTGATCTTCGCCATCTTTCATCGTGGTAGTCACCATAGAGTGAGTAGAATGAGTACTAGTCTTCCCTTTCTCTCCAACATGCACGTGTACTCGCTGAGGGAGTTAGAGTTTTTCTGGGCTCACCCCATACTATTGGTCATGTGCCTGCAATAATCCTTTACTTCGCAACCACATTCCACAGTCCTTCTCATCATGATTCAACTTGCCACACCAATAGCAGAAGATTGGCAGCCATTCATACTTAAAGGCTACACACACTGACATTGATCATCCAAAGTTAATTAGTCTTCCTCAACACAGAGCTTGTCCAATATCAATTCTCACATGAACTCGAATGTAATTCCCCAGAAGATTATCGGTCGCAAAGACATCCACCTCCTCAACCTCGCCCATTGTTCTGCCAATTCGCTCACCAACCTCCCTCGTCATCCTTCTTGCTGGGAGGTCATAAATCTGGACCCAAAAGCTAGCCTTGTCAAAGATGATGTTTTGTATTTGTTCATCCTTTTCCAATTTGTGAACTGCTAAGAGATACTTATCAAAGGACCAAGGACCATTATTTAAAACACGAACCATATCTGTCTCATCCTCAAATAGAAATATTGCTTTATTTTCCCCTAAATCATGAACCTTAAAGCTCAACTCCGTCTTCCATGCACTCTTCGGCGTACTTGCCATAACTTCAAGGTTTACTCTCCTTTTTGTGAAGAACCTTGCCACTATCGCTGCCCCTTCAACCCATATGTTTAAGTAGCTTCATTTGTTATAAAATATGTTCAAAAATATTCTATAAGCTAAAATGTGTTGTCCAAAATGCTCTTCAAAAATCTGTCAAAGTCAAGTGTGCTGTACAAAAAATATTGTTAAAGTTTTGTCCACTAGCTACTATAACTATACAATATGTTGGCCAACAACCGTGCAAAAAACAAGGAAAACAACCAATATAGTGTTTTTCAAAGGTTATCGATATTAGAATCTACTGAAGCTTGCAAAATATGCCATTAAATATGAATTAGTAAATGAAAAAAAAAATAAAAGGAAAATATAAGTTTAAGTTATACAAAATTCATAACGACTATGCACACCTGACTCAAGCCATACAACCCAACATGATTTTGTCCTACCAAAAATCCACAATCAAAAGATTCCTACATATGACATTCAAACAAATCAAAATTTCATTTTCTATGCTAATGAAAGTAACTAGGTGGTAGGATATTAGACAAAATTTATAAGTAATAGCAGTAATTAGTTTGTAGGGTATAACTAAAGAAATTTATATGCATACTTGATTCAGACCATATAACTCAACAGCATTGCCTTGTCCAACCAAATTAATACAAATAAAATATTCTTGTATATGACATTTAAATAAATTTATGTGTCACTTTTTAATAGTAGTAATTGTTTAATAGGATATTAGACAAAATATGTAATTAGTAGCATCATACCTGAGTTATGTTGTCCACTAATTGTGATGGTTGTTTAACATTACTATGTTCTTTGTGAGAATTAATATTAATTGAGGAATTGACCTATGTGAAAAAAAAAATTCACATAAAACAAATTTATGAACCTACAAATTCATGTTCTATAACGGAATGTAAATGAACTTACTTTATTTAGGCTACCATGTGATTTTACTTGTCTTGCTCCACTAGTCTTTTTGGGTTGAGCCTTCTTACTTTGTGATTTTGTTTCCTTTCTAATGGACTTTTCAATATTTCTCATTTCTTGAAAATGCTTCAATAATTTGTCAAAACATTTATCAACATGTTCATACATCATCTCTCTCTCTACAACAAGTGTGTTAATTTGAAGACATTTGTGACTCACATGAGAGAGACGCCTTCCCATTGTCTCTTTTGCACTACCTTAAACATCAATGCCATGATTGACAGGCCACAAACGCGTTGACCCCTTGTGATAAATTACGTTGATTAATTAGCCAAGTTATTAATTAATCAATTTAACATGCAATATCACGTGGCAGCACAAACAAATCACCAAAACTAAGTTATGCAGCGGAAAATAAATGACACGGTGATTTGTTTACGAATGGGGAAAACCTTACGGCAAAAACCCCACCGGGTGATTTAAGGTCACCACTCCCGAAACTCCACTATTATCACAACAAGCAGTTACAAGCAAGGAATCCCAAGTACCTCACCAACCTACAGTTGAACTCTTACCCCAATACCCAATTGGACTTGTTCTGTAGTGACAGTTTCTCCTTTCAATGCACGGCTCCCAAGTACGTGACTAACCAATTTGATGCGCGGATCCCAGTACGCGGCTTACTCCTTTGCACGAATCCTAGTACGTGACTCACTCACCAACTTGAGGAAGAAGAATGTTGGCTGCAAAGTTCTTCACTTCATACACACGATGAAGATTAAGAAGCACTTGGTTACAAAACCCTAAGGCGCAAAGACGCAGTAGCTTCTTTCAGAGAGAATTAGGTTTCGGTCACCTTTTGCTTGTGTTCTCCTTGTATTCTCTTATGTGACGGCCTCAAAAATATGCCTTATATATGCCTAGGGCTGTGAGAAAAGAAACCCTACACAAATACAAAAGCCTGGCCCAAAAATCAGATCTGGAAAACTGAATTCCCGTAACCTCGATAGATACCTCGATCGATCGGGAAGCTGTCGAGCCTCATTAAATCTCGATAGATACCTCGATAGATAGCTCGATAGATAGCTATCTGTCCAGCAGCTATCCGCAGGTGTCCAGCAGCTATCCGCCAGGTGTCCACCAGGTGTCCAGCTTTAGTACACACTTTTTCTTCACTTGTTTCTTGGTCCAATCTTCATGGCTTTAATACTAGACTTGAACAACATGTTCTTTGAAGTATTAAACACATCCTAGATCTACCCAAGTACAAGTAAAGTGCGTTTTGTCAAAGGATTAGCCAACTACATAAAATAGCGACATATGTTAACAAACTTGAACTACATATGTCCTAACAATCTCCCCCTTTGGCAATCCGTGACAAAATCACAACAAACAAATGAACATATGAGAGAAGTCATAAATCACTCAACTCATACTCACTTATTGAATACAATAAAATCTACCCTAACACAAACTCTTGAAAATCTTTGCAAGAAGAGAGTTCCTGGCATGGAAGACTTTGACAACCTGTATTTCTGAAACACTTTAAACAAAACACATCAAGGCATCTTTGTGTGAAGCAGGAATAATAGATTGCGTACAAATAAAGAAACATGTGTATAAAGATAGAAAAGAAACAACACATGTAGAGATAGGTGAAGAAAACATACATCATCATATATATACCACTTGATAAATACCATGCTGTATGTAAAAATGGTCACAAGACCTAGGTACATGAACAAGGAGATAAACACTCCCCCTAACAAGATGAAACACAACTCCCCCTTACAAGGGCATGTATTTCTCCCCCTAACTTGTAGAATCTTAAAGAAAGAAATCACAAATTCTCCAATATCTCCCCCTTTTTGTCACGATTGACAGAGGGTACCGAGAAATATAAAGATGATCAAGGATGATCAAGGGGACACAAAGAATCCATAAAAATGCATGAATGTAATGAAACAAAATGCTATGGATGACAAGATAAAAGAAACATGCAAAACATGTGAAAAACAATGCATGCAGAGAGTCTCGATCGATCGAGAGGTATCGAGGAGCTATCGAGCAGACCTCGATGGATCGAACAGCTATCGAGAAGCTATCGAGGAGACAGAAACTTTCTCGATCGATCCACCTAGCTATCGAGAGGTGTCGAGATTGCGATAACATGCAACTGAAGATCTCGACAGATAAGCCAGGTATCGAGAGGTGTCGAGGATGTGTCGAGATGGCTTAAAAATAGTTTTTCAAGAAGAGAAAAAACACAGACATGAATGCAATCATGCATGCAACTCAACTAAAGATACAATCAACACATTTAGCTCTCAAAATCATCTCTCAACAAGAAATATTGATGCACATGAATCTCAAAACACGCACACACACACTAAACAAGTCTAACCAATTTTATATTTCAAAAACAAGTTATGACAGTTTAGTGATCATACATTAACGCATGTAAACTTTGTGATGGCCAAATCACATTGTACCTGCACATGTATCAAGAATAGCAAAGAGTATTGCGTGTCGTGTGTGAAAACATCGCAAGATTGCATATGTGTCTCAATGTTATGACGATTTGAGATATGAGAAAATCACTTTAACTCACACACAATCATAACTGTTTGATGGGGACTATCACCTTCGAGATACATCCTATAACTCCCACATCTCCTAGAAAACACGCTTGCAACCATATTTTAAAGCATTTTGATCTTTTTGCTTTTTATTTCTTTGCATATTTTCTTTTTAACAAACATATCATACATGGGCATACAAGAGAAAGAAAAGAAATACCCAATGATGTTAAGCTTTTGACACTGCACTTTTGCTATGCCGAAGCATACAGGTGTCATTGACATTGCTCTTTTGCTATGCCGAAGCATACAGATGTCATATTATGATTGGCAAGTAACAGTGGTGAGATGGTTATTTATGCCTTTCTCTTAGGATTTTCTAGTTCAACCCGTCAAAAAGAGTGATACGAGTGTTAAGAAGAAGAGATCTCTTAACCTTACTCATCACAAACAAAAAGCTACAGAGCTCACTCGCTTAGTTGTGCAAAAGAATGCTCATCTAAGCTATAGATGATACAAAGTTTAGAAAATTATGTTTCAATGGCCATTTTAAAAAGTTCACATGAACTAATGTACACAAACACACTGTTTTTGTATTTTTCAATTTTTCAATTTTTTTTTTATTTTTATCAGAAAAGCAAAAATAAAACACAAAACTGAAAACACACAAACAAAAATAAACAAACAAACAACATGAATGCATGAAAGAAAGATGCATATGCATGAAGGCATGATTTCAACAGAAGATAAGAAATCAAGCAAAGAGAGTCCTGCTTTAGATAGAAAGAATTAAAGCAGAGGACAAACAGAAAAGACAATTAAGTCTTAGGCTCCTTTCTCACCCACACAGCACGAGTCCTTGGTCGTGAAGATGAAAAGGCACGTGTCCTAGTATGACTACTAAAGGACATAGAAGAATTAAAATTCTCCTGAAATTGAGTTAAAAAGCTCAAGACCTTTAATAACTCTCCAAACAAAGGTGTAGGTCCTTGAGAGGAAACCTGTGACCGTTTGGACAATTGCTTATGAGGATACAACTTAAAGCAATTAGGACGAGTGTGTCCAGAAACACCACAATGGTGACAAACATGAGTAGTTTTAGAGCTACTCGGCTTCCTAGAAGGAGGTCTAACCTTAGAGGTTGATAGAGTCCTCAGCTTAGGACAATTAGGCCTAATATGACCAACAATGTGACAATGATGACAAGTGGGGACAAATTTAGAATTTTTATTCAACCTAGGAGGAGTTTTAGACATAGGTTTAGGAACTTCAGCGTTAACATCAGATTGTTTACCTTTGTCTATCCTAGCAATATTAGCCTTCAACTCTTCATTATTCCTTTTAAATGGGGGAATATAAAAATCATTTTCTTTTGAGTTAGGCTCAACAACAAGTTTGGTACTAGTTAATTTTTCAACTTCAGTTTTAAATTCAACTAGTTGCTCTTCCAAACTCTTAATTTTGTCCACCTGAGATGAAATTTGATTTTTAAAATTCTCATTCAAACTAGTGGCTTCATCCAATTTTGCAATCAAATCATCTTTTTCAAGCTTGACCTTTTTAAATTTAGCTTTTAATTTTGTAGAACACTCAAGAGATTTCATACAAAAATTATAAAGCTTGCAGTAGGCATCATGAATATCATCATCATCATTCAACACAAGATCATGCAAATCAAAACAATCAAGAGTTTCCATGACAACAGGGGTCAATGGATCACACATCAAAGATTAAAACCTAATCAGAGTGTGCCTGCTCTGATACCACTTGACAGGCCACAAACGCGTTGACCCCTTGTGATAAATTACGTTGATTAATTAGCCAAGTTATTAATTAATCAATTTAACATGCAATATCACGTGGCAGCACAAACAAATCACCAAAACTAAGTTATGCAGCGGAAAATAAATGACACGGTGATTTGTTTACGAATGGGGAAAACCTTACGGCAAAAACCCCACCGGGTGATTTAAGGTCACCACTCCCGAAACTCCACTATTATCACAACAAGCAGTTACAAGCAAGGAATCCCAAGTACCTCACCAACCTACAGTTGAACTCTTACCCCAATACCCAATTGGACTTGTTCTGTAGTGACAGTTTCTCCTTTCAATGCACGGCTCCCAAGTACGTGACTAATCAATTTGATGCGCGGATCCCAGTACGCGGCTTACTCCTTTGCACGAATCCTAGTACGTGACTCACTCACCAACTTGAGGAAGAAGAATGTTGGCTGCAAAGTTCTTCACTTCATACACACGATGAAGATCAAGAAGCACTTGGTTACAAAACCCTAAGGCGTAAAGACGCAGTAGCTTCTTTCAGAGAGAATTAGGTTTCGGTCACCTTTTGCTTGTGTTCTCCTTGTATTCTCTTATGTGACGGCCTCAAAAATATGCCTTATATATGCCTAGGGTTGTGAGAAAAGAAACCCTACACAAATACAAAAGCCTGGCCCAAAAATCAGATCTGGAAAACTGAATTCCCGTAACCTCGATAGATACCTCGATCGATCGGGAAGCTATCGAGCCTCATTAAATCTCGATAGATACCTCGATAGATAGCTCGATAGATAGCTATCTGTCCAGCAGCTATCCGCAGGTGTCCAGCAGCTATCCGCCAGGTGTCCACCAGGTGTCCAGCTTTAGTACACACTTTTTCTTCACTTGTTTCTTGGTCCAATCTTCATGGCTTTAATACTAGACTTGAACAACATGTTCTTTGAAGTATTAAACACATCCTAGATCTACCCAAGTACAAGTAAAGTGCGTTTTGTCAAAGGATTAGCCAACTACATAAAATAGCGACATATATTAACAAACTTGAACTACATATGTCCTAACAACGATAGTCCTTCATAGAACCAAACTTTGCATATTGTGTCCATCTTTTCAATACATAAAGGCCGGAGTTCTCTTAACATGGGAACATAGAATCCCAAAAAGCTAAACTTCATGCAGTTGCATTAGACTGTAGTTATTTAGGTTTCTTATTTGACTAAGTGCTCTTGAGTTCTTATTTTGTAATAGAATAAGTTTACTAGCCTTGTAAATAGTACAATCCATAATCTTCACATATTCATCTTGAAACATTTTGAATATTTTTGGAGTGTACAACTCTAC
Source organism: Castanopsis chinensis (assembly GCA_032878915.1). Taxonomy (NCBI): domain Eukaryota; kingdom Viridiplantae; phylum Streptophyta; class Magnoliopsida; order Fagales; family Fagaceae; genus Castanopsis; species Castanopsis chinensis. Next base: position 704,602 of record JAVQMG010000073.1, read on the forward strand.
AACATCTCTCAACATCTCGAAATCAACTAGTAAAATCGGCATTGTTTGCCTCATTTTGAACTTTGCTTGTAGTTCTTGACTTCGCTTATCAGTCAATACTTTATAATAATGTTCAAAATATTGCAAAATGCCATGTTTTGCTTCAAGTATTTCTTCAACACACTGTTCATTGACTCATTGCGTTGAGTGCTTTTCATATCAACAGTGAACATATGTCGACCATATACCATAGAACATTTCTCTTTCACATCAGATATTTCACCCAACCATGGATTAATAGTAAGATCATATGTCTCAAGCATGTTATTCCAAGCAACTATCCATTCATTTTCAAAATCATACACACAATTACTAAGATCATTTTGAAATTGGCTTGATGGATTAAATACATGATGTAGATGCTTCGCAGCATTCTAATAAATCTGCCACACAAATAGATGGTAATTTGATTCAGGAAACACATCTTCTATTGCATTAGCCATTGCAGCAAATTAATTTTTAAATATAGTTCTTGGTTGTTTCCCTGACATTGCACTCAAAAAAGTTTTAAATAATCACTTGCATGACATTATGGTTTCATCATAAAGTGAAGTTGTGCCAAAGATAATTGATTGTTTATGATGATTAACCCTAATGAATGGAGCAATGGGTCAACCATATGAATTTTTTTGATAAGTGGTGTCAAAACATATAACATCTCAAAAGTGTCTATAATCAACTATAGATCTAGAATCAGTTCAAAAAATATTCAGAATTTGATTATCATCATCAAGTTGTATAGAATAAAAATAATATGGATCTTCTAATTGCATCTTTTTAAAGTAATCCATCACGGCACGACCATCTCCTCTCTTTAAAGCCTCTCTCCTCTTGGAAATTACATGATTTTTATAGTCAACATTCAAAAACCCAAGATTTTCATAACCACCAACTTGCATGCTCAATAATTCTATGGTTTGTTTTATTGATATCCTAGATTTTTTTGCATCATCATAGCTTGTTCGGTAGGTGTAATTTTTCTATTTGATCTTAACATATGTTTCATTAGAGAAAGAGCAAACTCATGATTATTTTATTCGTGAAAAGAACAACTTCTAACATACCATCATTTTGAAGTTGACAAGTCGTTTGTACTAAACAACCAATTTTGTGAAATTGGTTAATAGAAAGATACTTGTTCACGACGTTTGTCAATAGCTAGTTCACATTGTTTTGAATGACAAAATGTTCTCCTCTTAATATGTCCAGCACTCCCTCGGCTTATATAATGTTTCCTTACACTGAAGCCCCTTCTATGAGCATATTGTTTGTAAAACTTATATGCACTATCATCACAATCAAATTTTATTCCAATCGTTGGCGCCTTAATTTCCTTATTATGTTTACTCAAGGTGTTTGGACTTCCATAAATAGGCTCTACTTGAACTTCTTCCTAAATCCAAAAACCAATAAAAAGCAATAGTGTTAGGAATATTCAATATAAAAAATGATGTTCAATTTTTTTATTAAACACAACAAAGAAACCATAGTTGCTTATAGTCTTCTGAACAGTCTCGATGAACAAAAACAACAATATTCAAAACTCAAAATACCTAAAAATCTTATTAAACAAAAATTATGCTCAAACTCCCTAAAAATAAGTAGTAAAAAATCTTGGCCACCAACAATAAATGCCCATTCAAAACCAACAAAACCATTAGCTTTTAAGCTATGAAACTCAAATATTCAAACTTCAAATATAATGCAATTTAAGAAACAAATTTAAGGAAATAATTATCTTTAAAACAATTTTTTTTTTCAATTACAATAAATTTAATGAAAAGCAGACCTCAAAAAATTGATAGTTATTGACTTTGTCACTGTTAGGGAAAATGCCTAGAAACGATGGAATGGTGGTCCTTGGCAACGAATATATGGGTGTGGGATGGGAATGGCAAAGAGAGAGAAGGTTGCTAGGAGTGGCATCAGTTGAGTGAGAAAGTGAATGGGGTGGAATTGGCAAAGGGAGAAAGGGGTAAAGAAGAGGAATGGAGATATGGTCAGGTGAGATCGGCAGCCGCTACATGTGGCCATGATTCTTTGGCCAATCTAGGATTTTGAAAAAAACAAACGTGGAGGAGGAGGATGAGAGAAGCTTGGTTGTGTGTGGGACTGATGTGCCGTCTGGTTTAGATTGAAACAGAAAGAAGTTGTTAATGCTAAGTTAACAACTATTTTCTTAAAATGGGTCATGTGCATGTCACAAGGCCCTTCGTATGTGTTTCTTTATTTGTTTGAAATCTGTTCTATTCGCAACAGTTGTTGCAAGCTTGTGTGGAGGAAATCCTTGTCCTTCATCAAGTATGATAGATTTCTTACTAGATTAGGTAGCATTTTTATCAGTCATACTTCTTTTTCTTTTCCTCTTCCCAAATTTAATTTCAATGGTATCAAGCCATTAGGGCACATCCACCATGCCCATCATGCATGTTGTGGGTAGTTTTTATTTAATAAAATGTAATTTTCATGTTTTAAATTGAATTGGATTTTTTATAATGTTATATGAGAATTTCTTGACGTTGTTATTTGAAGCATGTACTTTAATATCAAAATATTCTAAACAAAACAATGAGACTCCAGGCACATGTTTAGATAAAAAGTATTATTATGATTATTAATTAACTAGAAATATCTCTAGTAACATACGATAGTTCTCAAAAAACAAGGAAAAAAAAAAGGAAAAAAAAGAAAGAAAGAAAATAGTAACGTATAATATAAAACATTATGGTGTTGTTTAGTGCTTGATAATCATTGGAGAATACCCAAAATCTCCAAGTGGCCTTGGATTGACCAAAAATATTTGGTTTTGCAATTGGAGGATTAAGTTACAATAAAATGTTGGCTATAGTAGTGTCTTTTTTAGTGGCATTTTCAAAAAACACTGCTATAGGTATTAAAACGATACTATATCCAATAAATAAAAGAATTGCCTATTGTTGCGTTTTAGAAACGTTGCTATAGATTTGGATCTATAGTGATGCTTTCCATAATGCCGCTATAGACCTTGATGAACCTATAGTAATGGTTCTATATCAACATTTTGCTCCACTGCCATAACCCTGACGAATCTATAGCAGCGTTTACAGGATTTATAGTGATGTTTTTCAAATGCCACTATAGCCCTTGAATTTTGTAGTGCAAATCCAAACCAAAGACTGACAAGGAGAAAATATTAGAGGAATTTGTTACTAGCAGGAGCTGGAAACTCAAGTACATAGTCATTACATAATTTGGAGGGTTTTGTAAGTGATATGTATTATGTACTGCAACTATTCCTGATTAGTGGATCATTTAGTGCTAAAGGCCCGAAGAATTTTTTCTGCCTATTTCTCGAGTTTTTCTCTCCGTAAACACTTTGATGTCCTACTATAGTTATATGGGTTTTGCTGCTATATTTTATATGTATGATATTGTCAATTGGCTAGTTACGTAAAAAATTGGGCCTAATTCTCTAGTTAGATTGAAATTAACAAAGGTCTACTCTCAGTTTGGGTTCTCATCCAATTGCTATGATTCAGCTCTGCTACCATGTGAAAAGTCTGAATGATTGTGTATTAAACTGCAAGTAATAAGGTGTAAAGACCTACCTTATATATAAGTAGACATGGTGTACTGTACAAATAACCTACACTATGGACCTAAGTCCATTGGGCTTATATGCTAATTTTTTTAAAAAAAAAAATTGACATTAGTCATATTTTTGGGGTCTAAACCGTATTTCTTTCAATGGAGAACAAAACTACAGTCCATGCACAAATCAGCTGCCCAAACGCATTGGCTATGGGTGTAGACCCATGGTAAATTGTCAGCCCTGAACACCCAAAGGGCAGATTTAATTGAAAATATTTATTATTTAGTTTATCAAAAATAGCATATTTGTATACCTTTTGTGTTTTCTAAGACTATTCTTATTCATATACTCTAATGTGTAATCCTAAATTTATTTAACAAAATAACCTTTATTTAAAATGTTTAAAGAATATTAATTATGAATCATATAATTTAAAGGATAATTATATATCACTGAAAGAGAGAACATATTTGTTTTAAATTAGATAAAATTGACTTGATGAAATTCTCTTGGGTAAGAGAAAATAATATATCGGTCATTTATAAATTATAGATTAAAATTTATGTATAATTTCTTAGATACAATGCATTTGATTCCCCCAATCAAATTCATATACATGATTGTTGAACAATAAAAAAAAATTAATGACATTTTTCCAATAACAATTAAATTCAATACTATTAATTTTAAAATAATTGGAGAACTTAATATACAACATCTTAGGAACTATGCTTGTTCTGAAGATTAGGTAAGGTTGATTGATATGTTTATAGCTAAGGCTAAAGTAATTATTCATAATTTTTTCATTGTTGAAATTCTACTTATAATTCTCATCTAATGATATAGTAATTAAACATAACTTAAGTACAATATATGTTAATTTTTGTTAAACTTATAAAATGACCAAACTATAATCATTTTAAGTCATATTATAATCATTTGTGCATCTAAAATTCTGAGTTCAACTTAAATAATATTCCATATTCCACTTATAGTATATTTTTTAAATCCCATATGTATATCTTACAACTTTTTAACATTACAAAACATTTATAAAATAGGAAAAAAGTCTATATTTTTCAATTAAATTTGACATATAAATTTTTTTTAAAAGAAAGCATTAAAAATGAAAAATAAAAATAATGCGGGGTCGGGGCAATTTTCTCCCCTTGCCCCCTCCCTATATAGATATAGATATATATATATATATATATATATATATGTTTTCATTAATTGGTATCGTTGTAATTGTTAAAGAGGTTTTGAAAATATCTCACTTGTATTGAGAAGTAATAAAAATTAATAATAATATTTTGTAAATTAGAGGTGACTCTACTTCCTTAAACCAGAGACATTGACAAGATGTCTCTAGATTTCATTAGATCTAACCAAAACACCAGTTGATGTCTAAAAGGTGCTCTCATGCTGTGCATGTAGTAGCAGTTGATGTCTTGCAGGTGTTATCCTTGCAAGAGTTTTCGGTGACCTTCTAGGTGAGGTCATTGTTTAAACCATAGTGGAGATGGCAGAGGAGCTGGAAACACTATGGAATAGATTATCTCTCACGGAGGAGGAAGATGAGAATATTGTCCTTGGAAGCAGTAGCACAAAGGCAGCGAAGGAGCGAGGAAAAAATTGTTTGGTGATGAGAGTACTCTCACAGAAGTGCATCATTTTGGATGCCTTACTGAAAAATTTGAGGATGATGTGGAAGCTTAATAAAGGGGTACAAATCATGGAAATAGAAGATGAAATTTACATGGTGGAATTCGGAGAGGAGAAGGACAAGAAGAAGGTGCTGGAAATGAGTCCCTGGAGCTATGAAAAGCAACTGGTTCTTCTTAAAGACTTTGAAGGAGAACAGGTACCCCGAAAAATATCACTGACGAAATCTCCATTTTGGATTCAAATACATAACTTACCACTGAAGAGTAGAACAAGGGAAATAGGATTGACATTGGGAAAAACTTTAGGTGAGGTTATTGAGGTTGAAGCAACAGACAGAGGAGTTCACTGGGGGAAATGCTTAAGAGTCAGAGTAAATATTGATGTCACCAAGAAACTAGTCTGTGGGAAAAGAGTGGCTATCGAGGAAGATGAGAAACGATGGGTCATATTCAAGTATGAAAGGCTTCCAAATTTCTGTTATAACTGCGGTCTGTTAAGCCATGATCTAAGAGATTGCCCTGCTTCATTGGATCCATCAAAACTGGTGGATTCAAAGGAGCTCCAATATGGACCATGGTTGAGGGGGGATATTATTAAAAGCAGCTTTAGAGAGAAGACGAGTAACTATGTCCAGCCAGAACATCCTCGGCATTCCATGAAAGGAGACCGGAGCCACTTGTCCGAAGAAGCACAAACGTCGAAGAAAGCAATGGTGGTTGGCGGAGAACAGAGGTCAGAAACTTTTCACTTGGGGAAGAGTATCATAAGGAAAGAGACAAATAAAACTTTATTGGAGAAGGAGAGCGAGGAAAACTTGCATGAAAATAGGAAGGTCAACCTAGGTACCTCAAAACAAGGCAAAAAGCTTCCCATCCTAGGATTAGAAAGAAAAGGTGAATCTGAAAAGAAGAGAGGGACAGAGGAGGCAATGTTGTGGGAGACAACGACTTGTCAAGGGGATGATCAAATATTTATCTTCAAAACAAATCAGGGCCAGGCAGGTGATAGGCCAAAGGAAATCTTAAAAAATGATACCGAAGTGGCGGGCCCAATGGCAATGAGTTATAGTAAGGAAATAGGCTGGGTTGCTGAAACATTGGGCCCAAAAAGTGGGGCCAAAATGGCCAAATACCACAAGTTTCAAAAATTAGTAGCAAAAAAACACTGTTTCGAAAATAAATAGGGAAGTACCACTTTTCTGGTACTCGAGTTTCTTAAACTCGAGTTCTAAATGGTACTCGAGCTTAAGAAACTCGAGTACCAAGAAGTTTAGCCATCGTGACACTGCTGACATGGAATTTGTGTGATTTAAAAAAAAATATGGTACTCGAGCTTGGTAAACTCGAGTTCCATGCAACACAGTACTCGAGTATACCAAACTCGAGTACCAATTATAAAAAAAATTATGTTTATTTTTATTTCTAAGGTACTCGAGCTCACCAAGCTCGAGTACCTTGTAAGGAACTCGAGTTTAGGAAACTCGAGTTCCTTATAACTTTTTTTTTTTTTTTAATAATCGGCAAATAAACATAAACATAAACAAAAACATAAACATATTTTTAATTTTTTATTTATTTAAATAGAAGCATTGTAAAATAGATTTTAATTTCAAAATATGAATTAATTTCTACATTAATTAAAACTGTTCATTGTTTTCTCATAAAAATTGTTCACTGTTTTCTCTTTAGCATTATCTAAAAAATTGTTCACTCTCTTTTTTGCGTAAATTATTTTATGTTCACTATTTAAAAAATTATTAACTGTTTTTTCATAAAACACCTACTAAAATCGTGTTCTATAAATTTAAACACCAAATCAGAATACTTTTTCATGCTTAAATTTCACAATAATCGAATTTGTTTTTCTGCATTGATGAAATCTATTTCTACATTAATAAAATTTTCTCTCTGTACATCACGTTTACTGTATATTCGAATCTGCTTACTGCATTCATAAAATCTATTTTCTGTATTAATTAAAACCGTTCATTGTTTTCTCATAAAAATTGTTCATTGTTTTCTGCAAAATCTGTTTCTATGATTTTGCATAAAATTATTTTCTCTTTAGCGTTATTTAAAAAATTGTTCACTCTCTTTTTTGCGTAAATTATTTTATGTTCATTATTTAAAAAATTGTTAACTGTTTTTTCATAAAACACCTACTAAAATCGTGTTTTATAAATTTAAACGCCAAATCAGAATGCTTTTTCGTGCTTAAATTTAACAATAATCGAATTTGTTTTTCTGTATTGATGAAATCTATTTCTACATTAATAAAAGTTGCTCTCTACACATCACGTTTACTGTATATTTGAATCTACTTACTGCGTTCATAAAATCTGTTTTCAGTATTAACTAAAACCGTTCATTGTTTTCTATAAAAATTGTTCACTGTTTTTTGCAAAATCTATTTCTATGATTTTGCATAAAATTATTTTCTCTTTAGCGTTATTTAAAAAATTGTTCACTCTCTTTTTTGCGTAAATTATTTTATGTTCACTATTTAAAAAATTGTTAACTTTTTTTTTTTCATAAAACACCTACTAAAATCATGTTTTATAAACTTAAACACCAAATCTAAATGCTTTTTCGTGCTTAAATTTCACAATAATCGAATTTGTTTTTCTACATTGATGAAATCTATTTCTACATTAATAAAAGTTGCTCTCTGCACAACACGTTTACTGTATATTTGAATCTGCTTATTGCATTCATAAAATTTGTTTTCTGTATTAATTAAAACCGTTCATTGTTTTCTCATAAAAATTGTTCACTGTTTTCTGCAAAATCTATTTCTATGATTTTGCATAAAATTATTTTCTCTTTAGCGTTATTTAAAAAATTGTTCACTCTTTTTTTTGCGTAAATTATTTTATGTTCATTATTTAAAAAATTGTTAACTGTTTTTTCATAAAACACCTACTAAAATCGTGTTTTAGAATGCATTTTCGTGCTTAAATTTCACAATAATCGAATTTGTTTTTCTGCATTGATGAAATCTATTTCTACATTAATAAAAGTTACTCTCTGCACATCACGTTTACTGTATATTCGAATCTGCTTATTGCATTCATAAAATCTGTTTTCTGTATTAATTAAAACCGTTCATTGTTTTCTCATAAAAATTGTTCATTGTTTTCTCAGGAGTGGTAACCTTAAAATCACTCGGTGGGGTTTTTGTCGTGTTAGTTTTCCCCCATTGGAAAACAAATGACCATGTCAATTCAATTTTCGTTGCACTTAGTTTAATTGGTGATTTGTTTGTACTACCACGCGTTTTGCATGTTAATTTGATTAATTAATAAATTTGGCTAATTAATCAATTAATTAATCACTTGGGGTCAATACGTTTTTGGCCTATCAAATTTTGTTGACAGTACAAAATCGTGAAAATTCGAGAGAGAATTGTGTACATTAGATGTACAGATCATTCGAATTTGTAAAAAAAAAAAAATTATTCGTTGAATGTTTAAAATCTTGAAAGGACAAAATAAAATTGTATAAATTACATGTACAGATAGTCTGAATTTGTTGAAAAGTTTGGATTCGTTAATTGTACAAAATCGTGAAAATTAAATGGAAAACTATGTACTAATGTATTGATCATCCGAATTTCTTGAAAAATTTGAAATCGTTGAATGAACAAAATCGTGTAAATTCAATGGAAAATCAATGAACGGACCAAATCATTGAGCAGCACATGCAGCACTGCGAACATCAGTATAGCAATGGTGGACATTAACAACAACGTCTAATGTTCGTAGGTAAAATTTTTTGAAAATCATCATTACTTGAATCTGAGAAGTCTGAAATATCTCTTTCATCATCTAACACAATAACTTCATTAATAGACTTGATGGCTCGCTCTTGCGCCTTCCCCTTTAGATGCTTCCTAGCTTTTTGGATTGCATGAAAACGGTCTAATCGCCTTTGCATTTGATTGTTCTTTTGTTCAAGATGAGCAAGTATGTTGGCAGGTTTATTTCTAGGTAACGTGGCTGATATGGTTTACTAAAAAAATAATGTAGTTAAAACTATCTCTAAATGGTCTCTTTGATAATCAAATAGTGAGTTTAAGGAAAATTGGTTTGAAGCTGAGCTTTTTTTTTTTTTATATATATATAAATTTAATTTATTGATTCCATGATGGTTTTTATTTTTAGTTTTTGAAAAGATGGTTTTTTATATATTGGTCATTTATTATTGGCACACGTCGCTAACCCATTGGGTAGATGGAAATGTTTGGAAGAAATATTAACATATTTATTTCATTTCTCTAATTTTATTTATTTAAAACTTTTTTTGACATGAAAATTTTTAAAATGGTTCTACATAAATGTTTTTGGTAAAATACATAAATGTTAAAAGGCTGTCTTTAAGCTGCTTTATTTAATAAGAAATTAGGATTTAAATTCTCAATCTTTCTTGTTGTAGGTATCGAATTATTAAAAGAAAAGTATATTTAAGGATGCACTTTAAAAAAATCATATATTTAAAATAAATTGGAATGTACATTTACTATTTTTTTTAACAGAAATGTACATTTAATAAATAAATAAAATGAAGAAGATTTTTTTTTTTTGAAGAACAGGAGACAGATACAACCCCATCTGGGATTACTTATCAATACGGAGACAAAAGATCAGTAATTCGTGATGCTTTATGGTTATCTGAAATGCTAGAAGCAGGGTTTATCAGCAAATTAATCATAACTTCTGAAATTCAGATTAGTTTATTTCCCAAAGTCATCCAAGAAGTAGCCGCACGGATTGGAGGACTTAATTATATGAAGATCACTATCTAGAGTACTCTTCTAGCTTGGGAAAGTAGTTATTATATGGAAGCTCAACCAACACACATTTTGGTTCTTATTCGTGATTGGGGTTCTATCCTTGAATACAAATGGTATACAGGAGATACTTATTTACCACTTAATGATCTGGATGCTCTGGCTCAAGAATGGTCTAATTTCATGAGTAGTAAGATTTATGAGATACAGAAAGAATTAGACAGAGGCTTCTACTTATATAGTTACACAAATAGGATAGCCGTATATGGTCCAATATCTTCAGCAAGGAGGCTATTTGGGAAAAGAAAGATTGTTAAGGATCCTAGAATGATACAGATTGAAAGACAGACAAATTGATCACTATTCACTGGTGACAAATCACTATTTCTCTAGCGACAGATCACTATTCACCAGCACGCGTGAATAGCTTCCAGACAAATCAAGACAGTCTAGATAGATACAGACAGATGTTCAAAAGTTACTACTATTTACTAGCATGCGTAAAAAGAGATCTGATAGATTTTTGAAATCTGAAAGATTCCCAGACAGACGCAGACAGACTATTAATCATCAGTACTAATTTCCATACCACTGACAGATTAACTTGAGTTAAATTTACCTACTCAGGTTACTTTACCATGGTTCATTTCACCTATAAAAGAGACAGACTATGAAGACAGAAGACAAGTTTCTAAGTTTCTAAGATTCTAAGCTTTTAAGTTCCAAATTTTAGAAAGCCTTTTGTAATAGCCTTCCCTCTCCCTCAGAAAGACTTTTGTACTCTCTCCCCCTCCTGTAATCTTGTAACCTTTCTCTTCAGACAATTTTATTTTCAAGCTTGTATCAAAGACAACAGTTTGTTTTCAACTTTATCAAATACTGAAGTTTTTATTCAAGTAAGATTTTACTAGTTTCTATTTTCATATTCCATACTCCATTTTAACCTTATTTTGAATATATCTATTTTTCTATCTACTCTCTTTATTATCTATTTTATCATTGTTTATGATTCCATATTAGTGTTGTGCTCTCTCCTGGGTAGTTATTGGTATTAGAGTATCTGGATCATAAAACACCTAATGAACAATGAATAATTTATGCAGAAAAAATAGTGAACAATTTTTCAACTAATGCTGAACAGAAAATAATTTTATACAAAATGCTAAAAATAGTTTATGCAGAAAATAGTGAACATTTTTAATTAATGCAGAAAATAGATTTTATGAATGTAGTAAGAAGATTTGAATATACAGTAAACATGATGTAGCACCAACTATGGCATGAGTAGTTTTTTAAAGACACGTCACCAACTATCGCTGTTGTAGCACCAACTGTAGTCATACAAACCACATGCGCCAACAGATGCCACTGTTTCACACGTGCTGCTCAACAGCTCAGCATGACTTCACACACTATCCAGTCATATCATCCACATTCACGTAAATACTTAAATATATGAATAATCATACCCTGGTGCCAGGGACATAGCACTGTGTCAATTAAATCTGATACTCTGTTCAAGAACACTACAACTATCGCCCACATCTTCAAATCTCACTGTGACATTGGGAACATTTAAAATTTTGTTCATACAGTGTTTTCCCAGCCTGTATTGACATGACAAGCCCTAATAACTGAAATTATAATGCTTGGAACATGAAATGAGATTATAAATGCACCACAATAATGATCTTATTTCTACCCCACTAACTTCGTAGGTTGACTAAGTTATGAGTCGCAACGCCTCAACATCAAATCGTACAATGCGAAACAAGTTTGGATCTACTTCAACAAATGGATTATCACAAGTTCCAGCAGATCAAAAACTACAGACATACACAGACAACTACAGACAACTACATCACATACTTATTCAACGATTACGAATTTTTCAACAAATTCAGATGATCAATACATTAGTACATAGTTTTCCATTTAATTTTCACGATTTTGTACATTTAACGAATCCAATCATTTTAACAAATTCAGACTATCTGTACATCTAATTTACATAATTTTATTTTGTACTTTCAAGATTTTATACATTCAATGAATTTTTTTTTTTTTACAAATTCGAACGATCTGTACATCTAATGTACACAATTCTCTCCCGAATTTTCACGATTTTGTACTTTCAACAAAATTTGATAGGCCAAAAACGTATTGACCACAAGTGATTAATTAATTGATTAATTAGCCAAGTTTATTAATTAATCAAATTAACATGCAAAGCGCGTGGTAGCATAAACATATCACCAATTAAACTAAGTGCAACGGAAATTGAAAGGACATGGTTATTTGTTTTCCAATGGGGGAAAACTAACACGACAAAAACTCCACCGAGTGATTTTAAGGTCACCACTCCCGAGAAAACAGTAAACAATTTTTATGAGAAAACAATAAACAGTTTTAATTAATGCAAAAAATAGATTTTATTAATGAAGTAAGCAAATTCGAATATACAGTAAACATGATGTACAAAGAGAAAATTTAATTAATGTAGAAATAGATTTCATCAATGCAGAAAAACAAATTCGATTATTATGAAATTTAAGCACGAAAAAGCATTCTGATTTGGCGTTTCAATTTATAAAACACAATTTTAGTAGGTGTTTTATGAAAAAACAGTTAATAATTTTTTAAATAGTGAACGTAAAATAATTTAAGCAAAAAAGAGAGTGAACAATTTTTTAAATAATGCTAAAGAGAAAATGATTTTATGCAAAATCATAAAAATAGATTTTGCAGAAAACAGTAAACAATTTTTATGAAAAAACAATGAACGGTTTTAATTAATACAGAAAATAGATTCTATGAATGCAGTAAGCAGATTCGAATATACAGTAAACGTGATGTACAGAGAGAAAATTTTATTAATGTAGAAATAGATTTCATCAATGCAGAAAAACAAATTCGATTATTGTGAAATTTAAGCACGAAAAAGCATTCTGATTTGGTGTTTAAATTTATAAAACACGATTTTAGTAGGTGTTTTATGAAAAAAAAAGTTAACAATTTTTCAAATAATAAACATAAAATAATTTACACAAAAAAGAGAGTGAACAATTTTTAAATAATGCTAAAGAGAAAATAATTTTATGCAAAATCATAAAAATAGATTTTGCAGAAAATAGTGAACAATTTTTATGAGAAAACAATGAACAGTTTTAATTAATACAGAAAACAGATTTTATGAATGCAATAAGCAGATTCGAATATACAGTAAACGTGATGTATAGAGAGAAAATTTTATTAATGTGGAAATAGATTTCATTAATGCAGATAAACAAATTTGATTATTGTGAAATTTAAGCACGAAAAAGCATTTTGATTTGGCGTTTAAATTTATAAAGCACAATTTTAGTAGGTGTTTTATGAAAAAACAGTTAATAATTTTTTAAATAGTGAACGTAAAATAATTTACGCAAAAAAGAGAGTGAACAATTTTTTAAATAATACTAAAGAGAAAATAATTTTATGCAAAATCATAGAAATAGATTTTGCAGAAAACAGTGAACAATTTTTATGAGAAAATAATGAACGGTTTTAATTAATATAGAAAACAGATTTTATGAATTCAATAAGCAGATTCGGATATACAGTAAACGTGATGTACAGAGAGAAAACTTTATTAATGTAGAAATAGATTTCATCAATGCAGAAAAACAAATTTCATTATTGTGAAATTTAAGCACGAAAAAGCATTCTGATTTTGTGTTTAAATTTATAAAACACAATTTTAGTAGGTGTTTTATGAAAAAAAAGTTAACAATTTTTCAAATAGTAAACATAAAATAATTTACGCAAAAAACAGAGTGAACAATTTTTTAAATAACGCTAAAGAGAAAATAATTTTATACAAAATCATAGAAATAGATTTTGCAGAAAATAGTGAACAATTTTTATGAGAAAACAATGAACAGTTTTAATTAATACAAAAAACAGATTTTATAAATGCAATAAGCAGGTTCGAATATACAGTAAACGTGATGTACAGAGAGAAAATTTTATTAATGTAGAAATAGATTTCATCAATGCAGAAAAACAAATTCGATTATTGTGAAATTTAAGCACGAAAAAGTATTATGATTTGGCGTTTAAATTTATAAAACACAATTTTAGTTGTTGTTTTATGAAAAACAGTTAATAATTTTTTAAATAGTAAACGTAAAATAATTTACGCAAAAAAGAGAGTGAACAATTTTTTAAATAACGCTAAAGAGAAAATAATTTTATACAAAATCATAGAAATAGATTTTGCAAAAAATAGTGAACAATTTTTATGAGAAAACAATGAACAGTTTTAATTAATACAGAAAACAGATTTTATAAATGCAATAAGCAGATTCGAATATACAGTAAACGTGATGTACAGAGAGAAAATTTTATTAATGTAGAAATAGATTTCATCAATGCAGAAAAACAAATTCGATTATTATGAAATTTAAGCACGAAAAAGCATTCTGATTTGGCGTTTAAATTTATAAAACACAATTTTAGTTGGTGTTTTATGAAAAAACAGTTAATAATTTTTTAAATAGTAAACATAAAATAATTTACGCAAAAAAGAGAGTAAACAATTTTTTAAATAACACTGAAGAGAAAATAATTTTATGCAAAATCATAGAAATAAATTTTACAGAAAACAGTGAGCAATTTTTATGAGAAAACAATGAACGGTTTTAATTAATTCGAAAAACAGATTTTATGAATGCAATAAGCATATTCGAATATACAATAAACATGATGTACAGAGAGAAAATTTTATTAATGTAGAAATAGATTTCATCGATGCAGAAAAACAAATTCGATTATTGTAAAATTTAAGCACAAAAAAGCATTCTGATTTGGCACTTAAATTTATAAAACACGATTTTAGTTGGTGTTTTATGAAAAAATGGTTAATAATTTTTTAAATAGTGAACATAAAATAATTTACGTAAAAAAGAGAGTGAACAATTTTTTAAATAATGCTAAAGAGAAAACAGTGAACAATTTTTATGAGAAAACAATGAACAGTTTTAATTAATGTAGAAATTAATTCATATTTTGAAATTAAAATCTATTTTAAAATGCTTCTATTTAGATAAATAAAAACTTAAAAATATGTTTATGTTTATGTTTATGTTTATGTTTATGTTTATTTGCCGATTATCAAAAAAAAAATAAAAGTTATAAGGAACTCGAGTTTCCTAAACTCGAGTTCCTTACAAGGTACTCGAGCTTGGTGAGCTCGAGTACCTTAGAAATAAAAATAAACATAATTTTTTTTATAATTGGTACTCGAGTTTGGTATACTCGAGTACTGTGCTGCATGGAACTCGAGTTTACCAAGCTCGAGTACCATATTTTTTTTTAAATAGCACAAATTCCATGTCAGCAGTGCCAGGGTGGCTAAACTTCTTGGTACTCGAGTTTCTTAAGCTCGAGTACCAGAAAAGTGGTACTTCCCTATTTATTTTCGAAACAGTGTTTTTTTACTACTAATTTTTGAAACTTGTGGTATTTGGCCATTTTGGCCCAAAAAGTGGGCATTGGAAGAGATTGGGTAGGGAGGCCCATTCAAAAGAACAGGAGAAGGGGCACGGTCCAAAACTTGAGAAAAGAGAGAGTTCAAACTCAATGGCTGAGCTTGAAGAAGAATCGTTTGAGCGCAGTCCAAATGAAGAAGCAGCAGAGCAACCTTACAAAATCCAAAAGAGAGAAGACCAATCGGATGGCGGTGTGGCGGCGATTGCAAGGTAGTGCCGCCGAGCCCAATGACGGTCTTAGCTTGGAACTGCTGGGGCCTCGGATCATCCCCAGTAGTTCGGACCCTCACCGTCGAGGTGAAGGAGAAGAAGCTGATCCTAGTCTTCTTAGCGGAGACAAAAGCAAACCAGTCCAAAGTTAAAGGGATTCAACAAAAGCTCCAGCTTACGCAAGGAATTTCGGTTTCGAGCGATGGCCGTAGCGGAGGTTTGGCTATGATCTGGAAAGAGGGTTTGGACATTAGGTTCAAAAGTTGTTCTAATTCTCATATAGACGTGGTGGTCCATGGTGGTCTTGGCAAGCCGGCGTGGAGAGCAACGGGTTTTTATGGGCAACCCGATTCAAGCAAAAGGTATGAGTCTTGGAATTTAATTGAAGCTCTGAATGTTCAGTATGATATGCCATGGGTTATTTTTGGGGATTTCAACGAAAGCACCTATTCGGATGAAAAACGGGGATGGTTAGATAGAGATGTGAATCAGATGAGGGCCTTTAGGGAGTGTCTTGGGCAGTGTGGTCTCACGGATCTGGGGTTTATGGGGCCGAGGTTCACATGGTGTAATGAAAGAATTGGAGACCAAAGAACCCTATTAAGACTTAATCGGGTGGTTTCTAATGAAGGATGGAGAGTTATGTTCCCTAAGGCAGCAGTACAGCACGTGTCGACTTCTGCTTCTGATCATTGTCTTCTTACCTTGTTGTTTGAGAATAGGGGCAGGCCGAAGCCTAAGAGGAGAAGGTTCTTCTTTGAGGAAATGTGGACTCGTGACGAAAGGTGCAAAGAGATTGTAGAAAGGGCGTGGGATCCGCTCTATGTAAGCCCAGATTCACAAATTCAGAATAGAATATTAAATTGTCAAGCTCAATTGCAGAAATGGAACCGAGATGTTTTTGGCAATGTGAATAAATTGTTAAAGCAGAAGCAGGAACGTCTTAAACAGCTCGAAACTCTCAACTTACTCCATAAGACAGCACAAGAAATTCAAGAGCTAAGAAAGGAGATAAATGAGTATATGACCAGAGAAGAAGTCATGTGGAATCAGCGATCGAGGGCTATTTGGCTGAAGCACGGGGACAGGAATACAAAATTCTTCCATGCTACGGCTACTCAAAGGCAAAGAAAAAATAGGATTGATGGCTTGTAGGGAGCAGATGGCAGATGGCAAGAGGATCAAGAGGAGATTGATCAGATAATTCTGGACTATTTTACGGAGGTTTACAGCTCGGATCATCCGAGAAATCACGAACTCAAAGTGGAGGGAGTTTCAACAAGAATTACGGTGGAGATGAACGGCATGCTGCTAGAGAAGTTCAGGGAAGATGAAGTCGAAAAGGCCCTAAACCAAATGCATCCAACAAAAGCGCCCGGTCCAGACGGTATGCCCCCAATTTTTTATCAAAAGTATTAGGATGTTGTGGGTTGTTCTGTGATTGATAATGTTCTGAATATTTTAAATTCGGGTAGAATGCCTCAGGTCTTAAATGAAACACATATATGTTTAATCCCCAAGGTTAAATGCCCCCAAAAAATTTCAGAATTTAGACCCATAAGCTTATGTAACGTAATTTACAAGATTATCTCCAAGGTACTTGCCAACAGGTTGAAGAAAATTCTCCCTGATGTGATAAGCGAAGAACAAAGTGCCTTTGTGCCTGGGCGACAAATCACAGACAATGGATTCATTGCGTACGAGACCATGCACTGCATTAAGCAAAAAATGAAAGGAAAGGAGGGGTTGATGGCAGTAAAACTCGACGTGAGTAAGGCGTACGATAGGGTTGAGTGGGCATACCTTGAGGAAGTTATGAGAAAAATGGGCTTCCAGGAAAGATGGATCTCCCTATCTATAATGTGTGTCAAATCTGTGTCCTTTTCAGTCCTCATTAATGGAGAACTGAAGGGCAAAATCATCCCAACTAGAGGTCTAAGGCAAGGTGATCCTATCTCTCCGTATCTTTTCCTTCTTTGTGCGGAGGGTCTATCATCAATGTTGAGGGAAGAGGCTAATTTGGGAAACATTAAAGGGGTTGCGGTGTGTAGAGGGGCGCCATATGTATCTCATCTACTTTTTGTCGACGATTGCATAATTTTTTGCAAAGCAAGTAGTGTTGAAAGTAACAGAGTAATGAAGATTTTAAAGGACTATGAGACGTATTCAGGGCAAAAACTAAATAAAGAAAAAACCTCAATTTTTTTCAGCAAAAATGCCTCAAGGGAGACTCAGGAGGAAGTGAAGAATCTATTTGGAGCGCAAATTATACAACAACATGAAAGATACCTTGGGCTGCCTCCTATGGTGGGTAGGGGAAAGAAGAAAGCACTAAATCGAATAAAGGACCAAGTGGGAAGAAGAATTGCTAGTTGGAAAGGAAAACTCCTATCAAACGCAGGAAAGGAAATCCTCATAAAAGCGGTGGCACAAGCAACCCCCACTTACACTATGAGTTGTTTCCTCCTCCCCGATTCGTTATGCTCAGAGTTGAACTCTTTGGTTCGTAATTTTTGGTGGGGTTAAAAAGAAAAGGAGAGAAAGATGGCTTGGGTGTCGTGGGAAAAGCTTTGCAACAAAAAATCAGAGGGGGGTATGGGCTTTAAGGACCTAAAGGCATTCAATTTGGCCTTATTAGCCAAACAAGGATGGCGGATCCTCCAAAACCCAAACTCTTTGCTCCATAGCGTCTTTAAAGCGAAATATTTTGCCAACACATCTTTTGTGGATGCCCAATTGGGGCGGAATCCCTCGTATGTTTGGAGGAGTATTGCCGCGGCAAGAGAGATTATTGATAAAGGCTTAAGATGGAATGTGGGAAATGGCAAAAAAGTGAACATTTGGAAAGATAGGTGGCTGCCAACGGCCGACACCTTCAGGATTGTGAGCCTAAGAAACCAGGGGGTTACACTAGAGAAGGTCGAGCAACTGATTGACTTTGAAAGGGGCAACTGGAATATCAAAAAGGTGAGACACATTTTTATGCACTACAAGGCGGAAACAATCCCGGGTATCCCACTCAGCCCGGACATGACTGAAGACTCTCAATCTTGGGCATGGACCAAAAATGGGGTGTTCTCCGTCAACAGTGCTTACGGAGTGGCAGTTAAGGTTCTAAAAGAGAATAGAGCAAAAGATGGGGGTGAGTGTTCAGATGGTAGGCACATGAAGAAATTGTGGAAAATGATATGGAGTTTAAATTGCCCAAGCAAAATAAAACATTTCATGTGGAGATCCTGCAAAAACATTCTCCCTACGAATCACTGCTTGAAAAAGAGGAAAATAGCAGTAGAAGAAGATTGCGTTTTCTGTGGGGAAAAGGAAACCACTGGCCATTCCCTCTGGGGATGTAGAGTAGCGGCAGAGGTGTGGAAGATGTCGAGTATGAATCTGCCAATTGGCTTATCGTCTCATGGGGAGTTCATTGACCTGGTATGGATTCTGTTGGAGGCGCCCATTGATATTGACTGGGAACTCTTTGCAACCACGGCATGGTGTGTATGGAAGAATAGAAATGAAAAGAAGCATGAAGGGAGGAGCAAGCAGGCTCGGAGCATTGCTGTGGATGCGGGTAGATTAGTTGAAGAGTTCAGACAGGATAATGTCCTCAACTCAAAGCCCAAAAATTAGCCTATTCAAGCTAGATCCATTTGGTGCCCTCCAAAACCGGGTTGGTATAAAATCAATGTGGATGGTGCAATTTTTAATGACTCCCTTTGTTATGGAATTGGCGTAGTTATCAGGAACGTTGGTGGGCAAATTATGGGAGCAATGTCAAAGAAATTACACCTCCCCTTGGGGGCCCTGGAGGTGGAAGCCAAGGCAACTGAGGAAGGGATTATTCTAGCTTGGGAATTAGGACTTGGAAAAGTGGTTGTGGAGGGTGACTCCATGATTGTGATGTCTGCTCTCTCTGGTATGAACCGGCCCCCAAGCTCTAGCCAAAAAGTGGTAGAAAGCTCAGTTCGTAGGCTCCTGGGTTTTATGGACTGGGAAGCAAAGTATGTAAGTAGAAATTGCAATGTTGCTGCTCATTTGTTAGCTAGGAACGCATGTTCTGTTGTTGATGTAGTTATTTGGGAGGAAGATACCCCCCTTGCAATTGTAAACCAAGTGCTCTTGGATGTAACTTCGTTGGGCGATAGCCCCTGTTAATGAAATGCCGTTTTGAGTTTTGGCTATCAAAAAAAAAAAAAAAAAAAATACTTCCTATAAAAATCCAATCAGTTATAATAAAAAAATTTATATTAAAAGGATGTGCAATTGTGCACCGTTTACAGTATACATAGCATCTGAAGTTCACTAGCCATCGGAGTTTCGGAGTGATGTATTTGTTAGGTATAACCAGTACATGATTTAAAACAAATAACTAAACATTTGGCCAAAGATTTAGGGGTACTAGATATTGCTCTTGAAGGAGAAGAAGGCCATGTCCTACATACAAACACCTCCCTGGAGAAGATTTATCAATGCATGGCCAAGCTGATGCATGGAATGTTTTGTTGGGCTTAAAGAAATAGGAGTTCTCTTGCATGTGTCGCCGAAGATAGGATTATCGGAACCGAACTACACTATACTTAGCACAACAAGTATGCGTGTGATTGTTGTATTGATGACCAAATCTGGATATATCTGATCTCCTCCAAGACTTGTGTGTAAATTGTAAATGTTAATTATACTGAGTTTTAATATTATCAATAAATTTTTTCTGAATATTTTATAAATAATAATTAAAAAAATCTTTTTTTAAAACAAATAATGATGCTGATGACGGTACTTTATAATTGCTCTCTGCAATTTTCGAAGAGACTAGGTTACGTACGTAGAGAGGACATAAAGCAAGTTGTTCTAGTATTATAGAACCCCCACCCCCGCCCCCCTCCCAAAAAAAACCCAATCATATTTTCAATGACTAAAATTTAGATATAGTTTCTTAGATATAATGCTTGAATTAGATTCCCCCAATCAAATTCAAATACATGATTATTGACCAATAAAACACCATCAATGCAACTATTCAAATTTAATGAAGCTATTTATTTTAATTTAATTAGAGAACTTATTATACGACATCTTAGAAACTATACTTGATTTACTCTAAATTTATATGTATGTATGTATGTATGTATGTATGTATACATGTGTGTGTTATTTTATAAATTAGAAAATTTATTTTGAAATTTTCTTGTATGAGGGAAGATAATATATATCATGATAAACTTTTGTTTTAAGTATAAATTATGTATACTTATGTGAATATAAAAACACAAATGTAAAGAAATTGGTAAGAGATTTATGTTAAGTGTTTACAAATAAAGTAAGATAAGAATAAAAAGGCACTATAATAAAATTACAATTTTGAAGTTTCCAGCTCATTATTTATCCCTACACTTCCATTTTAGGAGAAAACTCCTAAAAATTACAAGGAAAGGAAATAAATTGAAAGGCAAGAAATTACACAAACTGGCATATATATGACATTTGGTAAACTTATGTTACCAAGTTTTGATCATCTCCCATCATCGAAGGCCAACATTATGTGATGTTTCACACTATCATCATATTCACGAGAATCAGATGGCCCACCAAGTAAGTATTCAGTCTCTTCGAAGTTGGAACCTACATTAACCCACGAATGCTTTTCCATCTTTCTTAAACCTTGAAGTTCCATGGCTACTTCCTTCATATTAGGTCTATCCTCCCCTTTCAATCTTAAGCACCTCGTTGCAAGATTCGAAACTTCTTTCAGTTGCTCTGCATTTCCTTCATTGGCTATAGTCTTCTCAAGAACTTCAAACAATCTATTTTCTTTCAAAGAAGAAAGAAAATATAGAGCAAGGCTTCTCTCCTCCTCAGGCCTATCAAATGAAATTGCCTTTTTCCCTGTTAATAATTCCACAAGAACCACTCCAAAACTATAAACATCACTTTTCTCTGTCAATTGGCTTGTGTGCAAGTATTCAGGATCTAAATATCCAAAAGTACCTTGCACCATTGTAGCTATGGCTTGTGTTTGGTCAAGTGGAACTAATCTTGATGCTCCAAAATCTGATACCTTTGCTATATATTTACCATCTAGTAATATGTTTGAAGATTTGACATCTCTATGGATTATAGGTGGAGAAGCTGCAGAGTGCAAATACGAAAGTGCTTCTGCAGATTCTGTAGCTATCCTAAGACGAGTTTCCCATGGTACAATAGACACCTTGCTTTCATGGTGTATGTACTCAAAGAGAGTACCATTAGGTACAAATTCATAAACTAGCAAAGGAACTTGTGTCTCTAAACAACAACCCAATAGTTTAACCACATTGGTGTGGTTAATTTGAGAAAGTACAACTAACTCATTGATGAACTGCTCAATTTGGCTTTCATCTACTATTTTTGACTTCTTAACGGCCACAATTCTATCATCTGGTAAAAATCCTTTATAAACAGTACCAAACCCTCCTTGACCAATGATTAGATTTTCATCATAATTGTTGGTAGCCTTCTCCAACTCTTCTGTTGTAAAGATTTTTACCACGCTAGTTGAATTATCTTGTCTAGAGAGTTGTTGTTGTAATTTTAAACCACCATTCTGCTGAAAGAACCTTTGTTTAAGCTTCATTAGCTTCCTTTGATTTACTATCAAGTACAGCGAAGAGCCACAGACAAGCATAGCTATAATGCATATGCCAATACCTATATTTGAAAGAAACAAATGTAATACTCCATATATATATATATATATATATATATATATACACAAAGAGACGTTGTATAGTTTCTTTTTCTTTTCAAAAATTTGGGAATCAAGTAAATTTAAATCTATATTATATTTGGAAGTTAAAATGCTATAGAAGAGAACAAGAGAGGTTAGTAACAATGAAGAAAAACTTTATTTCTCACAATGTAAAAATAAAGATAAAATATAATAAAATTTGACAATATAAGAGATCAATTTTGAGAGGATTACCATTCCAACAAAAAATAAAAAAGATTTTGAGAGTATTAGCTTTCTTCAGAGAGAGAGAGAGAAAGAGAGAGATGACTATTTCACTCTTTATTCCCATTCTCTCATTCCATGCAGATATTTCCAGATTGGCAAGACTTCAATTACATATATCATATTACAGTATTTCAATTTAATCTTTTTATTTGACGATAACCAAAAGTAAATAAAAAAGAAACAAACAATAATGGAATACATTCATTCTATAAATTTATAAATATAAACTAAAAATTTGGTAAACAAATTGAGTTAAGTCGAATATTAAAAATTTAAGATTATTTATTTAATTTTTTATTGAACACATGGGCAATGATTTTAAATTATTTCCCACCACATTGAATAGCCCACTTTTGCTTCTTTTTTTTTTTTTCCTTGATAATACTAACTAATTGGATTGACAAAATCTCAATCCAACGATAAGTTGAAGAAAAGATATCAATATTATGTGGAAGTTCTAACCCAACCAATCTAAACAAAAAAAATTACAATTCAAATTACCTTTCATTTTTCCAGACAAACTATCATTCTTTATTATTATTAAAATAATGCTAGAGATATAAACTAATTTACAAAAAAAAAAAAAAAATTTACGAATTGCTGATGTGGTGAATGATTATTGGTTTGTAAAAAATTTATAAAGTAAATTTTTTTTTTCCTTAAAAAATGGTAATGGCACTTACCTCAACCATTTGAGGGTTTTTTCCCCCCTAATTTTATTGTTTCAACCATATGAGATATAACTACAAATAATTATAGTTTAGGGGGGAAAAAGTGTCTTAATCATATGGAATTTTTTTAGTGTTGGAAAAATAACACATTAGGGAGATTCTAATTAAAGAATTTATATAATATAAAAAGACATAACTTACGGCAGAAGGTTAAGCCTATAGATATAATTTTATTAATATTGAGTGCTATGACATAATAATTCTATAATGTAAGTGATGCTAGCTAGAGAGTCAAATTTTTTGATGACCTTGTCATAAGATGTTAAGAAGTTATAATTAAAACAAAGAGGTTATAATTGAAACATTACAATCAGATACATTCACAATAACACTTTTTTTACAATCCACCAGTCATAACCTAAAATGTCAAACATTATGAGAAAAGTTATGAAATTTTTTTATGTCACTAGACTTTTATTGTGTGAATATTCTTCACAATCAATGATGACTCTCACTATAAATTTAGTTAATAAAGCTCATTATTATGTGAGAGAAGAGATAGAATATCATAAAAATGTACTCTTAAATTATAAATTAATAAATTAATTTACTCATATATATATATATATATATATATATCTGTGTGTGTGTGTGTGTATGGTACAGTCGTAATTGACAATCAACTGCAAACTCAATAAGCATTTTTCAAGAGTGCACCACATTATATATTAGTAATTAAAGGGTTGTATTTAATACATACAAATTGTTTTACACAACCAAAAATACCTATAAAACCATGATTTAAAATCACAATTTCAATTGTTTTTTTTGGAGTATATATAATATTGTGTAAAATAGTTTATCCACAACAAGAATTTTCCATAATTAAATATACTTACCAATGGCTAGCTTAATTGCTAGATTGGATGATGGATGGACACATGCCCTTCCGTCATCAAAATGATAGCCCACGCTGCACACACAATAATAACTTCCTGGGTCATTAACACAATTAGTGTTTTTGCCGGTGCAGTTGTTATTGCCCTCTTTGCATTCGTCAATATCTGGTGGTAATAAAGCCCATATTTAAGTAACTTTGAGGAAATATAAATCAAGCAAGGGTTATAAGAAAGTTCGTGAACACAATTTTTATATCACAATTCTGGCATAGTTGACTATATCAAAATTATACAAGAAGAATACCTTGGCAACCGTCTTTGAGGTATGGGTTCCCACGATAACCATCCAAGCAGAGGCAAAAGTATCCTCCATTTTCGGAACCCGTACAAGTGCTATTCCCTCCACATGAGTAATTCTTTGTGTTCACAGCACATGTTTCATTACCGACCGCCCATGTTTCATTTCCGACCGCCCAATCAAGAACCATTGGCATCTTTTCTGGAAGATTTTGAAGGGAATCAGTTGAGAAATCGAACTTGCCCTTTTGCACAATAAAGGAATAGCTGCATGGATTGAAATTCCATACTTTTAAGTGACTATTAAAGCTATGTGCTTCCAATGTAATATTTTTCATTCCTTTTGGAATTTCCGTCTGGCAACACCCGATCCCAGAGCAAGAGCCATTGACCGCGTTGCTAGCGTCTACACATACCGACGTGCAGCCGAGGGAGAAAGATTCATTGTTCTTAAAACCATCAAGGTATGCGTAAGTGTCACACCCGACGGCCATGAACATGTTTTGAGTGTCAGAAATTGTGAAATAAAGTGACCAGAGAGTGGGGTGATTGCTAATATTCACTAGTCCACCAATGTTGTTGTAACAGTCCCTGGCTGTATAGGCCAAGATCTCTATATTGTGGTCTTCGATGGAAATGTTTTTAACAATGACATCTCCATACATAGGTTGGCTTGTCGAGTTATCACAAGTGATGGAAAAACTTTCATCTAGGTAACATCCTTGATTCATTCCAAAAGGATATGGAATTTCTACACCTCCACAACTGTTCTGACAATTAGGTAGGGCTGATGGATATGATAGTGCAGCTGAGGCTGAAGTGGTGAATGATAATAACACAGCAACCCATGTGACTTGCAAAAGCATCTTGTGGAATTGGAAACCCATACAGCACCCAATATTTTCTGAGAAGAAGAGTTTACTGTGTTTCTGTACCAAAAAAAAACTTCCTATATATAGATGCTAGATTTTATTTATTTATTTATTTTATGACGCAGCTCATGTCCAGTGCAGTACACAGTGGGATTTTAGTAGATGCAGGAATTTTATGTGCATTAGAAAATTAAGATATACCCGTTCAAATCATATACCTGATGTTACTTACATTTGTATAATATTTGCTAGAGTTATCTATGACGTCAAGTTCTGGAGTCCATAATGCTGAGACTTTGATGAAGTCATCAGAACGAGTCAATTGACTAATTGGAGGTGAATCAATAATACAATGAAGGTGGACTTTGAGAGAGGGGTTCAAATCTCATTAACACACTACCCTCCCCATATATATTTAACTAAAAAAGAACAAAGCGGTGAAGTCAATTGCAGACACCTCCATTTCCTCAAAAAAAAAAAAAAATTAGAAATAAAAATTGCGGACACCTCCTTAGTTACATCTCAGTTCTCAAGTAACTCAAATGAGAAAATAGTATTAATCAGATAAAAAGCTTCATCTGTTATAACCATCAAATATCAAGTGCCTTGTAGTAAATATATAGTGGCATTACTCATTTTGAATTCGACCGTCAATGTCCATTATTTAACTATCGAATTTTTAACATATTAACATAGGCACAAGTAAAACAAAATTATAACCAGCAGCTGCTCATGTATAATTTTTTGAGTGATTGTTACACTCAAAATATACAAAACAGTTTTTTTCTTTCTTCTTTAAATTATCGAAAGCACTTCAGCTCAGTATTATGAGTTTTGGACATTCCCAAAATTATAATCTCATAATAATACAATTAATTACATTATATGATGTGTAACTTTGTATAAATCGCAATCTCCCAACAACATAAATATATTCTTTAAGACTACTTGTTCAAATTTTAATTGGCCTACGAAGTATTAGAAATTAAGCCAAGGCCAAACTGCCAAAGTCGCTGACGTATAATGATTGAACCTCTCAGTCATGTAGACTAGGCCAAGGCCAAGCTGCCAAAGTCCCTTACGTATAGTGATTGGAACTTTATCTCTCTCTTTCTATGAGTTGGGCAAATTCATGTTACACTTTATGTAACTTTAAAAAATATTACACTATTCAATAATTTATTATTAAATTTAATATTTAAATATTCAATTGATGGATTACATGTTCTATATATTTTTAATATGCATATAAATTTTCATATCAATCAAATGTTATTTACCATTTAATCCATAAACTCATTTTTTATACATTATTTTAAGTTACAATTGAATTTAAACAATTAATTAATAACATAACTATTAGTCTTTAATTACAGGGCCGGCTGAATAGGTAAGCAAGAAATGCGGTTCAAAAAAAAAATTACCTTGAAATTTTGCAAACATGTAGAATATACAAAGATACTGTAATCTAACAGTGATAACTTTTAATAAATAAATTCAATAAAAAGTTATTAAGTGCTGTAACATTGTTTAGATGTAACATTGTTTAGATGTAACTTGAACTCATCCCTCCCTATATATATAGGGCCGGCTGAATAGGTGAGCAAGAAATGCAGTCGCCTAAAGCCCTAAGTAAAAAAAAGACCCCAAATTTTAATCAATATGGTTATTTATAATTAATAAATAAAATGAAAATTTTTAACCAAATGAAAGTCAAATAAAAAAGAGGGAAAAATTCAAAGTCCACAATATTTTTCACAACACTTTTACAACTAATACTAAGTAGTAGATTGTTACAACATGTTATTGATAGCAAAAAAATAATTATGGTGATATTTTCAAATAGAAAACAAAAAAAAATTTTAAACCTAGGATTTGTTGTAAAAAATATTGTCAATGTTGTACTTATAAAAAAAAAATAATAATAATAAGAATTGAGTTAGCAATTTTTTACTAGTTCTCATTTAAGTCTACTACTAACAGCACTTTTTTACTTACTACTATTAATCTGTCCTATCAAGAAGTGTGAAAAATTTTGTAAAATTTTTTTTGTCTATAAAGTTTCTAAAAAAATAAAAAGAAAAAATTTATACATAGTTCATGTTAATTAGTAGTAATTTTACATCTAAAATAAGATAATCAATTTTCGCTTTAGGCCCCCAAATGCATTATGCCGCCCTTGTATATATAAAAGTTATAACTAACATATATGTCTCCATTCAAGTGCAAATGCAATAAGATACACGTTATATATGCCCACACATATTATGTAAGACCATTCTACATAATATAATATAATAAAATAAAACACCGGCACTCTTGTGAATACAAAATGGTATTTTAATATTACCTATAAAATAACATATGGATTATATTGTTTTTTTTTTTTTTTTGTTATGATTTTTATAATCCGTGTTATAATTTCTTCATTGTCGAAATTTCACTTAATTCTCATGTAATGAATTTTAGTAATTAAAAAAAATGCCATGTACAATACGTGTCAATTTTGTTAAACTTAAACAATGATCAAATTATAATCATTTTAAGTCATATTGTAAGTTTGTAACCATTTGTGCATCTAAAATTTAGAGTTCAATTTAAATGATATTCCATATTCCACTTATAATATATTTTTTAAATCCTATATTTCTCTTATAACTTTTTGCCATTACAAAACATTGATAAAATATGGAAAAATTTTTATATTATTCAACTAAATTTGATATAAAAAATATTTAAAGAAAACATCAAAAAAATAAAAAATAAAAATAACGTCAGGGAGTAATTTTCTCCTCTTGCCTGCTCCTTACAATTAATATATATATATATATATATATATATTATTTGAAAGAGAATTCATTATCAAATGAATGTTTTTGTAGGGTACACGTACGTATATATTTACGTAGAGAAGATATGAACAAGTTGTTCCAGTATTTTAGTAACCCAAAAAAAAAAAAAAAAAAAACAATTCAGTCTAGTAACTACGTACTCTTATAAAGACCTGAAGTTTATTTAATGTGTTAGTTGGTAAACATTTTCCTTTCAAGATGATGCCAGCCTCCTGAACTGTGATGGAATTAAAACCACATGAATTGATGACATTTTCTAAACCCATGTCTAGGTCTTTTGTTGGAGTGGCAAAATCAACCCAAACTCATTTGTCCACCCAAACCCCCCCCATTTAAATAAGACCCAAACCTATCAAATTATTAATTGAGTTAAATAGGTATTAATTAAATTAAACCTAATTAACATTAATTTTTATTGGGTTTTAACTGGGTACCCAATTATGATCAAGTATTATTTTTATAAATCACCTAACTCTAAAATACTCGAAAACCACAACTGCACACTCTTGGTGCGTTAGTTACTTCACAAGCATAAGTGTTTGTGGAGTGTGGGAGGTAAAGATCGGGGTTTAAAACTCCAGGAGAGAATTTCACACAGATATACACTTAAATTAGGTTAAAGTAGAATTTCTATTTTGTTAAAAAAAAAAAAAATCGATACCACTAAAAAGACCAAAACACCCATTAAACCTAAAAAATTACCAAAATACCTCCTAAACCTGAAAAATGACATAAATACTCCTGAAACCTAATTAAATTTATCACCAATCAAATTTGGAGTAATTAATAACAAGTGTGCAAGTGTGTGGTTTTTTTGTTTTTGTTTATTGTTTTGGGAGAAATGCTAGTGTGTGATTAATTTAACTAAAAAAATACCTTAATAATTGTCAATGTGATATTGACATTGATATTGATATTGTTCCACTATCACGAAATTGTGCTTCATCTTCTTTCAGTGGAAACGCTAATTTCTATATCCTTGTTGAAGATATTTTCAACACCACATAAAGAAGTGTTTATTATATATTTTTATGTACTAGGGGAAAAATTCCTCTTTATCTCTCAAGCGACAAGTAATCACTCCATGCATTAATCTTAGCTACAAGTTTCTTGATAATCCTTTGACTGAGAAATAAAGAATTGATGAACTTTTCTTGCGCGGTATGACCATTGTAGTTTTCATTGATGTCCTAGTGAGATATTTAATTTAATTTAGCGTGTTGAACTTTTCACTGAACTATTTAATTTAACGTGTTAAGAGGATATATAAATTGTATTTTTGATAAGGGACTTAAATCGAATCATGCTTACATTGAATCAAACTGGTGTCTTTTTAATGAACCTATAGTATCTATCATTGAAAAAAAATTATATTTAATAAATCCATCTTCAACTTTGGTTCATATCAAGTTTGGGACTTATAAAATGGTAAGGAAGTTTCATTTATTCAATTATGATAATGCTATTTCAAGGGATTTAGTGAAATTTTAAGGTAGCAAATATTGTTAAGGAAATTGATAGTTATCTAAAAAAGAAGGTAACTTTGAGGCATGTTAAAATTCATTTCTTTAAATTGATAATTGTCATAGCTAGTCAAAGGAGTTTGGTATCCAAATATATATATATATATATATATATATAAATCACACAATCATGTTCAAGTACACCACACACGCTAACATGTTCTGGAATGTACATAAATTTTTTAAGATAAAAAGTGTTCTTGAAAAAATATGTGCATAAATTTTCAAAATTATGTTATTTATCAGTTTTTGTGTTACTTTATATTTTCAAAAGAGTTTGTAAACTTTCAAGATGAAACCAGTCTTAAAACACAAATTCACACCCCTTCTCATGTAAACAATCTACACAAAATATTTTAACAATCATTACCTGTTAAAAAAAAAAGAAAAAAAAAAGAACTTAATTAGCCAATACAGTTGAAGTACAACATATAGGATAATTCCTTCTTTCTTTTCATGGTTCCTATATATCCTCTTTTAGTTGCTGACTTTGCCCTAGATAACTAGGGCATATACAGAGCATCTATAATCTAGTTGGGCATGAAAACAACCAATGTGACAGTGCTGACTGGTGTCCAATTGCAATATTCAGAGTATAGAGAAGATATATAAGGTGTATGAGACAAAAGATTTATGCTCTACTTTACCAAGACTAGTAAATTTACTACAACAAGATTTACAAGTTGGCATTTCTTTTATTTTAATAAGTAATAACTAAACTAGACGTAGTTCTACACCAACGGTGAAGATGGTGAGCTGTTTCACTTACTAGCTAGTTTCTATTTGATTGAAGGAGATATGGTCATCAGTGACCGTAATGGCCTTTGAAGTTTGAGAAAATATAAACCAGAATTTAAAAAAATAAAAAACTATCTTATAATAATTATGATAGGAAAATGTACAATAGACTGATTGATTAGAATTTAGAAAGAACTACCCTCCAAAATCGAAAAGAAAAATTATTTGTTGATTAGAAAAATCAGCACTGCCCTATAGCTAGCAAGTCAGTTTTCTATTTAATTTTGCACATGGTATAATTATATTAGTAGGTTGGATTTATATCTCAATCAATAGTTAATTTCATGATGCAATTATTTTTGAATTGCAAGATATGATGTAGAAGTTTGAAAAGTAGAGAGGGAAAATTATTTTGATCCAAAGACTAAAATTAAAAGTGATTTTTAATTTTCAATCTCATCCATTGATTTACTAGCATCAAATCTAGATCCGAAAGAAATATGGTTTGAAGTGATAGTCCATTAATATTTAGTGGTGTTTCATATTGGTGATTTGAACCCCACCTCCTATAATATAGTAGGAATTACTCTAGGAATTACGAATATTTACTACCATTGAGACCACGGGCAAGTAACATGAAAATAGGAATGCTTTCAGATAGTCATATGAAATAATGTAGCTTCATAAGATCAACCTCAGAGAACCTTTGAGTGATTGCATGCAAGTAAAACGTTGATGAAAATAGGATTTTAAATTTGTTATTCTAGTGCACTCATTCAATTGATCTTTGGATTACTCTTTCAATTGATCTTTCTTCCAGTGAGATATTTAATTTTATTTAATATGTAGAACTTTTCATTGAGCTATTTAATTTAAAGTGTTGGGACAAAAACTTGTATGTTTCATTGATGTTCCAGTGAGATATTTAATTTCATTTAACGTGTTGGACTTTCGACTGAGCTATTTAATTTAATGTGTTGGAACGACAAATTGTCTTTTCCATTAATATTGATGTTCTAGTGAGATACGGCGTAACCAAAGTATTGCACCGGATCTAAATCTAGTCTTCTGCCGAAAGTCCTTTCCTTCTGTCCTCATGACGGATATCCACTCTTTTTTTTTTTTCTCTTTTTTTTTTACAAATAATACAATAGTTTACAGTTGCCTTAGGCTTGTTAGTGAATCCCCCATTTTCAAAGTAGGAAGCTATTAATTGCGAGTGAAGTCTATTGAATCAGGTAAAGTTGAAGTTTCTGTAGATAACGACTCGAGGCAACATCGAGATGGACAAGTCCAGACATTGGGTGAAGGATTCCAAATAGACTTTGGGTTGCTTTTTTGAAAGCAAGTGGGTGGAAGTGATACGTGAATTAAGGGTAACGAACATTGGTCTTCTGTAATTGAGATTGAGAATTAAAAAAAGCAACTTTCAATCTCAACTGTTAAATAAAATAAGTTAAAATGGTAAAAACTTTTTGTGAGTGAAATACGGCGTAACCTAAGTATTGCACCGGATCTAAATCTAGTCTTTTGCCAAAAGTCCTTTCCTTCTGTCCTCATGACGGATATCCACTTTTTTTTTTTTTTTCTCTCTTTTTATTTTACAAATAATACAATAGTTTACAGTTGCCTAAGGCTTGTTAGTGAATCCCCCATTTTCAAAGTAGGAAGCTATTAAATGCAAGTGAAGTCTATTGAATCAGGTAAAGTTGAAGTTTGTGTAGATAACGACTTGAGGCAACATCAAGATGGACAAGTCCAGACATTGGGTGGAGGATTCCGAAATAGACTTTGGGTTGCTTTTTTGAAAGCAAGCAGCGGAAGTGATACGTGAATTAAGGGTAACCAAGATTGGTCTTCTGGAATTGAGATTGAGAATTAAAAAAAGCAACTTTCAATCTCAACCGTTAAATAAACTAAGTTAAAATGGTAAAAACTTTTTGTGAGAGAAATACGGCGTAACCTAAGTATTGCACCGGATCTAAATCTAGTCTTCTACCATAAGTCCTTTCCTTCTGTCCTCATGATGGATATCCACTCTTTCTTTTTTTTTTTTCTCTCTTTTTATTTTACAAATAATACAGTAGTTTACAGTTGCCTTAGGCTTGTTAGTGAATCCCCCTTTTTCAAAGTAGGAAGCTATTAATTGCGAGTGAAGTCTATTGAATCAGGTAAAGTTGAAGTTTGTGTAGATAACGACTCGAGGCAACATCGAGATGGACAAGTCCAGACATTGGGTGGAGGATTCCAAAATAGACTTTGGGTTGCTTTTTTGAAAGCAAGCGGGTGGAAGTGATATGTGAATTAAGGGTAACCAGGATTGGTCTTCTGGAATTGAGATTGAGAATTAAAAAAAGCAACTTTCAATCTCAACCGTTAAATAAAATAAGTTAGAATGGTAAAAACTTTTTGTGAACGAAATACGGCGTAACCTAAGTATTGCACCGGATCTAAATCTAGTCTTCTGCCATAAGTCCTTTCCTTCTATCCTCATGATGGATATCCACACTTTTTTTTCTTTTTTTTCTTTTTTTTTCACTCTTTTTATTTTACAAATAATACAGTAGTTTACAGTTGCCTTAGGCTTGTTAGTGAATCGCCCATTTTCAAAGTAGGAAGCTATTAATTGTGAGTGAAGTCTATTGAATCAGGCAAAGTTGAAGTTTGTGTGGATAACGACTCGAGGCAACATCGAGATGGACAAGTCCAGACATTGGGTGGAGGATTCCAAAATAGACTTTGGGTTGCTTTTTTGAAAGCAAGCGGGTGGAAGTGATACGTGAATTAAGGGTATCTAGGATTGGTCTTCTGGAATTGAGATTGAGAATTAAAAAAAGCAACTTTCAATCTCAATCGTTAAATAAAATAAGTTAAAATGGTAAAAACTTTTTGTGAGAGAAATACGGCGTAACCTAAGTATTGCACCGGATCTAAATCTAGTCTTTTGCCATAAGTCCTTTCCTTCTGTCCTCATGATGGATATCCACTCTTTTTGTTTTTTTTTTTTTTTCTCTCCCTTTTTATTTTACAAATAATACAGTAGTTTACAGTTGCCTTAGGCTTGTTAGTGAATCCCCCCTTTTCAAAGTAGGAAGCTATTAATTGCGAGTGAAGTCTATTGAATCAGGTAAAGTTGAAGTTTCTGTATATAATGACTTGAGGCAACATCGAGATGGACAAGTCCAGACATTGGGTGGAGGATTCCAAATAGACTTTGGGTTTCTTTTTTGAAAGCAAGCGGGTGGAAGTGATACGTGAATTAAGGGTAACGAAGATGGGTCTTCTGCAATTGAGATTGAGATTTAAAAAAAGCAACTTTCAATCTCAACTGTTAAATAAAATAAGTTAAAATGGTAAAAACTTTTTGTGAGTGAAATACAGCGTAACCTAAGTATTGCACCGGATCTAAATCTAGTCTTTTGCCAAAAGTCCTTTCCTTCTGTCCTCCTGACGGATATCCACTTTTTTTTTTTTTTTTTTTTTCTCTCTTCTTATTTTACAAATAATACAATAGTTTACAGTTGCCTTAGGCTTGTTAGTGAATCCCCCATTTTCAAAGTAGGAAGCTATTAATTGTGAGTGAAGTCTATTGAATCAGGTAAAGTTGAAGTTTGTGTAGATAACGACTCGAGGCAACATCGAGATGGACAAGTCCAGACATTGGGTGGAGGATTCCAAAATAGACTTTGGGTTGCTTTTTTGAAAGCAAGCGGGTGGAAGTGATACGTGAATTAAGGGTAACCAGGATTGGACTTCTGGAATTGAGATTGAGAATTAAAAAAAGCAACTTTCAATCTCAACCGTTAAATAAAATAAGTTAGAATGGTAAAAACTTTTTGTGAGCGAAATACGGCGTAACCTAAGTATTGCACCGGATCTAAATGTAGTCTTCTGCCATAAGTCCTTTCCTTCTATCCTCATGATGGATATCCACTCTTTTTTTTTTTTTTTTTTCTCTCTCTTTTTATTTTACAAATAATACAGTAGTTTACAGTTGCCTTAGGCTTGTTAGTGAATCCCCCATTTTCAAAGTAGGAAGCTATTAATTGCAAGTGAAGTCTATTGAATCGGGTAAAGTTGAAGTTTCTGTAGATAACGACTTGAGGCAACATCGAGATGGACAACTCCAAACATTGGGTGGAGGATTCCGAAATAGACTTTGGGTTGCTTTTTTGAAAGCAAGCAGTGGAAGTGATACGTGAATTAAGGGTATCTAGGATTGGTCTTCTGGAATTGAGATTGAGAATTAAAAAAAGCAACTTTCAATCTCAACCGTTAAACAAAATAAGTTAAAATGGTAAAAACTTTTTGTGAGAGAACTACGGCGTAACCTAAGTATTGCACCGGATCTAAATCTAGACTTCTGCCATAAGTCCTTTCCTTCTGTCCTCATGATGGATATCCACTCTTTTTTTTTTTTTTCTCTCTTTTTATTTTACAAATAATACAGTAGTTTACAGTTGCCTTAGGCTTGATAGTGAATCCCCCATTTTCAAAGTAGGAAGCTATTAATTGCGAGTGAAGTCTATTGAATCGGGTAAAGTTGAAGTTTCTGTAGATAACGACTCGAGGCAACATCGAGATGGACAAGTCCAAACATTGGGTGGAGGATTCCAAAATAGACTTTGGGTTGCTTTTTTGAAAGCAAGCGGGTGGAAGTGATACGTGAATTAAGTGTACCTAGGATTGGTCTTCTGGAATTGAGATTGAGAATTAAAAAAAGCAACTTTCAATCTCAACCGTTAAATAAAATAAGTTAAAATGGTAAAAACTTTTTGTGAGAGAAATACGGCGTAACCTAAGTATTGCACCGGATCTAAATCTAGACTTTTGCCATAAGTCCTTTCCTTCTGTCCTCATGA
The DNA here is from genome assembly GCA_032878915.1 of Castanopsis chinensis. Lineage (NCBI taxonomy): Eukaryota > Viridiplantae > Streptophyta > Magnoliopsida > Fagales > Fagaceae > Castanopsis > Castanopsis chinensis. The sequence continues at coordinate 740,114 of JAVQMG010000073.1, forward strand.
TGGATATCCACTCTTTTTTTTTTCTCTCTCTTTTTATTTTACAAATAATACAGTAGTTTACAGTTGCCTTAGGCTTGTTAGTGAATCCCCCCTTTTCAAAGTAGGAAGCTATTGATTGCGAGTGAAGTCTATTGAATCAGGTAAAGTTGAAGTTTCTGTAGATAACGACTCGAGGCAACATCGAGATGGACAAGTCCAGACATTGGGTGGAGGATTCCAAATAGACTTTGGGTTGCTTTTTCGAAAGCAAGCGGGTGGAAGTGATACGTGAATTAAGGGTAACGTGGATTGGTCTTCTGTCATTGAGATTGAGAATGAAAAAAGCAGCTTTCAATCTCAACTGTTAAATAAAATAAGTTAAAATGGTAAAAACTTTTTGTGAGTGAAATACGGCGTAACCTAAGTATTGCACCGGATCTAAATCTAGTCTTTTGCCACAAGTCCTTTCCTTCTGTCCTCATGACGGATATCCACTTTTTTTTTTTTTTCTCTCTTTTTATTTTACGAATAATACAATAGTTTACAGCTGCCTTAGGCTTGTTAGTGAATCCCCCCTTTTCAAAGTAGGAAGCTATTAATTGCGAGTGAAGTCTATTGAATCAGGTAAAGTTGAAGTTTCTGCAGATAACGACTCGAGGCAACGTCGAGATGGACAAGTCCAGACATTGGGTGGAGGATTCCAAAATAGACTTTGGGTTGCTTTTTTGAAAGCAAGCGGGTGGAAGTGATACGTGAATTAAGGGTAACCAGGATTGGTCTTCTGGAATTGAGAATGAGAATTAAAAAATGCAACTTTCAATCTCAACCGTTAAATAAAATAAGTTAAAATGGTAAGAACTTTTTGTGAGAGAAATACGGCGTAACCTGAGTATTGCATCGGATCTAAATCTAGTCTTCTGCCATAAGTCCTTTCCTTCTGTCCCCATGATGGATATACACTCTTTTTATTTTCTCTCTCTCTTTTTATTTTTCAAATAATACAGTAGTTTACAATTGCCTTAGGCTTGTTAGTGAATCCCCCCTTTCCAAAGTAGGAAGCTATTAATTGCGAGTGAAGTCTATTGAATCAGGTAAAGTTGAAGTTTCTGTAGATAACTGTTAGGACATATGTAGTTGTTCAAGCTTGTGAACATATGTCGCTATTTTGTGTAATTGGCTTATCCTTAGACAAAACGCACTTTACTTGTAATTGGGTAGAACTTGGATGGGTTAAACACTTCAAGAAACAGTGGTTCAAGATTAAGTGTTGAAGCCGTCAAAGTCTGTCCAAAATACAAGCAAGGAAGTGCTGGTTTTTAAATCTCGACACCTACCTCGACAGATACATCTATCGAGATTTAAAGAAGCTGTTTTGCCCGAGCCTCGACAGCTGTCTCGACACCTCTCGACACCTCTATCTGTCGAGAATTAAAGAAAACAGAATTCCAAGTCTGTTTCAAGTCCAATCTGTGTGTGTGTCTTTGGGACTTCTTTTCTCCTAACCCTAGACATATAAAAGGATTATTTTAAGGGCCGTCACAAAAAGCAACAAGCAGAAATCACAAGACACAAGTTGCTTCTTCTCTATTCATGCAAATTGTGATTTGTGAGACAAAGTTCGTGCCCTAGTTCATCTCTGATGATTTGAAGAACTTTGCAGCCAACATTCTTTCTTCCTCAAGTTGGTGAGTGAGTCACGTACTTGGATTCGTGCAAAAGGAGTAAGCCGCGTACTGGGATCCGCGCATCACATTGGTTAGTCACGTACTGGGAGCCGTGCATTGAAAAGGAGAAATTGTCACTACAGAACAAGTCCAATTGGGTATTGGGGTAAGAGTTCAACTGTAGGTTGGTGAGGTACTGGGATTCCTTACTTGTAACTGCTTGTTGTGATAATAGTGGAGTTTCGGGAGTGGTGACCTTAAATCACCCGGTGGGGTTTTTGCCTTAGGGTTTTCCCCATTCGTGAACAAATCACCGTGTTATTTATTTTCCGCTGCATAACTTAGTTTCGGTGATTTGTTTGTGCTGCCACGTTGTATTGCATGTTAATTTGATTAATTAAAAACTAGGCTAATTAATTAATCTAAATTATCACAAGGGGTCAACGCGTTTGTGGCCTGTCAAGTGGTATCAGAGCAAGCACACTCTGATTAGGGTTTAATCTATTGTGTGTGATCCACTGACCCCTGCTGTCATGGATAGAGGACAATCTCTAATTATACCTCCTTCATTTGATGGCACTAACTATGCATACTGGAAAGTACGCATGAGAGCTTTCTTGCAGTCTTTAGATGAGAAAGTGTGGCAAGCTGTGGAGATAGGCTGGACCAAGCCTACAGAAGCGCCGGCCAATTGGGATGATGCTAAGATCAAGGCGGCAAACTTCAACAGCAGAGCATTGAATGCCTTATTCAGTGCAGTCACCAATGAGGAGTTTAAGAAAATATCCTCAACAGAAACTGCTAAGGAAGCATGGACCATCCTCTAGACAACCTATGAGGGCACTAAGGCTGTCAAAGATTCAAAGCTGCAAAGGCTCACCACACGCTTTGAAGAAATAAAGATGGAGGAGGATGAGTCGTTTGATGAGTTCTATGCCAAGCTCAAGGACATAGTGAACTCAGCCTTCAATCTTGGGGAAACCATCCTAGAACCCAAGATTGTAAGGAAGGTGCTCAGATCGCTGCCAGAAAGATTCCATGCTAAGATCACGGCGATCGAAGAGTCGAAGGATATTGACAGAATTCCTTTGACTGAGCTGGTTGGAAACTTGCAAACATATGAGTTAGGGCTGACCAGATTGGGCAAGTCAACCAAGGGCAAGAGTTTGGCACTGAAGGCTAAAAGCAGTGATACGGATGACTCGTCCGATGATGAAGATTCCAAGATGAAATCCTACATCACAAGGCAATTCAAGAAGTTTATGAAGAATGCCAATGGAAAGGGTTTCAACAAAGACCGTAGACAGTCCAGTTCTTCACAATTCAGGAATCCGGAGAAAATGAAGAAGGATGTCAAGGATGGCGGTCAGTACACTGTTCCCACAGGACCAAAGTGCTTTGGGTGTCAAGGCTTTGGACACATGAAACAAGAGTGTCCTACGTACCTCAAGAGCATAGGGAAAAGCAAGGCACTTGCTGTTACCTTAAGCGACACAGAGCCAGAGGACGATTCCGAAGATGAAGACGACGGAATCTTAAATGCCTTCACTGCCACTGTTAATCCTACTGATGGGGTTAGTGAAAAAGCGGATGAAGAAGAAGAGTTGGTGGAATCTAAGTGTGAGATCATGGATGATCAAGATGATATCCACACTGCCTATGAGAAGCTATACAAGCTCTCGGAGAAGCATGAGAAGCTCTATAGGCTGGCCACCAAGAAACTCAGTGATGTGGAACTTGACCGTGAGGAGCTGTCCACAAAGGTTGATCAAGCAAATCAAACCATTGGAGCACTGAGGTTCGAGAACAATTTCTTGGCTGAGAGGACCAAGAAGCTTGAAGCAGAGCTGTTTCAAGTCAGAGCACAACTGGAGAGGACGTCAAGCGCCAAACTGGACAAAATGCTAGATGCTCAGAGATCTTCTTCGGATCGTACTGGATTAGGGTATGAATTCTCTCTCTCTAATACTCCTACTTCTAGTACTACTGTTTTTGTTCCACCGGCTAATAACATTAGAACTGAGGAAAATAATGTTAAAACTGATTTAGCTAGTGAGAACATAGGCAAGGGCAAATCCATCCTAGGAGCACCCCCTAAAATTGAGAAAAGGGAATCTAGAAACCCTAGGAATAAGAAGGATAACTCTCAAAAGGCCAAACAGAAGAAGTCGCATCTCTGTTATCATTGTGGTCTCGCCGGTCACACTCGACCAAATTGCTACAAGTGGCTCGCCACTCAAAAGAGCAATGGCGAAATAGCATCTGGGAGCCAGAATCAGCTTCAGTCATCTCTCGCTCCTCTTGGAGATATTCTAAAAGCCCTCATGTTCCTTTCGAACTTGAACGGTTCATATTCTTCTCCCCCTACACCGGTTCAAGAGTCAACCAAAAGGAAAGGATCTTCCAAGGTGTGGAAGCCAAAGGGTTCCAAGTGATTTTAGTCACTTCTTCTTCTCTCTCTTATTTTGTGTGTTGCATTACTTGTGTGTTTCTTTACTGTTTTGAGTCAGTCTAGTTTTATGCATTGTTTTGCTTTACATGTTTTTGTTTGTGTGTTTTCAGTTTTGTGTTTTATTTTTGCTTCTCTAATAAAAATAAAAAAAAAATTGAAAAATTGAAAAATACAAAAACAGTGTGTGTTTGTGTGCATTAGTTCATGTAAACTTTTGGAATGGCCATTGAAACAGAGTTTTCTAAACTTTGTATCATCTATAGCTTAGATGAGCACTCTTCTGCACAACTAAGCGAGTGAGCTTTGTAGCTCTTTGTTTGTGATGAGTAAGGTTAAGTGATCTCTTCTTCTTAACACTCGTATCACTCTTTTTGACGGGTTGAACTAGAAAATCCTAAGAGAAAGGCATAAATAACCATCTCACCACTGTTACTCGCCAATCATAATATGACATCTGTATGCTTCGGCATAGCAAAAGTGCAATGTCATAAGACACCTGTATGCTTCGGCATAGCAAAAGTGCAGTGTCAAAAGTTTAACATCATTGGGTATTTCTTTTCTTTCTCTTGTATGCCCATGCATGATATGCTTGTTAAAAAAAAATATGCAAAGAAATAAAAAGCAAAAAGATTAAAAATGCTTTAAAATATGGTTGCAAGCGTGTTTTCTAGGAGATGTGGGAGTTATAGGATGTACCTCGAAGGTGATAGTCCCCATCAAATAGTTATGATTGTGTGTGAGTTAAAGTGATTTTCTCATATCTCAAATCGTCATAACATTGAGACACTTATGCAATCTTGCGATGTTTTCACACACAACACGCAATACTCTTTGCTATTCTTGATACATGTGCGGGTACAATGTGATTTGGCCATCACAAGGATTACATGCTTTAATGTATGTTCACTAAACTGTCTTGACTTGTTTTTGAAAAATAAAATTGGTTAGACTTGTTTAGTGTGTGTGTGTGTGTTTTTGAGATATATGAGCATCATATTTCCTGTTGAGAGATGTTTTGAGAGCTTAATGTGTTGGTTGTATCTTTGGTTGAGTTGCATGCATGATTGCATTCATGTCTGTGTTTTTCTTCTTTTGAAAGGCATCTCGACACCTCCTCGATACCTCTCGATACATAGCTATCTGTCGAGATCCCCAGACTCTTTCTTATCGCAGTCTCGACAGATACCTCGATAGCAGCTGGATCGATCGAGAAACTTTCTGTTTGCTCGATAGCTCCTCGATAGCTTCTGGATCGATCGAGGTTCCCTCTTGCTTGTTTCTTCTACCTCGATAGCTGACCTCGATAGCTGTATCTGTCCACGTGCATTTCTCGATAGCTTTCCTCGACAGCTACCTCGACAGCTCTCGATACCTACAGCTGTCGAGAATTACTGAAGCGCTATATATTGGACCTTCGCGATTTTTCTGCTCATTCTCTCGATCTCTCTCGCTCGAAATCTCTCGAATCTCTCTCAAAAACACTTCCCTCTCCCTCCAAACCTATCTCAAGGCTTTCTCAAGTGGTTCTTCATATTCTTCATCATTTGGTAAGCTTTATCCCTCATTTCATGCATTACATTGCTTTCAAAACCCTAGGTTTGTGTTTTTGAAAAAATTTTGGGAGTTTTCAAAATTGTTGGGTTTTCATGAAATTTTTGGGTTGGTTATTGAGTTTTGATCTTCAAAACCACATGCATTGCATCACATTAGCATTCTAATTGTATTTTCATGCATTTAGATGTGTGCCTACCTATTGTGTGCTGTTAGGTTTGGATTGGGCTGAGCCCATGATGTGTTTATTGTTGCATGTCACATGCTCATGCATTTTCATGTATACGTTCTTTTCATTTCAATATTTCTTTCTGCCAATATTGAATTGTTTGGGACTTTTCTGTTTGTCTCTTCTTTCCCCTCTTCTATGTTTACGTTAGTAGCGTCTATGGCTCCTAAACGTAAGTCCATTCCGTCCCAGAACCCTCTGCGTTCTAAGGGACAGTCTTCTTCTGATTCTACCCCTGTGTCTGTTCGGTTCCGTGATGAGAAAGCCCACAAGGACTTCTCGGAGAACTTTTCTAAACGCGGTGTTCATTCGGAACGCCACGTCGTCCTGGCAGACTTTGCCGACACTGACCTTCCCGATGTCATTCACACTCGGGGTTGGGAGTCACTGTGTGACGTCCCGGTCACATCTCCTCTCGTGTTGATTCAGGAGTTTTACTCCAACATCCACGGGATAGATTCTTCAGTACCTTCTTTCTATTCTTGCGTTAGAGGTACGCGCTTTTGTGTCACCCCAGAGCTAGTCTCTGAGGTTCTCCATGTCCCTAGGGTGGATCATCCCGATTACCCTAGCTGTGAGCGTCTCTAGACTGTGTCCAAAGACGAGATGATCTCGGCGTTCTGTGAACGTCCTACCCTTTGGGGATATCACATGTACACACCATGTCGACCTTTTGCTAAAGGTCCTAGATTTCTTAACATGGTGATGACCTTTGTTTTGCACCCACTGTCTCACTATAACTCGATCACAGAGCCTCGTGCTCGGTTCTTGTTGTCCCTCCTTGAGGATCTCTCTATAGACTTTCCTTCTCACTTTATTTGTTCCATCATAGATGTCTATAGAGATACGGCCACCCGTGATAAGCTCATTTTCCCTTCCGCTATCACGAGGATTCTGAGTCGTTTTTCCATTCCCTTCCCTTCGTCCGATCATTACCGCGTCATGTCTGCCATAGACGCCGCTACCGTAAAACGTAGCGAGGCACAGTTCCGATCGCGACTGTCCGACGATGCCACTCCTTCCACCCGTCCTACCACCTCCAGAACCGCTCGAGCTTCTGCTTCTACTTCTTCGAGCGATGTTAGTTTGGGAGACATCATGGCGCAGCTACAGCGCATGGATGCTCGCCTAGATACACTCTCCACTGAGTTGTATCAGGTGAATGTCCGTGTTGGTCGCATCGCCAGGCGACAGGCGACCATGGGCGGCTTTGCTGCAGAGGCTTCTCCTCCGCCACCTCATGTGTCGACTGAGACCGAGGCCGATGATGATGGCGATGATGATGATGCTTCAGACGATGATGATGATGGAGATGCTAGCTCATCGGATGAGATGTCTACTTGACACTCTACCCTTTGTCACTCGTGACAAAAAGGGGGAGTAGTTTAGTATGAGAGTAGTCATACTTAGGGGGAGTGTTAGCATAGGACATAGGACATTTTTGTTAGGGGGAGTGTGGATTGAGGGATGTAGTGAGGTGATCTATGTATTTTTTTTCTTTTCTTATCTTTTAGAGATACATTGATCATGTACTTACATACATTGTACTTATTCTCTTTCTCTATATGATGATGTATGTTGTTTCTTTCACCTACCTTTCATGTGTTGTTTCTTTTCTGTCTTTATACACATGTTTCTTTACTTGTATGCAATCTATTATTTCTGTTTCACACAAAGATGCCTTGATGTGTTTTGTTTATAAGTGTTTCAGAAATACAGGTTGTCAAAGTCTTCTTGCCATAAACTCTCTTCTTGCAAAGTTTTTCAAGAGTTTGTGTTAGGATAGATTTTACTGTATGTAACAAGTGAGTATGAGTTGAGTGATTTATGACTTCTCTCATATCGTCATTTGTATGTTGTGGTTTTGTCACGGATTGCCAAAGGGGGAGATTGTTAGGACATATGTAGTTGTTCAAGCTTGTGAACATATGTCGCTATTTTATGTAATTGGCTTATCCTTAGACAAAACGCACTTTACTTGTAATTGGGTAGAACTAGGATGGGTTAAACACTTCAAGAAACAGTGGTTCAAGATTAAGTGTTGAAGCCGTCAAAGTCTGTCCAAAATACAAGCAAGGAAGTGCTGGTTTTTAAATCTCGACACCTACCTCGACAGATACATCTATCGAGATTTAAAGAAGCTGTTTTGCCCGAGCCTCGACAGCTGTCTCGACACCTCTCGACACCTCTATCTGTCGAGAATTAAAGAAAACAGAATTCCAAGTCTGTTTCAAGTCCAATCCGTGTGTGTGTCTTTGGGACTTCTTTTCTCCTAACCCTAGACATATAAAAGGATTATTTTAAGGGCCGTCACAAAAAGCAACAAGCAGAAATCACAAGACACAAGTTGCTTCTTCTCTATTCATGCAAATTGTGATTTGTGAGACAAAGTTCGTGCCCTAGTTCATCTCTGATGATTTGAAGAACTTTGCAGCCAACATTCTTTCTTCCTCAAGTTGGTGAGTGAGTCACGTACTTGGATTCGTGCAAAAGGAGTAAGCCGCGTACTGGGATCCGCGCATCACATTGGTTAGTCACGTACTGGGAGCCGTGCATTGAAAAGGAGAAATTGTCACTACAGAACAAGTCCAATTGGGTATTGGGGTAAGAGTTCAACTGTAGGTTGGTGAGGTACTGGGATTCCTTACTTGTAACTGCTTGTTGTGATAATAGTGGAGTTTCGGGAGTGGTGACCTTAAATCACCCGGTGGGGTTTTTGCCTTAGGGTTTTCCCCATTCGTGAACAAATCACCGTGTTATTTATTTTCCGCTGCATAACTTAGTTTCGGTGATTTGTTTGTGCTGCCACGTTGTATTGCATGTTAATTTGATTAATTAAAAACTAGGCTAATTAATTAATCTAAATTATCACAAGGGGTCAACGCGTTTGTGGCCTGTCAATAACGACTCGAGGCAACATCGAGATGGACAAGTCCAGACATTGGGTGGAAGATTTCAAAATAGACTTTGGGTTGCTTTTTAGAAAGCAAGCGGGTGGAAGTGATACGTGAATTAAGGGTAACTAGGATTGGTCTTCTGGAATTGAGATTGAGAATTAAAAAAAGCAACTTTCAATCTCAACCGTTAAATAAATTAAATTAAAATGGTAAAAACTTTTTGTGAGAGAAATACGGCGTAACCTAAGTATTGCACCGGATCTAAATCTAGTCTTTTGCCATAAGTCCTTTCCTTCTGTCCTCATGATGGATATCCACTCTTTTTGTTTTTTTTTTTTTTTTTTCTCTCTCATTTTATTTTACAAATAATACAGTAGTTTACAGTTGTGTTTGGCTTGTTAGTGAATCCCCCATTTTCAAAGTAGGAAGCTATTAATTGCGAGTGAAGTATATTGAATCAGGTAAAGTTGAATTTTCTGTAGATAACGACTCAAGGCAACATCGAGATGGGCAAGTCCAGACATTGGGTGGAGGATTCCAAAATTGACTTTGGGTTGCTTTTTTGAAAGCAAGCGGGTGGAAGTGATACGTGAATTAAGGGTATCTTGGATTGGTCTTCTGGAATTGAGATTGAGAATTAAAAAAAGCAACTTTCAATCTCAACTGTTAAATAAAATAAGTTAAAATGGTGAAAACTTTTTGTGAGAGAAATACGGCGTAACCTAAGTATTGCAACGGATCTAAATCGAGACTTTTGCCATAAGTCCTTTCCTTCTGTCCTCATGATGGATATCCACTCTTTTTTATTTTTTATTTTCTCTCTTTTTATTTTACAAATAATACAGTAGTTTACAGTTGCCTTAGGCTTGTTAGTGAATCCCCCATTTTCAAAGTAGGAAGCTATTAATTGCGAGTGAAGTCTATTGAATCAGGTAAAGTTGAAGTTTCTGTAGATAACGACTCGAGGCAACATCGAGATGGACAAGTCCAGACATTGGGTGAAGGATTCCAAATAGAGTTTGGGTTGCTCTTTTGAAAGCAAGCGGGTGGAAGTGATACGTGGATTAAGGGTAACGAAGATTGCTCTTCTGTAATTGAGATTGAGAATTAAAAAAAGCAACTTTCAGTCTCAACTGTTAAATAAAATAAGTTAAAATGGTAAAAACTTTTTGTGAGTGAAATACGGCGTAACCTAAGTATTGCACCGGATCTAAATCTAGTCTTTTGCCAAAAGTCCTTTCCTTCTGTCCTCATGATGGATATCCACACTTTTTTTTTTTTTTCTCTCTTTTTATTTTACAAATAATACAATAGTTTACAGCTGCCTTAGGCTTGTTAGTGAATCCCCCCTTTTCAAAGTAGGGAGCTATTAATTGCGAGTGAAGTCTATTGAATCAGGTAAAGTTGAAGTTTCTGTAGATAACGACTCGAAGCAACATCGAGATGGACAAGTCCAGACATTGGGTGGAGGATTTCAAAATAGACTTTGGGTTGCTTTTTTGAAAGCAAGCGGGTGGAAGTGATACGTGAGTTAAGGGTAACCAGGATTGGTCTTCTGGAATTGAGATGGGAATTAAAAAAAGCAACTGACAGGCCACAAACGCGTTGACCCCTTGTGATAATTTAGATTAATTAAATTAGCCCAGTTATTAATTAATCAAATTAACATGCAAATTTACGTGGCAGCACAAACAAATCACCGAAACCAAATTATGCAGCGGAAAATAAATAACACGGTGATTTGTTCACGAATGGGGAAAACCCTAAGGCAAAAACCCCACCGGGTGATTTAAGGTCACCACTCCCGAAACTCCACTATTATCACAACGAGCAGTTACAAGTAAGGAATCCCAGTACCTCACCAACCTACAGTTGAACTCTTACCCCAATACCCAATTGGACTCGTTCTGTAGTGACAATTTCTCCAGTTCAATGCACGGCTCCCAGTACGTGACTAACCAATGTGATGCGCGGATCCCAGTACGCGTCTTACTCCTTTGCACGAATCCCAGTACGTGACTCACTCACCAACTTGAGAAAGAAAGAATGTTGGCTGCAAAGTTCTTCAAATCATCAGAGATGAACTAGGGCACGAACTTTTTCTCACAGATCACAATTTGCATGAAGAGAGAAGATGCAACTTGTATCTTGTGATTTCTGCTTATTCACTTGTGCAGCTCTTTTACGGCCCTTAAAATAATCCTTTTATATGTCTAGGGTTAGGAGAAAAGAAGTCCCAAAGACACACACACGGATTGGACTTGAAACAGACTTGGAATTCTGTTTTCTTTAATTCTCGACAGATAGAGGTGTCGAGAGGTGTCGAGACAGCTGTCGAGGCTCGGGCTAAACAGCTTCTTTAAATCTCGATAGATGTATCTGTCGAGGTTATCTATCGAGCTTTAAAATCTTGCACTTCCTTGCTTGTATCTTGGACAGACTTTGACGGCTTCAACACTTAAACTTGAACCACTGTTTCTTGAAGTGTTTAACCCATCCTAGATCTACCCAATTACAAGTAAAGTGCGTTTTGTCTAAGGATAAGCCAATTACATAAAATAGCGACATATGTTCACAAGTTTGAACAACTACATATGTCCTAACAATCTCCCCCTTTGGCAATCCGTGACAAAACCACAACATACAAATGAAGATATGAGAGAAGTCATAAATCACTCAACTCATATTCACTTGTTACATACAGTAAAATCTATCCTAACACAAACTCTTGAAAAACTTTGCAAGAAGAGAGTTTATGGCAAGAAGACTTTGACAACCTGTATTTCTGAAACACTTATAAACAAAACACATCAAGGCATCTTTGTGTGAAACAAAAATAATAGATTGCATACAAGTAAAGAAACATGTGTATAAAGACAGAAAAGAAACAACACATGAAAGGTAGGTGAAAGAAACATACATCATCATATATAAGAAGAATATAAGTACAATGTATGGTAGAACATGATCAAAGTATCTCTAAAAGATAAGGAAAGAAAAGAAATACATCTGATCATCTCACTACATCCCTCAAAGCACACTCCCCCTAACAAAAATGTCCTATGTCCTATGCTAACACTCCCCCTAAGTATGACTACTCTCATACAAAACTACTCCCCCTTTTGTCACGAGTGACAAAGGGTAGAGTGTCAAGTAGACATCTCATCCGATGAGTCAGCATCTCCATCATCATCATCGTCGGAAGCATCATCATCATCGCCATCATCATCAGCCTCGGTCTCAGACGACGCATGAGGTGGCGGAGGAGAAGCCTCTGATGCAAAGCCGCCCATGGTCGCCTGTCGCCTAGCGATGCGGCCAACACGGACATTCACCTGATACAACTCAGTGGTGAGTGTATCGAGGCGAGCGTCCATGCGCTGTAACAGCGTCATGACGTCTCCCAGTGTGACCTCGCTCGTAGAAGAAGAGGTAGATGCTCGAGCGGATCTGGAGGTGGTCGGACGGGTGGAAGGAGGTGCAGCATCCGGCTGTCGCGATCTGAACTGTGCCTCGCTACGTTTTACGGTAGCGGCGTCTATGGCAGACATGACATGATAATGATCGGACGTAGGGAAGGGAATGGAAAAACGACCCAAAATCCTCGTGATAGCGAAAGGGAAAATGAGCTTATCACGGGTGGCCGTATCTCTATAGACATCGATAATAGAAAAGATGAAGTGAGAAGGAAAGTCTATAGAGAGATCCTCAAGGAGGGACAACAGAACCGAGCACGAGGCTCTGTGATCGAGTTGTAGTGAGACAGTGGGTGCAAAACAAAGGTCATCACCATGTTAAGAAATCTAGGACCTTTAGCAAAAGGTCGACATGGTGTGTACATGTGATCTCCCCAAAGGGTAGGACGTTCACAGAACGCCGAGATCATCTCGTCTTTGGACACAGTCCAGAGACGCTCACAACTAGGGTAATCGGGATGATCCACCCTAGGGACATGGAGTACCTCAGAGACAAGCTCTGGGGTGACACAGAAGCGCGTACCTCGAACGCTAGAGAAGAAGGAAGGTACTGACGAATCAATCCCGTGGATGTTGGAGTAAAACTCCTGAATCAGCACGAGAGGAGACGTGACCGGGACGTCACACAGTAACTCCCATCCCCGAGTGTGAATGACATCGGGAAGGTCAGTGTCGGCAAAGTCTGCCAAGACGACGTGGCGTTCCGAATGAACACCGCGTTTAGAAAAGTTCTCCGAGAAATCCTTATGGGCTTTCTCTCATCACGGAACCGAACAGACACAGGGGTAGAATCAGAAGAAGACTGCCCCTTAGAACGCATGGGGTTCCTAGGAGGAATAGACTTACGTTTAGGAGCCATAGACGCTACTAACGTAAACATAGAAGGGGGAAAGAAGAGACAAACAGAAAAGTCCCAAACAATTCAATATTGGCAGAAAGAAATATTGAAATGAAAAGAACGTATGCATGAAAATGCATGAGCATGTGACATGCAACTCAAAACACATCATGGGCTCAGCCCAATCCAAACCTAACAGCACACAATAGGAAGGCACACATCTAAATGCATGAAAATACAATTAGAATGCTAATGTGATGCAATGCATGTGGTTTTGAAGATCAGAACTCGAAAACCAACCCAAAAATTTCAGGAAAATCCCGACAATTTTGAAAACTCCCAAAAATTTTCAAAAAAAAACACAAACCTAGGGTTTTGAAAACAATGCAATGCATGAAATGAGAGATAAAAGGCTTACCAAATGATGAAGAAAGTGAAGAAACACTTGAGAAAGCCTTGAGAGAGGTTTGGAGGGAGAGGGAAAAGATTTTGAGAGAGATCCAAGTGTTTTCGAGCGAGAGAGATCGAGAGAAGTGATTTCAAAATCGCGAAGGACCCTTATATAGAATCTCAGTAAATCTCGACAGATGCAGGTATCGAGATCTGTCGAGGTAGCTGTCGAGGTAAGCTGTCGAGAAATGCTCGTGGACAGATGAAGCTATCGAGGTTAGCTATCGAGGAAGAAGAAACAAGCATGTGGTGACCTCGATCGATCCAGAAGCTATCGAGGAGCTATCGAGCAAACAGAAAGTTTCTCGATCGATCCAGCTGCTATCGAGGTATCTGTCGAGACTGCGATAAGAATGAGTCTAGGGATCTCGACAGATGGCTATGTGTCGAGAGGTATCGAGGAGGTGTCGAGATGCCTTTCAAAGCAGTTTTTCAAAAGAGGAAAAACACAGACATGAATGCAATCATGCATGCAACTCAACCAAGGATACAACCAACACATTAAGCTCTCAAAAACATCTCTCAACAAGAAATATGATGCACATGTATCTCAAAACACGCACACACACATTAAACAAGTCTAACCAATTTTATCTTTCAAAAACGAGTTAAGACAGTTTAATGAGCACACATTAACGCATGTCAACCTTGTGATGGCCAAATCACATTGTACCTGCACATGTATCAAGAATAGCAAAGAGTATTGCGTGTTGTGTGTGAAAACATCGCAAGATTGCATAAGTGTCTCAATGTTATGACGATTTGAGATATGAGAAAATCACTTTAACTCACACACAATCATAACTGCTCGATGGGGACTATCACCTTTGAGGTACATCCTATAACTCCCACATCTCCTAGAAAACACGCTTGCAACCATATTTTAAAGCATTTTTAATCTTTTTGCTTATTATTTCTTTGCATATTTTCTTTTAACAAGCATATCATGCATGGGCATACAAGAGAAAGAAAAGAAATACCCAATGATGTTAAGCTTGTGACACTGCACTTTTGCTATGCCGAAGCATACAGGTGTCCTTGACATTGCACTTTTGCTATGCCGAAGCATACAGATGTCATTGACATTGCACTTTTGCTATGCCGAAGCATACAGATGTCATATTATGATTGGCGAGTAACAGTGGTGAGATGGTTATTTATGCCTTTCTCTTAGGATTTTCTAGTTCAACCCGTCAAAAAGAGTGATACGAGTGTTAAGAAGAAGAGATCACTTAACCTTACTCATCACAAACAAAGAGCTACAGAGCTCACTCGCTTAGTTGTGCAGAAGAGTGCTCATCTAAGCTATAGATGACACAAAGTTTAGAAAACTCTGTTTCAATGGCCATTACAAAAGTTCACATGAACTGATGCACACAAACACACACTGTTTTTGTATTTTTCATTTTTTCAATTTTTTTTTATTTTTATAAGAGAAGCAAAAATAAAACACAAAACTGAAAACACACAAACAAAAACATGTAAAGCAAAACAATGCATAAAACTAGACTGACTCAAAACAGTAAAGAAACACACAAGTAATGCAACACACAAAATAGAGAGAGAAGAAGAAGTGACTAAAATCACTTGGAACCCTTTGGCTTCCACACCTTGGAAGATCCTTTCCTTTTGGTTGACTCTTGAACCGGTGTAGGGGGAGAAGAATATGAACCGTTCAAGTTTGAAAGGAACATGAGGGCTTTTAGAATGTCTCCAAGAGGAGCGAGAGAAGACTGGAGCTGATTCTGGCTCCCAGATGCTATAGCGCCATTGCTCTGTTGAGTGGCAAGCCACTTGTAGCAATTTGGTCGAGTGTGACTGCCGAGACCACAATGATAACAGAGATGCGACTTCTTATGTTTGGCCTTTTGAGAGTTATCCTTCTTATTCCTAGGGTGTCTAGCTTCCCTTTTCTCAATTTTAGGGGGTGCTCCTAGGATGGATTTGTCCTTGCCTATGTTCTCACTAGCTAAATCAGTTTTAACATTATTTTCCTCAGTTTTAATGTTATCAGCCGGTGGAACAAAAACAGTAGTACTAGCAGAAGGAGTATTAGAGATAGAGAATTCATACCCCAATCCAGTACGATCTGAAGAGTATCTCTGAGCACTCAGCATCTCGTCCAGTTTAGCACTTGACGTCCTCTCCAGTTGTGCCCTGACTTGAAACAGCTCTGCTTCAAGCTTCTTGGTCCTCTCAGCCAAGAAATTGTTCTCGAACCTCAGTGCTCCAATGGTTTGATTCGCTTGATCAACCTTTGTGGACAGTTCCTCACGGTCAAGTTCCACATCACTGAGTTTCTTGGTGGCCAGCCTATAGAGCTTCTCATGCTTTTCCGAGAGCTTGTATAGCTTCTCATAGGCAGTGTGGATATCATCTTGATCATCCATGATCTCACACTTGGATTCCACCAACTCTTCTTCTTCATCCGCTTTCTCGGTAACCCCATCAGTAGGATTAACAGTGGCAGTGAAGGCATTCAAGATTCCGTCGTCCTCATC
Source organism: Castanopsis chinensis (assembly GCA_032878915.1). NCBI lineage: Eukaryota > Viridiplantae > Streptophyta > Magnoliopsida > Fagales > Fagaceae > Castanopsis > Castanopsis chinensis. The sequence goes on from JAVQMG010000073.1 coordinate 756,151, forward strand.
CTCGGAATCATCCTCTGGCTCTGTGTCGCTTAAGGTAACAGCAAGTGCCTTGCTTTTCCCTATGCTCTTTAAGTACGTAGGACACTCTTGTTTCATGTGTCCAAAGCCTTGACACCCAAAGCACTTTGGTCCTGTGGGAACAGTGTACTGACCGCCATCCTTGACATCCTTCTTCATTTTATCCGGATTCTTGAATTGTGAAGAACTGGATTGTCTGCGGTCTCTGTTGAAGCCCTTTCCGTTGGCATTCTTCATGAACTTCTTGAACTGCCTTGTGATGTAGGACTTCATCTTGGAATCTTCATCATCTGACGAGTCATCCGTGTCACTGCTTTTGGCCTTCAGTGCCAAACTCTTGCCCTTACTTGACTTGCCTAACCTAGTCAGCCCTAACTCATAGGTTTGCAAGTTTCCAACTAGCTCAGTCAAAGGAATTCTGTCAATATCCTTTGATTCTTCAATTGCCGTGATCTTTGCATGGAATCTTTCCGGCAACGATCTGAGCACCTTTCTTACAATCTTGGGTTCTGGGATGGTTTCCCCAAGATTGAAGGCTGAGTTCACTATGTCCTTCAGCTTGGCATAGAACTCATCAAACGACTCATCCTCCTCCATTTTAATCTCTTCAAAGCGTGTGGTGAGCCTTTGTAGCTTTGAATCTTTGCAGCCTTGGTGCCCTCATAGGTTGTCAGGAGGATAGTCCATGCTTCCTTCGCAGTTTCAGTTGAGGAAATTTTCTTAAACTCCTCATTGGTGACTGCACTGAATAGGGCATTCAATGCTCTGCTGTTGAAGTTAGCCGCCTTGATCTTTGCATCATCCCATTCGGCTGGCGCTTCTGTAGGCTTGGTCCAGCCTATCTCCACAGCTTGCCACACTTTCTCATCTAAAGACTGCAAGAAAGCTCTCATGCGTACTTTCCAGTATGCATAGTTAGTGCCATCAAATAAAGGAGGTATAATTAAAGATTGTCCTCTATCCATGACAGCAGGGGTCAATGGATCACACACAGTAGATTAAACCCTAATCAGAGTGTGCTTGCTCTGATACCACTTGACAGGCCACAAACGCGTTGACCCCTTGTGATAATTTAGATTAATTAAATTAGCCCAGTTATTAATTAATCAAATTAACATGCAAATTTACGTGGCAGCACAAACAAATCACCGAAACCAAATTATGCAGCGGAAAATAAATAACACGGTGATTTGTTCACGAATGGGGAAAACCCTAAGGCAAAAACCCCACCGGGTGATTTAAGGTCACCACTCCCGAAACTCCACTATTATCACAACGAGCAGTTACAAGTAAGGAATCCCAGTACCTCACCAACCTACAGTTGAACTCTTACCCCAATACCCAATTGGACTCGTTCTGTAGTGACAATTTCTCCAGTTCAATGCACGGCTCCCAGTACGTGACTAACCAATGTGATGCGCGGATCCCAGTACGCGTCTTACTCCTTTGCACGAATCCCAGTACGTGACTCACTCATCAACTTGAGAAAGAAAGAATGTTGGCTGCAAAGTTCTTCAAATCATCAGAGATGAACTAGGGCACGAACTTTTTCTCACAGATCACAATTTGCATGAAGAGAGAAGATGCAACTTGTATCTTGTGATTTCTGCTTATTCACTTGTGCAGCTCTTTTACGGCCCTTAAAATAATCCTTTTATATGTCTAGGGTTAGGAGAAAAGAAGTCCCAAAGACACACACACGGATTGGACTTGAAACAGACTTGGAATTCTGTTTTCTTTAATTCTCGACAGATAGAGGTGTCGAGAGGTGTCGAGACAGCTGTCGAGGCTCGGGCTAAACAGCTTCTTTAAATCTCGATAGATGTATCTGTCGAGGTTATCTATCGAGCTTTAAAATCTTGCACTTCCTTGCTTGTATCTTGGACAGACTTTGACGGCTTCAACACTTAAACTTGAACCACTGTTTCTTGAAGTGTTTAACCCATCCTAGATCTACCCAATTACAAGTAAAGTGCGTTTTGTCTAAGGATAAGCCAATTACATAAAATAGCGACATATGTTCACAAGTTTGAACAACTACATATGTCCTAACAGCAACTTTCAATCTCAATCGTTAAATAAAATAAGTTAGAGTGGTAAAAAGTTTTTGTGAGCGAAATACGGCGTAACCTAAGTATTGCACCGGATCTAAATCTAGTCTTCTGCCATAAGTCCTTTCCTTCTGTCCTCATGATGGATATCCACTCTTTTTGTTTTTTTTTTTTTTTTTCTCCCTTTTTATTTTACAAATAATACAGTAGTTTACAGTTGCCTTGGGCTTGTTAGTGAATCCCCCATTTTCAAAGTAGGAAGCTATTAATTGCGAGTGAAGTCTATTGAATCAGGTAAAGTTGAATTTTCCCTAGATAACGACTCGAGGCAACATCGAGATGGACAAGTCCAAACATTGGGTGGAGGATTCCAAAATAGACTTTGGGTTGCTTTTTTGAAAGCAAGCGGGTGGAAGTGATACGTGAATTAAGGGTAACTAGGATTGGTCTTCTGGAATTGAGATTGAGAATTATAAAAACCAACTTTCAATCTCAACTGTTAAATAAAATAAGTTAAAATGGTAAAAACTTTTTGTGTGAGAAATACGGCGTAACTTGAGTATTGCATCGGATCTAAATCTAGTCTTCTGCCATAAGTCCTTTCCTTCTGTCCCCATGATGGATATACACTCTTTTTATTTTCTCTCTCTCTTTTTATTTTTCAAATAATACAGTAGTTTACAATTGCCTTAGGCTTGTTAGTGAATCCCCCCTTTCCAAAGTAGGAAGCTATTAATTGCGAGTGAAGTCTATTGAATCAGGTAAAGTTGAAGTTTCTGTAGATAACGACTCGAGGCAACATCGAGATGGACAAGTCCAGACATTGGGTGGAAGATTCCAAATAGACTTTGGGTTGCTTTTCTGAAAGCAAGCGGGTGGAAGTGTTACGTGAATTAAGGGTAACCAGTATTGGTCTTCTGTAATTGAGATTGAGAATTAAAAAAAGCAACTTTCAATGTCAACTGTGAAGTAAAATAAGTTAAAATGGTAAAAACTTTTTGTGAGAGAAATACGGCGTAACCTAAGTATTGCACCGGATCTAAATCTAGTCTTCTGCCATAAGTCCTTTCCTTCTGTCCTCATGATGGATATCCACTCTTTTTTTTTTTTTTCTCTCTTTTTATTTTACAAACAATACAGTAGTTTACAGTTGCCTTAGGCTTGTTAGTGAATCCCCCCTTTTCAAAGTAGGGAGCTATTAATTGCGAGTAAAGTCTATTGAATCAGGTAAAGTTGAAGTTTCTGTAGATAACGACTCGAAGCAACATCGAGATGGACAAGTCCAGACATTGGGTGGAGGATTTCAAAATAGACTTTGGGTTGCTTTTTTGAAAGCAAGCGGTTGGAAGTGATACGTGAGTTAAGGGTAACCAGGATTGGTCTTCTGGAATTGAGATGGGAATTAAAAAAAGCAACTTTCAATCTCAATCGTTAAATAAAAGAAGTTAGAGTGGTAAAAAGTTTTTGTGAGCGAAATACGGCGTAACCTAAGTATTGCACCGGATCTAAATCTAGTCTTTTGCCATAAGTCCTTTCCTTCTGTCCTCATGATGGATATCCACTCTTTTTGTTTTTTTTTTTTTTGTTTTTTTTTCTCCCTTTTTATTTTACAAATAATACAGTAGTTTACAGTTGCCTTAGGCTTGTTAGTGAATCCCCCATTTTCAAAGTAGGAAGCTATTAATTGCGAGTGAAGTCTATTGAATCAGGTAAAGTTGAATTTTCTCTAGATAACGACTCGAGGCAACATCGAGATGGACAAGTCCAAACATTGGGTGGAGGATTCCAAAATAGACTTTGGGTTGCTTTTTTGAAAGCAAGCGGGTGGAAGTAATGCGTGAATTAAGGGTAACCAGGATTGGTCTTCTGGAATTGAGATTGAGAATTAAAAAAACCAACTTTCAATCTCAACTGTTAAATAAAATAAGTTAAAATGGTAAAAACTTTTTGTGTGAGAAATACGGCGTAACTTGAGTATTGCATCGGATCTAAATCTAGTCTTCTGCCATAAGTCCTTTCCTTCTGTCCCCATGATGGATATACACTCTTTTTATTTTCTCTCTCTCTTTTTATTTTTCAAATAATACAGTAGTTTACAATTGCCTTAGGCTTGTTAGTGAATCCCCCTTTTCCAAAGTAGGAAGCTATTAATTGCGAGTGAAGTCTATTGAATCAGGTAAAGTTGAAGTTTCTGTAGATAACGACTCGAGGCAACATCGAGATGGACTAGTCCAGACATTGGGTGGAAGATTCCAAATAGACTTTGGGTTGCTTTTCTGAAAGCAAGCGGGTGGAAGTGTTACGTGAATTAAGGGTAACCAGTATTGGTCTTCTGTAATTGAGATTGAGAATTAAAAAAAGCAACTTTCAATGTCAACTGTTAAGTAAAATAAGTTAAAATGGTAAAAACTTTTTGTGAGAGAAATACGGCGTAACCTAAGTATTGCACCGGATCTAAATCTAGTCTTCTGCCATAAGTCCTTTCCCTCTGTCCTCATGATGGATATCCACTCTTTTTTTTTTTTTTTCTCTCTTTTTATTTTACAAACAATACAGTAGTTTACAGTTGCCTTAGGCTTGTTAGTGAATCCCCCCTTTTCAAAGTAGGGAGCTATTAATTGTGAGTGAAGTCTATTGAATCAGGTAAAGTTGAAGTTTCTGTAGATAACGACTCGAAGCAACATCGAGATGGACAAGTCCAGACATTGGGTGGAGGATTTCAAAATAGACTTTGGGTTGCTTTTTTGAAAGCAAGCGGGTGGAAGTGGTACGTGAGTTAAGGGTAACCAGGATTGGTCTTCTGGAATTGAGATGGGAATTAAAAAAAGCAACTTTCAATCTCAATCGTTAAATAAAATAAGTTAGAGTGGTAAAAAGTTTTTGTGAGCGAAATACGGCGTAACCTAAGTATTGCACCGGATCTAAATCTAGTCTTCTGCCATAAGTCCTTTCCTTCTGTCCTCATGATGGATATCCACTCTTTTTGTTTTTTGTTTTTTTTTTTTCTCCCTTTTTATTTTACAAATAATACAGTAGTTTACAGTTGCCTTAGGCTTGTTAGTGAATCCCCCATTTTCAAAGTAGGAAGCTATTAATTGCGAGTGAAGTCTATTGAATCAGGTAAAGTTGAATTTTCTCTAGATAACGACTCGAGGCAACATCGAGATGGACAAGTCCAAACATTGGGTGGAGGATTCCAAAATAGACTTTGGGTTGCTTTTTTGAAAGCAAGCGGGTGGAAGTGATACGTGAATTAAGGGTAACCAGGATTGGTCTTCTGGAATTGAGATTGAGAATTAAAAAAACCAACTTTCAATCTCAACTGTTAAATAAAATAAGTTAAAATGGTAAAAACTTTTTGTGTGAGAAATACGGCGTAACTTGAGTATTGCATCGGATCTAAATCTAGTCTTCTGCCATAAGTCCATTCCTTCTGTCCCCATGATGGATATACACTCTTTTTATTTTCTCTCTCTTTTTATTTTTCAAATAATACAGTAGTTTACATTTGCCTTAGGCTTGTTAGTGAATCCCCCTTTTCCAAAGTAGGAAGCTATTAATTGCGAGTGAAGTCTATTGAATCAGGTAAAGTTGAAGTTTCTGTAGATAACGACTCGAGGCAACATCGAGATGGACAAGTCCAGACATTGGGTGGAAGATTCCAAATAGACTTTGGGTTGCTTTTCTGAAAGCAAGCGGGTGGAAGTGTTACGTGAATTAAGGGTAACCAGTATTGGTCTTCTGTAATTGAGATTGAGAATTAAAAAAAGCAACTTTCAATGTCAACTGTTAAGTAAAATAAGTTAAAATGGTAAAAACTTTTTGTGAGAGAAATACGGCGTAACCTAAGTATTGCACCGGATCTAAATCTAGTCTTCTGCCATAAGTCCTTTCCTTCTGTCCTCATGATGGATATCCACTCTTTTTTTTTTTTTTTCTCTCTTTTTATTTTACAAACAATACAGTAGTTTACAGTTGCCTTAGGCTTGTTAGTGAATCCCCCATTTTCAAAGTAGGAAGCTATTAATTGCGAGTGAAGTCTATTGAATCAGGTAAAGTGGAATTTTCTCTAGATAACGACTCGAGGCAACATCGAGATGGACAAGTCCAGACATTGGGTGGAGGATTCCAAAATAGACTTTGGGTTGCTTTTTTGAAAGCACGCGGGTGGGAGTGATACGTGAATTAAGGGTAACCTGGATTGGTCTTTTGGAATTGAGATTGAGAATTAAAAAAAGCAACTTTCAATCTCAACCGTTAAATAAAATAAGTTAAAATGGTAAAAACTTTTTGTGAGAGAAATACGGCGTAACCTAAGTATTGCACCGGATCTAAATCTAGTCTTCTGCCATAAGTCCTTTCCTTCTGTCCTCATGATGGATATCCACTCTTTTTTTTTTTTCTCCCTTTTTATTTTACAAATAATACAGTAGTTTACAGTTGCCTTAGGCTTGTTATGAAAATTTCAAGCATGCATGTAGTCCACGAATATAATAGACTTATATATAGGGTATATTATACCGTTTTTGTGGTTGGATCCGGTCGCAATTTAGTTTACAAACTTTCAATTGTTATATTTGTCCCTTATTGTTTAAATTAAAATGAAACCATTAATTCTGCTTAAATTAACAGATTTTGTATTTTTTAGACTAATAAATTACTCATTTCCAGTTTGATAACAATGGAGAGCTACGCATTCCATTCGATTTTGTTATGCTTGGTACGAGTAATATATTGACTCAATCAACTCAATTTCGATTCGAAGGCCGACGTTTAATACGACTTTGTTCTAATATGGAAAGTTGGAATCCATAGACCCAAAGCTATTCAAATCTTCATGGAAATAGACCTACTTCATGATAAAATTCACTCCTTGTTTCTTCTCATGCCATTTAAAATTTAAAATGATGGTGCTTCTTAGTTCTTAACACCACGCACATTAGATTAGCATTTACCCATCCCAAAATGTTTCTAGGCATGGAGTAAAGGCACTTTAGGAAGCGTTATCGATCCAATTTGATTTCTATTTAACACCTTTGGTCGTCTTCTCTAAGGATTTTACCTTCAACTTTATGTGCTACCATTTATTAATTCTCTTCTATGATTAAAATTATGCATGCATCAAGCTTGAAAGAGTTTAATCTATTGTGAATGTATATGCAGTCGGCGAAATTTGTCCCTGCATCATACATTCCCACATAATCAATTCAAACTTGCCACGACCACCAAAAAAAAAAAAAAAAAAGACGTACATGAGCAATTTGCTATCTAGTCATGAGTGGCCCATTTTCAAATGCATTGGGACCAATTTATTATTGTTGGAACTTGGAAGCTATTGAAACTTGCAAGTGAAGTCTGTCGATTCAGACTGGTCTCGTCATTCTTCTTTGCTTAGCCATCGTAAGTTACAAGTTACAACGACTTAGACTTGGAATGGGACAAATGGCTAAGAAGTCAGGATTGCTTAGCTTGCTTCTACTAGTGATCAATCAAACATGAGTGCGGAATTTTGGTATAGAAAACATAGCACCATTAATAACAAGGACTAAAACCCGAGGATGGATTAAGTTCCACCAAACTCTTTGTTTGTTGTGAGTTCGAGTTAGCTTAATTGCTACAAATTTTTATAATCAAATAAAAAAATCTAGGGTTTGAATCTCCGTCAATACCAAAAATTAATGGGTGTTTTAGCTTGATAATAAAAGTAATTTTCAAGAAGTTATATAATTTATTCATTTTTGAAAGATATTATACTAAGTACACATACACATGTTAACATGCATCTCCCTTTTAAAACGTTATAAATTTTTTTTTTTTTTTTTTAAAAGGTAGGGCTAATATATATAGTAGAGTCTTTTTTATATTATTTTTGAATAAATGCTAGTATCTTTTCTATTTAGTTATAGTATTTGTTTGGCGAGTTTTGAAAAAACAAAATTGAATTATGTGCTTGGTGCCAAAATAGATGATCGTACCATCATTTTTCATGAATCTCATGCATGGCATGGCTTTGCAATTAGCAATGAATCAAATGTGTTATATTTTGCACTCCAATTTTTCAGCTGTTATATCTATTTGAATGAAATCTTTTTTAAGTAAGGTCTTACACATCGTGCATGCATTATGTGGTATATATGCTATAATTTTGTCAAGTGATTATATTAAAAATTACTTAGATAATTTACTTTAATTGAACCAAAGTTTTACATAAAATATAATGGACAAAATTTAGCTACAAAATTGGTTGTAGCCTAAATCTACAAATTAACTTAAGATTTTTTATTGAAGGTGAATTTTAAGAATTTCACCATTGAATTACATCTTTTTTTTATATTCTCCATACTTGCAAAATTTCAAGAAAATTAAAGATCAATAATTATGCTATCAATAAATTTTTTTAATTGTTAATTTTTGTAGCTTAAGATTATGCATAAAATATAAGTTTATAGATTATATAATAATATTAATATTCGATTGACACAAAATTGGACATGTGTATTAAGCGCGTAAAGAACATGTAATTCAATGGTTAAAATTTTAAAATATGTAGTAATATTTATTTTATCGAGAGGTTGTAGCCTTAAGCTATAACCAATTTTGTAGCTAAATTTTGTTCAAATAAAATGATTTCATTGATTAAAATTTAATTACCAAAAGTTTCAAGAAATTCAAAGGCAAATTATTATTTATTGTTTTAAATTATTTTATAATCTATTACATTCTCTCTCTCTCTCTCTCTCTCTCTCTCTCTCTCTCTCTCTCTCTCTCTCTCTCTCTCTCTCTCCTCACTTGAACATTGATAAACATGAAAATAAATAAATATTTCAAACACAAGATGAATCTTACATGTTCAATTAAACTTCTATAATATTTTCTAAGCATTCACTTGCGGCCTGCTATATTGTAATGGAAAATACTAAAGCCATAAACTATTTTATAATTTTTTTTACGAATTGCTGATATGATAACTTGTTATTAGTATGTAAAAAAGTAATGTTGATAATGGGCACAAATAAAAACTATTAATAATTTATCATATTAATAGATTGTAAAAATATTGTAAAACACTGGTGGAGCCAGGGGGGTGAGGGGGGGCACCCCCCCCCCCCCCCCCCCGACTCCTCCTAAACTTTTCTAACATTAGTAGTCTAAAGCAATTACTTACTAACATGGAGGAAAAAAAGAAAAAGAAAAAAAGACTTCTACTTGGTTGAAAGTGACTTTGACACAGGAAAAAGAAAGGAAAAAAAAGTTCTTAAACACCAAACCATGCTTTTATCTTGTCCTACGTGAAACTTGCACCTATTTCATTATTTTTTATTTTATATCATTATTTACACTATTTTCACTATTTATGATACTTTTCTATTTATAATACTTTTCACAGCATTTTATCCTTGAATGATGTTAGAGATATTACAAATTTTACTTCTTATGTCTTACAAATTGGCATGTCACCAATTAGAAAAAATAATTTCAAACATTTATTCATTATATTTTTTAACACTAATCACATTTTTACTCCATCAGTTTGTAAAGTTTTTAGTAGCTATGAATTGGTTATTTTTGTTTATTTATTTTAATAATATGAAATATATTCATATTTGCTTACAATTGTTTATTTATTTTGTTATTATTTTTGATTTATATTTTTTAGATTAATTTCACTTTTAATATCGTCTTTTAGTTTTGCCCTCTCTAGACTAAAATCCTGGCTCCACCATTGTCGTAAAATAGTTTGTGATAACTGTAACATTATTCTTTTGTCATGCACTATACTAAACATTAGGGTGAACAAGGATGAAGGTACAGTAGTTTACAGCAACTGTACATACTACACACTACACAAATGATTTCTTAAATATAATATCTATGCTACTATTTAAGAGACTTTCCCGGTTTGGGTTCCCCATTTTTTTTTCAAAAATACCCCTACACCCCTATGTTTAAGTAAAGAAAAAATTAAATGATAATCCAGTAAAAATACAACTCCAATTTCTACTAAAATATTGCCTAAAAAATAAGGTCACTCTGCTGTTAGATTTTCAAAATAGAATATATATATATATATATATATATATATATAATAAAAAATTATGACTCTATGTCTTTACTCAAAAAAAAAAAATTATGACACTATAAACAAAAAAGAAAAAGTCTTATCGTGCACACAAATAGTTAGTTAATAATTAACTTATGTCGTTGCTACTATTTACTAGTAGTATAACTTTCTTTTTTCTATTATTAACTTCAAAACTCAAAATTATTATTATTATTATTAACGCGTGTTCCAATTAGCTTAATTGGTAAAATCTCATGTTATCGAATAAGATTCAGAATATGAAGTCTATCTATACCAAAAACTAATTAGTGTCTTAACATAATGATAAGAGCAATCATCATGGAATGAACCCCATAAATTAGAAATAATAACATCTCAAATAAAAAAGAAAAATATTTACTATTATTATTTTTTTGAAAATGGTAATAATTAACAACTGAAGTATAATTATTTGTGAGATTGCTACAAGATTTTTCTCCCTGGCTGGCTGGCTAGCTGGACCACTGGAGGATTCCAAAATAGACTTTTGTCTTGTTGAAAGCTAGTTGGTGAAAGTGATGGGCGTCTAATAAATGACTCTAATCTGATGACTTTACAAGGAGTCAGTACAGATCTTCTGCCGTGATTTACTGTGATGGAATAGGAATTTGGTTCCGATTTGGTTTTCTATGTAACACCTTTGGTCGTCTTCTATCTAAGGATTTTTTTCTACAACTTTCTATCCTAGGGTTTATTAATTCTCCTCTATGGTTAAAATTATGCATCATACTTTAAATATTTAATTTGTAATTTTATAATTAAAAGAAATCTCACATCATTTAAGAAAATGTTAAGTTATTATTTCGTTAACTAGTTCAGCAATATTACTAATGGAAGTTAATCGAAGGATTTAAATGGTTCATTTTGAAAATTTGGAGGACCAATTGTGTTCACTCGAAACTTGAGAAATCAATTGCGTATACAAAATAAACTTTAGGAACTAATAGTATAATTTCGTCATATTAATTTAATTCTCCTCTGTATTCAAAATTATGCAAAAAGCTTTAAAAATTTTAATCTGTTGTTGTGAGTGCTCTAACGGAAGTTAAAGTTTGCAATTGTCTTTAGTTGGCGTGGTAAGCTGGTCTCAGCTATTTTTACTAACGTGTTTCTTTTCTATTGGCTGGGACTACAAAGTTCAATTAAGAATTTCCCTGGTCTGTGAGCTGTGAAACCATGAGAGAAGCATCATGAGCACTACCTTAAAGAAAGTAGGACAAGGTGGTTTCACTTTTTATTTCTCAAAAAACGTCCTTAATAAATAGTTAAAATTAAAAAGATAAAATTGAGATGGCACTAAAAATATATGTCCACAACATTTTAATAATACATTCACAACAAATTATAGAGTTGATTAGTTTTGTTAGTTCTAATTTAAAATTAGGATCCATATTAAATGTGATGAGCAGATCAAGTTTTTATTTTTTCAAAAAAAAATCAAAAAAGAAATTAGTGTTTGGAGGTTGTTAGCTTGATTGTGATTTGGAGATTTTTTTTTTTTTTTTTTGGTTGTGGAATATTGGTTGTGAGAGGATTGAAACACTCTAATACCAAATGTTGTGAACTGGGATAATTGAAAGATGGATCAATCGATTCGAGGTAACTAGCCTCCTGAACTTAGAGGGAGAATAGATTCTTTTTTGGTTACTTTTCTGCTTGCCTCTTATTTCTCATACTAAACTTTAAATACATATTGGATTGAAATTCCAATGACACAAGATAACTTAGTCATCAAATCCTATTCATGAGAGTCCTATCATTAGATAGTCCCTATCCTAATCCACAAGTCAAATTCAAATAATAAGCGTACCCAAGAACGGCGTGTGGGCCTAAGATGAATTGCGCTTACAATTTATTTGTAGCGTGGGCTTTTTGCGTTTCCTGCAGTGGGATGATTCTCCACAAGGTCACCCCAATGTACCTATCTTCCTTTTCCTCCTCCTTCTTATCTCCCTTCCTCTGTTTTTTCTCTCTTTTGTGTCCCCTTTTTACCTCCCCCTACTTCTGATGCCTCTTCACTTATTTATAGCCATGGCTTGGTGGGTAATTGTGGTCATTTTCTGGTTTAGTGGATGGAGAGGTCCAATGCCATCCCCTCTAAGTGGTGGGCATTTATGAGCGTAGGGAGGACGATTGTGGCATTGGGACTTGATTCCATTGTCACGCTTGCTTCTCGGTGGAAAAGCTTTCGTGGTGGGCGGCAGAGCACGGCACGACGACCTGCGTCGATGCTGTGAGGGGGTCCATTAGGACCTCGGGCATCATGAACAGGGGTGTCTTGGTCCTGCCGATCGAGTATGTGATGGCTTTGCTCTCGGTGTTCGGGTTGCTAGGTGCGTGCCAGGTCGGCTCGAGGTGAGACCTTTCAATATTGATCACAGCCGAGGCCCATGAGGGGGTGGTTGTTCTTGTGGGCCTAGGGCTGAACGGGCCCGAGGCACGGCCCGTATGGGTAGCTACTCTTATGGACCTGAGAGTGGATGGCCCAGTGGGGTAATGCCCGTACAATAGCCCCCCCTTGATTCATGCACAGAGCTCGGTGATGAATCAAGGTCTCCGAGGGGACGGGTTGGTGCGAATTAGTGTTCTCTCTGTGGTGGGGTCAGCGTCGGCCGTGGATCAGTGGTGGTTTGTTCCGCGGCAAGCGGTCACTTCCGTAATAATGACCCTATAGCTAGCGAACCGTCAAGGGGTAACATGCTGACGGTTCGTAATCCGTGAGCGCGTGCGAGCGGCTTTCCTAAGGAAAAACCTGGCGGGTAGGGATTGGGGGGTTTCGTTTTCCTGCCTCGCCTTTCATTTAATGCCCCTGTGTCTATATAATCCTTTTCTGAAGCTCTCATTTCACTTTTTGCGCATCCTCTACACACTTTCTCTGCCGAGCATTCTCTGTGCGAAAAACTTCTCCAGTTCTTCGCCTCTTTAGATTTTCAAGTAAGTGTGTTTTGCCTTTTAATCTTTTTCTGCTTCCATTCTTCTTTCATACCTTTAGAAATGGGTTTCTCCCACCTTTTAGCCCCAGGGACTGCTTTGGCCAACTTTAGAAGGACCTTTGATGTCCCTAGGGATGTGGAAGTTGCGTTCTGTAAGGAAGGCGATATCGCCCTTGATCGGGCAGTCAATCGGAACGTCATTTTCGTTCCTCTGATGGCCATATTGGAAGGAGGCGTTAGGTTTCCTTTAGACCCCCTTATAGCGAGCACCTTAGGGTTCTATGGTTTGTGCCCCGACCAGCTCCCTCCCAACTTTTATAGGGTCGTTAGTTGTGTCAGTCGGCTGAACCAGTTGTACGGTCTGAATCTAAACCACCACGACATTAATTTTATGTATAAATTGTGCGGGAACTTTTCGAAGGGCTATTACCTAAAGACTAGGGATACCCGAGTCCGGCTGATATCCTGCCTGCCGGACTCGAATAGGAATTCTGCTGGGGAATTTGTCAAGGTGAGCGGCAATTGGCTCTCCGAGGGGGTGTACTGCCCACAGACGCCTCGTGATGTTGGTCGGTATCGTGTCTTTTTAGTCATTTCAGATTCGCGTTTACCTGCCCCCTTCCCTTTCTTTCTTTTTCTTTGACTAACCGTTGCTTCTTTGTGGTTTGCAGAGTCAAAACGATTCTTGCCGGACATTAGGGTCGTCCACGAAAGGGATCTGAACTTCGTCTTGAGGTCAGAAATCTTCGTGCACACTGACGGGCAACTCCGAGCTTCTCATCTGATACTCGGAGTGAACCCCGTGTACACCACTTGGCAGTCCTTCGGTCAGGCGCTGTTGGTCGACAACCCTCTCATATCGTATATCGACGTGCGGCATGGTCAGTTCCTTCCCCCTTCGCTTACGGTGGGTGAAGCTCGGGATCTAGGACCCCGCTACACAACAGCAGACGACATCCCACCGGTTAGGGACGAGTCTGCCGAGAGGGTGTCTCAAAGCCGGACGCGGCACGAGGCTATTGAACCATTGCGGGCCGACACCCCGGTTGCTGAAGAACGAGATACCAATCCGATTCCCGCCGTGCCCGACCATAGAAGGAAAATGGTGAAGAAGAGGTCGATGACCCTGTCTCGGTTCATTCCCGGCGCAGTTCAGGCCAACCCATCTCCTTCCCCAACGAGAAGCCCGGTCAGTCAGCCTGTGACTGAGGTCCGGAAAAGGAAAAGGCCTGTTGAGGAGGCAGATTCTTCCGGAAACGTGCCACCGAGGTCTCCACTCCGCCCGAGGGGAGGGGTGACAATAAGGGAGCCGGGGAATGTTGCTCCCGCTCAGGTACAGACCGTGGAGGCGCCTTCTCCTCCCACCGAGGGCGGCTGGAGGCATACCTTCAGCCTCGGTGAAGGGCCACTGCCTGAGACGGCCTGCGTGTGGAGATGGGATAAGGGTGACGGGGGGCGTGTGGCTCAGAGCTTGGCCAGGGGCCTCCTTCTGCCCGAGGATGTGAACATATACTCCGAGGCAGACGACGAGTCACTCTCTCGGCGGCTACAGTGGCATACTGTCGCGGTAAGGTTGGCTTTTTTATTACGTTTGATTATGGGACTTCACCAAGTGTTTTTAATATTTTGCTCCCATTGTACTTGTAGGCGGCACAGCTCACTTCCCTCGTGGGCGAGAGGCTGAGAGAAGGGGCTGAGGCAACTGATCAGGCACTGAGGCTAAGGAATGCTGCGGAGATACTTGCCGAGGATAGGCTGGAGGCTGCTAATGCCGCGGAGTGGAAAGCGGTTGACGCCGAGAAAGCCCGGCAGTCCGCGGAGAACCGATTGAGAGAGCTAACTTCCAAGTTGGAGGAGAGGGAGCTGGAATTAGCGAAAGCGAATAGCCTAAACCTGGCACAGGCCGACCAGCTCACTTCCCTGAAGGACTCCCTCGAGGCCTGCGAGGATAAATGGTACAACGTGGGTTTCACCGAGGCAGAAAACTCGGTGGAACCTATCGTTCAGCAAGCCCGGCAACATGGCTTTGGCGAGGGCTGGACGGCTGCGCTCCATGCTGCGGGGGTGCCGGAGGATTCCCCCCTGTGGGATCCCAAGCAGATCCCGTATCCTGCACTACCCCAGCCCGTCCAAAGTCAGACCGATGCCGGGGAAGATGACACGCCGAGCTTAAGGGACCTTGTTCAAGCTATCGACACTCATGTGGAGATGGTGGACTTGGAGGCCACAAGCAACGCCCCTGCCGGAGACGTTGGTGCGCAGGACGAAACTCCTCTCCCCTCCCAGCCAGCCGAAGAGGATCATGGACAAGCTCAGACTTTTCCTTCCGTCCTAGACGTGTGAGGCCGTGACGGTCGAAGAAAGATTTCCTTGCTAAAGCTTTGTTTTATTTTTTGTTTTCTGATATTTTTGGCCTAATGCTTATGTCGCCGGGCTGTGGTGGCAAGACATTCAAAACACCGTTATAATTATTTTAACTTGTGATGCTCGGTTTGTAATTTTCGTTATATTAGTTTGAAAGCAAGCATTCCGCTTTTTCCCCTCTGTTTGCTTTAATTACGCTTATGTATGATTAGTGTTCACTATTGTGTGATTTGTGATTGCCTTTGCGGTTGGCCTTGCGCGGGTTTAAATGGGTAGGTGCGACTAAGCCCTTCGCGCGGGGGCGAAGACTTAGGCAGGAGCTTTTCTTTGGGTAGGAGGTCGGTGCCACGGGAGCGTTGACCGTCGATGGGAGGGCGGCTTAGGTCGGTATTTGGTCCTTGGTCGTGATAGTGGCAAGCTTTCCATTAGCCTGGTGATGGGGTAGAACTGGGGTTACGTTTAGATGTACGTTGTTAGGCTTTGATTTCTAAGATAGTGTGGTTAAGGCTCTCGCCTGTCCGGCGATGGGTACGAGCCCGGGTTAGGTTTATGTCCTTAGGGAATCAAGGTTTACACCTGCTCGGTGATAGGTTCGAACCGAGGTTAGGTTTCTGTCCTTAGAGAATCAAGGTTTACACCTGCTCGGTGATAGGTTCGAACCGAGGTTAGGTTTCTGTCCTTAGAGAATCAAGGTTTACACCTGCTCGGTGATAGGTTCGAACCGAGGTTAGGTTTCTGTCCTTAGAGAATCAAGGTTTCCACCTGCTCGGTGATAGGTTCGAACCGAGGTTAGGTTTCTGTCCTTAGAGAATCAAGGTTTACACCTGCTCGGTGATAGGTTCGAACCGAGGTTAGGTTTCTGTCCTTAGAGAATCAAGGTTTACACCTGCTCGGTGATAGGTTCGAACCGAGGTTAGGTTTCTGTCCTTAGAGAATCAAGGTTTCCACCTGCTCGGTGATAGGTTCGAACCGAGGTTAGGTTTCTGTCCTTAGAAAATCAAGGTTTACACCTGCTCGGTGATAGGTTCGAACCGAGGTTAGGTTTCTGTCCTTAGAGAATCAAGGTTTCCACCTGCTCGGTGAAAGGTTCGAACCGAGGTTAGGTTTCTGTCCTTAGAGAATCAAGGTTTCCACCTGCTCGGTGATAGGTTCGAACCGAGGTCAGGTTTCTGTCCTTAGAGAATCAAGGTTTCCACCTGCTTGGTGAAAGGTTCGAACCGAGGTTAGGTTTCTGTCCTCGAGAGTCAAGGTTTCCACCTGCTCGGTGATAGGTTGGAACCGAGGTTAGGTTTCTGTCCTTAGAGAATCAAGGTTTCCACCTGCTCGGTGAAAGGTTCGAACCGAGATTAGGTTTCTGTCCTCGAAAGTCAAGGTTTCCACCTGCTCGGTGATAGGTTGGAACCGAGGTCAGGTTTCTGTCCTTAGAGAATCAAGGTTTCCACCTGCTCGGTGAAAGGTTCGAACCGAGGTTAGGTTTCTGTCCTCGAGAGTCAAGGTTTCCACCTGCTCGGTGATAGGTTGGAACCGAGGTCAGGTTTCTGTCCTTAGAGTGTCTTTAATGATTATTAAACAAAGGGTATGAAAAAGAACAGTGTGACGTGGAGGTATGAACAGGCATTGCATTGACACGTGCCGACTTCTTTATATTACATTTGTTCGTTCACGGCGAACTAGTGGTAAAACTTTTTAAGATTACATACATTCCAGGGATGGGGTAGTGGTCTCTCGCCCAGGTCTTCCAAATAGTAGGCTCCAGTGCCAGCGATGGCCGTGATTCGGTATGGTCCCTCCCATGCCGGGGCCAGTTTCCCTGCATTGCGATCTCGGGCATTCCCTACGGCTTTTCGTAAGACCAAGTCGCCCGCTGCGAATTCCCTCTTTCTTACATTCCTGTCGTGCCTCTGGGCGAGCCTCTGCTGGTATTGTGCCAGTCGGATAGCCGCGGATTCTCGACGCTCTTCCAGCAGGTCTAGCTGTTTCAGCATTAACTTATCATTCTCGGTTGCCGTGAATTCTGATACTCGGTTGCTGCACAGATTTATCTCGGCCGGAATGACGGCTTCAGCTCCGTAGGCAAGTGAAAAAGGAGTTTCACCCGTAGATCTCCTCGGTGTTGTCCGGTAGGCCCACAGGACACTAGGCAGTTCTTCAGCCCACCTGCCTTTGGCTCCGTCCAACCTCCTCTTCAGCCCGTTGACGATGGCCTTATTTGTTGCCTCGGCCTGACCATTGCTTTGCGGGTACGTTGGGGTAGAGTACCGATTCCGGATGCCGAGACTCCCATAGAATTCGCGGAATTTTCTGCTGTCGAACTGCAGTCCATTGTCGGAGATGAACGTCTCCGGTGCACCGAACCTAGTCACGATGTTCTTCCATATAAACTTCTTGACGTCTACATCCCAGATATTGGCCAGTGCTTCCGCTTCCGCCCATTTAGTGAAATAATCTACCGCGACCAGAACGAATCTTCGGTTCCCGGTTGATCGGGGAAAGGGCCCGATTATATCTAATCCCCACTGGGCGAAGGGCCATGGACTGCTGATGGGGTTTAGATTCCCCGCAGGTTGATGTATCATCGGTGCGTGTTTTTGGCATTGTTCGCATCTTCGGGCGTACTCAAGGGCGTTCTTCTGCATCTGCGGCCACCAAAATCCCTGGGTCATTGCTCGGTGAGCCAAAGATCGTCCTCCAACATGGCTGCCGCAGAGGCCCTCATGTAGCTCGGCAAGCAGTGATTCAGTCAGGCTGGGGTGGAGGCATTGTAAGTACGGACCTCCGAACGATCTCCGGTGAAGCTTCCGATCCGGTGATAGCCAGTACCGAGAGGCATTTCGTCGGATTTTCGCTGCTTCTTTTTCGTCCTCCGGGACTTTGTCTTCTGCTAAAAACTCGATTATGGGGTCCATCCAGCACCGCTCAGCCGGCCGAACTTGTAATACTCCCTCATTTTTACTGATGCTCGGCTGTTTTATCGATTCTATCCTGACTAGCCGGGGGAGATCGCTATTTATTGATGCTGCCAAGGTGGCCAAGGAATCGGCGTGGCGGTTCTGTCCCCTCGGGATTTGTTCTACAACCGCACTGCAAAATTGCCCTAATGCGTGTTTCACCACTTGCAAGTATTCGACCATTCGTGGGTCTTTGGCTTCAAAACTCCCCCGCACCTGGTTCACAACGAGCCTGGAATCCGAGAATACTTCTACCGCCGTAGCCCCCAGATCTGCAGCAATTCTTAGTCCGGCCAGCAGTGCTTCATATTCGGCTTCGTTATTGGAGGCCCTGAAGCATAGTCTGAATGACTGTTCCAATCTCGTGCCTTCCGGGGTGATAACCACGATTCCGGCCCCTGCCCCGGCAGTGTTGGAGGCGCCGTCTACGAATACCTTCCAAGGCTTGGCCTCCACCGTGCATATTATGTCCTGCCCCCTCGGTGAGAACTCGGCAATAAAGTCCGCGAGAACCTGTCCCTTTACCGCATTTCGTGGCCGGTATTTGATGTCGAAAGAGCCCAAACAGGTCCCCCATTTCGCGATCCTCCCGGTGAAATCCGATCTTCTCAGCAGTGACTGCAGTGGGTACTCCGTTAGGACGTACACAGTGTGAGCTTGAAAGTAGTGGGGCAGTTTCCGGGTGGCGTGGACTAGAGCTAATATTAACTTTTCCAGCGGCAGATACCTTCTCTCGGCGTCCACCAAGGTCTTGCTGATGTAGTAGACCGGCAGTTGTACTCCGTTGTCTCTTAGAAGCACGGCGCTGGCGGCGTGTTCTGACACCGAGAGGTATACATAGAGGTCCTCCCCTGGCTCTGGTGCCGTTAGTGTCGGTGCCCTCCCGAGGTATTCCTTCAGGTCGCTAAAGGCTCTGTCGCATTCCGCATCCCACTGGAATCCCTTCCATTTCTTCAAAAGTTGATAGAATGGGCGGCACCGATCAGCGAATTTCGATATGAACCTATTCAGGGCGGCTAACATGCCGGTCAATCTCTGGACTTCTTTCGGGTTGGTCGGCGGTCTGAGCTGCAGCACGGCGTTAATCTGCTCGGGATTGACCTCGATGCCCCTCTTCGTGACTAAGTAACCCAGAAACTTGCCTGACCCAACGCCGAACGTGCACTTGTCGGCGTTGAGGCGGAGTCGGTGCCGCCTTAGTATCTTAAATATTTCTTCGAGGTCGTCGATGTGCTGTCCTTCCTGCTTGCTCTTTATCACCATGTCGTCGATGTACACTTCCACCGTCCGCCCGATCCTGTCCCTGAACATCCTCGTCATCATCCGTTGGTATGTAGCCCCCGCATTCTTTAGTCCGAACGGCATTACCGTGTAGTGATAATTGGCGTCCGGCGTTATAAAAGCCGTTTTCTCCTGGTCCTCGACGGCCAGCGCAATCTGGTGATAACCCTGGAAGGCGTCCAGGAAGCTTAGTCGGGGATGCCCACACGTAGCGTCCACCAGTTGATCTATCCTCGGCATGGGAAATGGATCCTTGGGGCAGGCTCGGTTCAGGTCTGTGAAATCGACGCAGACTCTCCATTTGCCGTTCTTCTTTCGGACCACCACGGTGTTGGCGAGCCAATCGGGAAAGAAAATCTCCCTTATAGCCCCCGCTTCCTTTAGTTTGGCCACCTCCAGCCTTACCGCCTCGACATGCTCTTTGGCCGACCTTCTCTGCTTCTGTATTCTCGGGGGGTGTAATGGATCCACGTTGAGTCTATGGACAATAAACTCGGGGTCGACCCCTGGTACTTCGTATGGACTCCAAGCGAACACATCGACATTTCGTACAAGGAAAAGCAACAGTTCCGCTCTTTCTTCGTTTTCGAGACCGGCCCCTAACTGAAAGTGTCTGTCGTTGTCCGGAAGGATTCGCACTTTCAATAGTTCTTCGGCACAAGCAACTCCCGTTCCCGTTTGGGACTGCTGTAATTGCTATAAGGGGTTATCCTCAGCGGCAGCTGTTTGATCGGCTACCTTGTTTGTGGCAGCGACTAAGCATTGCCTTGCCGTCCGCTGGCAGCCTCTCACTTCTACGATGCCGCCCTTCATTCGGAACTTGACCTTGACGTGCAGTGTGGACGGTACGGCCCCCATTCCGTGGATCCAAGGTCTTCCGAGGATTGCCGTGTATGGAGAATACGAGGCTACGACTATGAAGGTTACCGTTACTTCCTTCCCTTCCATGCTGACCGGGAGCGATATTTTCCCCTCCGGGACGACCATATGGCCGTCAAACCCCATCAGTGGTGTGTCGTACCTGGACAGATCCTCTTTCCTCAACCCGAGCCCCCTGTATAAGTCGGGGTACATCACGTCCGCCCTGCTTCCTTGATCTATCATCATTCTTTTCACTATGAACCCCCTTACGCGGGCCGTGACCACCAAAGCGTCGTCATGCGGCTGGATTGTGCCCTTCAGGTCGTCGTCATCGAAGGCAATTGGCTGGGATATGTACCTTTGTTTCTTTTCCGGGGGACAATTGCTCGGGTTGTCTCCTGCGGAGGCCACGGCCAAGACGTCCATTGCTGGGACCTTCTTTGGTACGGCGTGGATGACTTCGATTACCCCTACGGGAGGCGGGAGGGGAATCCTGTGAGCATGATCGCCGTGCCTGGCCCCTTGGTTCCTTACTGCGACAAACTCTTTAAGATGCCCGGCATTCACCAGCTGCTCCAGGTGGTCTTTAAGTACTCTGCACTGTTCGGTCGTGTGTCCCTTGTCTTTGTGGTATGTGCAATACAGGTTCTGGTTCCTTCTCGACGGATCGCCGGGCATTCTGTTCGGCCATCTAAAATAAGGTTCGTTTTTTATTCTGTCGATGATTCTGTGGACCGGCTCCTTGAACGCTACGCTCACGTTCCCTACTGCCGGTCCGAGCTCTTTAAGTCTGGCGTCTCTCCGGGGTCGAGCTTGGAAACCGCCATTTCGAGGGTAATTCACTACCGGAGCTTTCCCCCTATTTTGCAGCCGATCGTCTTCCAGGCGCTTAAATTCTTCGATGCGTCTCATCAGCTGCCTCATATCCTCGGGGGGCTTCCTCGTCAGAGACTCCCTTAGCCCGGAGTCGTCGGGAAGCCCCATGCGAAAGGTGCTTGCTGCTATCTTCTCGTTACCTCCACCGATCTCATTGTACAGCTCCCAATACCGACCGGCGTAGTTGCGAAGGGTCTCTTCGGCCCCCATCTTCATTGATAACAGGGCGTCCACGGGCTGGGGGACCCGGCTGCACGTCATGAACCGTATACTGAACTCCTGAATTAGTTCCGAGAAGCTGTGAATCGATCCTTTTTTTAGACTATTGAACTATCTCAGAGCCGTTGGGCCGAGGCTTGACGGGAAAACTTTGCACATCAACGCGTCATTATGGGCGTGTAGGGACATCATTTGGATGTAATGGCTCACGTGTTCCACGGGGTCGGTCTTCCCCGTGTAGGAGTTGAACGGCGGTCTCGTGAATCTGCTCGGCATTTGGGCAGCCTCGATGTCCCTTGAAAACGGGGATCTGGCCGCTTGACGCAGGGCCCTACTCATGGCGTCCATGGCCGCGTTTTGTGGCCTTCCCTCCTCCGGGGATGCCGAACCGCGGTTTGCGTATTCCCGCGATCGCTCGCGATGCCGACGGTTTTCGGACTGTTGGGATCCTCCTTCGCGGCCTGGCTCAGGACTGGCCGATCTCCCTCTGCGCCGTCCATGTTCCCCTTGCCGCCTTCTTTCTCGTGCTTCAAACTCCAAGTCTCTCACCAGCCTTCGCAGCCGCTCTAGTTCCGCATCTCTTCGCCCGGGATCTTCGTCCCCTCTCTCACGGCGGCTTCGCCCCGAGGCCTGAGACTGACTCTGAAACGATCCTGCCCCCGGCCCGGATTCTCCTTCCTCATCTCGCCGCCGGTCTTCATGCATCTTCTGTCTCCTTTCCCGCCATGATGACCCCCGTGACGACCCGCCAGAACCATTTTCAGCATGGCTTCCTCGTCTGCTCCCTGACATCCCTCCGGGGTGCCTTACAAAAACCACCGCTGCGCAGGAGATTCCCACAGACGGCGCCAATTGTGCGTACCCAAGAACGGCGCGTGGGCCTAAGATGAATTGGGCTTACAATTTATTTGTAGCGTGGGCTTTTTGCGTTTCCTGCAGTGGGATGATTCTCCACAAGGTCACCCCAATGTACCTATCTTCCTTTTCCTCCTCCTTCTTATCTCCCCCTCCTCTGTTTTTTCTCTCTTTTGTGTCCCCTTTTTACCCCCCCTACTTCTGATGCCTCTTCACTTATTTATAGCCATGGCTTGGTGGGTAATTGTGGTCATTTTCTGGTTTAGTGGATGGAGAGGTCCAATGCCATCCCCTCTAAGTGGTGGGCATTTATGAGCGTAGGGAGGACGATTGTGGCATTGGGACTTGATTCCATTGTCACGCTTGCTTCTCGGTGGAAAAGCTTTCGTGGTGGGCGGCAAAGCACGGCACGACGACCTGCGTCGATGCTGTGAGGGGGTCCATTAGGACCTCGGGCATCATGAACAGGGGTGTCTTGGTCCTGCCGATCGAGTATGTGATGGCTTTGCTCTCGGTGTTCGGGTTGCTAGGTGCGTGCCAGGTCGGCTCGAGGTGAGACCTTTCAATATTGATCACAGCCGAGGCCCATGAGGGGGTGGTTGTTCTTGTGGGCCTAGGGCTGAACGGGCCCGAGGCACGGCCCGTATGGGTAGCTACTCTTATGGACCTGAGAGTGGATGGCCCAGTGGGGTAATGCCCGTACAGGTATTTATGGAGGTTGTTTCCCTGCAATCTTGGGCTTGTTGGGCCTGAATCCCCAATTAATTTGTACTCTATTTTGGATTTAATTCACAATGGGAGGTTCCAAAAGGAATTTGGCTAATGATCAATGATTTGGAAAAGAGGTAAGCTGGTTTTCTAATGGAAAAGTGACTGTCCGAGGAGAATCTTAGATGACCAAAGTGTCTCTTTGGGAATTTGAGCTGGATTCCCTTCCTCCAACTATTGTCTTTTGACCACTTACTATTCACTTGTGTTTCTCTCCCCCCCCCCCCCCCAAACCCTTGCTCCTTCCCCCTAATCCGTTTTTATAGGCTTGCTCTTATTGGGCCTGTCATGATTAAAGAATCTTGACATGTACATGGGTCCCCCCAATCGTGGCACTTGGGTGGTTTCTTAAGTCTGGGCTACTATTTTAGCACGTCTAATCATGCATTAGTGATAGGGCCCACATCTATGCCATCTAAATTATTTTCTAGTAATTTGTGCTTGATGCCAAATTTTGTGTTTAACAAGTGGATTTTCCCGAAGGCATTACTTTCCATCTTCAGGGATAATAGGTTTTGTTCAGGTATACTTGCTGTGAACGCGTGGATTTGTGTTTCTGCTCAACGTTCATTAAAGTTGGACCAAACCCAACTTTACTGGCCTCGAGCTTCAGCTATGAACCCAATAGGTTGACCTCTTATTAAACTCCAAGCTTGGGCCCAACATAGGTCGAGCTCTTGTTCACCTACAGTATTAAAATGACAAATGTTAATAGAAATTTAATAAAAATTATGTCTTAAAAAATTAAATAATTTTCAAATTAATTTTCACCATTTTTATAAGGTAAATGGAAAATAATAAAGTATAAACAAGTGTAAAAAAAAAAATTTATTCAGTAATCTTTCAAATAAAAAAATTAATTTAAAATAAAATCATTTTCAACATAAATTAATAAATTATATATTCACGTTTAAAAAGCATAATTACTAGAACCCCTAATAAAATTATAAAATAATAATAGATTTAAAGAAATAATAATAGATTGAGAGGGGATAACATGATAAATTGAAAAACTATAATCTAAACTTTAAATAAATAAAATATTGAATCCTAGAATGATACATCAGAAGAGCTTAGCTTGTTAGTCAGCGTACTAGTGTGTGGTCCTTATCCTTGGGATTCCAGGTTCCATCCCAATTGGATAATATATCCATATAAATGGGCTTATTAAATGGTTCTATCTCTTGTTATTGAAAATTGGGCTTGACCAATTCCTCCTAAATGGGCTTTGAGTTCCTTTAGAGGCATCATCTGTTCCATTTCAACAACCCGTTGGACCATGACCAGTTTAAGCTGAACAGCCAGGGTCCTCACAATCTCGGTCCTTAAGCTAGGCCCAAACATAATGATAAATTAATCCAATTGGGTAGTTTTCATAAATATTTTCAATTCAATGTGTTTCTTTTTAATATAGTTACAATATGCTGCTAACCCTTTCATCCCATGGACTCTAGGCAATTTGTGCATAGAAAGGTACAAATTAAGATACAAAACCCTTAGCCAATGCTTGTTCAATATGAATGGGCTTGTTAAACATGCTTTTAAGGTTTATATATATATATATATATATATATATATATATATAAACAAAGGTCTCTAAAGCTGAAATAAAGTAATGGTTTTCCATCAAAATTAAGAGCAAACAAAATACATATCAATGAATAAAGAGTCTTGTAACAGAACTGATATTTCTTGCTATTTCAAACAAATATATCCAAAGTTAAAATTCTTCCTCTCCCATTATAACTACATTGCAGTAGCCTCCCTGGAGGTTTTTCTTTATTACATTCACCTCTCTTCTAGTTCGAAATAAGACACTCACCTTCTCTAGAATGCAAACTATTTACACTAACCTCTCCAAGATGACTTAAAATGGGATTTTAAAATCTTGAATTACTTGTTTCACTTTTCACTTAAATTGTCATCCACACTCTCTCTAATAGGAAATTTGTGATTTTTTCAAAACTTTTTTATTGAGATATTTTTTCAAAAGCCTTTTTTTTTTTAAGTCATTTAGGAAAAATCAGTGTAAATAATTTGCATTTTAAGGAAGGTGAGTGTTTTATTTTAAACCAGGAAGGGAGGATAGTGTAATAACGAAAAACCGCAAGGGATTTTAGTGCAACCTCTCTCTCTCTCTCTCTCTCTCTCTCTCTCTCTCTCTCTCTCTCTCTCTCTCTCTCTCTCTCTATATATATATATATATATATATATATATTTATAAAACCTCCAAGGATTTTTATTTTTCAACCAACAAATGAAAATAGATACAGTGAAGTTGGAAACAGTTTATATAAATGAAGAGTTTTAAACAATAAATTTGGATTTTGACATATCATGTGATTAGGGAACCTTGACTGCCTCATTTCTAAATGAAATTAATTTCAAGCTCATGGGAACATTCAGTAACATAAATTATTTTTCCCTTGTATGTTCTCATTACTTTTTCATAAACATTATATTTCATGTTAAAGCACGTTCTTCAAGTAATTGATTTCTTTATATATTAACTATATAAAAAGAGACAATGCCTCTCTAGTGCCCTTTTGGTTCAGAGAGCCTTTTTTTTTTTTTTTGGAATGGTTGCTACAGCGCCACTTTGGTTTGTTCAAGTGGCACTGTAGCTACAGTAGCTATAGCGTTTTTTTTTTTTTTTTTTTTTTTTTTTTTTTTTTTTTTTTTTTTCAGTCTTCCGTTTGTACTTTTTTTGTTTGTACTTTTTTTTTTCCCCCTTTTAAATATTCATAAGAACCCGCATATATAATGTTATATTGATATAACAAATTTCACAATATTTTCACAATTATTGAGGTGTCAATTTCTTATAGATTAAAATAAAATAATAAAATATGAAACTATAACCAACTACAACTAAAAATAAATGTTTTGTGAAAATGTTATGACACTTGTTGAGTTAATGTGTAAAAGTTATAGTACTTTTGGTTTGTTCAATATGTATTGTTCGTTGTTGTTGTTGTAGTTTTTTTTTTTTAAATCATTGATTTTTGCCCTTTTTGTTATATATAAAAAGAGCGAGTAAGCTCATAAATAGTTTTATGAACAATATTTTTGGTTTAGTGACTTGACTTTCCCCCCTTTTTTTTTTCTTCAAGTTATCCAACTTCGTTTGAACTTTTTTTTTTTAAAAAAAAAAAAAAAAGATTTTTATATGTTTACTTTATGAACAATATTTTTGGTTTAGTGAGTTGCCTCTTTCCCTTTTTTTATTTTTATTTTTTATTTCTTCAAGTTCACCAACTTGGTTTGAGCTTTTTTTTTTTTTTTTCCTCTTTTAAAGGATTTTTATAATTTTAATTTCTACTTGTAATGTAAGCTTACATTGTATACCCATAAAAAGTAGCAAATATTATATACATTTGCAAAAAAAAAAAATTATACAAATTTTGCAAATGTGTGCAACATTTACCAATTTTTATGTGTTTACAATATAAATTTATATTGTAAGTGCAATGTATATTTCTATATATATATATATATATATATATATATAAAGTGAATGGGAAAAGTTACAGTAATTTCGCTACAGTAGTTTTGGTTTGTTCAACTTTCACTGTTTTGTTGGCCATTTTTTTTTTTTTTTTGTAAATGCATAAAGTTGTAGTATATTTGCAATATTATTTTTGGTTTGTCCAATTCACGTTGTTTCACATTATAATAAAATATTAACATCAAAAATTGACACAATATTTTCACAATTATTAAGATGTTAATTCATTATAGGTCAAAATAAAATAATAAAAATATCATACTATAACCAGTTACAACTAAAAATAAAAGTATTGTGAAAAAGTAGTGCTATATCCACAATAATTTTCATAACACTTTCATGAAGAATCAAATATGGTAAATTGTTATTGGTTCTAATTTAAACTTACCAACGAAACTACTTTTTTGCCCACTAATAACAACTAATAGTAACTTACTATTTATGATTTGTTGTGAAAATGTCATGGACATAACATTTTTTTGTGTGAAAAATGTTAAGACATCTTGATGTTATCACAATATTTTCAAAACTGTTGAGTTGTCAATTCTTTACAAGTTAAAATAAAATATAAAAAAATTATAAAGGTATTATGAAAATGTTGCGTCATTCTGTTGTGTTTTTAGAAATTTTTTGTTGGTTTAATCAACTTTTTTGAGCCAAAATTCACTATTCCACGAAGAATTTTCTTGGGTTAACTTTTTGTATATTTTTTTTACACACTAATTTAAGTAAAAGCGCATAGTTTTACACACAATAACTTAGAAAAAAAAAAAAACATTTTTCATCCTTTATGTTTGAGGTAATTTACAATTCTTCCTTAAACTTTAAAATCAATCAATTTTTCCCTTAATATTTTAGAAAAAAGCGAATATGTCATATTGTTATTCTTTCAGTTAAACCCTAATGAAAGCTTATGATTCTTAAAATATTTTATTGCGTAATGTCTAAATTACTCCTCTAAATTTTAACATCCAAAAAATTTTCTTTACGTATTTTGAGTTTTAAATGATAAAATTCTTAGAAAGTTAGAATGATGATATTAGGTGTTTTATTTGTTATCTAAAGAACATTGATTTTCTAGGTTTAAATTTTCAAAACTTATAATTTATCTAATGAAAATTTCAATGACACATGCCTTTTGTTATTATTATTATTTTTTTAAACTTTCTTAGCAAAACTCAGTTGTTTATTGTTGGAAGATGATGATATTCGTTAACATTCTTAGAAGTTTTTAGAGAGTAAATATATTTTTTTTAGCAAGTAGGTACTAAAAAACTATTATGGTTAAAAAAAATTTATATGTTAAATAGTTATCTTAACTTTGTGGTTGATCAAAATTCTTAAACGAATGAGATTAATTGTTTGTGACGTAATTATCAAAATTCTTAAAATTAATGTCTTTTTTTATTAATGCAAATCTATATATACTTTAGAAATCAAATGATTCATATCTTTGTTTTGTAATACAAATAAAATCTAAAATTGACCTCAATTGCTACTTTTTTTCCACGACAAGCATGCGCCTTGCACGTGCTGCCCTAACTATTTTGGATAAAAAAAGGTTCTATAATGTTGAGCACAAGGCTAAAAGGTTGTCTTCCCCATAATTCTCTAGTTTATTGTTGTCATTCCTCTAACTCTTAATTTTAGTTTTGGCTAAGATGCAAATTACACCCTTTAAGTTTGACTGAAATTGATTTCAGTCCTCTAACTTTCCCTTCGTTCAATTGGATTTTTTAAGTTTTAAATTTATTCATTTTAGGTATTTTGTCCAATTTTATTAAAAAATTTCCCTAAAAAAAATTATTTTCACAAGAAAAAAATCTATACAATTAATAAAAATATTTTAAAGATATTTGATATAAAATATTTTTAAAAAATCTTTATTCATTAGTTAATTGCATACTTAACAAAAGTAAAGTTGTTAAAGGTCTAAATTGAATAGCTTTGAAAGATATAGGATTCAATTAAACGAAAGTAAAGTTGAAGAACTTAAATGAATTTGAGTTAAACTTAGAGGATCCACGTTGCATTTAGCCTTCATTTTATTACTTCTTCTTCCCATACTCTTTTATATAAATTTCCTATTACTTTCCATTCATTCTTTCTTCTTCCTACAACAAACAAGAGATTACTCCTCTCTCTTACTCTCTCTTTGATTCTTTTTTGTTTGTTTGCAGATTTGTTATGGTTTTTTCCTTCTTTGTAGTGCATTTTTTTTTTATTCTTTCTTGCAAATGTGTTTTAAGCCCGTTCTTACTTATTTGGTTTGAATATAGTTTAAAGGTATCTACTGTTAGGACATATATGAATCATGTTAGGAACATATATCATTTAGAATTGGCTAATCCTATGACAAAACGCACTTTACTTGTAATTGGGTAGATCTAGGATATGTTTAATACTTCAACAAACAAGGTTTCAAGTCCAAGTGTTAAAATCATGCAAATATGTCCAAGAATTAAGTGAAGAAATGCTGGATTTTAAAACTCGACAGCTAGCTCGATAGATAGTATCTATTGAGGCTTAAAAGACAGCTTTTGGCCGATACTTGATAGCTGCTCGATAGATAACCTATCTATCGAGATTTACAGAAATTAGTTTTTTAGATCTAATTTCACTCTAATCCATGTATACATGTTTAGACTTTCTTTTCTCATAACCCTAAACATATATAAGGATTATTTTAAGGGCCGTCACAGCTGATGCAAGTGAGTATAGGTTGATGCAAAGGTTTTTCACAAGCATATTGTGACCGGAGACAATTTGAGTATAGCTAGTTCATCTTTCTCTTCAAGAAGTTGTTGCGTTTGTACGTCGTAGGGTTTTGTAAACAAGAAGTTTTGCGATCTTCATCGTATTGATTAAATGAAGAACTTTGTAGTCAACATTCTTCTCAAGTTGGTGGTTAATCACGTACTTGGATCCGTGCATCAATTGGTTAGTCACATATTAGGGGCCGTGCACTAAAAGGAGAGATTGTCACTATAGAACAAGTCCAATTGGGTATTGGGGTAAGGGTTCAACTATAAGTTGGTATAAGGTACTGAGATTTCTTTACTTGTAACTGCTTATCGTGATAATAATGGATTTTCGGGAGTTATGACCTTAAAATCACCCGGTGGGGTTTTTGTGTTGGAGGTTTTCCCCATTCGTAAACAAATCACCGTGTCAACTTTATTTTTCGCTGCATATTAACTTAGTCAGTGATTTGTTTGTGCTACTACACGTATTGCATGTTAATTAACTTAATTAATTCACTTGGATAATTAATTGGTTAATTTATCACAAGTAATCAATACATTTTTGGCTTATCATCTACCAATTTTTGGAGCAATTGATTATTTGATGGATGTATTCTCATTTTAATCTTGGTGTGTTTTAAATTTTTTAGATACTTTTTCTCTGTTGTGGATATTGGAGAGAGAAAGTTCGAATTTTGATTTGATTTTTTTTTCTTTTGGTTTTGGAATAATTTTTTGTTAGGTTTTGGCCTTTTGGGTCCTAAAAGTATTTGTTTCAATTTTAAAATAATTGTTCAAATATATCATATGTTTCTTTGGATATAGGGAGAGAAATTTTGAATTTTAAGAAAGTTTGTTTTGAGGAATAATTGCCAGTTTCTAATATTAAAGAATATTTTCCCTACATTCCCTTTTAAGTTCTTTATAAAGTTTTTTTGCTTGTCATTTTTTGTTCTAATGTGTATATGTGTGTATTAACTTGATGTAAAACTTTTTGTTAGCAAGTAGTCAACAATAATGCTTGCTAACAACTATTCCAACCTTAAAACCATGAGCCCCTCGTTTTTCTTGTTCTTTTAACGGTTCTATATTTAAAACCATATTCTGAAGTGACTATTTTTTTTTTCCTGCCAATAAGCTGCAATAATGTTTAGAGTATGCTTCGTATAAAAAAAAAAAAAAATGTTTAGAATATGCTCATTTGTAGTCATATCGGGCATTTTTTGTATGTATTGTTATTAGTATCTCATTACACTCCTATCTCTTAAATAAATTCTGAAAAGGCTTGTTAAAATAATTATTACATTATCACAGTTTAACTTCTGATTGAACCTAGTCCAACCTTAAAAACATGAACCCCTCATCCCCTTCTCTTTCTAGTTTTTTCAATGGTTCTAAATGCTCAAGTTCAATATATTAAGCATGGAAGGACAACTCGCAGTCATTGACATGAATGGTCATAGCCAAAAAGAGTAACTTTCCAATTTATTTGCAAGATAGTTGGCACAAAATATTTTAATTGTCACATTTTCCACCTGGTCCACCAAAATCAAAGGTGTATCCATGTCTCCAACCTTGATATACAGGACTCGCTACACCATAACAGCTTGGACAATCAACAATTTTCCCATAGCTATTTTCACCATGAGGCCCATCTTGAATTCCTAAATTATTTCTAAACTCAACGAATCTAATTGAGCATGAATGATAATAGTTGCCGTCTGGAAATATTCCAGATCCCATGGGTGGGCTAATTCCAGTTGGGGGATTAGGAGCGGCAACGATACCTCCCCAAACAACAAGTTGAGGATTAGTGAAATTATTAAATATCTTTGCTGGATAATATCCAACATTAATACCGTTGTATGTTATCCACCAATTGCCATCATCCTCCTGTCACATTAAAGAGAAAGCGTATATGATCAAAGTCACAAAACTATTGGAAGCTTTTTCAACTTTATTTCACATTTTGAAATTATGGAACCATATACATAAAAAAATTGAATAATATGCAATTATGATTAACGATAGATTTACCTTAAAAATAGAGACTGCAATCTCAAATTGAGGACCGTCAGGAGTGGATGCATTACTTATAGGTCCCGCAAGATGAACACTGCTATCAATTTGAACGAAACCTGGGCAATAAAGGTTAAAACAGCCTGTCGCATTAGAACCATCAGCCTGTAATTTTTAAAGGTATTGTTAGTATCCAAAGCAACAAACTTTCATGTACACCCAACAACAGGTAAAGCAACATTTTTAAACGTGTGAAAACAAAAATGTAGAAAACTTACTGTCCAATATGTAAAGAAATATGAATGCCCAGTATCGTTGAACAAAGTTGGAGCAACCTGTTTGAATCAAGCAACACAAAACTTATTTTTTTTGAAAATTCTAGTTATGTTGTTCCATTTGTATATAATTATCAATTTTCCTAATAACTGTTATCCATTAACATCTCATTTCACTAATTTTTTTTTTTCCATAGATATTAGAATTTGTACCCTTTTTAACCATAAACATAATTATTTTTTTGGTCTTAATATCCTAACCAATGGTAAAATGATCGTTTCCTCAATATGAATGACTTCTTATTCATCAAAGAATACCACATTTTGCTTTGTTGAAAATGCCCATAGTTTGTTCCAATTCATGATTGGTCAGTGTTACCTAGATCAATAAGTATACATTTTCAAATAAGAAAAAGTATAAATTTTAAAATACCATCCATCCCATTCTGATAGCATTTGCATTCTCTTTTGCACCATTAATGACATGTATTTCTGCAACGCTGACTCCGTCCTTAACATAAGGAACATAGACATTGATGTTTCCTTGAACTTTAGTGTAACTATGGCCTGGTAACTCTAGCATTTGGATAATTGCAGTCTGTACAATGAAATTTCTGAAAGTCAATAACTACTTATGAAAATCTTGTTTAACAACATTCCAAATTAAAAAAAATAAAATATATTGCAAGAAAATGTTACAATTTTTTTTAAAGGGGTTGTAAGTTGTAACAAGTCAAAAAAAGTGATCAAGCTTGGTTTGTTTACTTTGTTATGGAGATGACCTGAACTTGAGCATTTAGAACAAGCCTATGCTTCGTCTATTAATTCTTTGAACAAGCCTACTTTGTTCACAAGCTCCATCAATTTAGTTTAGTATGTTGACTTGACTTAATTTAATTTTTACATAACAAATATTTGTATCTACCTTTCTTTGTACATATCAGCTAACAAATACCATAATTATTCAATTTTTTGGGTTCGGTTTGGTGTTTTCTATTTTGAAAACCAACAAAAGATTGTTTTGAGAATTTTATTCTCAAAATTATTTTTTCAGTGTTTTTCTCCCTTCAAAATATTTTTGAAAATATCTTTTCATTTCCAAGTTTCCATTTTCTAAAACATCCCTAACTCATAAAAGATATGCAACTCACAAGGACATCAAACCTACAATTGCAGTCAACTCAACTTTGGAGAGAGAGAGAGAGAGAGAGATTTTCTAAAACATCCCTAACTCATAAAAGATATGCAACTCACAAGGACATCAAACCTACAATTGCAGTCAACTCAACTTTGGAGAGAGAGAGAGAGAGAGAGAGAGAGAGAGAGTGTAGAAAAACAACTGGCCAAACCCAAATTTGATGGGAGGAGTTGTGGTTGACCTTCCTCGTTAAGATGGTTCTTCTCTGTCGTCATGGTGTTGTCTTGGCCACTATGAAGTTACATGGCACTTGTAGTGGTATCATCTCTGAAGAAGGTGTTTAGTGGGAAAGATCTTGTATGTGTCCAATGTATGAGACATAAATTTCATACACCGAGCATATAAGATATTGCCTCAAGTGGAAGAGAGACATGGAGAGTGAGAGCTAGAAAGAGACTTGTTGGAGAGAGGAGCTCAAAAAAAAAAAAAATTCAAATATTTAAAACTGAAAACAACTCAGGACTGTTTCTGTTAGGACATATGTAGTTCAAGTGGTTGTTGACATATGTCGCTATTTTATGTAATTGGCTTATCCTTAGACAAAACGCACTTTACTTGTAATTGGGTAGATTTAGGATGTGTTTAACGTGTCAAGAAACAGTGTTTCAAGACTAAGTGTTGAAGTCATCAAGTCTGTCCAAGAAACAAGCAAGGAAGTGCAAGTTACTAAAACTCGACACCTATCTCGACACATGCATCTATCGAGCTTTAAGAAGCTGTTTTAGCCCGAGCCTCGACAGCTTCTCGACAGATCCTCGACACCTCTATCTGTCGAGATTTAAAGAAAACAGATTTCAAGTTTTGTTTTAAGTCCAATCCATGAATGTGTCTTTGGAACTTCTTTTCTCCTAACCCTAGACATATAAAAGGATTGTTTTAAGGGCCGTCAAACAGATGCAAGTTGCACAAGCATTAAGTAATTCTTGTTCATGCAATTTGTAATAAAAAAGACAAAGTTCATGCCCTAGTTCATCCTTTGTGAAGAAGTTGCTGTGTAATGTGCACCGTAGGGTTTTATAACCAAGCATCTTCCTGATCTTCATCGTGTGGATGATTTGAAGAACTTTGCAGCCAACAACTCTCTCTCTAGTTGGTGAACTGAAGTCGCGTACTGGGATCCGCGTAATTGGTTAATCACGTACTTGGGAGCCGTGCATTGAAAGGAGAAACTGTCACTACAGAGCAAGTCCAATTGGGTATTGGGGTAAGGGTTCAACTGTAGGTTGGTAATGTACTTGGGATTCCTTGCTTGTAATCGCTTGCTGTGATAATAGTGGAGTTTCGGGAGTGGTGACCTTAAATCACCCGGTGGGGTTTTTGCCATCAGGTTTTCCCCATTCGTAAACAAATCACCGTGTCTTTTATTTTTCGCTGCATACTTTAGTTTTGGTGATTTGTTTGTGCTGCCACGTGATTTTTCATGTTAACTTGATTAATTAATAACTAGGCTAATTAATCAATTTAATTTATCACAAGGGGTCAACGCGTTTGTGGCCTATCAAGTGGTATCAGAGCAGACATACTCTGATTAGGGTTTAATCCTTGTGTGTGATCCATTGACTCCTGCTGTCATGGATAGAGGTCAATCTCTTATTATACCCCCATTATTTGATGGCACTAACTATGCATACTGGAAAGTACGCATGAGAGCTTTTTTACAGTCTTTAGATGAGAAAGTGTGGCAAGCTGTGGAGATAGGCTGGACCAAGCCTATAGAAGCGCCGGCCGACTGGGATGATGCCAAGATCAAGGCGACAAACTTCAACAGCAGAGCATTGAATGCCCTATTCAGTGCGGTTACCAATGAGGAGTTCAAGAAAATTTCCTCTACAGAAACTGCCAAGGAAGCATGGACCATTCTCCAAACAACCTATGAGGGAACCAAGGCTGTCAAAGATTCAAAGTTACAGAGGCTCACTACAAGCTTTGAAGAAATTAAGATGGAGGAGGATGAGTCATTTGATGAGTTCTATGCAAAGCTCAAAGACATAATGAACTCAGCTTTCAATATTGGGGAAACCATTCCTGAACCCAAGATAGTAAGGAAAGTGCTCAGATCGCTGCCCGAGAGATTCCAGGCTAAGATCACGGCAATAGAGGAATCGAAGGATATTGATAGAATTCCTCTGACTGAGCTAGTTGGAAACTTGCAAACCTACGAGTTAGGGCTGACTAGGATAAGTAAGTCAAGCAAGGGCAAGAGCATGGAACTAAAGGCCAAGAGCAGTGATACAGATGATTCTTTAGAGGATGAAGATTCTACAATGAAGTCCTATATTACAAGGCAATTCAAGAAATTCATGAAGAATGCCAATGGAAAAGGCTTCAACAAAGACCGTAGGCAATCCAGTTCTTCTCAATTTAAGAATTCAGATAAAGGGAAGAAGGATGTCAAGGATGGCGGTCAGTACATTGTTCCTGCTGGACCAAAATGCTTTAGGTGTCAAGGCTTCGGACACATGAAACAAGAGTGTCCAACATACCTTAAGAGCATAGGGAAGAGCAAGGCACTTGCTGTTACCTTAAGCGACACGAAGCCCGAGGATGATTCTGACAATGAAGATGACGGAATCTTGAATGCATTCACTGCCACTGTTAATCCTACTGATGGGGTTACTGAAGAAGTGGATGAAGAAAAGGAATTGGTGGATGCCAAGTGTGAGACTATGGATGATCAAGATGATATCCATACCGCTTATGAGAAACTGTACAAGCTTTCTGAGAAGCATGAGAAACTCTATAGGCTGGCCACCAAGAAGCTTAGTGATGTGGAACTTGACCGTGAGGAGCTTTCAACTAATGTTGATGAAGCAAATCAGACCATTGGGGCACTGAGGTTCGAAAACAATTTCTTGGCTGAGAAAACCAAGAAGCTTGAAGCGGAGCTGTTTCAAGTTAGAGCACAATTGGAGAGGACGTCAAGTACAAAGCTGGACGAGATGCTAAGTGTTCAGAAATCTTTTTTAGATCGTACTGGATTGGGGTATGAATTCTCTCTCTCTAATACTCTTTCTGCTAGTACTACTGTTTTTGTTCCACCAGCTAATAACATTAAAACTGAGGATAAAAATATTAAAACTGAATTAGCTAGTGAGAACGTAGACAAGGGCAAGTTTATCCTAAGAGCACCCCCTAAAGTTGAGAAAAGGGAAACTAGAAACCCTAGGACTAAAAAGGCTATCTCTCAAAAGCCCAAATAGAAGAAGCAGCATCTCTGTTATCATTGTGGTATTGCCGGTCATACTCGACCAAATTGCTACAAGTGGCTAGCCACTCAACAAAGCAATGGCATGATAGCATTTGGGAACCAGAATCAGCTTCAGACCTCTCTCGCTCCTCTTGGAGACAATCTTAAAGCCCTCATGTTCCTTTCGAACTTGAACGGTTTAAACTCTTTCCCCTTATCACCGGTTCAAGGGTTGGCTAAAAGGAAAGGTTCTTCCAAGGTGTGGAAGGCAAATGGATCTAAGTGATAGCGGTCACTTCTTCTTTTCTCTCTCCCCGTTTTATTGTTTTGCATTACTTGTGTGTTGCTTTAGTGTTTTGAGTCAGTCTAATTTTATGCATTGTTTTGCTTTCTTTCACTTGTTTTTGTTTGTGTTTTTTCAGTTTTGTGTTTTATTTTTGCTTTTCTGATAAAATAAAATCAAAAAAATTGAAAAATTAAAAAATACAAAAATAGTGTGTGTTTGTGTACATTGGTTCTTGTGAATCTTAAAATAGTCATTAAAACAGAGTTTTCTAAACTTTATATCACCTGTAACTTAGATGAGCATTCTTCTGCACAACTAAGCAAGTGAGCTTTGTAACTCTTTGTTTGTGATGAGTAAGGTTAAGTGATCTCTTCTACTTAACACTCGTATCACTCTTTTTGACGGGTAGGACTAGAAAATCCTAAAAAAAAGGCATAAATAACCATCTCACCACTGTTACTTGCCAATCATAATATGACATCTGTATGCTTCGGCATAGCAAAAGTGTAATGTCAATGACATCTTTATGCTTCGGCATAGCAAAAGTGCAATGTCAAAAGCTTAACATAATTGGGTATTTCTTTTCTTTCTCTTATATGCCCATGCATGATATGCTTAATAAAAGAAAATATGCAAAGAAATAAAAAGCAAAAAGATCAAAATGCTTTAAAATATGATTGCAAGTTTGTTTTCTAGGAGATGTGGAGTTATAGGATGTACCTCGAAGGTGATAGTCCCCATTAAACAGTTATGATTGTGTGTGAGTTAAACTGATTTTCTCATATCTCAAATCATCATAACATTGAGACACTTATGCAATCTTGCGATGTTTTCACACACAACACGCAATACTCTTTGCTATTCTTGATACATGTGTAGGTACAATGTGATTTGGCCATCACAAGGTTTACATGCGTTAATGTATGCTCACTAAACTATCTTAACTCATTTTTGAAATATAAAATTGGTTAGACTTGTTTAGCGTGTGTGTGCATGTTTTGGGAATCATGTGCTTAAACTTTTCTGTTGAGAGATGATTTTGAGAGCTTAATGTGTTGCTTGGATCTTTGGTTGAGTTGCATGCGTGATTGCATTCATGTCTGTGTTTTTCCCCTCTTGAAAAACTGTTTTTAAGGCATCTCGACACCTCCTCGACACCTAGCTGTCTGTCGAGCTTCTTAGACTTTTTCTAAATGCAGTCTCAACACATTCTCGACACCTAGTGGATCGATCGAGAAACTTTCTGTCTGCTCGATAGCTTCTCGACAGCTTCTGGATCGATCGAGGTTCTTAAATGCTTGATCCTTCTTCCTCGACACATGTCCTCGATAGCTGCATCAATCGACGTGCATTTTCTCGACACCTACCTTGATAGCTGTCTCGACACCTCTCGATACCTGTATTTGTCGAGAATTACTGATGGGCTATATATTATTTCCTCGCGATTTTCTCTCATTTCGCTCGACCTCTCTCACTCGATAGCTCATGTTTTCCCTCCCAAAACCTTTCTCACTCTCTCCAAACCTCTTCCTAAGGCTTCCTCAAGTGTTTTTCTTGGTTTTACTCACTTGGTAAGCATCTTTTCTCTCATTTTTCATGCATTTCATGTTTTAAAACTCTAGGTTTTGAGATTTTTGAAAATTTTTGGGGTTTTTCAAAATTGTTGAGGATTTCATGAAATTTTTGGGTTGGTTTTATAGATTTGATCTTTAAAACTACATGCATTGCATCACATTAGCATTCTAATTGTATTTTCATGCATTTAGATGTGTGCAATCTTGTTATGTGTTGTTAGGTTTGGATTAGGCTAAGCCCATGATGTTTTTATTGTTGCATGTCACATGTCCATGCATTTTCCATGCATACGTTCTTTCTTTTCAATATATTCTTCCTATATTGAACTGTTTGGAACTTTTCTATGTGTCTCTCTTCTTTTCCCCCTCTCTATGTTTGCGTTAGTAATGTCTATGGCACCTAAACGTAAGTCTATTCCATCCCACAACCCTTTGCGTTTTAAGGGATATTGTTCTTCGGATTCCACTCTGTTGTTTATCCGGTTCCGTGATGAGAAAGCCCATAAGGACTTCTCAGAGAACTTCTTTAAATGAGGTGTTCATTCGGAATGCCACGTTGTCTTAGCAGACTTTGCCGACACTGACCTACCCGATGTCATTCACAGTCGGGCTTGAGAGTTACTGTGTGACGTCCCAGTCACATGTCCTCTCATGTTGATACAGGAGTTTTACTCCAACATCCACGGGATTGATTCTTCAGTACCTCTCTTCTACTCTAGCATTCGAGGTACGCACTTTGCTGTCACCTTGGAGTTAGTCTCCGAGGTTCTTCATGTCCCTAGGGTGGATCATCCTGATTACCCTAGTTGTGAGCGTCTATGGACTGTGTCCAAAGACGAGATGATCTCGGCGTTCTGTGAGCGTCCTTCCTCTTGGGGAGATCATCAGTATACACCATGTCGGCCTTTTGCTAAAGGTCTTCGTTTCCTTAACATGGTGATGACTTTTGTGTTGCACCCACTTTCTCACTACAACTCTATCACAGAGCCTCGTGCTTGATTTTTGTTATCCCTCTTAGAGCATCTCACTATAGACTTCCCTTCACACTTTATCTTCTCTATCATAGATGTCTATAGAGATACGGCCACCCGTGATAAGCTCATTTTCCCTTCTGCTATCACGAGGATACTTCGTCGTTTTTCCATCCCCTTCCCTTCGTCCGATCCATATCATGTCATGTCTGCCATAGACGCCGCCACTGTAAAACGTAGCGAGGCACAGTTTAGATCGAGACAGTCAGATACTGCTACTCCTTCCTCCCGTCCGACTACTTCCAGATCTGCTCGAGCGACATTTGCTCCTTCTTTTTTGAGCGTCGTCACTCTAGGAGACATCATGGCGCAGCTTCAGCGCATGGATGCTCGCCTCGATACCCTCTCCATAGAGTTGTATCAGGTGAACGTTCGTGTTGGTCGCATTGCCAGGCGACAGGCGACTTTGGGCGGCTTTGCTCTAGAGGCTTCTCCTTCGCCACCTCATGTTTCCTCTGAGACTGAGGCTGATGATGACGGTGATGACGATGCTGCTTCGGATGATGATGATGGAAATGCGAGCTCTTCTGATGAGATGTCTACTTGACACTCTACCCTTTGTCACTCGTGACAAAAAGGGGGAGTAGTTTTGGTGTATGAGAGTAGTCATACTTAGGGGGAGAGCTAGTATAGGACATTTTTTATAGGGGGAGTGTTGATATGAGGGATGTAGTGAGGATCATATGTATTCTTTTCTTTTCTATCTTTTTAGAGATACATTAATCATGTTTTGACATACATTGTACTTATTTCTTGATATATATGATGATGTATATTTTTTCACCTATCTTTCCATTTGTTGTTTCTTTTCTGTCTTTATACACATGTTTCTTTTACTTGTATGCAATCTATTATTTCTGCTTCACACAAAGATGCCTTGATGTGTTTTGTTTATAAGTGTTTCAGAAATACAGGTTGTCAAAGTCTACTTGTCATAAACTCTCTTCTTGCAAAGTTTTTCAAGAGTTTGTGTTAGGATAGATTTTATTGTATGTAACAAGTGAATATGAGTTAAAGTGTTTTATGACTTCTCTCATACCTTCATTTGTTTGTTGTGGTTTTGTCAAGAAACAGTGTTTCAAGACTAAGTGTTGAAGTCATCAAGTCTATCTAAGAAACAAGCAAGGAAGTGCAAGTTACTAAAGCTCGACATCTGTCTCGACGCCTGTCTCGACACATGCATCTATCGAGTTTTAAGAAACTGTTTTAGCCCGAGCCTCGACAGCTTCTCGACAGATCCTCGACACCTCTATCTATCGAGATTTAAAGAAAACAGATTTCAAGTTCTGTTTTAAGTCCAATCCGTGAATGTGTCTTTGGGACTTCTTTTCTCCTAACCCTAGACATATAAAAGAATTGTTTTAAGGGCTGTCAAACAGATGCAAGTTGCACAAGCATTGAGTAATTCTTATTTATGCAATTTGTGATCAAAAAGACAAAGTTCATGCCCTAGTTCATCCTTTGTGAAGAAGTTGCTGTGTAATGTGCACCGTAGGGTTTTGTAACCAAGCATCTTCCTGATCTTCATCGTGTGGATGATTTGAAGAACTTTGTAGCCAACAACTCTCTCTCTAGTTGGTGAATTGAAGTCGCGTACTGGGATCCGCGCAATTGGTTAATCACGTACTTGGAAGCCGTGCATTGAAAGGAGAAACTGTCACTACAGAGCAAGTCCAATTGGGTATTAGGGTAATGGTTCAACTGTAGGTTGGTAAGGTACTTGAGATTCCTTGCTTGTAATCGCTTGCTGTGATAATAGTGGAGTTTCGGGAGTGGTGACCTTAAATCACCCGGTGGGGTTTTTGCCGTCAGGTTTTCCCCATTCGTAAACAAATCACCGTATCTTTTATTTTCCACTGCATACTTTAGTTTTGGTGATTTGTTTATGCTGCCACGTGATTTTACATGTTAACTTGATTAATTAATAACTAGGCTAATTAATCAATTTAATTTATCACAAGAGGTCAACTCGTTTGTGGCCTATCAGTTTCAAAACTAGAATTAGTTGTGCATCTTTTCACAAATTTGCTTTAAATTGACATAATTAAATATTGAAAATATTAGGTTTAGGGATCACAAATATATTTTTTTCAAGTTTAGTTTTGTTTAAGTTTAGCTAATCAAACTCCAAACTGCATTTCAAACATAGTTCAATTAATCAATGCACCATTTTCACAAATCTTATTACAACACTATCTATATTTTTATGAAAATTATCATGTGCAATTCATACTAATACCAAGTATGGCTATGACATCCAAAACTATATAACAAAGAACTTACATGAACACCGGGAGCTGCTGCATTTTGAGGATAAATGTTATTTGACAATGACCTAATTGCTATGAGGTCTTCTTTCGTTGTCCTACGAATAGGAACTGTTCCTGACGGACAAGCATCTCTTAGTAAACCAATCATTGAATGTCTATTTCTCGAGAGACCTACATTCTTTGTTCCTCTTAGTGAAAAACGAGGTCTTTCCTGAAGAAGAAAAAAATTCAAATTAAACCAAAAAAATTTAATATTTGTTTTCCAACTTAATTACTGATTTTTAACTGCATAATAATAATAATAATAATAATAATAATAATAATAATAATAAGTGATAGCCATGTGGTAATTACGTATTTTATTGTGTCTCATGATTTCATTTCAAACCTCACTTCCTCTTCCAACACTATCCACTTATTGGGGGAAAAAAAAAAAACCAACAAGAGGTATTAGTCTCAAAACTTTGGGATCAACTATGAATTCTCAACAAGTTAAAACTACGTCAAAATATTTTCTTTCCTATCATTCTATTATATCTAAATATATTGATAGGTCCTTTGTTATTACATTTACATGCTCAAACTACTGTAAGCTTATAAACTTACAAAAGTGAATGATTCATAAGGGCCATTATTGTCTTGATACCTGCATGGTTAAGAATACCAACCATGGCCATCTCTTGCTATATTTAGAGTGTAACTAGCCAGTAATCCAATTCTAATTCAAATATTTTTTTCTACATGATTGATTTGCTTAATTAATCCTTTAGATAATAAGCCCTATTTAAATAGAAATTTGTTAACGTGATAAGGCATGGGCGACATTGTAATCATTATGATAATTTGCAGTTCAAAAATTATGAACTACTACAATTTCTGAAGCAACTAGAAAAAAAAAAAAAAAAAAAAAAAAAAAAAAAAAAAGAAAGAAAAGTATTGTTTATTGCTATGGATAAAGGAATAAATAGTTTTGATATCGCTCAAGTACCTGGATCTTGTGATCTTTCAACAAAGGATGGTCAAAAGCCAATTGTTTATTGATATCGACACAGTCAACAATATATCCAAACTCCGTCTATAAGTTCAAAGATAAGCAAGTTTTCTTATAACATGAAAAAAAGTTCTATAACACAAGATAAACAAATTCTCTTATAAAATGAAAACAAGTTCTATAACATGTTATATATGAAATTATAAAAAATTAAAATAAACAATAATAATAATAAGACTTCCATGATTTAGATAATATCTAAAAAATATGATGATTGTGAACCTCAATAAAGATAATTGAGAAGGTAAACAAATAATATCAATTTTAATATTACTAGACTTTTCTCCTAGATTTATGGTTTTAAAGCCACTGCAAAGATATGTGGTAATTAGATTTGGTATCGTCTTAGGGGGGGT
The DNA here is from genome assembly GCA_032878915.1 of Castanopsis chinensis. Classification (NCBI taxonomy): domain Eukaryota; kingdom Viridiplantae; phylum Streptophyta; class Magnoliopsida; order Fagales; family Fagaceae; genus Castanopsis; species Castanopsis chinensis. The sequence continues at coordinate 798,925 of JAVQMG010000073.1, forward strand.
TTCTTTTTGATCCCTATGTCTATGATAAATGTTTTGTTAGGATAAAAAAAAAATTGAATAATTATGTTAGAACAATAAAATTTTAACATTTAAGAATTTGAAAACAACAAACTTTATAACTTTAACTTTTTCTTTTTTATTTTTCTGTCCGTTTGGGAACATACTATTCAGCTTTTTGTTAAATGTATTCTAAAGTATATTTGTATTTTGAAAAATTTTTAAAAAAAGTAAAAAAAAAAAAAAAAAAAGATTTCAAAAGTTATACACATAAAAACTAAAAAGCAACCCAAAAAAAAAAAAAAATCCTTGTAAGCCCAAATGCAAACAAATTTATTTACTTAAAAATATATGTCTCGGGACAACAATGACCTACATATGAAGGATTATGGTTGGGTTCCCCAAGAACTAAGTTACTTTTTTTGAGTGTGTGTAAGGGCATGTGTAATAAACAGTACTGCTAAGGCATATGTCAGGATGCCTTGAAACCATGCACTACACTGCCTAAATACTAGACTATGGGGAAAGAACGGTTTTAAGGCCCAAAAACTCGAATAAGTTGATATTCCAAAGACAAATACCATGTCCATGTGTGGGAGTTTCAAAAACTTGCTAAACTCTAATAACTAAAAATGTGCGATTTGCCTATCATTTGGCTTTGGCTCAAAATCGATCTTTAACCCCACCAAGTTGAATGTTTGGATAACTGCGCAAAGCAAGGATTGTGGTCAAAATCGATATTGGCTTCAAGGCATGTGGTCAAAAATGTTTCCTACCATATTTGTGGTAGGGACTAATAAGGAGGATGATGATTATTTCTTTGCCTGAATTTGGTTTATTTGGTTTCAAAGGAACTAAGCTCGGGCTAAAGGGATCCTTACTGAGCCCACCAACGTGTTCTCATTTCTCAATGAGATGGAATCAAGTGGACCAGAATAAAACCCATTAAGCAAATGGAATGGGACCATGTTCTAGCCAAGAGGTGTGAGACTTACTATGAGAGGAGGGAGGACTCATTTTGTAAGAATGAATAATTTCTTTGCATTTCTAGGTTGAGCCCACACCGATCACTGAGTATTGAAAATTTGTGCTCTTAGATAAGGTATTATTATTTCAAGAATTAAAAGTTAGAAGAACTTATAAAAATATGTAGTCTCAAATATGCAACACTTGATTACATTTTTTCTCCTTGAAGCTAATCGTATCATTATTAAATATGTGATAAAAAAAACTTTTGAGGGTAACAAGATGAAAAATCTTACATGTAAGGAACCAAATGAAAAAACACAAAGTTTAAGGGGTCAAACACATAATTCAGTAAAAATTAAATATAGAGTTACTTGTTTCATTCAGTCCCAAATCCTCAGATTAAATTTATTACTCTCATAACTTAATCAAAGCCTTTTGCCTTTTTTTTTTTTTTTTTTTTGGTCTTTTGTCTTTTTCCCCCTTACAATAAAGAGGGGAGCAAACTCAAATTCTTATTTTATAGGAGAATTGGATAATAACGCTTAATCTCAATACTCTAGAGCATTTTATCTTACTCAAATGAACAGTCATTTGATGATAATAAATAACAATATTAAGAAAATATAATTTCTAAATGGAATGTTTAAATATCATTGCACCGAATATGCTTGAAGTATATATTATAGTATTACAACATATAAAAATTCAAAACAAACATGAGTTTGAGTTAGTCTAAAACCTGAATACTTTTAACAGGAGGTTTGTTTATGAGCTTTAGTTGTCTTTCCAACTCCAATTCCTCTTCTATGGATGTAATTTGGGTTCCATTCACCTAATAGCTGCTTGTCAAACAGAGACACAAAACAAAAATTAGGATCATTCTTTCAAAATCCATTGTCTCACTAATTTGATGTAAATATGCTAGATTATTGTATTTGGAGGCTATTTATAGAGGAGTTGTGGTGAGGTGCAGATAAGTACAAGGTCTTATTACCTTATTATGAAACACCAACCACGTTTGTTTATTATTATTATTATTATTATAACTTGATAGTTGGTAGATGAAGGAATTTGAATCCTGATCATCTTTGTTGGAAATGCTAGAAGGCTATTCACAAAGGAGTGATGGCGAGGTGAAGATAAGTATAAGGTAGGCTATTCATAAAGGAGTGATGGCAAGGTGAAGATAAGTATAAGGTCTCATTATGGAAAGCCAACCAAGTTTGTGTATTATTGTTATTGTTATTATTGTTTTACTTATTTGTCTAACTTGATAATTGGGATCAAGAGGAATTTAAATCTTGCACATCTATATTAGAAATACCAACCCAAGTTTATTTATTTATTTATAACGTCTCCTTATACGGTTACAAAAAGTCAAAGAGGCTCTTGGCACAAACCAAGTACCAATTGAAAAGGGAAAGATGAATTGATTAACTATCTTCTAGGAAGTATTTGCTTATGGTTTACATGTGTTTGAACTTTGAACTCATAGAGGGTTTTATGCTTGTTGAGGACTCTTTTGACACAATAAAAGGTCCATAAGATACAAATATGGCTCATGAAATTCAGCCCAAGAAGCCACCAGTGCAGCCCACACAAATGGCAAAGTTCACAAACTATTCAAGCCTACATTCCATAAATTTGGTCCTTAGAATCAAGTTAAGCTAGGACCACAAAATCAACCCAGGAATGCCATTAAAATGTCCACATGCTAGCATGTTGAGGTTGCTGGGTTAAGCCCGCATATAACCAGACTAAAAATCACTAATATGGGTAGCAAAATTATAAGGCCTATTGATGAGATTGGCTAGCTTGGTTCCACAAAAACTGTCACTTCCCAAGCCGAGTCTCACAAATAAAAAGATTGAGGAGCCCACCCTTAATTCTAGATTCACTGCACAAACCAAACCAGGGTAAGGTCCAGCAAGTTTCCTCCTCATTCAGCAGGTTTTCCGGTGATTCCAAAAAATGTATGAGATAAAGGGGAAGCTGAAAACAACGAGGGAGACCCAAAATGGCTGAGATATATACAGAAAAATGCTATTGCAGTCACATATGGGCTTCATCCACAAAACCAAAGGGAGAATCCCGGTGAGATATATGGGCGTTCCATTTCTACGTAGCAAGTTAAGCATGAAGGATTGCCAACAAAAGTATCACATTGAACCTTGAAGTTTAAAAAAGTAACAAATTAAACCCATAGCTTATACTAAATCTCAAATACAATGCCATTAGACTTAAAAAATGTGAGGTTTAAATTGATTACCTTTTTTTTTTTTAATTTCATCATTTAGTATGTTATTTTTGAGACTATAGAGTTTAATTCTATGTTTTCTGTTTCTTTTTTTTTTTTCTTTTTTTTTTTTTTGAAATGAGACATTCATTCATTCAATAAACAAGAAAATGGTCAAAAACCTTGTAGTTGAATTGACACCTCCCCATGTATAAAGTACTTGGGGGTCTGAGGTAAAGAGTTCGAGTTGCGGAGTTAGCAGTATGTTGTAAAAAATATAAATAGATAAAAAAAAAAAAAAACAAGATAAGGAAATACAACAAATGAAGCATATCAAAGATAAATACATAGCTAGGGAGGGTCATGTCTTAGAAGGTGCTGTATCAGTGGAGGGGTAACACCTTTCCAGACTTGGGTGGTTCCATTTAATCTTGCTTGTCGGGTTAGCTCGTGGGCAGGTCTATTATGTTCCCATTTCTGGTGATGGATTTTCTAGCTTCTGAAGGAGGAGAGAGAGTCAAGGATTCCTTGGAAAATATGCCCGATGGTTCCATTAGTTTCCTTAGTCTTCACAAATTGAACTATGGAGAGAGCATCAGATTCAAGAATGGCTTGTGGGATATTCATCTCTTGGGCTAGGATAATTCCTTTTTCCAAAGCTATGGCTTCCACTGTGTTAGCAGGGTAGTGAGTTGCGAGAGTATTGCACTTTGCTGCAATGACTTGAATATTGGAGTCTTAAATGATAGCACCAATGCTAGAGGGTTTCCCATCATCAGAACTTGCTTTATGAACATTTACTTTATGGAAGCCTAGTGGGGTAGGGGGGGATGGAGTCCAGCAATGGCCAGAGGTGCTCTGCTGTTGAATTGAGGGTGAGAGTGCACCTTTGTAGTCTTTGTTGAGTCTTAAAGCAGAATCCCATATTTGAGATGGAGGTAGGGAGGTTGATTCATGTACCACTTGGTTTCCGTTGTACCAGATAGACCAAGCTGTAACAAAGAAAGTTTCCAGATCATGAGTGGTGCCATGGGAGATAAGATGTAGTGCCAAGTCATGGAGGTCAACAGTATTGGCTTCAAGATTTACTAGGCAGTTCAACCAATTGCTCCAAACTCTTCACAGGTTAGAAGTGCATGCAAGGTTCTTTCAACGTGATGATCACAAATTAGGCAGCTGCCATTAGTGTTGACACCTCGAGATCTTAAATTCATCATGGTAGGAAGGGCGTTCATGCAAGCTCGCCAAGAAAATATTTTGATTTTTGCTGGAATGTTAAAATGTCTTATCTTTTTCCACAATGGAGTGTGCAGATCATCTCTGGAGCTTTCAGCTTTAGGGGTTGTTTTGACAATGGGGAGTGCAATATAGTATGCACTTTTGACTAAGAATTCCCCTCTTCTATTTCTAATCCAAATAAACATGTTGCCCTGGAGGGAATAGATGAGTGGGATATTTCGTATGGTCTCAATTTCAAAGGGAAGAAAAGTTCTTCGAATTGTTTCAACCTTCCAGCACCTAGTGTCTTGGTCAATAAGGGTAGATACCAATGCAAAATCATCAAAGCTGCAAGGGGGTTGACCACTTTATAGGTGGTGGGGGTTGGAAGCCATTTATCATCCTAAATGTGGATCATTTTTCCATTACTTACCCGCCATCTCTTGCCTTTCCTGATGACTTCCAAATTCATGTTGATGCGTCTCCAAGCATTGGAGGGATTGCAACCAACTTTTTCGTTGAGAATATCTGTGAGTGGGAAGTATTTGCTTTTGAAAATTCTAGAGATCGAGGACTTTTGATTAGTGAAGATTCTCCATGCTTGTTTGGCTAGCATGGTCAAGTTGAAGGCTTGGAGGTTTCAAAATCCCATGCCCCCATGAAGCTTTGATTTGCACATTTTTCTCCAAGCAATCCAAGCAATTTTGGGCTCTTACAGTCTTTGACCCCACCAGAAGTTTCTCATCATGCCTTCAAGCTCATCATAGAGACCTTTAGTAAGAGGAAGTAGCTCATAGTGTATATAGGGACAACTGTGCTACTGTCTTCATAAGAATTTCTTTGCCACCCATTGAGAGAATTTTTTCTTTCCAGTAGGAGAGTTTCTTTCCCACCCGTTCTTTGATTTAAGCAAATAATTCATTCTTTGATTTTCCAATGATGGATGGGACACCAAGGTATTATGTGTGTCTAGAATCTTGCATTGGCCCCAAAATACTATGCATACTTTCTTTGGTCTCTAAAGCAGTATTGCAGCTAAAGAAAATGGAAGATTTCTTCGTGTTGATTTTTTTATATTATTTTATGTGTAGAAATATTAGTTTAATGTGTTGTATTGTAAAATAAAAGTTGGAATGCTGAGAACATTGCAAAATGGTATGGTATAATTGATAAAATAGCTTTTTGGGATGATAAAATAGGATGAGATAGAATTTTGTGGTGTAAATGCTGGAGGCTAAAACTACACTAGCAAGTTATTTCCCTCTCTTTCCCTCATCTTATTTGAGGCAATGGCAGAGCATCTTTTCTTTTATTCTCTCTCTCTCCTTTACTGTTTGGAAGTTGGTCCCATTTAGTAGGTGTTTTTTATTTTTATATTTTTATGAACTATTCATCTGTTGGTTGGATGATTTTGTTTTTCCTTGTAACATACTAGTTATTAACCCGGTTTTAATTATAATTTGTAAATATTATACTTTTTAATTATAATTTGTAATTATTAGAAGTAGAAATAATTTTTAAAAAGTCTTATATATTATAACACAAAAAAGTTTTTTTTTATTAGTATTTTTTGTAGGCCTCTTTTATTTTGAGCTTGAATTTGATTATATATATATATATATATAAAGTTGTAAATATTAAAATGTATCTTGCATTTTGCATGAAATTATTTTTGTGTATTTGATGACCATGGCATTAATGTCTAGTGGTTCTTCCACTCAATAGTATAATTCCATGCATGCAAATTTCTTGAGTTAGATGTTAGTCACAATCAAGATCCATCATCATCTCAATCAAATTAGGTGCCATTTTCATCAAATTTGGTAGATTTCTTACTTGCTAGATTGGGTAGCATCTTTATCAGTCATACTTATTCTTCTTCTTCTTTTCCTCTTTCCAAATTTAATTTCAATGGTTTCTAGCCATTAGGATCCATCCACCGTGCCCATCAGGCAAGTTATCGGTAGCTTTTATTTAATTAAATGTAATTTTTATGTTTTGAATTGAATTAATATTTCTTAATGTTGTATGAGAATTTCTTGAGGTTGCTATTTGAAGCATGTACTTATCAAACAAAACAAAATGACTCCATATACATGTTTAGACAAAAGGTATTATTATATAGAAATATCTCTAGTAAATAGTCTTCGAAAAAAAAAAAATAATAATAATAAGGTAACGTCTAATATAAAACATTATGGATTTTATATTAGAATATATTTCAATGGAAATGTTACTACAATTAATATCAATTGCTAATAGTGGTGATTGATTTTTTAGAATGGTAATGAGTATTATTTTGTGTGCTTATTACGTCCATTCTTCTGTTAGACAGACTAATATTTATTGTTCTTTGTTAGCCATATAAAATGTTGAATGACCAGTCTAAAAAGTAGAAGACCTCACAAAAGTCTTTCTTCATGATCATAAAATGGCAGGGCAAAGTGCTAATGGACAAGTATCCTCCCAAATCCAGTCGGGACCTAAACAATTGAAGGAGGAGGGGAAAATGTCTATAAAAGGAGGAGATGGGCAACAAGATAGTGGGTTTAGAAAAATAGAGAGAGAAAAGTCTAGGCAAAAACAAGAGAAAGAGAGATAGAGAGTTTTCTTTTGTATTTTATACTTGAATCCTTCTTGTACCCCGGGAACATTGTGTAGAGAGGGAAAATTCCCGGCCTATCACAAGCTGACACGTCATGCCACCAAGTCTGCCAGGTATGGCTGATTACAAAGTATCATATACTGCTACTAAAAATTTGCTAAATTTCTGGAACAGGAAAAAACATGCAAAATGCTAATCACATGGAGGCGCGTGTAAGCGATGATGCAAGCAAATCCGACTGTGTAAGCGATGACGCAAGCAATCCGGCTGTGTAAGCGATGACGCAAGCAATCCGGCTGTGTAAGCGATGACTCAAGCAATCCGGCTGTGTAAGCGATGACACAAGCAGGCCAATCAAGTTGTGACATGTGTCACCAATCAAATTCTGCCACGTGTCGCTCACCTACCCCCAAACTCCTATAAATAGAAGCCTTCCTAAGGCATTTGGAGACACCAGGCTATCTAGAGCATAAGCTGCATCAAAGAAGCACTCAGAAGTATTGAAGCTCTGCTGGAATCAAGCCTTGAAGCCTCCAGGAACTTCAAGAACTTCAACTTCGAATACAAAGAACATTCGAAGAAAGATCATCCAAATCATCCTCCTAGATCTTGAAGGTCACGAGAATCAAGCTCAAAAGCCTCTAGAAACCTCATAAATCACAAATCAGTGAAGCTCTACGGATTCAAGCCTCTAAAGCCCCGAAGAACTTCCACCACAAACCTTCGAACACAAAGAACATTCGAAGCTAAATCATCCTCCTAAATCTCAAAGATCACTAGAATCAAGCTCAAAAGCCTCTAGAAACCTCATAAACCACAAATCAGTGAAGCTCTACGGATTCAAGCCTCTAAAACCCCAAAGAACTTCCACCACAAAACTTCAAAGACAAAGAACGCACGAAGAACACGAAGAACACGAAGAGCGTGAAGAACAAAGAATTTCTAACAAGCTCATAGCCAGAGATTTATTGTAATTCCGTTTCAAAGATCTTCGATCCATCCTTCAGCCAAATTGAAGGATACTTTGTGTTCAAAACAAAACCACATCACAAATCTTTTAAGGAGATCGAATCAGAGGATTGTAATTACAGAGAATTGTACCACACATTCATCAATACAAATTCGTATTTGCGGAACTATTTTACTTGTTTGATTTATTTCGAACCGAGAAATTTAGTCCTCCACAAATTCTGGCACGCCTGGTGGGACATCTCTGCCTCTCATCTCATTCTCCTTCAAAGAAAAAAAAAATCTTCATCATCTTGCTACCAACCTCAATGGCCACCAGCAAGAACATTCAAGCTTCAACAACAGCTACTTCAATTAGACTTGGTATGGCTACCACCAACAACTGCATTGGTGCAATCAATTGTAGCCAACCTAAAGCTTATGATCAACTTCAACCTCAATCAACCAAAGAATCCAAGGTTCAAACGATCATCTCCTTAGACCCTCTTACAAGAAACAAGGTCATCAACAAGGACATCTCCACCTTGGAACACCTCAAGTATGGGGGCAAATCCCCTTCTTCCTTCACAAGAAGTTGGTCACACGATTTCTCTCCCATCAAAGGGAACCCAAAAAATGAGATTTCACATGCTCACTCCAATTCACTTCCTTCTCCGTCATCTTGGGAAGCTGTGTCAGTCATGATGACAAACACCTCTACCATGGAAGAAAAGATGGCTGAAATGGAGCAAAGGGTCGTCCTTCTCACAAAAGCACTTGAAGATAAGGACCTCCAAATTGCAACTCTAATGAATAAACTTGAAATACAAGATCTTGGTGAATCAAGCCATGATCCTAAGTTCCCATTTGGCTTCACAGGGAAAGAAAATCAAGACACTCCTCAACGAGAAAAATCTACTTCGGTTGCTTCGTTATCAGTTCAACAATTACAAGACATGATAACAAATACCATCCGAGCACAATATGGAGGTTCTTCTACAAGTTCTCTCACATATTCAAAACCCTACACAAAGCACATCGACAACATGAGAATGCCAAATGGGTACCAACCTCCCAAGTTCTTGCAATTTGATGGCAATGGAAATCCTAAGCAACACGTTGCTCATTTTGTAGAAACTTGTGAGAATGCGGGGACTCAAGGAGACCTCCTTGTAAAGCAGTTCGTCCGTTCACTTAAAGGGAATGCCTTTGATTGGTATACAGACTTAGAACCTGAGTCAATCAACAATTGGGAACAACTTGAAAGAATGTTTCTCGACCGATTCTATAGCACGCGTCGCACGGTAAGCATGATGGAACTTACCAATACTAAGCAATGGAAAGACGAGCCCGTTGTTGAATATATCAATCGGTGGCGTTCTTTAAGTCTAGATTGTAAAGATAGACTTTCTGAAGTATCTGCTATAGAGATGTGCATCCAAGGCATGCATTGGGGACTTCTTTACATCCTTCAAGGGATTAAGCCTCAAACATTTGAAGAGTTAGCAACTCGTGCGCATGACATGGAGCTGAGTATTGCTAGCCACGGGAATTCAAACCCTCCCACGCCTGACATAAGGAAGAACGACAGGAATTCAAAAGGCAATCTCAAAGACCCAGTGGTTGTTAACACAGCCATAGTTAAAGTTCCAAGAAGAGGAGCAAAGGCAAATGAAAAGCAACTTGAAGGATGGCAAAAGAACGAAGTGCGTCGTTTAACCTTTAGGGAACGTGAGCAAAAAGCATATCCGTTCCCCGATGAAGATGTGCCAAACATCTTAGAACAACTATTGCAATTGAAGCTGATTGAGTTACCAGAATGCAAACGACCAGAAGACATGGGGAAAGTTGATAACCCTAACTACTGCAAATATCATCGCATCATTGGTCACCCAATCCAAAAATGTTTCATCTTCAAAGAACAAATCATGAAGCTTGCCAAAGAAAGCAAGATTGATCTAGATTTTGATGAAGTTGTCGGGTCAAACCATGTGACCGTTGCTTGTGATGTACTTCCAACTCTCAGGCAGGGGGCAAACACCAACAAGGATTACAAATTGGTTGACAATGATGGCGTAAGGATCGGCCCTATCAAAGGGAAGTTCCTCAAACACTTCTATGCTTGAAAATCGAGGACTGCTCCTCGGTAAGAGCTTAAACTGCCCACTGCAGCGCTACAAGGATACATGATGTCTTCCCATTACCTTTGAAAGCGTACAAATAAAAAAAAAAAAATCATCAAAAAAAAATCGTAAAAAAAAAAAAAATCATCAAAAAAAAAAATCATCAAAAAAAAATCATCAAAAAAAAAAAAATCAGTTGAACTACGTAATGACTTGATCCCTCTTCGAGGTACGTAGGCAGCTTAGTACTTTCCACTAAGTTCAGTCACATGAAAAGAATAAGGTTTGCCAGTCTAGCTTGAAGAGTTGTCCGACGATCGTCAATATGCTTTTAAGGTCCCTTTGGTTGGCAAGACATTGATCAAAGACAATCAATTGCTCAATAGGATGATCAAAGATCGTTGTACTCAAAGATGAAGACTAAATGAAGTCTGCATGGCATTCTCCATCTTCTATGGACATTCCCCAACGTTTATGAAGCATGTTTTGCGTCATCTTTCCTCTATGGGCATATTCTGACATCTGTGAAGTCTTGGTGACATTCTTCTCGCATCTTCAAGGTTTTGTTGACACCTCTTTGAATCTTCAAAGTCTTGATGAGAGCATCTTGATACTTCAAGTTTTTGTTGGCTTTTCCTTGCATCTTCAAGGTCTTGATAGGGACTTCTCACATCTTCAAGGTTTTGTTGACGCCTCTTTGAATCCTCAAAATCTTGATGGGAGTTTCTTGAAACTTCAAGATTTTGTTGGCATTTCCTTACATCTTCAAAGTCTTGATACGGACTTATTGCATCTTCAACATCTTGTTGGTATCTCTGAAGTCTTGATGTCTGGCAACGGTGTTAAGCGCCCTCAATGTTTGAACTATATTGCCTTTGGAAATTGTTGTTGTTGTAGCTTTATTATAAATGTCAATATTGGTGCAATTTCAATGCGAGTGCGGTGTGAATAAAGTGTTGACGTAGCTTCAAGGCAAGGATGAATGTTGGCACGGCTTCAATGTGAATGAAGTGTTGACATGGCTTCATGGTAAAAATGAATGTTGGCACGGCATCAATGTGAATGAAGTGTTGACATGGCTTCATGGCAAAAATGAATGTTGACGCAGCTTCAATGTAAATGAAGTGTTGACATGGCTTCACGGCAAAGATAAATGTTGACGTGGCTTCAATGTGAATGAAGTGTTGACATGGTTTCACGGCAAAGATAGATGTTGACGTGGCTTTAGTGCAAATGAAGTGTTGACATAGCTTCACAGCAAAGATGAATATTGGCACGGCTTCGGTGCGAATGAAGTGTTGTCGTGGCTTCATGTTAAAAATGAATGTTGGCACGGCTTCGGTGAAAATGAAGTGTTGTCGTGGCTTCATGACAAAAATTGATGTTGGCACGGCTTCGGTGCGAATGAAGTGTTGTCGTGGCTTCATGGCAGCAATAAATATTGGTATGACTTCAATGCAAGTAAAATGTCGAGGCAACTTTGTCTCAAGAAAAGAGTACTAGTGCGTCTTCATTACAAAGGCAAAAGGTGATGCAACTTCATGGCAAATGCAAGTGCAAATGTTGCTTCAGTAGACAAATTAATGGTAATGCTTCATAACAGTTGCAAGCATCTGCGCCGCTTCATGAAAAAAGGATGAGTGGTGACACGATTTCGATGCAAAGAAAAAAAAATGGATGCCACTTCATTGTAAAGGCAAGTGCTAAAAGACAAATGCTGGCGTGATTTCATGGTAAAAAAACTCTTGATGTAGCTATGTTGCAAAGATTCTTGATATGGCTGCGTTGCAAATACAAGTGTTGGTGCGACTTAATTGTCGATATTAGAGCCAATGCGACTTCAAAGACGAGTACTGACGAGATCCTTAAGGAAACGTAGTTGCGAGGACGAATATCATTGATGCAAAAAAAAAAGAACGTAACAACATGAAGGCATACGTCACCGCAAGAACGTTGCTATCAAAGCCACCAAATGAAGGCAAACACTTCCATGAGAACGTCAGCGTAAAGTTTGATGTCAAAATCCAAAGATCAAGGAAAATTGTGCTGCAAAACAAAAACAAGCAACAAAAAAAAAAAATTGTCAAAAAAGATCTCATAGCATGAACTAAAAACAAAAAAAAAACTTGAAAGCTGGAGAAGAAGGCTGAAGACTAAGAATGCCCATATGAATGAAGCCAGTCTCACATCTTATATAGAGAACTTCTGCAAAACTAGAAGACAAAAAAAAAATGAAGAAAGTCACAAACCATTAAATAGTTTCATCAACTAGCCAGTGAAAAAATATTCACGTTTCAGAAGTGTGAATAAAATTGCAGCTCAAATTCAGATTTTGCAAACTCAAATGCCCTCGAAGTCAAACAAGACTGCACCAAATTTTGAAATGAAAGAGTATTCAGTCATGGATGGCTCACTGTCAGAACGGCCACAGCAAAAATAGACCAAGAACAAGTCCAATAAAGCCAGCAGACTTCTCTTTCAAACTCGTGCAAATCCTGACCTCATGTCACAAAACTAATACCACAGCAGTCTTCTACGGCCTTCGATCTACAAAACCCAGAAAGCTCATCAACAACGGAGTGACCACGCGCCGCCACGTGCCACCAAAAAACCTCGGAGAATCGCGGTCTACTCCTTCACGTTCATGCAAATCAAGGCTTTTTTTCACAACAATAACACTACCATTCGATCCGGCAGCCCAAGATCTCCAAAACCTGAAAATTTCATGCCCAGACGATGACCCACGCGCCACCACGCGCCGCCAGAAGATCCGGCGATGGCAGCCTACTATCCACGCGCTCCACACGCGCCTCCCTTAGCTTCCACAAGCTCTCACGCGCATGTCACGCGCCTGTGATGCTGATCATGCGTCTCACGCGCTCACGCGCGCGCCTCCAGTGCTATGACGTCATGGATGACGTCACCGTATGATCCGGTTTGGGCCGGTCCGACCCGGTTTGACCCGCCTGAAAAAAAAAAAAAAAAAAAAAAAAAAAAAAAGCCTTAACCATGGTTGACTTTGACCAAAAGTCAAAATTTTCAAGATAGACCTATCCCACTCAATTTTTCGCGTATGCTCCGATTTTAGAATCAGTTTCTTCATTCGAAACTCGAAAATCGTGCAAACAGTCCAATTTCCAAAAAAGTTTACTATTGCACAAATCTTGACCAAAAGTCAAAAATTTCAAGACGGACCTGTCCTACTCAATTTTTCAAGTACATTCCGATTTTGGGATCCATTTCTTCATCTGGAACATGAAAATTGCATAACGGTCCAGTTTCTAAAAAAATTGACTGTTGAACAAATTTTGACCAAAAGTCAAAATTTTTAAGGAGGACATGTCTTGCCTAATTTTTTGCATACGTTCCAATTTCGGGGTTTATTTATTCATTTGAGAATCCAAAATTGCTCAAATTGTGCGATTCTACAGCTGTTGGCTTTGATGTGAACTTTGACCAAAAATCAAGATGCTTGAACAAAGTTTGTCCTACTCAGATTTCACAAGAGTCCGTTTCTGAAATTAGCTTATTTGTTTGGACTTGAAGATCACCAATCTGACCCACTTCTCCAAGATATGAGGAGTATCCAAAACTTAAGCTCCCAAAATCAAAATTGGAGATTCATCCACTCAGTTTGGCTTTCCTCAGAGTTATCCTCCAGACTTCATCAAGGCTCCTCTTTCAAAGAACAGATGAGCTCTCACGAGTATGTCTCAAACTTGAAATTGCATTGGGTCACTACTCCAGTCTACCATTCCCGTTCGGTACCTACCATTTCCGTTCGGTGCCTACTAGTCTCCAACCGACCATTCCCATTCGGTGCCTACAGGTCTAAACCACCATTCTCACCAAAAATTTTGGTCCGTCGGTCTCGACTACCCAACTACCATTCTTCATCTCTCCGCTATAAATAGAAGGGTCGGATTCATCAAAGGCTCATCGAGAAAAACACATCGAGTCATGAAATGAAGATTTGCTTCTTTCAAATTTCCAGTCCCTCCTTCCCATAGCCATTTCTCACTATGGCCTTATCATTCTCAATGCCTAGCAACCAAAATGGCTTCATAATCAGTTTGAAATCAACCCTCTCATGGTTCAGTAGAAACCCTTCTCACAACATCATCCTTGTTTTAGAGTCCAAACAAATTTTGTTTCCTCACTTAACGACCACATTTGTTCATAAAGTTACTCATAACAGGGTCTGCATCATGGTTCCATGTTTCCTTGGACTTGGCTGGCCAAGAAATCTAATTCCAGCAGAGGCACCTGTTCCCAAGATCGGGGCTCTTATGGCTTCTCTTCAACTGTTTGCTCTCCCATCCGAAGCAGCGGTTCGGAGCAAACACCAACTTGGCCGGTTTCTAAAAACAGGATCGCAAGATAGTTCCACCTTTCATTTTTTTGTGCTTTTCCAACAAGCCGCATCAAGTGAAGGTGATAAAAGGTGTTGGGGTATCCTACAAATTGTCTCCCATCTAACACTTGCGATAACCTCCAGGGTACCAGCTCATCAGAGATCAGCCTTTGTTGCTGGTAAATGGTCACCAAAGCCTTATTCCATGTTTCCACCAACATGTGGCCCAAAGGTCTTCGTTGCTGGTACCTCAAAACACACTTTCTGGAATTACTCCAACTTAAAACCAACTTGAAGGATTTCAGAATATATACTTCTGAAATTACTTCAACTTAATGTCCGTCAGCATGGTCCCGTCACACATGCACATTCAATGACTTGCTGTCGGACCTCATCCAGCATGCAGTCAGTCCCACATCCCAAGGTGTACTTCCCAGAAACATCTACACCAAAAGGATCCCAACATACAGGGCCAGCGCCATGGTGTTGTGTGTTTCACCCATTCACTTTGCTTCGTCTCCATCTTGTTCACCATCATCACCAGCAAACCTAAAATCCATTCTGAAATTACCTCAACTTAACCTGAGTGATGTGATGACACAAGCACATTCAACCACTTTCCCACATGATCCCTCCGTGATCCAAAGTATATCCTTCCAATATAACTTCACCAGAAGTCCTTAAAAATAGGAGGCCAGCTCCACAGTTCTGCATACTGTACCCAGCCGACATCCTCACTTCTTCTCCATCTTCAACACCTTGTGATAATCGCCAATGATCCAAAATACTCCTCTAAAATTACTTCAACTTAATCTTCGCCAATATGGTTCAATCTTGCAAGTACGTCCAAATTCTTGCAAGTAACTTACAGCTTCACCAACCCCCTTTAAGTATCATGAAACACTCTTTTGAAATTACTTCGACTTAATCTCTGCTGAGAATGCTAAGTTAGGCAAGCACATTCAAATACTTGCAGACCCCTTCTCGGTCTCATCAAAGCCTTTCATGTGAGTGTGTCTACTCATCTGAAATAAAGCTCCACCAACCACTACATTTGCATCTTGCTAAAAGCTCCACCACCTCCAACCGTTACATTTGAAAAGTCAAGTACCAAATTCATTCTTTTCGAGACTCATTCACTCCCCACACTCAGAAGCTATGTGCGCGAATAAGTCTCGAGGGGGCATTTGTAGAGAGGGAAAATTCCCGGCCTATCACAAGCTGGCACGTCATGCCACCAAGTCCGCCAGGTATGGCTGATTACAAAGTATCATATATTGCTACTAAAAATTTGCTAAATTTCTGGAATAGGAAAAAACATGCAAAATGCTAATCACATGGAGGCGCGTGTAAGCGATGATGCAAGCAAATCCGACTGTGTAAGCGATGACGCAAGCAATCCGGCTGTGTAAGCAATGACGCAAGCAATCCGGCTGTGTAAGCGATGACTCAAGCAATCCGGCTGTGTAAGCGATGACACAAGCAGGCCAATCAAGTTGTGACATGTGTCACCAATCAAATTCTGCCACGTGTCGCTCACCTACCCCCAAACTCCTATAAATAGAAGCCTTCCTAAGGCATTTGGAGACACCAGGCTATCTAGAGCATAAGCTGCATCAAAGAAGCACTCAGAAGTATTGAAGCTCTGCTGGAATCAAGCCTTGAAGCCTCCAGGAACTTCAAGAACTTCAACTTCGAATACAAAGAACATTCGAAGAAAGATCATCCAAATCATCCTCCTAGATCTTGAAGGTCACTAGAATCAAGCTCAAAAGCCTCTAGAAACCTCATAAATCACAAATCAGTGAAGCTCTACGGATTCAAGCCTCTAAAGCCCCGAAGAACTTCCACCAC
The DNA here is from genome assembly GCA_032878915.1 of Castanopsis chinensis. NCBI lineage: Eukaryota > Viridiplantae > Streptophyta > Magnoliopsida > Fagales > Fagaceae > Castanopsis > Castanopsis chinensis. The sequence continues at coordinate 815,229 of JAVQMG010000073.1, forward strand.
AAACCTTCGAACACAAAGAACATTCGAAGCTAAATCATCCTCCTAAATCTCAAAGATCACTAGAATCAAGCTCAAAAGCCTCCAGAAACCTCATAAACCACAAATCAGTGAAGCTCTACGGATTCAAGCCTCTAAAACCCCAAAGAACTTCCACCACAAAACTTCAAAGACAAAGAACGCACGAAGAACACGAAGAACACGAAGAGCGTGAAGAACAAAGAATTTCTAACAAGCTCATAGCCAGAGATTTTTGTAATTCCGTTTCAAAGATCTTCGATCCATCCTTCAGCCAAATTGAATGATACTTTGTGTTCAAAACAAAACCACATCACAAATCTTTTAAGGAGATCGAATCAGAGGATTGTAATTACAGAGAATTGTACCACACATTCATCAATACAAATTCGTATTTGCGGAACTATTTTACTTGTTTGATTTATTTCGAACCGAGAAATTTAGTCCTCTACACATTGTTCCTTTATACATGAAAGCTTGATTTTGTCTATTTCTATCTTTTAATCTTCTATCTGATCTTCCTATTGTAGATCTTTTCCTCATATTTTAGAAATTAGTTGTATAGATTGAGAACATCTGTCATTGTTCTATTCTTGGGTGTTTTTCACCCCCACAGTTGGCTTTCCTATATTGTAATATCCTTCTTGCTTTGTTTTGATTTTAGTTTCCTTTTGTAACCATAAAAGTATTAATTTGTTTAGTTCTTAATTTTCAATAGAAAAATAATGATAGATCTAAAACCTCAGTTTTTCCACAATGAATACTCTTTTGCCAATTAATCGATATAAACAAAAGAAAATGAAGAAGTAAGCAAGCTAAAATCTTGAGAGAGAAAGATAGATAGAAAGAGAGAATTTTTAGATTTGTCCAACTATAATGTTGGGTTGAAGAATAATAATTTAAAGAGAGAGATTATCTACATATTTTCTTTGAAATGATGTTATTTGTGACACCTATAAGAAGTTTGAAGGCCGATGAATTAGGTAGATTGACCCAAGCCAAACAAACCTGAATCCTATTGATTATTAGAAACGGTGTTCCAAATATTTTGGTTAAAATCTCCTAAGCTACCCTCCCCCTCAACCCTTAGTTATTGGTTCCATCAGACCAATTTGGTTGAAGAATATATGACTTAATTGACGTGTGAAATACAATAATAGTAATTAGAGATGTTAAGATAATCATTGCAAAAACGGTAATGGAAGCAAAACGAGAAACACTTCATTGCTAAGATAAAGTTATTATTAACACACTACCACAAATGGTTTATAAAACATAAATGTAGAAAACATAAGTGGTTTATAAAAATAAATGTAGAAAACAGAAGTGTTCCATTAATTATATATCGTCCAAGCCTAAACAGATTTGTTCAATTGTTCTTCAACTCTAATTCCTTTACATATCTCTCTTTTTTTTTTTTTTTTTTTTTTTTTTTTTTTTTTTTGACTCTTCCTGCGTTGGCTTTTTTTTTTTTTTTTTTTTTTTTCTTTCTTCCGTTTTGTCAAGTGGTGGGTTCTTCTTCTTTTTTTTTTTTTTTTTTTCTCTTAATTTTTATTTTTAATATTTTTTAAAGAAAACACCTTTTGAATGATTTCTTATGCTATTTTTGAAATGTTCACTTTCATACATATTCAATTTTTTTAAAAAAGTATAATGTATTACTTTTTATTCTATCCTCTCACTTTTTTATCCTCCCAACTAAATAGACTCTTAATTTCTTATGTTAGGTAGAGAGGTAACAAACCAACACATATTTTAGCTTAATATACCAAAGGAATTGTTAATTATGTAGCTTGGGTAGAGGAGGATCTAGCTATTATTGAGTTAGTTTTGACACATAATATATTGAATTTATTTTCATCTTAATAAAATTATTTTTCTTTTCATCAAAAATAAATAAATGGGAAAAAGGTTTTTTTATTCGTGAAAAGGCTAAATTAGGAATTTAATCTATGATTTTTACCCCTTTTTTTTGTTGCGTTAATAACTCTGCAAAAGCAATAGCTACGTGTTCCTAGCTTAAATTAAAAAAAAAAATTAAAAAAAAAAAAAAAAAGGTACGTTATCTAACGTTAACGGACATTAACGGAAGAATTTGGTTTTCCTCGTTTTCATCGACAAACTATAAAAAGAAAAGATAAGTCATACGAATCGGAATCACAGAGAGATCAAACAAAAACATATAATTGCATGCAAAAACTATAATTAGAAACAACGTACATCAACTCTCCACTCTCCCTCACTTCCACTCTTCCCAAAACATGCCTGCCTTCCCTATCGTCAACAACACTCACCATGGTCCAATCGGGTCCCAAAATCCTTCAATACCATACGTGCCGTCTAATCCTTCCCTAAAGACGAAGACCATCATCCTGATCATATGGTTTGCGCTTGTCTTCTTTGCTTTGCTGTGCCTTCTCATCTTTTGGGTGACACGCAAGATAAAGAGCAATAGGGCTGAGCGAGTTGTCCACCCATTCCGTCCACCAGAGGGTGCCATAGCTGAGGAGGTATTTGGACTTTGAGCTCACTAGTGAGTCCTTTTCAGTATTCCTAGCTTGCTATTGTGGTATTTTCTCTTTTAGTTATGGTTTTATATGTTAATTGAAGTATTTGTGGATGATGGATTTGTATTTCGAATTTGGAAGTGACTTGCGAATATATTTTAATTTTAAGCTTACATTGTTAAATATTTGTGTGGATCTTGCTAGTTCTTAATTGGTATAGTGCTAGGTGAAAGCTCATGGAATGCTTTTTTTAATCACTACTCTAGATTAGAACTTGGACGGTCAGATAGACTTTAATTCAATAGATAACTTTTTCGGTAACCTTTTGTTGTGTGTGAGAGAGAAGGAAAAAATTTTCACTTGTGTATGAATGCTAGGGTGCCTTTTTGTGTATTGTTGATTTGGGCTAGTTTATATTTGTGAGATTTAGTGAGACGTGATTAATGATTGTAATCTTTACTTAGAGGACACTGATACAACTTACTCACCAACTTGTGATTCCATTTTTTTGAAGATCTATCTATTAAATCTTCAACTTTCATGTTAACCAAATTAAGTGTCTCTCTAACTTGGGGACAACTAGTATACCAAAGAGGATGATCCAATCGCATGTCTTTGCCACAACCAACCATCTTCCATCTAAGAGTTTAGGATTGTATGATCCAATGATGGTTCTCCAAAATTAAGAGTGATATGATTTGGGTTTACACCAAAAATATCTTAGTTCTAGAAAAATATTTGGCTTCAAAGACCCGGATGACAGCATTTGAGTCAAATGCTGTTACAGTCTTCGGCTCCTTGAAGCTAAGTCACTAGAGCGGTTTAGCATACAAACCTTGATCTCTTTGAGGCAAGTGAAGGAAATCAAATGCCTCTAGAGCACAAGGCTAATAAACTTAATGACTGAGGTTTGAGTAAATTTAATGACTGAGGTTTGAGTTTTCATATGCATTGAAACTGAATTACTCAAAGACATATTGTCACCAGTATCCATGACATTAGTTGAAGAAAAAATTCCAAGGCAATATATATAAAAATTGACAGCTTCTTAGTAAAATATTAGTAGTTCTTAGTGATCACATGAAGAAGGTTAAGGCTAAGTTAGGTTTCGAGAACTATGCCAACAAAATGAAGAATGCTATCAATGACGAGAATGTTAGTGCCAATCTTCGCTCTGCAATTCAGAAAGAGATTAAAAAGATGCTGTTGAATGTAACTCAACTGATTGTCATTTCCAATAAGAAAATAAACTTAACCTATACTTAGTTTCTACATAACATCAGTTCTTGGGATCTCTCAATATTCAAAACCATCTTTTTGAGATTTGGTTTAAAATTTTTTTATATCAAAAACATAGATTATCTTATAAAATCAAATAGAATAAATACTTCTCAAAATATAAAAAATGAAAAACAAAAACTGAATGAATCCGTCAAATTAGGTGTAAGTGTTAGACTTTTCTTTATATTTTAAAATGAAGATTTGTAATATTAAATAAGAAAAAAAAAAAAAAAAAAAAAAGAACAAAATGATAGATCTAGAAGAGTGGACTCTCTATAATACAAAAACTAAAAGAGTCTTTACCAAAACCTAGAGAACCTCTACCATGTTCTTTAAAAAGGAAAAACAGTCTTCTTTCTCCCTTATAACTCTTGGGGCCTTAGGCAATGACCTCAGTTCCCTATAATGTTGAGCCACCCCTAACGATTACTAAACACGTGACTAAGCTCCTCCCATAACGTGGGTAATCAAATACCAAGCAATTATATCTCTTTTTTTGTTTTAGAGTTTCAACCTATGGCAATCATATCTCTAAATACATAAAAAGTAAATAGTAGTTATTAAACCCAACATATAAAAGAACAAAAAAATTTATTTATTTATTTATTACTCCGACACATAAAAGAACTCAAAATGATAATTAAAATAGTTACAGAGCACTTAAAACCAATGCGGAGATAATAATAATAATCCAAGAATGAATAATGACATTTAGAGATTTTTAAAACGTACAAACAACTGGCCTCTCTAGATGCAGCAGAAATAACATAACAGTGAATAATAGATAACTCATAATTATACATGCAAACTTATTAGGCTCATAATTCATCAGTAAATATTGGCAACTTCCTCAACTCCCTAATCATTATATTTATCTGGGACTAAGGCTTTGTCCATCACTCCTATATTTTCTCACTTTCTTACATTTAAGATTTTTTGTATCTTTGTACTTTTAACATTTTTAGACCCATGATTGCACTCTAAATTATAGGGGTGTGCATCGGGTTGGGTCGGGTTGAGAGAATTTTTTCAACCTAAAAAAATCTAACCCATTAAAGGGGTCCAACCTAACCCACGTGGATCGGGTTAAATTTATGAGTTTGACAATTTTTTTTTAATTACTATTATTATTATTATTATTATTATTATTATTATTATTATTATTATTAAATTGAGCATTAGAACAATTATTGCTATTATTATTAAATTGAGTATTAGAACGACGCTACCACAAATAAGAGCAAATTTATAATCAAATAATATTGAAAACCATTTTGTTCAGCAAGGAAGCCATCATATAACTAGATGAAGTAATCAAGGCAACAGGACAAGAGAACAAAGAAAAGCTCCCAGCATTTAAAAGATAAAGTTACCTCATGTAACATGCATAACACATGGAGTATAATTAATACACTTATGTCTTCATGCTCCAGTAAGACATCCCGAATCATACTAACTTTCCATTCTCCATTTTCTGCATCTATGAGTACACAAACCGTCGCCTCCATAGGTAGAAGTTTCTGAGGTGAAACTATAATAAAAGTGGATGGATTATTTATCCATTTGTCTTTCCATATATCGATACTGTGGCCATTTTCCACTTGCCATTTAACACCATCTCTAATTAAAGATTGGGCTGCCCGAATGCTCCTCCAAGCGAAAGACTGGTGATGTCATTTTTTAGCATCTATAAACTCTTCATCATGGAAGTACTTATTTTTAAATACTCTATAGAAACAGGGATTTGGATCCGGTGCAATACCTAGGGTATTGCACCGGGTGCAATTCACCCTTCCCTTTCTCACAATTATTTTTTACATTTTATTTTTTAAACTTTTACTTTTTACTTTTATTAACTTTTTTCTTAAATTTTTTTAATCAATGGTTGAGATTGAAAGTTGCTTTTTACAACTATCAATCTCAACCATTGATAGCAATTGCACCCGGTGCAATACCCTAGGTATTGCACCGGATCCAAATCCTAGAAACAGAGTTTTTTCCTTGTTGTAGTTGCCAGCCTTGTTTAGCCAAGAGAGCAATATAAAAGCTCATAAATCTTTGAAGCCCATGCCATCTTTGAACTTTGGCTCTCATACCTTATCCCATTTCATCCATGCTGTTTTCCTTTCATCTCCTTTCTGCTCCCACCAGAAATTTCGAACCATTCTTGTCATCAAACAAACTTTTTGGCAGCAGAAAACAGCTCATGGTGTGTGCTGATTCGGCTTGTGCAACAGCCTTAATGAGTATTTCTTTGCCTGCATTGGATAATAGTCTCTTTCCAACCTGAGAGCTTGTTTGCCAAATGTTCTTTCAACTTTTGAAACGTATTCCAATGCGATCTTCCCACCAGTGATGGCAAGCCAAGGTATTACTCATACTGCTTAATAACTTCAGCCCCAAACAGTTGTTTAATGCTCTCCTGAGTATTCGGAGGTGTGTTTCTGCTAAAAAAACAGAGAGGTCTCTTCTCGATTAAGCTGTTGGCCTGTAGACACTACTCTTAATTTTAATTGAAATATTGATTAACTTATTTTCTTCCTGGCGTAACAGCATCCAAAGTAGATCACACGACACTGTGTGCAGGAAAGTGAAGATTTGTACTGAAATCTATAATTGGTTTTACATGCAACTCACTGAATCCCTGTGGTCTAATAATCAAGTTAGTTTACTAGCAACTTGCGTCTCATCTTTTATTCGATATATAGAACAAATGACATGATGTATTAACTTAAATTAAAGAAATTTCTATAACACTAGCAGTTTAGTATAAAGCAAGTAATTTCATTGTTCAACTTCAACATATATCGGAGGTCCATGCACAAACATTTTGTGAGGTAAGTAGGTAAGGACTAGGAATGAGTAGCTTCTTTCCAATAACACAAAGAATGACAGCAAAAATTGATTCTTTATTCACAAAAGTATCTATGTTGTCATCCATTAGCCTAGTTTTATGCAAATGGATGACAACCTGTGCAAGCACATGTTGGCTTGTCCACATACATGTACACTTAAGAACATCATTGCAATATGGTAGAGAGTAATCAATCATAACAAAACATAAGCCATCCGAACATTTCAAAAGAAAATCCTGAAGTATGAACAAGGAAAAATTAACTGACTCACTTCTTTAAGAATTGGAGCAGGAAGGTAGCATATATATTGATCATCTGGATGTCTTTTCACAACGTTGTTCCCCACTAGAATCCAACTCAGAATAGCATGGGAAAGTGTTCTCATTAGTTGTAGGAACAACCCCCTATTTGAGATACCTTCTTCCAAGAAGCGCATTAATAAAAGGTTGACTTACCAGAATTAAATTCACCCTAGTGATATCAAGAGATTTGAAGTTGTCAAGAGAAAGATTAAGTAAAATTCTAATTAACTCTATGGCTTGAATGTTTCAAAGTAGAGTACTGATCTTTATATAACTGCCCTTTGGTCAGACCTTGCTCTCATCATAAAAGTAGCTCCCCTTTAATGATTTAAGTTCATTAAAAAAAATTGAAAGGGGAAGAAAGAAAAGCAAAAACAAAGCTTAGTTTAAGAAATCATTTTGATGTCAACGCCTTCATCATGAAACATTATGGATAGTTGACTATGAGGAGACGATTAGACTCATAATTACAAGAACAAGATAGCGATATAATTATTTCATCTACTCAAACAGTAAAAGATACGCATGTTGCATGCACCAGGTCCAACACTAGGCTCAAGGACAGCAGAAATACTAAAATAAAACAACTATTAATATAGCAAAGAATATTGATGTAGCAAATAGCAAGAAAGACATGATGACCTGTGATTTGACCAACAAAATTATCCTATACAAAGTCATATGCTATGACAAACTTCAGATGACCCCTTCTAGTAAGGATGAGGTTGCATTGCACTGAGGTGCTTCTACAGTTTCTCTACAAAATTGAATTAATGAAATATGAACCTGAGGTTAATCTATGACTTCTATACGAAGAAAATAAGGCAGTAACATATATTTATTCTAGATTGACAAACTACAACATTTCTATTTCTTATATTTAAAGCTAATACCAATGTATATCCCCGGACTTTTCTCATTAAACTCAGCATTACTAGGTAAGATAAAATATTTGAAAGATCTTGTTTAGAAAATAAAATAAATTTATTAAATTAAGGAGGAAGCTCAAATGAACCTATCAAAAAGAGGGGGGCAAGAGCTCCAATGCACAAAGAATGCTAGTATAGTAAAGTAACTCCTAAAGAATTATAATATAAATTCAGAAGATCAATAAAATTCAAAAAAGGGCATACGAATTTTATTGCATGTATGAATTTGTCAAGAAAAAGGTTCAAAAGATGCAAGAGATTATATAATCTATGTCCAGCATATTCAAGAACATGTAATAGGTGCATTAAAAAAAGTACTATTTTTTGTAAAAAGTACAATTGCACAAAAAGCTACTCAAGAAACAAAAATAATTTCCATTCTTAGATTAAGGAAAAATACAAAAACAGAATAATACACAAACCAAACTACCACTGACCCAACAAAAGATCCTATTAGACTTCAACATCACAGTCAGCAAAACCACCAGGCAAATAAAGTAAAACAAGGTTTACTTTCTTACCTCTTGAAATAATAATTAAGGAAATCCATATACCCTTGTATTTAAAGGCATATAAATCTGCAACATTAGGAAGAGATAAAATTCTTGACCCAAACAGAACAAGCTAATTTACTGACTTCACGTAAACGAAGTATGCCATTTCGAAAAGAAGAGTCAAAGGTCAAACGCTGGGCTTTGTTTAGCACAAATTCAGCCATGAATTTCAACAATGGTGTGGTAACCTGCATTATTTAGTGAGTAAGAAAAGATTCTTGTGAGAGAGAGAGAGAGAGAGAGAGATCTAAGACCATTTAATAAGAATGAGAGTAAAAACAAAGACAAAAACAAAAACTCAAAATGCAACTAACGTGGCTTTATACCTATAGCCGCGGTTTTAAAACGCGGCTATAGCCCCTCCCTTATAAAAAAAATATTTATTCGGCTATACATGCATTCCATTAAAAAATTACTTTTTGGCTGGACCTATAGCTGCGTTTATTCAAACGCGGCTATAGGCCCCTTGAAAAAACGCAACTTAAGGCACTCTAAATGCGGCTTTAGACCTAACCTATAGCCGCGGTTTTAAAAACGCGGCTATAGCCCCTCATTTTTAAAAAATATTTATTCAGTTGTACATGCATTCCATTGGGAAGTTACTTTTTGGCTGGACCTATAGCCGCGTTTTTCCAAACGCGGCTATAGGCCCTTGAAAAACCGCAGCTTCAGGCGGCTTTAGACCTAACCTATAGCCGCGGTTTTATAAACGCGGCTATAGGTTAGGTCTAAAGCCGCGTGTGTTGTAAAACGCGGCTATAGGTCAGTTATAGCCGCATTTTATAAAAAACGCTGCTAAAAAACGCGGCTATAGCTCGCGTTTTTTGTAGTGAACATATAGAAAAAAAAATCATAAAACAATTGATATATGTCTGTATGTATGTTTTCAATTGCATTGCATTGTTCATTAGTCATTACTTATTTAACTTACGTCCTTCACTTATTAAAAAAATGCAGATGCAAAGAGAGGGGCAGAAGCTAATATGCTTAGATCTTAGAAGACAGAAAAGATAATTCTTTTTCCAATTGATTCCACATTTAACCAAAACTAAGATAAATAAAAAATTTTATATCAAGTAAATGAACTCAGTCAGGATAGACCCTAAAAAATAACACATATGGCAGCTACTGTGGACAAGAGGGCCGCATGTCTGATCAACTCCAAATTCCATCACACTAACACAAACCCTATATTTTACGAGTAATTTCATCAGAAGACATGAACGTTGGTCATGACTACAATGGAAATTTCACATAGAGACAAGTGTGCATCTATTAGAGTAGGTGTTCTTCTCCAACCACAAGCACAACACAACCTTCGATATAAATCAATTTCCATAAAATGAAAAGATGCAACAGGGAGTTAGGCTACTCAATCTTGTCCCATGGGCATTTTCACTATTCAATCATCACTACAGCCACTAGGTTGGGTTGCCATTGCTGTCATTGCTGCTGTTAGGTAGGGTAAAATAACATAATCCAAAAAAAAATGAGTACACAAGAGATTATTATCCATTTCTTTCGAAGTTTCCAAATGAAAGTATTGATTTTCACAGTCACTTTAACTTTTCAAAATAAAGACCATATTTCCTTGTCAATGTCTGCACTTTTGGAATTTCAGAAGATTAGCATCCAAGTGATTTTTTTTTTTAATTAGCTCATAGGCTTTTTAAACTTGGAAATCTCTTGTTGAATAGTTCCAGATTATCTTATCCTGCCCTCCACCTGTATTTGAACCTAGAGTTGAGTCTGAGAAAAATCCATCTCTTGGACTTGGTGGTTTTGGTCCCATGGCTTAAGAATTAGAGGGAACCCTTCAATATTCCATGGCCCAACTCTAAAACTCTTTTACTGAACAGAAAAATATCGTCACTATCTAGACCCCTTTTGTCGTACTACTCCAAGCTTTTAATAAGATGGCATTCACTGCATTTTTGTTGATTGCTCTATCTGCCAGGATGATGTCAACAACTTTTTCATTTGCCTTAGGCTTGATGGCTTTACTTTGACTCTCTAGTCTAGCTGTGTCTCTAGCCAAGGACTCCGCTATTAGATCTTACTGGTCCATGGCTGGTGGCCCAGGCCAAAGCCTGCGTGGGACCTCAACGAAAATCTAAGAGAATGAAATGGAGGATAAAGAAAGGACGGTCAAGGAGAGTGAGGATTTTGGGGTTATAGGTGAGGCTATAGCAATATTTTTGGTTGAGAGATTGAGATCTATCGGTATTGGATGACGTTTTGGCAATATTAATTACACTCAATATTGTATGAATTGAAAAGGTAGACTGGGTATAGATCTGTGAGTTATGTTTGGAAGGACTAGTCAGGGAAAACCTCACTAGAGAGTAAAGAGCAATGAGAGAGAGTTGCCAACAGCACGAGAAGTGACGCATGTGAATATGTGATTATAGAAGTAGCATTCATGACTCCATGTGACTAAAGATAAGTAGTGTCATTGACTTCCTTTAAAAGTGGGATATATATATATATATATATATATATATGTGTGTGTGTGTGTGTGTGTGTGTATATATGGTTCTAGCATATGATGTGATAGGCTGCAGAGCTTGTGGAATGGAGACGTGGTTGTGTACATTGTGAGGAATAGAGGTTTTTTTTTTGGTAGAGAAAAGCAATTCATTAAAACTAACCAAGAAAACCAACTGTTTGAGGACGAATCTTCTCATAGTACAAGCCACATTGGTCATAAAACAAAAGCAAAGAAATGTCCACAGGTGGACTATCAAACACTACAAAATCTTGCTGAAGGTGAGGACCTTTACGCACAAGAGCATCCGCACACTTATTAGCTTCACGGAAACAATGCATCAATCTAACCTGAGGCACTTGATTGATAAGAGCCTTACAATCCATGATAAGAGGAGAGTGATTTAAATTGTTGCACTGCTCACTGGTCATCCAATCCAAAACAACCTTGGCATCAACCTCAATTTCCAAAGCCACAATATGCAGCGACAAACACAAAGATAGCCCATCCCTTAACGCCCAAAGCTCAGCTTCCACACTTGTTGCATCACCAATTTGCGAGTGAATCCCTTAACCCACCCACCATTCGAATCACGAACCAGCCCACCTCCGCTAGCTTTCCCCGGATTGCCCAAAGCTGACCCATCTGCATTTAATTTGTACCAACCATTACAAGGTCTTTCCCACCTGACCTGGACCACGGCCTGAACAACCCTCCTGCCTGCCTTCCCAGCACAGCACAAAAATTCTTGCGCGGCATGCACAACACCTCTATACAAATCCTGCTTAGTCCGAATCCCTTTGAACACCATCTCGTTTCTGTGCAGCCAATATTTCCAAATAGCAACAGGAAATAAAATATGCCAAGGTATATGATCATGCCGAACTGAAGATCTCTTAACATTATTTTCCAGCCACTGACACAGGTTTCCGTTGAAGAAACAATGATCCACAATGCCTAGCTTTCTCCAAGAGTGTTTAGCAAACACACAGTCCCTAAGCATGTGGAGGATCGACTCCTTTTCATTCTTGCAGACCGGGCAGTCAACAACCTGAGCAATACCTCTTCCCTGCAGAATCTCTCCCACAGGGATGCTCTGTAAGAAGCATTTCCAAAAGAAAGTTTTAATTTTTGGCATGGTATCCATCTTCCAAATCCAATTCCCTTTAAAGACATTGGGAGGTTCAAAGTCACCTCTAGCAATTCTATAAGCATATTTTTGCTCAAATTCTCCCGAAGGAGATGAGGCCCAAACAAGCCGATCCGCACCTTGATGATTGAGAGGGATAGGAACAACCTTTATAAGGCTGATCAAGTTGCTAGGGAGATCAAAGGAACATCTACTGAAATCCCAACTACCACCATTCCACAAATCAATCACCGAGAGCAGCTCTTCATCCTTACTAAGGGGGCCAACAACCAAGCCTCTTAAGTTGCCCACTGTTAACCATCTATCATGCCAAAAATTAAGAGTGCTATTAGAACCCACTTTCCATTTAACTCCTTTCATGAGGACAAGCTCACCCTGCTTCATTCTAGACCACACATTAGACCCCCTTCTCTTAGGCCTATTATACTTGATACGCAACACCTTAGCCCAATCCTTATCCTTTTCCATTCTAAACCTCCAATTCAACTTCGCAAGTAAGGAGAGATTTTTCGGCTTAGCTGCTTGCAAACCAAGCCCTCCTTCTTCCTTAGACTTAGTCACTCTATTCCATCCAACCATGTGAACTTTCCTTTTGTCTGGGGTGGATCCCCAAATGAAATTCTTGGTCACTCTATCAAGAGCTTCCAAGGTACTGCTAGGCAGCAAGGTACTCTGCATAATATACGTCGGGATGGTGGTAAGCACTGATTGAGCAAGCACAACCTTCCCTGCAAAGGAAAGAAGATGCCCCTTCCAACCAGCAAGCTTAGCTTGCACTCGCTCCACGATGAAATCAAAGTCTCTTTTGCTGGAGCCCGGCTACTTAAGAGGGAAACCAAGGTAAGTACCCAACTTGGGAGTTGACCAAATACCCAACACCTCACACATCTCTTCCCTCTTATTGCCATCCACATTGGGAGAGAAATAAACTCTAGATTTCGCCTTATTAATTTTCTGCCCAGAAATACCACAAAACCCCTCAAGTGCATCCAAAACACTAATGCAATTTTTCATGTCAGCTTTTGCGAAAAGAACCAAGTCATCCGCAAAGAAAAGATGGGACACCGCCAGCCCCCCTCTTGAGGTTTTAACAGGATCCCAAAGATTAGCATCACACTTGTCTTTAATGAAGAAACCCAACACCTCCATACACATGATGAATAAGTAAGGCGACAACGGGTCACCTTGTCTAATTCCTCTAGACGGGTTGAAGGATTCAAGGGCACCACCATTAAACAGCACCTCAACACTGGACGTCGAGATGCAACTCAAAATCACTTTACTCAAGAAGGGAGGAATATTAAACAAGGCAAGGGTATCTCTAGCAAAGCTCCACTCAAGCCTATCATAGGCTTTTTCAAGATCAATTTTTACAGCCATGTAACCCACTTTACCCATTTTTAAACTTAGCGTATGAAGAAGCTCCTGAACAATAATAGCATTATCCACCCCCTTTCGGCCTGGGACAAAAGCCGCTTGAAGAGGAGAAATAAGTCTATCAAGATAAGGCCTAATCCTAGCTACAATGATCTTTGAAATAATTTTGTAAACAGTGTTACAAAGACTGATGGGTCTAAAGCTCCCCGAGGATTCAACTCCTGTATGTTTGGGAATCAACGTAATGAGAGTCTTGTTTATAAAGTCCGGCACCAAACCTTTGTCAAACACCTGCTTAATTAACTCCACAACAGATTTCCCCGTGATCATCCAAAACCTTTGGTAGAAGCCTGCATGAAGACCATCCAGACCACGAGCCTTGAAAGCTTTTAAAGCCCACAACCCATTCTTAATCTCATAATCTTCAATCGGAATAGCTAGGGCTTGAGCTTCCTCCTCAGACAACCTAACAGGCCAGTTAGGGATATCCCAAATTTTCCTAGGAGAATCTTCCATTCCTGTGGTGTAAAGGTTCATATACCACCTTCTAATATAAGCAGCCACCTCAACCTTATCATTAATACAATTACCCACATTATCTTTTATGCTGGTAACCCTATTCCTTCTCCTCCTATTGACAACCGAAGCATGATAATAAGAGGTATTACGCTCTCCCAGCACCAGCCAATTGATTCTAGCCTTCATTGCCCAAAATTCATCAATAAGCTCTTGGACTACAACATACTCCTTTCTCAGGTTTCTTTCTAGCTCCACAAGAAAAACATTAGGCCTATTGGCCATTGCTTTCTGCGCCCCTTGTAACCTGGCTTCAATCTTCTTTCTTCTGGAAAACAAGTTCCCAAACACCTCTTTATTCCACATCTTTGCAGAGTTAGTGAAGTTTTGCACTGCAATCTCAAGGCTCTGATGATTCTAATATAGAACAGATTGTGAACAGATTGGTTACATATCTTATGAGCAGCCAAAAAACTTTATTTTAAAATTGTGCCTAGGAAATATTCAGTCTATAAATAAAAAGTAAATGAAAAAATATAAGTGATAGAACCCATGCCAACCCACCAAGATAAACTAAAATCAATTATATTCTTTATTATTTCTAGATAATATTAGTTTAAACTCACAACCGAATTGGGTAAAATTATAAACTATCACAAACGTCTATAACCATACACAACATTAGAATTTCATAACCAATAACCAAGTTATTCAGTTGATATTATTCAACAAAAATGGAAGATGAATCTTTGAAAAAGAAAGAGAAAACTATCAAACTTACTTTTTGGTCACCAAAATTTCTTCTCCAATGTTTTTATCATGGAGCTACAAAAAATAAACCAAATTTGTTTCTCTTTCTGTTTGGGAAATGAAATATATATATATATATATATATATATTTATATATTTATTAGTGTTGAGAATGTTGTAAAATAATACTCAAATTACCAAGATTGATTATGAAAATAAATTAGGCTCGAGAAAGATCTTCATTTATTTATTTTAGGCTTGAGAATGGTGATTGTTTCTCTTTATTTTATTTTAATTTTGTTGAGTTATCATTTACATTAATTTAATTTTTGAAATTTTAATAATATCTTACTTATCTATATCTATACTATTATTAAAGGGGTTTCTTCTGTTTGAATTTCTCATTTTTTAGTTCAAAAATGCCCCTATACCCTTATATTTAATTAGAAATAAAACTATAGGACAATCTGGTAAAAATAAAACTCTAACTCCCACTAAAATATTGCCTAAAAAATAGGATAATTTTTTTTTTAATTTTCAAATTACTTTATCCACTTATAAATTAAATTTTTAAAATAAAAATTATATATATAAAATTAAAATTCTACAAAATAAGACCACTAAAAAAAAAAACCTCATCACACGCGCTTTGCGCATGTGAGGAGGCAAATTCCTCAATTTTGATGTCTAAAATACCCTCAAATTTACGAGTTTGTAAAATTAAAGTAATAGGGTTATACATGTAAAATTATTGATTCAAAAACTCTTAAATTTTAGCTAAATTTAAAAAACAGTTTCTTTTATCTCTATTTTGGGAAGAAAAAAAAAAAAAAACCTATCCAGGTCATTCTACTGTACCCCTGATATTTTTTTAAGAAATGATACGTCCACAACAATTTTACAATATTTTTACAACAAATTCTAAGTGACAGGTTGTTACTAGTTGTTATTGTTAGGGTAAAAAAGTAATCTTAGTGCTAAATTTATATTTAAACTAATAACAATTAACCACTTGTGATTTATTGTAAAAATATTATAGACATAGTATCCTTCTATTTATTTTAGTGAGGTGGGTACCCACTTAAATCTAATCCATTAATTAGTGTTATTTTAATAGTGACCATTGATTTAAGTTTAGTTTGAAACCTGTTACTGGTAAGCTAGGTCAGTATATAAAAGCCAGAAACAGAAACGAAAAACAGGTGGGTCTCTCTCAACTTCATATCCTCTCTCTCTCTCTCTCTCTCTCTCTCTCTCTCTCTCTCTCTCTCTCTCTCTCTCTCTCTCTCTCTCTCTCTCTCTCTCTCTCTCTCTCGTGTGCTCCTTCCCTTAAAAGAACTCAGATTGCTCCTTCTCCCATGTCCCTCAATTTCTTCACTTCATCCCATCAGCGTCCCTCATTTACTCACCGCTGAGGGTTTCTTAAAAGATCAAATTGTTTTGATTTTGTTTAAGGTAAGTATCTAAGCTGTAATTCTGTAGCTGTTGCAGCATCTTGGAATCAAATTTTGAGTGTTTTCTAGTTTTAAAGTTTGAGAGATTTTGTGTTGCATTTTGGCTAGTACGGAATTTGGTTTTTTGTACTTTTGCTTGCTATTTGTCTTGTTTTGAGAACAGCGTCTCAGGTTGTTTTTGGTGTCTGTCCTAATAAAATTTTCTGATTTATCAATTTTTTTTTTTAAGAGATTGTAGATGAAAATAACGAAATTGTTTTAAACATCCTGTAATTTTATATTGACATATTGAATCAGTCACTCGCATTTTCGGATGGCTAACTAGGGTAAAATGGACTGCTACTTTTGATGCCAATGCTTACTTAATGGCAAGGCTTTCTTTATGACTGTCTCACTAGGTAAATTAAGTTGTATCATATTCATATTTTCATATCAACAGATGCTTATTTTATTTCTTGAAATTTTGTTCGTATGAAATGAAGAGAGCAGGATCCCTGGGCAAATGTTGTTGAGAACATTTCTAATGCCATTAGTTATGTTTTGTGCTTAGTCCAGTGAGTTGATACACAAATAAATTATAGAACTTGAAAGATACATGCTAAATTTTCTTTTCTTTTCATTTAGTACTCTGAGGTCAAAGCACCAGATGGATGATTTGTATTTTAATTTTAATTAGGCAAGATAACCAAGAAGGAATAAGGAAATTTACAGGAAAATTAGGAGTAATTCTTAACTAGTAAGTTTTTCTTACAATTTTTTTTTCTTAACTAGTAAGGGATTCTCTTTTGTTTTTGTTTTTTTACAAAATTATGATTTGGCTTTGTTTTGTGCCCAGAAGCTGCTTGATTATATCATTAAGTCATTCATGTAATTATACTATTAATTATTTTTTAACCTGCTAGTGGACATGTTGATTATTAGCTCTGCACATTCCTTTTATTTAAATTTGTATTGTTGAGTTTTCAAAAAAATTATTTGTAAAAGCAAAGTATCATAGTTTTGTAGAATTCTGTGCACTTGTTGCGAAGCTCTCAATTCCTGATTCTAGTTTAACTTTGGTGTGCGTATATGTTAGCATTGATCTATGTACTTTAGATACATAAATATATTTTCTTTTAATACTAATTTTGGGAATGCATAGGATATATTTGTGAAATTGTCTATTACAAACTTTGAAGTGATGTTAAGCTATTTTTTTTTTTTTTGCATGTTGTGTAGTCTTGAGGGTAATTTGTTAGATTGAGAAATGCACCAGGCTGCTCTCTAAATTGGCTAATTCCCTTCACTTACTACTCACAGAAAATGAGGATCCAATTCAGGGGAGGGATGTATTAGTTTTTGAATTTCTTTTATGTGAGAGATGTATTATAATGTTTTTGCTTGCCTTTTTCTGTAGCATGTCCTATGGCATTCAAAAACACACTCTTTTTGACATCTGGAACTTCCCCGTGTGCTTATTTGACAGTAAGCGTTGCGTAGCTTACTGCATTAAAGTTTATGGCTATAAACAGTCTATGTTGAACATTGCACTCTATCTTGTTTAACAGAATTTTATGAAGTGTATTGTAAGAGTAACCTTGGCTAATTTAGTTCCTACTCTTTTTAGCTAAGCACCTATGACTAAAGGTATGTATTAGATAGCTCATATTGCTATTTAAACAATACAAATTGGGCCTCTCAGGTCCTCTGTATTAGATAGCTCATATTGCTATATTTAAACAATTCAGGTCCTCTTTATTTGTTACGAGAATTACAATGCTAAAGGGTTGCTCTCTTTAGGTGGATACATCATATATTTGTCAATTAGTGATTCATAACGTGTAGCTTGACCTCTCTTTCACAAAAGTCAGAAGGGCCAAAAATTAGTTAGTTTGACTCTCTGTAATTGAAATTTTATTTATCGTTTTTGTTTTTTTGGCTGTTGTCCGAAAAATTGAATTGTTTTTAGGTATTGGGAACCTTATTACTTTGCATCAGTAGGATTTGGGAACGGTGAAATTAGATGATGAGATGAGATTGAAGGAGAAATAGGAGGTGAGAGCTTGAAAAAATACCATGTTGATTATGTTCTGTACCAAAGGGAAGCTTTTTTAGTATTTTATTGATTTCAGGTTTATACTTCCATTACAACATTTGTTTTCTGTCATTTTATTACTAGTAAAAAGAGCAGTGTGCATGAAATTGTCGAATTGTAAGCAATTTGGCACAAGTTAAGCTTGGAGAAAGAACTTAGTTTCCATTACATGCTCATTTCCTTATAATTTATGGGTGTCATCCTTTGTTTCTCTAAGGTTGTTATGAAGAATCTGATTTATAGTTTTAAATTTTGATAAGAGAGTTTTAACAATGAAATCATGTATATTTTATGCCAAAGTCTCCAACCCCAATGAAGATGGAATATTATTGATTTATGGGTTTGTATCAATTATTTTCATAATTAATAGAGAGATGATGAACTCCCCTAGGGTTTTTTTTTTTTTTTTTTTTTTTTTAAGTAAGCATTAGTTGATGCAGCTTTGAAGTACAGTTTTTTTTTTTAAGAAATAGAGCATGTATTGATAAGATTTGAATATAAATTTTAAAAATTATCTGAAGGTGTCTGAAACTAATGCATTAAACAAATATCAGTTTTTCCTTTGGCATCAAAGTTCAAACTTCAAAGAGTGGCAAGAGAGAAGTTTCCGTTAAGATGGTTTCCTTCTCTTTATAGTCCTGAAATACCTGTCCTTTCTCTTATTTGGTCTGCATATTGTAATGCTAAACTTCTCTCATCTTAGTTGTCTATGAGAATCCCCATCTGTGATCTTGACGCTAGAACTTTCCTTTTAGTAATTATAATTGAACTACTTTATTATGATTCATAATGTTGTTATCACCTCCTTGATATTTTCCCCCTTCAGTTCTGATTTGATAATACCATTCTATGAAATAGAGCAAGGACAAGCCATTGGGAGTCAATGCATTGAAGTGGTGCTAAAGGACTCGGCTTTGTCATATTGCTAACTAGAATATAAGCAGTGCTTAAGGTCATATTGGGTCTGGAGAGAGGAGTTGCAGATGATGAATGACCTGTAATTGATAAAGTTGCAATAAGGGAATGCTCACCCCCCCCCCCCCTCCCCCCCTTTCTGAACTAACAGCTTGTGCAAACCTTAATTAAACATGGGATGGAAACTTTCTTTTATATGATGAATATTGTAAATACTATTGCAGTTTAGCATCCATCTTAATTATTACAAATAAGTTCATAGCATCATTTTTTAGTAAGTAGAGATACTTTAAATCAATGCTTTGAAAAGTTGTTATTTTTTCTTCTCCCAAGTTGATATCTTCTTTGTCTGATTCTCTGTCTATCTTTCTCTCACTCCGGCCTGTGGGTGGGGGTAGTAGCTTCCAACTGATTCGCATATTTAATATAAGCTATCAAAACTATATCTTTTGATAAAAAAATATATATATAAAATAAGCTACCAGAAATTATGGAAAACCAAACAGACATATGATGTATGCAATCTTAGCTATATGATGTATCTAAATTATGTAATTGACCTAAATATATTAGTTTACCCATCTAAACGATGCATGCATAAATGACATTTAAATCATGGGATTTACTATCCTTAGGAAGTTAAGATGATAAATTCTATAGCATGGGAATAAAGATGATAAATTCTATAGCATGAAAATACTAGAGGACGTTAAGATGAAAAATTCCTTAGTAAGCATTGATTAAAAAAAGGTAAGACTAGGGGAAATTTTTTCTATGACTATCAAATTATAGACACGCTTACTGGACATTGGTATTTTTATTTGGAACGTTGCTATCATCTAATATGACATCTTCATGATACCAATGTGACTAAGGAACAATTTGTTTCATTGAAAAATATGATGCTATCCTCGCAATCAAAAAAAAAAAAGTCTAACATAACCAAAAATATTGATTTTGATGCATTATGGTAATTTTCAAAGTTTGTAAGTGTTTTAATCATTTTGAAAGTGTCAAAAGATGTATAAGTCATTTGCGTTGTTTTAAAGCTATTTTGTTCATTTTAAAGTGCTTCTTTATATTAATTTTGGAAGTTTTAAAAATCTATTTTAGTCGTTTTCAAATTTTAATGTTTTATAGATATTTAAGATATTTTGAGGTTTCATGGATGTTTAGGTACTTTTCAAATTTTTGTGGGGAATTTTAGTCATTTCTATATGTTAATGAGGCTATTTTAGTCAAAGAGTTACTTGGAGAGGTCACGTAGCATCTTAAGCTACTCATCAATAATTTTTTTTTTACCATATTGTTAGTCATGTTAGTCCCCATTAGTTTTTATGTATATAATTTATCATCTTTTAAATTTCAGTAAGTATACAGCAAAATACAACAACATAATGACAAAAGAAAAAATTTTAAGTTCTACCGAGACTTTTAGGGGGAGGGGGGTGTGAAGCAAATAGAGTGGTTATATAAAATTTTTGTTGTCAATTTGGTCTTGCAAATAAAGGTTTAGGAGGTATTTTGGTCATTATTAAATTTTAAGGGACTTTTAGTCATTTTTTAGGTTCTAAGAGTATTTCAATCATTCTTTTAGGTTTTAAGGCTATTTCGGTCATTTTTTAGGTTTTAAGACCATTTCAATCATTTTTAAGGTTCTAAGGGTATTTTGATAATTTTTTTAGGTTTTAAGGGTATTTCAATAAAATTAGAGGGTTTCGGGGGTATTGTGGTCATTTTTTTAGTTTCGAGGGCATTTTGGTAAATTTTTAGGTTTCAAGTGTATTAAGTCATTTTTTAGGTCCTAAGGATATTTTTGTCACTTTTTAGGTTATAAGGTCATTTTAGTTATCTTTTAGGTTTCAAAGTCATTTCGGTCACTTTCGAAGTTTCAAGGTCATGTGGTCATTTTGTTTGTCCTAGGGGTATCTTGGTCATTTGTTAGGCTTCATTGTTATTTTGGTCATTTTTTTTTAGGTTTTATGGTAATTTTGGCCTTTTTATAAGTTTTAGGGTAATTTGGTCAAATTTTTTTTGTTCTAAAGGTATTTTACTCATTTTTAAGTTTCTTGGTTATTTTAGTCATTTTTTGGGTTTTATAGTTGTTTTGGTAAATATTTGTTTTTTTAAGTTTCAGGGTGATTCTACTTTTTTTTTAAGGTTGTAAGGGTATTTCGGTCATTTTTTATGTTTCAAAGGTATGGTAATTGGTGAGAAAAAAAAAAAAAAAGAACCATCAAATATGATAAAAGTATCACCAAATGTGAGAAATCTACGATCTAATGTGATGTTGAAATTGCCTAATGTGACAATGGAACCATCGAATGTGAGAAAAAGAGAAGGAGACCACCAAATGTAACAAAAGTACATTCATATGTGATGTTGGTACTACTTAATATGATAATATAATCATCAAATTTGAGAAAAATAAAATAAAAGAATAACTATATATGACAAAAGAACTGTCAAATTTGATATTGGAGCTACATAATGTGATAGTGGAACCATCAACTTTGAGAAACAAATAAATGAACCACTAAATGTAACAAAATAACTGTTAAATGTGAAGTTAGAACTGCACAATGTGAGGAAGGAACCATCAAATGTGAGAAAAAAGTAAGGGAATCACCAAAATGTGAGAAAAGAACTGTCACATGTGACGTTGGAACTGCTTAATGTGACAATGTGACAATGAAACCATCAGATTTGAGAAAAAAAATAAAGGAACCACTATATGTGACAAGAACTGTCAAATTTGATTTGGAATTATACAATGTGATAATGAAACCATGAAATTTGAGAAACAAATAAAAGAACCAATAAATGTAACAAAATAACTGTCAACTGTGATGTTAGAACTGCTCAATGTGAAGATTGAACCATCAAATATGAGAAAAAGTAAGGGAACCACCAAATGTGAGAAAAGAACTGTTACATGTGATGTTGAAACTGTACAATGTGAGAATGAAACAATCAAATGTGAGGAAAAAAAAAGGTAAGGGAACCACCCAATGTGATAAAAGAACTATTACATGTGACATAAATAGAGCATATGTGATGCTGGTACTACTTAATATGACAATAGAACCATTAAATTTAAGAAAAAAAAATAAAGAAACCACTATATGTGACAAAAGAACTGTCAAATGTGATATTAGAATCACACAATGTAAGGATGAAATAGTCAAATGTGAGAAAAAAAGGTAAGAAAACCATCAAATGTGAGAAAAGAATTATCATATATGAAGTTGAAATTACATAATGTGAGGATGAAATCGTCAAATGTGAAAAAAAAAAAAATAAAAGAACCACCAAATGTGAGAAAAGAACTATCACATATGATGTTGGAACTATATAATATGCGAATAGAACCGTCAAATTTAAGAAAAAAAAAATAAAGGAACTACTATATGTGACAAAAGAATTGTCAAATGTGATATTGAAATTGCACAATGTGATAATAAAACTGTCAAATGTGAAAAAAAAAAGTAAGGGAGCCACCAATGTGAGAAAAGAACTATCACATGTGATGTTAGAACTGCACAATGTGAGGATGAAACAGTCAAATGTGAGAAAAAAGTAAAGAAACTGCAAAATGTGAGAAAAGAACTGTCACATGTGAAATTGAAACTACACAATGTGAGGATTGAACCGTCCAATGTGAGAGAAAAGTAAAGGAACCACCAAATATAAGGAAAAAACTAGCACATGTGATGTTGAAGCTGTATAATGTGAGGATGAAACTGTTAAATGTGAAAAAAAAAGTAAGGGAATCTCCCAATGTAACAAAAGAACTGTCACATATGACAAAAATATAGTAGATATGATGTTGGTACTGCTTAATATGACAATAGAACCATCAAAATTGAGAAAAAAAAATAAAGGAACCACTATATGTGATAAAAAGAATTGTCAAATGTGATATTGAAACTACACGGTGTGATAATATAACTGTCAAATGTGAAAAAAAAAAAAAAAAAGGAACTACTAAATGTGAAAAAAGAATTGTCAAATGTGATGTTGAAACTGCACAATGTGAGGATGAAACTGTCAACCGTGAGAAAAAAATAAGGGAACTATCAAATGTGAGAAAGAATAGTCACACGTGATGTTGGAATTGTACAATGTGAGAATGAAACTATCAAATGTGAGAAAAAAGTAAATGAACCATCAAATGTGAGAAAATAACTATCACATGTGATGTTGGAACTGCACAATCTGAGGATGAAACTGTCAAATGTGAGAAAAAAAAATAGAATCACCTAATGTGACAAAAGAACTGTCACATGTGACAAAAATATAGCAGATGCGATGTTGGTACTACTTAATATGACAATAGAACCATTAAATTTGAGAAAAAAAAAATAAAGGAACCAATATATGTGACAAAAGAACTGTCAAATGTAATACTGGAACTGTACAATGTGAGAATAAAATCTTTAAATGTGAGAAAAAAGTAAGGGAACCACTAAATGTAAGAAAAATGTGAAGATGAAACCGTCAAATGTGAAAAAAGAGCTGTCACATATGATGTTGGAATTGTACAATGTAAGAATAAAACCGTTAAATATAGAAAAAAAGTAACCTAGTATAGCAGGTTACCTATTAGTAGGTATCGTACCCCCTTTTTTGGGGGTACTGTAGAATTACCTTTATTTATGTTATATTCATAATTTTATTCCTTTTGCTGATGTTTTCTCAAGAATCTAATATGACTTTACTTTTGCAGACCAACAAAAAAGATTAGTAAAAGCAAAGAGAATTGAGTCTACTCCTTTAGGCAAAGCTCAAATATTTCATTTATCGACACCACTCAAGCATCAATGATAGCATCTTTAGATTCAATTAAGCTTAGAGGTTTTGTATTTGCTCACTATTATATGTTGTAGGAAGTGTAGATTTCTCACCATCTTTAAAACATTGATCTCCCATGCACATCATGCACACCAAGCTCCTGTTGTTTATAAATTATTAGTGCTCATTCTAAATAATATAGAGAAATTAATTAAAATTAAAAAATGATGTGAGAAAATCATAATATTATTTATTATTAATATTCTATATTAGTAATTTACACGTGCAAGGCACGTGTTTCAAAACTAGTATTCTAAAAAACAATAGTTAAACTCGATCCTCTTGAAAACCCATTGTCAAAAACCCATCTGAAAACATGGCCCATGCCCGGCCACTTAAATCAAACCCAACTCAATCTCATTAAAATTCTTATTTCAAATCCAACCCACACCAGCCTTGGCCCACCTCTTGACCCATTCTGAATTAAACCCATTCAATTCAAGTCCAATCTCAAAATTTAACCCATTCCACCATAAAGCCAACCTGAAACCTCACTTAAGAGCTCTTAAAGAACTCAAGCCCAAGCCTAGACACAGATCCAAACATTAGCTCAAAAGTAAAACATAACATTTTTCTTTTTTCCAACCCAATCCGAAAATTACCACTAAGCCCAAAATCTCCACTTGAATTCTCAGCCCAGAATCCAGATCACTCATAAGCAAACCCATGTCTCTCGCCATTCTCAAAGCCCAGCCCAAAACTGTTAAATCCAACCCTCTAAATTCAGCCAATTAAGTTCACAAATAATAAGCTCCTTTAAATAGAAAGCCTATAAATATAATAGATTTTGACAAAATTTTTCACAATTTTTAACGTGGCAGATTGTTGGCACAAGACAAAAATGTGACATCCATAGTGAGATTAAATAAATATTAATAAAATTTGCCAACTCAACTATCAAACGATGTTGTTGCATTAACAAAAATGAAAATATGAAAGGAAAGAAGCAATAGAGATTTATTGCCATGTGAGTGTTTTTTATTAGTTATGGGTCAACCATTTTGAGTTACAGCATAATGAGAGAGATGAGTTTGATTTGTATCTAAAAAATGTCATGATATAAGAAATTTGAATTTGAATTGTTGTTAAAGACTAAAAGCGGCGTGAATCTATTACTCTTTTATCCAAACAAAATGCCATGAGTATTTTTTGATTTGAATGCCATGAGTATTATATCATACTTATCTTCTTTTTTTTTAATTAAAAAAAATATATATATATCCGTGAGTCCCTCATTTTTATTTGTTTGATTTCTTTAAACAATATATCATATCATACTTATCCTTTTTATTGTTGAGTGTATATCAAATTTATCTTCTTTTTCATCATAATATCATACGTATCTCAATAAAAATAAAAAATAAAAAAATAAAAAAATCTTAGGTATCTAACTATCAATCTACTTATTACTTACTTAGTAAATAAGTAATTGGTGTTTTGTTCTGTTGCATTGCATGGTGTGCCTTTGAATCAGTACTAGAGCTTAGTTGATGAACGGATTACATATGTGGGCTGGGCTCAAGGGTTGGGTTATTTCGTGGGAGTTATGGGCCTTTTTATGTTTTCCCATTTTGTTTCGGCGGGCTTGTGGGCATGTTGGGTATGTTTGGGATGTGGGTTCAATGGTTGGGTTTTGGGTGATCGCTTTCCTAGTGCTGGACCATTATTCCTCTCATATCGGCATCAATACCGTTTTAAACTTCCTAGTTAGTTCAAGGAGTTGTGTCCAAAATCAGGCCCAATGAAAGTGGATGTCCTGGTAGTGTTTATCTTCATCATACTAGCAGAGTTGGACCATAAGCTTTTTTATTTTATTTTATTTTTAATTATTTTTAATTTTATAATAAAAATGGGTCTTTGGTGTGAACTAATCATCCCACACCATGTGATGACCATGAATAATACTATGTGTGCCACCAAAACTTTGATGAGATTATCATTATGGACACAACACATTTATTGAAACGTCACTACTTAAAGTAACTGTATAACTCCTACCAAATATTATATGAAGCAATATAAAAACTTCTACCCAATAAGCCACACCCCACGGTGATATGACCAAGGGCTGTTTAGTTACACTATATCTTTGTCCATCTAGTTCACTGTCAAAGGAGAAAGTAATACATACTATATGTTATATGTTATAATCTATATAGGTCTCGTCTCATGCTTGGACTTCTTATGTAATGTACGAAATCTTTTAGACATTAGAAAACAGTCAAGTTAATATAATAATTCAATGTTACGTGTAAATAATTTTGAAAAACATTATGGAACCTTGATTGTGGTAGATAATTAGGGAGAATGGCAGTCGCGAGAGAGGGCAGCTTTTTTTAAAAACGAAAAACTACAAATGCTCCTTAAAAACTACTCGCTTAATGCATTGGTGTAGGCAGCTTTTTTTAAAACAAAAAACTACAAATGTTCCTTAAAAACTACTTAGTGCATTGTTGTAGGCCAATCGCCAGGCACCCACGGCACAGCCGCCGCCGAAATACTTAACGGAAATATCATTTGAACACCTAAGGTGTTATTCCACTTAAAAGGAAATTCAACAGTAGGATATTGACATTAAATTGAGAAAATAGCCAGTGTGATACGATCTAGATACTATCTAACATCCAAAACAAAGCTCCAATATTAATTGCTTTGATAAAATTTATGCGTGCATATAAGATGTAATTCTATTAAAATATTAAAAGGTGGTGTGGTGGGATGTCTTTTTAAAATACAACGGCATGTTAATATAAATTATAATAGATAACAAAAGTGCATAAAGGTTTGATCCATAAAAAAATTTCCACAAATTATCTAATTGGTGACACTAAAGAGACATTGGAATTTCATGTGCATTCTCAAAGAAAATATGTTGCAAGGATCTTAAGTCTACATTCTTTAAGAATTCAGATTTGACTATTAAAATCAATCTGTAACAAAAAAAACCTAGCTACAACATATATGCAAATGAAATCCAATTAAAACACAAATTTACTAAATGGACAAAGTCTAACACCAAGTATGAAATAAATAGGAAGAAAATCAGGCTATTCTAACCTATCAGTTTGTTCCAACAACTTTTGTTAACGATTACCCAAGTGTTTTATTTTGCATAAGAACTCAACAAATCTGTATTTTAACAAAATAACTGGGTAAGAGGTAACCTTTCAGATTTGACTATTAAAATCAATGGTAACACTCCCAATGTCATCAAAACAAAAGGTAAAGGTGATAATTTGAGACCAAAGCATATAAAGAAAGATACTAAACCCATATATTTTTCAGTAGGGGTAAAAGAAGAGGCCTAGACAACTGATCAGCAGGGGAAAAATATTTTGATATAGATACAATTTGAATAGGGAAAAGCACCTGTGAGAGAGGTGGCTCGAAATTGAAGCTTGAAAACATGATTTGTGAACTCCTTGAGTTTTACATCGCAACTCTTGGGAAAACTTAATTAATTAAAAAAAAAAAAAAAGAAGCTTGAAAACATCGAAAAAAACAAGAACGTAGGAGACAAAAATCAAAAGAGGAGTAAATGTTTCAATAAATTATAAAAAAAAAAAAAAAACTGAATTTTAGACACAATTAAAAACAACATATATGAAATGAAATAAGTTTGTTTAATGCAACAGGTATATATGTTTTTCAGAACCCAAATGGAACCATAAAGACCAAACTGAACCATGGAGATTTTCAGTGACATCCCTCTGTATAGATGCCCAAAAGGAATTTAACCCAAAAACCCTAAACTAAAGCATTCTTACCCAGATTCCTTAATCAAAATCAATCAGACCAAAATAATCAAATCTATATAATATTCAATCCACAAATGTAAATAAAAAAATAAATAAAAAACACACTTTACGGACGGCGTCACTGGGTCTGATGGTGGTGGACCGTGGGAGATCTCCCTCTATCCTAGTCTCTTTTTGGGTATAGCAAAACGGTTGTCCCTCTTATTAAAGAAGAAACAAAAGCATACCAAGAAATTAAGAGAATCAACCCATCAATTAACAATAACAATCTAAAAAGAACCCTCATCGATTTAGCAGTTTAAAGAAAGAAAAAGAAAAAGAAAAAGAAAAAAATAGACATAGAAACATGCTATGTTGACCTTGGGAAGGTTTTGTAGAGAAGAACCGGCAAAGAATGCAGCAAGAGCAGATGGCCAAGGAGTGATTTTATTTGTCTTATCACCTGGTGGAGGGAATGGGTGCACAACTCGCCTAGCCCTACTGCTCTTCATCTTGCGTGTCACCCAATAGCAGAAAACGCACAGCAAAGCAAAGAAGACAAGCCCAGTCCATATGATCAGGATGATGCTCTGCTTCTTTAGGAATGGATCAGAGGGTTCGTATGATACTGACAGAGTTGGGGACGCGATTGGTACAGGGTGAGAGCCATTGAAGGGGACTGCCAAAGACATGTTGAAGTCACCATGCCAAAAAAACAGGCTCTGGTAATTTCTTCTAATAAACTTGGCGTCATATTCTAACGACGTCGTGGAGATTGGTACTCATGAGAGACTCGAGGAGAGCGCGCATGGTGTTGCGGCTTCCAGAGGTTTGGTTGGTTCAAACTTCAAATTTCAAACTGGGTCGTAGCTTATCAATCATCTTCTGTTGCTAGCTAGTAGGCGGTAGACATGGCAAAACGGGTTAAAATTTTCTTATCCGACCTGTCTGACCCGAAAAATACTAGACCCGAACCCGATTTTTTTGACCTGAAATAAAAACGGGTTGACCCGTGATCTAACCCGAGTTTTTCGAGTTTTTTGCGAATCAACCCGACCCGACCTGACCCGCAACCCGATCCGTACCCGAATAATTTTTTTAAAACTTTTTTTTTTGGTAAAAAAAAAAAAGTAAAATTAAGACAATAGTAGTTTAATTGTTTATTGTGAGTTTTAAGGAAACAATTGATACATTTACATATGCAAATTAATTGAAAGATAAAAGGTTGAGCATTATATAATGAGTAAAGATTTTTAGATAGTAAATAACAAAGTACATGCCAAGATAATATGGTTACAGTAGAGTTAAAAATATAGATTTAAAATTGTAGACATGTGTGAAAAATATTTACAAGTGTAAAAATAGTGAAGCCAAAGTATCAAATTAGCATAAATTATGAATGCTTAGACTCATTTTTTAACAATTTATGTCCAAAATAAACGGCTTTTCAAAATAAATTATGATATTTCCTAGAGTGTGTGTTGCTTAACAATGATATGATATTCATAAAAGAGACCATGTATAAATAAGTAAGCAATCCAATTTTAATGTATATCTCAAATTGAAATAGAGTGCCAACCACAATTAATAATAGATTATAAAATTAATTTTTAAGATTGTAAATTTCTTATATGTTTTTATTTTTTATCAATGAGTTATCCAATAAGTAATTTGTAATTTTGTTTTATATTTTGGAATGTTAATATTGTGTAGAAATAAAACATGTGTATTTGTTTTACTTATATTTGTGTTATTTTGTTTTAGATAGCAATGTTAGGATTTGTATAATTTTAAAATTATTAAATAAATATTAATAAATTTAACTGAATTTATTCTTGATATAAGTGGTGAAGTCAAAATAATGCATTTTACATAAAATAATTTGTTGCATAACTTTTCAAATGACAAATACATGTTGTTTTATTTAAAAAAAAATAAAAAATCACGTGAAAAATACGGGTCAATACGGGTCAACCCGACCCGACCCGACCCGCAACTTGATTGACCCGAACCCCTTTTTAACCCGCTTAAGATGACCCGTTTTTGACCCGTGACCCGTTTGACCCGCAACCCGATTGATCTGAACCGAACCGAACCCGAACCGACCCGCCTGTTTTGCCATGTCTAGTAGGCTGGGTGGTGATTTTGTGTAGTTTTTTTTGAAGTGGATTCTTTGTTATTGATTTGGTTGCCAATCAAATCAATAACAAAGAATCCACTTCAATGGTTGGTGCTACTCGCACCTCGTTTTGCTAATTTCTTATAGCCTGGTTTGTTGTCATGGATGTTAGTGCTGTGATTTGCACCCTGTTCTGTTGTCTAGTGTTTTAATATGTTCTATTGTGGTGTTTGTCATGGTGTGGTTGGGGCTCTTTTGTTGTTTCTGGCTCTGTTTGCTGCTTGGCAGCGTGTTTTCAATAATATTCTATTTCTTATTGGAAGGAGGAATCTTAGTGTAATTTAAATGTAAGTGATTAGACTATAGTTTTTTTTGGCAAAGTGGAGTCCAAAACTCTTGCCAATTGCAACAATTCCTATTCCATATCAAAATTGGGATCTCCTTATCAGTAACCTAGCTTACTTTTTCATGTGGCACTAAATTCCATAACATGCCTGCTTTTGAGAGGGAAAAGTTTGGCTCTAAAAGGATGGTTGGCTAGATATTGAGTTTTTCTCCTTCAAACCTACAATTAGGCAGCAGGAACTTTAAGAAAGTGTGGGGATCTACGAGCGGTAGCTTGGGCTTAGGGTTGCTGATTGGGAAAGAGCTTGTGGGTATGTGTGTGTGGGGGTTAATATATGATTTGCTCCTTCCTTTTGGTAATCAAATTGGTACTTGGTATTATTGAATTAGAAATAACGATTTTACATGTCCCTATTAATCAGGCGCACAATGAAACATAGTTGACGTGTGGAAAAGGAAAGAAGTGATAGCTTTGAGGTTCAGCATATTTGGTTTGCTTTATTGGTTTTAAGTTCTTTGATACTTCCCTTATCATGCACTGCAGTGAATAGGATATATGATCCTTGTGAAAGATTTATTCTTTTGTTACAAATTTGACCATAGTTCAAGAATTATAATACTTTGGGCTCTTTCTTAAGTCAACTACGAGGAACTAGGTGTGCTTAAAACTTAGTTAACTTGCTTAAGATTTTGTTTTTATTTTTAGTTGTATGCTCTTATTCCTATTTTTTGCATTATTCCCTGATATTGTTATGTTCCTTCATTTCATTCAGGTTTGACTGTGATTGGAAAAAGATTGACGCATTCGTTGGGTCTAAGACAGTTGTATAGGTAATCTCAAATGCAAACCTATCAGAGGAGAAAGGAATGAAGGAGAGAGATTAAAGATTAAGAGCAACTACAAAGTTGATTTATTTAGGTACTTATCTTTTAGGTGCAACAGTTTCAAGCACACGGAGTAGCTGTAGGATACATCATTTATTTAATTATTAGCTTACTTAAACACAGAACCTAAGTTGAAATAAAAACTAACCAATGTAATAAGATTAAACAATTACACTCATACATAATTTAAACGTTATCCTTACTACACTACATAGATATTAATTATGAATTCTTGGATTTGAAAAAGAAGAGCATTGGAGTAGGCTTGAGTGTTATAGTTGAAGCACTACAAAAAACGTAGCTATAGCTGACCTATAGCTGTGTTTCTATAGACGTGATCTATAGCCGCGTTTTTTGGGTCTATAGTTACGTTTAATAAACGCAACTATAAGTCCAGGTAAATAGAATTATTTTTTCAAGGATCACCTATAGCTGCGTTTAAAAAAATGCGGCTATAGGCTAGCTAGAGCCATCCAGCCAAAAAAACAAAAGGATAGCCTAAATTTTTTTTTAAAGGCCGACCTATAGCTGCATTTTTAAAAACGCGGCTATAGGTACGACCAAGAAAAGGGAATGACCTCTAGGCTATGGGTAACACCCAAAAAATAAAAAAAAGGGATGACTTGACCCCCCACCTACCCCATTTGTTCCCTACCACTCAATTCAAAATATCTATGTTCTCTCCGGCCACACATTTCTCTTATCTTCTTTTCTTTTCTTTTCTTTATTCTTCTTCTCTTCTTTCTGTTCTTTTCTTTTTCTCTCAACGCAACCCACGCACTCTTCTCCCTCATTGTCCCACCGGTACACTCCACACCATCATATACTTCAATTTTCAGGCAATGATCACCGGAAAACTTCATTGGAAAAGCTAAGGCTCACTCATCTCTACCATTTGAGGTAAAAAAATTTATAATCTTTTTATGGGTATTATACTTTTGGTAGAGGTTAAACAAGTGTTAGATTTAATAGATGACTTGGTCAATTAGGAATAATAACACCAAAGCTCTAGACGGAGTAAGAGTTGCTACTCACACTAGGTGAATATTGATTATAATTCAAATTATTCTTATGTTTGTTTGTTACATTGGTATCTCGACATTTTATAGTAGTAACATGCTTTTGAGGATGATAAATTTGTTAGACATTTTTTGTTTGCATTCATGGAATATGATACTACAATTTTATTCGAAGAACATGCACATGCTTATCTCACTTGCATTTTGCAAATGAAAATGATTTTTGTGGTATCCAATCTCACATTTATTCAAATTATTGATAAGGTTTTACAAATTTTCATTATCTATATAGTCTGAGAGATGTTGAAGGAGCCATTGTACGTACTCATAAAGATCACTTGTCTTCTTGCGTTAGTAGAGAAAATTCACATGATTCACTATGTCCTCAAGTGAATTGTTAGAACATTTTTGTTGCATATCACACTAGGGGTGGCAAAATGAGTGGATAGGTGTATAATTACCCATTTATATATAAATTAATTATCCATTACCAATTTAACTCATTTAATCAGTAACCAACCCATTTAGCCCAATATGATCCAAATACCTCTAAAACTACTTGAATACCCTCTTGACATCCAAAATTACCAAAATACCCTTAAATACCTAAAATGACGCAAATACCCCTACACTTCCAAAATTACCAATATACCCTTGGACATCCAAAATTATCCCCAAAATCTCTAAAATGAGCAAATTATTCTCAAAATAGCTAAAATGAGCAGAATACCCACGAAACCTCCAAAATAACCAAAATACCCCTGATATCTCTAAAATCACCAAATATGCTTTTAAACCACTAAAATAACCAAAATACCTCCAAAATCTCTAAAATGAGCAAAATACCCCCCAAAATCTCTCAAATGAGCAAAATACCCCCCAAAACCTCTAAAATGTCCAAAATATCCCCAAAACCTAAAAAATGACCAAAATACCCCCAAAACCTAAAAAATGACCAAAATACCCCCAAAATCCAAAAAAATGACCAAAATACTCCTGAAACCTAAAAATTACCAAAAGTCATAAAATGACCAAAATACCCTTGAAATCTAAAAATGACCAAAATATCTCCAAAACCTAAAAAATGACCAAAATACCCCCTCCCCAAAACCCAAAATTGACCAAAATGCCCCTGAACCCCAAAAAACGACCAAAATACCCGAAAACCAAAAAATGACGAAAATACCCCCCTAAACCCAAAAAATGACCAAAATAATCCCAAAACAGGAAAAAAAAAAAAAAAGGCCAAAATACCCTTGAAACATAAAAATTACCAAAATACCCCCCCCCAAACCCATAAAATTACCAAAATACCCCTAAAACCTAATAAATTACCAACATACCCAAAAACCTAAAAATTACCAAAATACTTCTAAAACCTATAAATTTATTGAAGTAACCAAAAAATATAAAAATTATTGGAATACCCCTAAAGCCTAAAAGATGACAGAAATGCCCTTGTAACATAAAAATAACTGAAATACCCTTAGAATCTAAAAAGTGATCAAAATAACCTCGAAACCTAAAAAATTACCGAAATCCTCTCAAAACCTATAAAATGACTAAAATACTCTTAGAACCTTTAATTTGTCGAAAATATCCTCGAAACATCCAAAATGCCCTAAACCTCTATTTAAGCAATTTTAGATGTTTCAAGTTTATTTTGGTCATCTTACATGTTTAGGGTAATTTTGGTCATAATTTAGGTTTTAGGGGATTTTATTGATAATTTTTTTAGGTTTTAGGGTTATTTTTGTTAATTTTTAGGTTTTGGGGTATTTCAATCATTTTTTAGATTTCAAGGTATTTTGGTAATTTTATAGGTTTCAAGGGTATTTCAATCATTTTTTAGGTTTTGGAGGTATGTAGGTCATTATTTAGGTTTAGGGGGTATTTTGATAATTTTATAGGTTTAGGGTGTATTTTGGTAAATTTTAGATTTTAGGGGTATTTCGGTTATTTTTTTAGGTTTTGGGGGTATATTCGTCATTTAATAGTGATAGGCCACAAACACGTTGACCCCTTATGATTAATTAGATTGATTAATTGGCCTAGTTTTTAATTAATCAAGTTAACATGCAAATTCACGTGACAGCACAAACAAATCACCAAAACTAAAGTATGTAGCAGAAAATAAAAGACACGGTGATTTGTTTACGAATGGGGAAAACCTAACGGCAAAAACCCCACCGAGTGATTTAAGGTCACTACTCTCGAAACTCCACTATTATCATAACAAGCGGTTACAAGAATGGAATCCGAGTACTTTACCAACTTACAGTTGAACCTTTACCTCAATATCCAATTGGACTTGTTCTGTAGTAACAGTTTCTCCTCTTGATGTACGGCTCCGAGTATGTGACTAACTAATTGCGCGGATCCAAGTATGCGACTTCAATTCACCAACTAGAGAGAGAGAGTTGTTGGCTGCAAAGTTCTTCAAATCATCTACACGATGAAGATCAAGAAGATACTTGGTTACAAAACCCTACAGTGCACAATACACAGCAACTTCTTCACAAGAGATGAACTAGGGCACAAACTTTGTCTTTGATCACAAATTGCATGTACAAGAATTACTCAATGCTTGTGCAACTTGCATCTGTTTGACGGCCCTTAAAACAATCCTTTTATATGTCTAGTGTTAGGAGAAAAGAAGTCCTAAAGACACATTCACGGATTGGAATTAAAACAGAACTGAAAATCTGTTTTCTTTAAATCTCGACAGATAGAGGTGTCGAGGATCTGTAGAGAAGCTGTCGAGCCTTGGGGCTGAAACAGCTTCTAAAGCTCGATAGATGCATGTGTCGAGACCAGGTGTCGAGATTTAGTAACTTGCACTTTCCAGCTTGTTTCTTGGACAGACTTGATGACTTCAACACTTGATCTTGAAACACTATTTCTTGAAGTGTTAAACACATCCTAAATCTACCCAATTACAAGTAAAGTGCGTTTTGTCAAAGGATAAGCCAATTACATAAAATAGTGACAAATGTTACAAACGTGAACTACATATGTCCTAACATATAGTTTTTGGTCGGTATTTTGGTCTTTTTTTAAGTTTTGGGGTTATTTTGGTCATTTTTTAGGTTTTGGGGTATTTTGATAATTTTTTAGCTTTCAGGGTATTTTGGTAATTTTCTAGGTTTTAGGGGTATTTCAATCATTTGTTAGGTTTCGGAGATATTTTAGTCATTTTTTAGGTTTTGGAGGTACTTTGGTTGTTTTTTAGGTTTTGAGTGTATTTTCGTAATTTTTAGGTTTCGGGGTTTTTTTTTGGTCATTTTTGTGGATTTGGGGATATTTTGGTCATTTTTTAGGTTTTGGGGGTATTTTAGTCATTTTTAGGTTTTGGGGGTATTTTGGTATCTTTCTTGGTTTCAGGGGTATTTTGGTCACTTTTTGGGTTTTGGGGGATATTTTGGTCATTTTTTGGATTTCGGGGGTATTTTGGTCATTTTTTGGAAATTTAAATTTTATGTTGTTTATTTAAATTTTAGATGGGTTTTAGTGGGTATTAGTGGGTTTAACCATTAAGACCCATATAATTAAATAACCTAATGAGTCTTTACCCATTTAACCCAAATATTCAAATGGGTTAGGTTAAAACTTATCCAAATTAAGTGAGTAATGGGTGAGTTTACACAGTATCATAACATTATTGCTATTCATCACATCAATTTTGGCTTTTTCTCAAGAAATTATTATTGGATATCACACTTTCTTATTAGACATCACATACTCACATTATTGTCCTTTTTTGAATTGCTTCACATTCTTCCAAAGAAGAGGCCACATTTTGTTGAATTGCTGATAGTTAGTCAACAATGGGCAATTTAACAGATCAAATTCATTTTGGTCTTACAAATCTTGAAAGCAAAATCCAAGAATTCCATTGGTTAGATTCCATGGGATGCATTTGAGCTTTCTTGATCATTGTCACTATCATTCTTACCACTGAGTTGAGTTAGGAGAGGGCATCCTTTAGCTTTTGCTTTCGCTTTTTCCTGAAAGAAGCCGAATAAAATTCAAAATAGAGTTTTCATCTTTCAATTAAAAATTGGGACTGTTGTTTGGGGGGTGGGAGGGGAATGGGGGAGATATGCATCTTGTTGTATTGAACTGATTATTTTAGCTATTTGATTGCTGTGACTTGTGAGAGGTGAGAGCCAAACAATTAGAGTACCATTCTTTCAGGTGATAGTGGTACATAAACAATAACTGAGGACTAAGGTATGCCTTCATAACATTAATTTCCTCTTAAGTTCCATTTGTCTATCTATCTTTTTATTTAATTTTCTCCATATTTGTCTTACCGATACCATCTCTTTTTATTAACCCTACAAAGTTATTGAGTTAGATATAAGTAGTTCACTTCTATCTATTCTAAATCCTGCAATAAGACCATGATACTCATTTACTGACAAATTTGATTTAAGTTATCCGTGATAGGTACATTTGTAAATGATGTTAATTAAATTTGCTTTTGAAAGTTAGTGTCCGTTTGCTTTGAAACAAAGTCCTCTTGAATTGAGGATAAGATTTAAAAGTAGTACATTGCAAGCTATGATTTAATTAACATCATTTTCAAATGGGTAAGTTAAATTAAATTATCTTCCAAAGTTAGTGTTTTTTTTCTTTGAAACAAAGTCCTCTTACATTGAGAATATGACTTAAAATCAGTATATTGCAAGTTGTAATTTAATTAACGCCATTTTCATACATACTTATTACGGATAACTTAAATTAAATTTGCTTTTGAAAGTTGGATTTAGAAATGGTCAAAAGAAAATGGTCAATTTGATCTAATATCTTCCAGGAAATGGTCAAAAAAATGCTTGGATTGGCAGATAAACTCACTTACCTAGATTTGGAACCTAATTTTAAGTTTGAGGGTTTACAATTTAATTTAATTTTTAAAGCATCTATTTTTCAATCTCTTGAATCATACATCAATGCAATTAGAATACTTTTCGGAAACCAAAATGATAATCTTTGCCAATTAGCTATAAACAACGGAAACGTGCATCATCATATTATTGGCAGGATCTAGAATAGTGGTCTTATTTATATATATGCTCATGTGGATGTGGGCATAATTTGATCGCTGTGAATCGCTTCAGCAAGGAAAAAAAAAAAAAAAAAAAAAAAACTCCACTTCGTTTGTTAATTAGTAGTTAGCACTAACTCCCATCCGTACAAGCTTACAGCTTGCAAGTTGGCCTACTACTATAGACAAATATAATTTAACACACCCCTAGTAGGTAGGAAACCGACGTTAATTAAATTACAGATTGCAATATATTAATTTTAAATTATATTCTCAATGTAAGAGGGCTTTCGTTTCAAAGAAAAAGGACACTAATTTGCAAATCCTTTCTCCGCTCTTTGCGATGATATTCTTGCCTTGCTTGATTTGTGCCACCCATTTGGCTCTCCTTATTTCTTTGCATCTTTGAACACTTGCCTATATGTTCATGTAGGAGTCCTTGTGCTTGCTTGTGTCATCAAGCCTAATTCCTACTATCTCGTGCGGGTTCACATCAATAGTTGGGGTCTCTTTGATACACAAGACCCCAACTCCCTTTTAGGAATTTTGCTTGATGGCATGTGTGTTGTGCATCTCCAATCCAATAGAACTGTGGACATCCAATCCAAACCTACATTTGTCTTCTTAGGACACCCCTTTTTGTCTGACATGCTTGTTTGCCCCCATTTGGCTCTCTTTGTCAGTGTCTCTCTTTGTATGCTTTCTTTACCTTTTGGCTATCTTTTTTGCTTGTCTATTGACTTGTACTTTGTTTGTTGCATGTACATGCTTGGAACGAGGATGCTTGGAGTGAGGGTCCGACCCCCTAGGTGTGAGCAAAAAAGGCAGGGGTGCAAGCAAGAAGACGTAAACCCAAACAGGGTAATGTTTAGTAGATTAGAAGGTTTAGCCTCCCCACTTAGCCACTTCTTTAGTGCCTTGTATTAGGATTCTCATCCTTGTATCCAGTTTTAGGCTGCATTCTTAGGGTATGGCAATGTCTGTTTTATATTTCTTGCACTTGGTTGGGTTTACCCCTAGGGATGTAGGCATGTATCATTTATCTTTCCCGTGCTTTACTTGAGCCGCGTTTCATGGGTATGGCAACGTCTAATCATGCACTTTGTATGATGGACTCTCGTGGCTAAGTGAGTGACCCTTTCTAGCCATGAGTGCTCTTAACCTTGTAGTGTAGGTATGTGCTTAAGGCAATTACTAGAGGTGCATATTCATGCTATACTGTGTGCATGATCATCATGGTGTGATTGTCTCAATCCAAGTCACTTGAGTGACATCAGTTTTCTCGTATATGCGATACGCATCAATATGCTTGATGCTTTGAGGGGCTCTAGCTCGTCTTGGCATGAGCATGTTTGCATGCACCATATACACAGGCATGAAACCCTACCTCACCAAACATGAAACTCTATTGAATTTTTGCCATAAAAATGGGGCAGCTCTGTTGCTGTATTCTTACAGTAAAAGCTTGGTGAGAATAGTGTTTGTGTGCTATGA
Source organism: Castanopsis chinensis (assembly GCA_032878915.1). Classification (NCBI taxonomy): domain Eukaryota; kingdom Viridiplantae; phylum Streptophyta; class Magnoliopsida; order Fagales; family Fagaceae; genus Castanopsis; species Castanopsis chinensis. The sequence continues at coordinate 853,899 of JAVQMG010000073.1, forward strand.
CACACCTGAAGTGAAGCGTTGCTATATTTCCACCACGAAAATTAGGTAAATTGCTGTCGGATTTTTGTCATGGAAATTTGGCACCGATTCCAAACACACTAGGGAAGCATTGATCAAGACCACACCCTTTCCGAAACCAAACTTGAGAGTCCAATTCATTTAAAGCCCCAAAAGCTAATGTTAATAGCTTGTTTTTAATTGTCAATGTCTGAAAATTACGATTTTATCAAAACAAAGGATTTTCCTTAGACAGGCATTGAGGGGTGCCTAATACCTTCCCCACACGTAACCAAACTTCTGAGCTCAAGAATCAAGATTTTTTATCCATCTGTATTGGATTAGGAAAAATGACCTTTGTGTAATAAAATCAAATAGAGTCAGGTGACCAATTACGCCTTAGAAAAAATCAAATGATTGGTGGCAACTTCAATTACCTTTAGTAACTTGATTAAAATTGACTCATTTTCCAGTCACACACCAAAGGTATACTCTTTTTGCACAGCACCCAAGCTCCTAAGCCTGCAACTCCACAGGCGCGCAAGAGTATTTACGCGATGGGTGGTCGGACCACCAAGTATATTGTTTGCAAAAATCAACAATATGTATATTGTTTGCAAAAATCTTTTCAAAAAATTCAATATGCCAAGTATTCTATTTCTTCATAAAAAACTAATGTTTGAAATAAATTAAAATGAGGTACTATTTTCAGATAGGCATTGTGGGGTGCCTAACACCTTCCTCACACGTAACCAAACTTCTAAGTCCAAGATCTTTGGTTCAAAGACTTCTAGTTTACCATAATTAATGAACCTTTAAAATTTGGTTTAGTTAATGAGGTGACTTAAAACAAATTAGACATCCAGGTGACCAAACACGCCTAATACAAAACCAATGGTTGACAGCAACACCTAAAATAAAAATAAAAAAGGGGCTCATACACACACACACACACACACACACACACCTCACCTCAGAGACATTATCACACAAGAGGCACTTCGCCAAAGACCCAATGTGCGACGAAACCCAAAAACAAAATTTCCCCAATTTTTTTTTTTTTAGAGGCGGGGGGGGGGGGGGGGGGGGGGCAATCCACAGGTCATGCTCAATCACGTTATATTAACTACTTAGTTTTCTCTTCATTATTTAATGTGAGACTTCATTCACATGTATATACCCAATAATCGCCTCCTCACGTATAAGTCTCTGCCTCTTAATGGGCTTCATGACCTTTGTGGGCTTCAAGACCTTTCTATGGGCCATGAACAAGTCCTACTCACTCCCCCTTGCCTAATAGGCTTTTTTCCTCACTAGTGCATCATTCATGGACCTTCACGTATCAACCCCACACATCTTTTATCCTCCACGAGAACCTCACACCTCATCATTGTCTAGCACTATTAGCAATAATACTCCTTTGTTGGGCCTTTTCTAAGATTGTTTGTGTGAGCTTTATGGGCTTGCTTGGTTCAATATACTATCCCTGCTGCAACTACAAAAAGGACTTGCTCTGCTTCATTTGTGCAAGGGCTTCAAGTACACACACCCCGGGCATACAAAAATACACTTTAACCCAAAAGGCCTAAACCTAATAGGTATGTGCTTAATTATGTTATATTAACTAGTCATTCTTCTTATCATTATTCAATGTGGGATTCATTCACATGTGTATACCCAACAATCTAAGTGTTGCAAACTTTGAGAAGACAGCTAAGGAGAACTACATGGAAAGAGAAGGAAGAAGGAACGAAAGTTAGAGAGGATAGAGCAAAGTGTTGCCGCCCTCTACATAAATAATTAGTGTGTGTGAGAGAAAAAAAAAAATTGTTTTTCTTTAGCCGTGAGTCATAAGGAGAGTGTGTGTGGGAGTAAAGAAAAAAAATGAAATTTTTCTTTAACCGTGGGATACAAAGAGAGTGTATGTGAGAGCAACGAAAAATAAGAGAGATTTTTCTATTGCCGTGAGACATACACAAAAGATATTGTAATTGATTTGATAATAGTGAAATTGATTCAGAATTTGTCTCGAGGTTTTTCCCTTCGAGGAGAAAGGGTGTTCCACTTAAATATTTGTGTTCTTATGTGTGATTGCTATTTGGAATTGATAATATTGGTGGTAATATTATTTGGGATCCAACAGTGGTATCAGAGCTTGGTTAATTTAGTGGATGGCTTTCTATGTGAATTAAGATGTAAGAGAAGGGATTGCTTTTATTAAGATGAAGCTATTCCAAGAGGAAAAAAAGACTACTTGATTAAGGTGGAACTATCCCAAGAGAAAACAAGACAGTTGAAGACAATTGATGGAATTTGAGTCAAGGTGGAGATTGTTGGGAAATTGTCTCAAATTCCAATTGTGACTTGGAAAGTCAATTAGGTTTCTTAGTTGAAGAATGAAAAATTAATTTGAGTTCCTTTGTGTGGAAGGAGAGACTATTCCTTGGTGTGGAAGGCTGGTGTGGAAGGAAAGTCTACTCCTTTTTAAAGAAGTAATGTATTCCTAGTCTAAGAGGGAATAGAAAAAAAGTCTTATATATAAAAAATCCTACAAAGAATTTGATGGTTTTGAAACAAGGGTTCACCCTATAGGGAGAGGAAAAATAGAGTGTGAAACCAAGAGAGGAAAAAAATATTTTCGCTTGAGAAATAACCAAGGAGTAGAGAGTAAAGTATTGCTGCCTTCAAGAAATTTTTATATTTGTCCCTCTTGAATTGAAAACCGACCTTCACAAATTAAAATTGAGACAAAGAACCCAAAAGTTAAAATAACCATGTGAATCATACTTGTATTAGGTATGAAACTTTGATTGTTTATTGTTTCTTGGGCGTTTGGATCACGTCCATGTTTGGACGTTTAGCATTTCAGGCTTTTTCTTTTTTTTTTGATCCAGCGCCTAGTGCACTGTTCATGGGACATGAACAATGCATCAAGGCATATGAACAACGTTTTTTTATTGTGAAGAGTAACCTAAAATTATATTTTATAGTTTTTAATTTTCAATTTTCAGCAAAATAAGTAGTATCCAAACACACCTTTCATATCAAAAGATATATATTTGGGATTTAGGCATTGTCATGCTGTATGGCTCCACCTAAAGAATTGTATAGATTTTTCTTTTTAATTAATTTTTTTCCTATGCATTTTTATTTATTTACAACACTAATTGAGTATATATATAATAAAAATATGAAGCTGTTTCGCACTTCCCTTTCAAACAAGTCATTATATATACAGTTGTCATTTTACTGTTTATTAGGATTTAATTTATTTCCGGTACATTTTTAGCTAGACATATTATTTTGTTTTAAATATACAATAATAAGTGATTGTGAGTTTTAATTCTCGCATTTTATTTAGTTAGTCAGTGATGTGTCAATCACTCATTAAAAAAAATTCATTTTAAAAATTAGTACTGGAAGTAAACTAAATCCTGTTTATTATACCCTACCTACGCTGGATGTAATGCACTTGTAAGGAACGAATCCAAATCTTCTGTCCCACTTTCCCCGCTCCACTCTATACTCCACCAATAAAAACTTGCCACGTGTTTACTTAATTAATTAAATACTATCATTATTGACTTATTAATGCTATCGTTATTAATTAATAGTAGTATTTAATTAATTAAGTGAACACGTGACAAGTTTTTATTAGTGGAGTATAAAGTGGAGCAGGAATAGTGGAACATAAGATTTGGACTATGTAAGGAACAATACTAGTCATGGAAAGCATATTAACTCCAAGTCGATCGCCTATTTATAGCAGGCTCACCAGCCTCAGTTGTACACAAATTAAGAACTAGGAAGTAACACAACATTTTCAAAAAAAAGAAAAGAAAAGAAAAAGAAGCAATGAGGTTCTACCTACTCATACTTTTCGTTTTTCTCTCCACAGTTGCAGTTGGGGTCCTAGCACAGTCTCCTGAATGTGGAAGAGAGGCTGACGGAGCAGTATGTCCCAACGATGAATGTTGCGGCTCACATGGGCTTTGCGGAAGCACTGAGGACTTTTGCAGCACTCAAAATGGCTGCCAGAGCAATTGCTACCTACCAAGTGATATAAGCGATCTCATTAACCGGACCACGTTTGAAAATATGTTTAGTCACCGCAACGATTCTTCGTGTGAGGGCTCCTTCTACACCTATGATGCATTTATGGCGGCTACCTCTGTATTTGGAGGATTTGGAAGAACTGGCGACTCCACCACCCAGAAGAGAGAAATTGCCGCCTTTTTGGCTCAAACTGCATATGCAACTGCAGGTTAATTTGCCAAATAGAAACTAAACCTTTTTTTTTATATATAAAATAAAAAATAAAATATAGTTTTACTATATTATATGTTTACTTATGTTGCTTTATGTTGTGCATGGTGATGAACACAACCAAGGAAATGAATCGGATCCCTATGAGTGGGGTTATTGTCACGTTGTAGAGCAAAACACTACCAAGGAAGATTATTGTATTGAAGGAAGTATAAATTGGCCATGTGCAGAGGGTAAACAGTATTACGGCCGTGGTCCCATTCAACTCCGATAGTAAGAAATCGATAATTATTTTTATGAGTTTAATTTATGTAGTAGAGCATCGTCCATTGAAGCTATTGGCCTAATTTGACTGAATATGTTGTAATTGCAGCAACACCTACTATGGCCCGGCCGGATTAGACTTGGGTTATCCACTTCTATCCGACCCAGATCAGCTTGAAAAGGACCCAGTCATGTCTTTCAAGTCTGCATTGCACTATTGGATGAATTACCATTTACAAAAACCCTCCTGCCATGCCGTCATGACCAACCAATGGGTGGCAAACTCAGACGACGAGGCAGCGAATCGAGTGGCAGGATTTGGTCTCACTACCAATATCATCGATGGAGAAGTTGAATGTGGGCATGGAGAGATCGATCCACGTGACCGGATCCGGTCTAACTTCTACTTCACCTTCTGCGATCTATTGGGCGTGCCTATTACTGAGACAAAAACAACTGAAACACTTTTCTGCAACAACCAGCAACCTTATGGACCTGCTCCTGTCACGAAGATCTTCATGGAATAGATCAATCCGTACGTGCGTGGTCATATATAGAACTATGGCCCAAGAAAAATCAATGATTATTATTTTTATATAGTAGTAATCATTGCCTTATCTGTCTAGTTAAATAAATGAACCTAGGCACGAGGTTCTGCTTGCGTGGTTTCAGTGTTTTAAAATTTAGTGGATAAACTACGTGTTCTTCTGCACGTTTAATGTAATCAATGTTATATAATGTTTTATGTTCTAGTACTTGTGTTCAAGATCCTTGGCGTGGTTTGATCTTCATATATATTCTACTGCATGTGACGATGTAATCAATGCTTACTGGTCTTCTATATATATATATATATATATATATATATATATATATATCTATTCTACTACTCATGTCGTTCAATCTCCTCGGCTTTCCTTGTTTACTTTCATAGCTTCATCTCTATAGTTTGTTAATGGATCACAACCATCAAAATGAATATATTATCAAAACGTGACTTTAAATCATGTTATATAAACTATAGTGCATGTGTGCCATTATCAACATCCCTATATGGTTGAGAATTTCAACTACGATTTCTTAAAATCCTCTTAAAATCCTAAAGATGCAAAATAAAATTCTTGAGAATTTTACATTTACATTGCTCAAACACACTTAACATATTTGTGTAAAGTTGAATTTATTCAACTATATGTTGGCTTTATTCCGTGCCAAATTTGCTTGTAATTCAACATTTAGAATCCTTATATTTAAGTGGGAATAATGTAAGAGTTGTATGTGAAAAAGTGTGAAGATTTGATTAAGAATGTGCAACAAGAAGGTGACTCGTGACTGGACTTGCCACTGACTCGCGAGTGGTGACTCGCCAAAATGAAGCACATGTGTGAAGCATGCAGGAAGATGAAGATATAGGCTAGCTAAATCATTACAGGACAAAAAGTATAGTCTAGCCTAGTCTGGTAACTGGCGACTAAAACTCGCGACTCATCCAAGTTGCGAGTGACTCACCAGTGCACCATGTTTTGCTGAAAAATGACTTTTCACATTTTATTTGATACTCTACTATAAATACTCTTATATTCATAAAATGTAGAGAGCTTTCAGAGAGAATTTTGAGAGAGAAACTCTAGAGAAAAAAAAATTTTGATTCATCCACAATTTTATACACTTGATTCTCCAAATTCCTCTACTCTCACCCTCTCTATTGTCATTCCCATGAAAGGATTATAAACCAAATCCTTACCTCACCAAATTCAGAGTAGTGAGAAGGTTCTTGGTGTTTAGGAAGCAGTTCAAGAGAGGACCAATTCATATTAGTTTATGCAATGGGCTAATTACGAGATCTAGAAAAGACATGGTTCGGCGTAACCTTGTTGGAGCAAGAAGTTTGGAGGGCTTAAATGCATTGGCTAAATTAGGCTTGAGCGGTTTATTGCTATTCATGTATCTCAACTAATTTTCTAGTGGATCATTTACTGCTTGGAGGGCAACGGAGAGGTTTTTCACCGAGTTCTTTAGTTTCCTCTTCAATAACATGTGTTAGTATTATTTTGTGTTTACATCTCTCTTTCCCTTACTCCTAACTTTTAATTTTTGCTGGTTGTGATTAATTAATGGTTTAGAGTAGTTTGTTAATTTGGATATTGCTTATATTTCATATTCTGCACATATATTGTTTGAATATAAGCCTGTATTGGAAATTTTGTATTTAGAGGTCTAAACATTCACAAGTGTTTTATACACTAAGTGAGTTTTCAATTTGAATTTGCATGTATCATACTATATAAATTTTAATTAATTGAAATTTTCTTATACGTAATCATTCAGTAAATAATCCATAATTTGACCATTATGGATAAGTTTTTCAATGAAAAAATACCTTTGAACATTGATAAGCATCTTTGTTTTGGTGAAAACATAGAATTTTGTTCTAAAATCAATTTTACGTAATTAGTTATAAAAAAAAAAAAGAAACAATTAAAAGTTGGATTTAAATGTCATTTTAGTAATTTTTTATTGACAATATATACATATTTCCTACATAAAATATATGAGTTGGAATTTGGTATAAATATTAAAAATAAAAAGAAGATGTAATCTAACAAATAAAATATTAAAATATTAATTATGTACAAATAATAGACCTCCATCAAAGGAAACTTCTTAGATACTCTCGAAGCATGAAGAAATAGTACTCTTTCTTCTCACATTTATGGTAGATCGCATCATAAATTTAATTAGTGGATTTTACCATGAATGTGAGAGAACAAAACATCATTTTTCTTCTTTTAATGAATTTTTTAGATGGAGACAAGCAACAATATTAGAATAGCACTCAAATCAAATTTTCAAAACTTTTAAATTTGGGCCTCAAAGAACTGTAGAGAATGTGTCAATACACACAATCATATGAATTTTTAGTTTTTTACATGTTGTGAATATAAAGTAATAGAAAGAGACTGATTCGACAAGGTGATCCTTTGTAGCCTTATTTATTCATCATGTGTATGGAGGTGTTGGATCTCTTCATTAATGACAAGTGTGCTGCTGGTCTTTGGGACCCGGTCAGAACTTCAAGGGGTGGCTTGGCGGTGTCCCACCTTTTCTTTGCGGATGACTTGGTGCTTTTCGCCAAAGCCGACATGAAAAATTGCATTAATGTCTTGGATGCGCTTGAGGGCTTTTGTGGTATTTCTAGGCAAAAAGTTAATAAGGAGAAGTCTAGAGTCTATTTCTCTCCCAATGTAGATGGCAACAAGAGGGAAGAGTTTTGTGCGATTTTGGGGATTCGGTCAACTCCGTTGTTGGGTAAATATCTTGGATTTCCTCTTAAGCAGCCAGGGTCTAGTAGCAGGGACTTTGACTTCGTTGTGGAGATGGTGCAAGCTAAGCTTGCGGGTTGGAAAGGGAATCTGCTGTCCTTTGCTGGGAAAGTAGTTCTTTCGCAATCCGTGCTTACCACAATTCCATCTTATATCATGCAGAATACTATGCTCCCTAACCGTACGTTGGAAGCGCTTGATAGAGTGACCAGGAATTTCATTTGGGGCTCCACCCAAGACAAAAGAAAAGTCCACATGGTTGGGTGGAACAAAGTGACTAAGCCGAAAGATGAAGGAGGGCTTGGGTTGCAAGCTGCCAAGCCGAAAAATCTTTCTCTTCTTGCGAAGTTGAATTGGAGGTTTAGAAAAGAGAAGGACAAAGATTGGGCTAAAGTGTTGCGTTTGAAGTATAATAACCCAAAGAGATGTGGTTCCAATGTGTGGGCTGGTATGAAGCGTGGTAGTCATATTTTCAGCCAAGGAGTGAAATGGAAGGTGGGCTCTAATAGCACTCTAAATTTTTGGACTGATAGGTGGTTAACAGTGGGTAGCCTTAGAGGCATGATTCAAGGGTCTTTTAGAAGAGATGAAGAGCAGCTAACAGTAGAGGATTTGAGGACTCAAGGCAGATGGGATTTTAGTAGGTGTTCTTTTCAGCTTCCTAGCAATCTGATCAGCCTTATTAAGGCTGTCCCTGTTCCTTTAAATCATCAAGGTGAGGATCGGCTTGTGTGGGCTTCTTCTCCCTCTGGTGAGTTTGAGCAGAAAAGTGCTTATAGTATTGCTAGTAGTGGTTGTGAGCCGGGCTTTACCTTTGACGGCAAATGGATTTGGAAGATGGATGCAATGCCGAAAATAAAATCTTTCTTCTGGAAGTGTTTCTTGCAGAGCATTCCTGTGGGTGAGGTTCTAAAGGAAAGAGGTATTGTGCAGGATGGCCAATGTAGGGTCTGTAAGGATTATGGGGAGACAATCTTGCATGTGTTTAGGGACTGTGTGGTTGCCAAGCACACTTGGGGGATGTTAGGTATAGTGGATCATGATCCTAGTTTTTTCACTGGGAACTTGCAGGAGTGGCTTGGGCAGAATGTGAGGCGAGCTTCCTTTGAGACCGATGGGATTCCTTGGGGTATTGTCTTCCCGATAGCTGTATGGAAGCTGTGGTTGCATAGGAATAACATGGCCTTCAAGGAGAAACCGGTTGACCAGTTTGTGTATAAAGGTGTTATTCATGCTGCTCAAGAGCATCTGTACTGTGTGGGCATGGCTGGGAGGAGGACCATTCAGTCCGTGGTTCAGGTTAGGTGGAGAAGGCCGGGAGTGGGCTGGGTTAAGCTAAACACAGATGGTTCAGCTCTAGGCAATTCGGGGAGAGCTAGCGGAGGTGGGCTTATTCGTGATGCAAATGGAGATTGGATTAGGGGCTTCTCACGTAACATTGGTACTGCTTCCAGTGTTGAGGCTGAGCTTTGGGCTTTGAGGGATGGGTTATCTTTATGTCTTTCTCTTAATCTGATGGCTATAGAAATTGAAGTGGATGCAAAGGTAATTTTGGATTGGGTGAATAGTGACTGTTGCAGTAACTTGAACCAATCCCCTCTTATTATGGATTGCAAGGCGCTTATCAACCAAGTGCCTCAGGTGAGGCTAATGCATTGCTTTCGCGAAGCTAACAAGTGTGCGGATGCTCTTGCGCGTAAAGGGCCCCGTATCCGGCAAGATTTTGTTGTGTTTGATAGTCCGCCTATGGACATTTCTATGTTTTTGTTTTATGACCAAATAGGCATGTATTATGAGAGGATTCGTCCTCAAATAGTTGGTTTGCTCGGTTAGTTTAATGTATTTCTCCTGTTTACCAAAAAAAAAAAAAAAGAAAGAGACTAAGCATGGTTTGTACAAGACCATGTGTCTCGTTTTTAAATTTCTTAAAATAATTCTCACTCTTGCCAGTTCACTTAGTTGCCTTAAGCACATACCCATGTCTCGTTATGTACAAGACCAAAAATATGATTCATTGCTTGTCACTTAGTTGCCTTAAGCACATACTTAGTTGTCTCGTTATGTACAAGACCATGTCTCTTGATTTTTCTTCACGTCAAATCTGATTCATTGCTTGTCACTGTCACATAAGCCTAATGTGCGAAAAAGTATGTTTACCAAAAATATTTTTTTTTTTTCCCTTCCCGTGGAATTAGACTCTCAGAATTTGTCTAAGTAAAATAGCTATCCCTATCCAATGCACCAAATTTGTGTGCGGGATAGAAAAAAAGGCGCATTTATTCTCTCAAAACCTATATTTATAACATATTACCACTTTCCAAACCTATATCAAAACTTCTATTTTTTTTACAATTTCACTTAAATATTGTTTCTTTATTATTTTTCATTAATTTTTTTATTTTTCCTCTCTCTCCTTTGTGGGCCCCATTGAATAAAAAATAATTTAAAGTTTTGCAATTGGTGAATAGTGCCATTTCAAAAATGAGATGGCACTATTCATCAATTGCAAAAATTTTGCAATATGAAATGTTTGATGGAGGGGCTTAAACCTTTCAAATGCTAAAAAAAATAAGATTTTTAGCATTTGAAATGTTTGATAAGAATGCTCTTACGATGATTACCTTCTTGTTAACGCCATGTTCAAACAATCACACTTTTATCATTTGAGCCTCTCTATATATATGACCATAAAACACCAAGTCCTTGGCTCCTCACTCTTTCTCTCTTTTCACCCCTTGCCTTTTTGAGGGGACGAAGAGCCTTTTTATAGGCAATATATTACAGCAGAATCTTACAATCTGAAGATAAGAAATTGTACAGTAGATAGTAGGGGCCAACCTAAGTCGTGACAAATGTACAAAAGTGTGGGGGACACTTAAAATAATTTGACCAGTCTTTTCTTCATTCAGAGATGCTACTGACCAGCAGTTATTAGTTGTCTGCGGGGAGAGAAACAACTAGGAAGTTGGATGATCAGGGGTGACAAGTGTCACAAGGGGGATATGTGGACTGGGACAAAACCTGCAGTTGTGTTGAAAATTGAGGAGTGCTGGACGTCCAAGTGTAGAGATTGCATGCAAAAGTCCATGAAAGTTTTCAATTGGTGTAGAAAGTCTTCAGTTGGTGGAACAAAGTCTTTGGATGGAAGAATTTTGTTTTGCATGGAAAGTCTTCTGAGGCTTTGGTATATATAGTAATATATAGATATATATACTTATATTTATATATATTTTATTAGTATTATTATTATTATTTATTTATTTTTTTATTTATTTATTTATTTTTTTTTTTTTACAATAAACTTTTACAATACACTAATCATCCCATCCATCTCTTCCTTGGAACCATTCTTCATCAAGATCATCAAAATCAGGATGTCCATCATGGTTATGGTAGTAAGGGTTCATCAGATGCAGTTCTTGATACCACAATACCTATTATTGACCCTCCTCTTCGTAAATCCACTGCAAATAAATTAGACTACTTGTATGAAATTTCTCATATACCTGAAGATAGTAAAATCCCTATCACTGATTTCCCTATTGTAAATCCCTATACTGTGTTTGATAAACCTCAAAATTCCTTCAAAAAATCCATAAAAAAGTTCTTAGGTCCTTCTCATCCTTCTACTGTTAAAGAATATATATATATTGTTGGAAAATTTAGACCCTGGTTGATAGAATTAATAAGTTTTAAACTCAAGTTGTTAATTTGATTTATTATGAATAAGCCTTGTTAAATAAGCCTTATTAATGACTCAGGAAAACCAATGACATAGTAAAAAATCTAAGGGGAAACCTTCTCGAAAAAAATTCACTATAGTATAGAGAAGTTTCAGATCTAGTATAAAACATTTGTTCCTAAACTCTACAATCGTCGTAGATGAACTAACAGCAGAAACCTTCTACCGCTTCAAAACTTTTGAACTCTTCAATATATGAACGCCATCCTTTTGCACGAATTCCAATACGTAACTAACTCCAGCAACTTGAAGATGTTGTTGAGAGAATAAGGCACTAGGTTACTTTTTGCATGTGTTCTCTATCTATAACAACCTTTAAAATAAGCCTTATATATGTCTAGCGTTGTGAGAAAAGAAACCCTACACTTACATGTCAACTAGGGCCAAAAATCAGACCTGAAAATTCCAATTTCGTAGATCTTGATAGATTCAATTTCTGTCGAGTTTCATTCTTAAATCTCGATAGATACTATTTCTGTTGAGGTATCTTTCGAGCTTTAATGAACAGCTTTTCTTCACTTATTTCTTGGTCCAATCTTCATTACTTTAACACTTGACTTGAACTCTTATTTCTTGAAGTATTAAATGATAGGCCAAGAAAGTATTGACCCCTTGTGATAAATTAACCAGTTAATTAGCCAAGTTAATTAATTAATTAATTCAATTAAAATGCAATACGCGTGGTAGTACAAACAAATCACCAACTAAGTTAATAAGCAGCGGAAAATAAAGTCGACACGGTATTTGTTTACAAACGGGGAAAACCTCCAAGGCAAAACCCCACCGAGTGATTTTAAGGTCACCATTCCCAAGAATCTACTATCATCACAAGCGGTTACAAGTAAAGGAATTTCAGTACCTTACACCAACCTACAATTGAATCTTTATCCCAATACCCAATTGGACTTATTTTGTAGTGACAATCTCTCAATCTCAATGCACGGCTCCCAATACGTGACTAACCAATCGATGCACAGATCTAAGTACGTGACTAACCACCAACTTGAGAAGAATGTTAGCTGCAAAGTTCTTTAATTCATCAACAAGATGAAGATCATGAAGCTCCTTAGTTACAAATCCTACGGCGTACAAACACAGTAACTTCTTCAAGAGAAATATCAATTAGGGCAAATGTTTCCAGTCACAATATGCTTGTGAAAAACTTTTGCATTAAGTTGCATCAGCTATGACGGCCCTTAAAATAATCCTTATATATGTTTAGGGTTGGGAGAAAACAAATATACATGGATTTGTGTGAAATCGGATTTGAAAAACTGATTTTCATAAATCTTGAAAGATAGGTTATCTAAAGAGTAGATGTCGAGCATCGAGCTAAACAAGCCTTTTAAACCTCGATAGATGCTACTTGTCGAGTTTTAAAATCCAGCACTTCTTCACTTATTTCTTAGACAGATTTCCATGGCTTTAACACTTGGATTTGAACTCTTGTTTCTTGAAGTATTAAACACATCCTAAATCTACCCAATTATAAGTAAAATGCATTTTGTCATACGATTAGCCAATTCTAAATGACATATGTTCCTAACATGATTCACATATGTCTTAACAATCTCCTCCTTTAGCAATTCGTGACAAAACCACAACAAACAAATGAACATATAAAAGAAGTTATAAATCACTCAACTCATACTCTCTTATTGAATACAATAAAATCTAATTCTAACACAAACTTTTAAAAAACTTTTCAAGAAGAGAGTTCATGCAAGAAAGACTTTGACAACTTGTATTTCTAAAACACTTTAAACAAAACTCATCATGACATCTTAGTGTGAAGCAAAAATAACAAAGATTACATACAATTAATAAGAAGCATGTGCATAAAGAGAGAAAAAAAAAACAACACATGAAGAGATAGTTGAAAGAATGTAATAACAACCTCAATATATATCAAAATGAAAATAAGGTTTTCTATCACAAAGTAAGAACAATGTATCTAAACAGTAAAGAAAAGAAAAGATATAAAAAGTCCTTGCTACATCCCTCAAAAAGAAAACACTCCCCCTAGCAAAACTATCTCCTACACCAACTCTCCGCCTAAGAACATGACTACTTTCATACCCAAAACCACTCTTCCTTTTTGTCACGAATGACAAAGGGCAAGTAATTAAAGTTGTCATCTCGTCGTTACCAGAAGACCTAGCATCCTTATTCTTATTGTCATCATCATTGTCCTCGTCCTTAAATGCCTCTAGAGAAGGAGAGGGAGACTCCACAAAGCCACCAAGGCGAGCCTGCCGTCGTGCAATATGACCGACCTAGGTGTTTACTTGACACAACTCATCACTAAGTGTGTCAAGGTGAGCATCCATGTGCTGAAACTGAGCCATGACCGCCTCGAGGATCACACCACTCACAGAAGAAAAAGGAGCGGATGTGGATGGAGCAGAAGATGCCAAAGGAGTCGCCATCTTAGTTTGTGACTAACTCAGTTGAAGTTGGGCCTCGCTTAGTCGAACATTCGCTGCGTCTGTGGCATACATGACGAAGAAGTGTGTAGACTCATGATAGGAGACAGATGCATGGTGGAGAGTTTACGTAATAGCCGAAAGGAAGATGAGCTTATCATGGGTCACTAAATCCTTATAGACATCTATAAGGGAAAGTATGAAGTGAGAGGAAAAGTCAATAGTGAGTCCCTTAAGCAAGGATAACAAAAATCGAGTACGAGGCTCAATAATAGATTTATAGTGAGATAAAGGATGGAGAACAAATTTCATCACCATGTTAAGGAACCTTGGACCTTTTGCAAAGCCCAAGCAGAGGGTGTTTTGACGATCACCCCAAGATGAAGGTGTCTCACAGAAGAAAGACAAGAGTTCGTCTTTAGACATAATCTTAAGACGATCACAGTCGGGATAGTCAGGATGCGCTACTCTCGATACGTGTATCATCTCGGATATAAGATTTGGAGTGACTACATTGTGCATACCCTGAACGCGAGTGAAAAAAATGAGGTATAGAATAACCAAATCCGTTCATGTTTTAGTAAAACTCCTATATGATCACGGAGGGACAAGTGACCGGGATGCCACAAAGTGACTCCCAACCCTTACTATAGATGACAGTGGGAAGGTTAGTATCGAAAAAAATCTGATAAGACGACTTGGCATTTCGAATGAATGTCGCATTGTGAAAAGTTCTCCAAGAAGTCCGTACGGGCTTTCTCATAACAAAATCAAATGTGAGTGGGGGTAGAATCAACAGGGGAAGAATAAGAAGATGCCCCAGAATGAAGAGGATTCAGGATGAAGTAGACTTACATTTAGGCCCCACAGAGCAACTAATCGAAAGAAAGAGAGAGATAGAGCGACAAATAGAAAAGTACCAACACAGGTCAATATCAATTAGAGAAAAAAAAATTGTATGTATGCATGAAAAATGCATGAACATGTGACATGCAAAAGTAAAAACATCTTGGACTCAGCCCAATCCAATCCTACCAGCACGTATCATTTCAACATATAGAGCACAAATCTATAATGCATAAAATATTGTTAAAATGCAAATGTGATGCAATGTATGAAAATTTAAGATCAATTAAAAAAAACCCAACCCAAAAATTTTGCAAAAAAATTATCAATTTTGCAAAAAAAAAAAAAAAAAAAAAAAAAAAAAAAAAAAAAAAAAAAAACCCAAAAACCTAGGTCTTAAAGTATGAACTGCATGAAGAAGGAGAGATAATGAGATCATACCAGTGAAAAGAAGCAAGGTTTAGGCTGAAAATCAAGCGGGGAAGATGAAGAGGTTGAGAGAGAAGAGTATGGGAGAGAAAAGAGAGAGTTTCTATTGAGAGAGATAGGTGAGAAATGAAAAGAAAAGAAAAAAATCACGCTGAGCTATATATAGAAAAACACGAAGCTCGATGGATCGAGAGGTGTCAAGCTTGAATTTTCAACAGATGGAGCTATCGAGAGGTGTCCACAGCAAAGTGACCTTGATGGATTGAGAAGCTATTGAGCATACAAAAACTTCCTTGATGGATCAAGAAGCTATCGAGACAAATTCTCAAAAACTTCGATGGATTGAAATTGCGATAACAGCTATCAAGAAAACAATATCAAAAGGCTCGATAGATAGCCTAGCTATCGAGATGTATTGAAAAGCTGTAGAGAGGTATTGAGAAACTGTCGAGATTGCTCAAAAACAGTTTTTCAGAGAAGAGAAAAACACATATATGAATGCAATCAGGCATGCTATTCAACTAAAGATCCAAACAACATTTTAAGCTCTCAAAAACATCTCTCAACAAGAAAATGTGAAGCATTTAGATCCAAAACACACACACACACACACTAAACAAGTCTAACCAATTTTATATTTCAAAAACAAGTCAAGACTGTTTAGTTAGCATATATTAACACATGTATTCCTTGTGATGGCCAAATCACATTGTACATGCACATGTATCAAGAGTAACAAAGAATATTGCATGTTGTGTGTGAAGAACATTGCAAATTTCATAAGTGTCTACATGTTAT
The DNA here is from genome assembly GCA_032878915.1 of Castanopsis chinensis. Taxonomy (NCBI): domain Eukaryota; kingdom Viridiplantae; phylum Streptophyta; class Magnoliopsida; order Fagales; family Fagaceae; genus Castanopsis; species Castanopsis chinensis. The sequence continues at coordinate 869,990 of JAVQMG010000073.1, forward strand.
GACAATTTGAGATATGAGAAAATCATTTTAACTCACACACAATCATAACTGCTTGATGGGGACTATTAACTTTGAGGTACATCCTATAATTTCCACATTTCCTAGAAGACACGCTTGCAATCATATATAAAGCATTTTGATTCTTTTTGCTTTTTATTTTTCTTTGCATATTTTCTTTTGTAAAGCATATCGTGTATAGGTATATAAGAGAGAGAAAAGAAATACCTAATGATGTTAAGCTTTTGACATTGTACTTTTACTATGCTGAAGCATACAAATGTCATTTCATGATTGACGGGCAACAGTGGTGAGATGGTTATTTACACCTTTATCTTAGGATTCTCTAGTTCTTCCCGTCAAAAAGAGCGATACGAGTAAGTAGAAGAGATTACTTAATCTTACTCATCACAAACACGAGCCACAAAGCTCACTTGTTTAGTTGTGCATAGAGATGCTCATCTAAGCTAAAAAAGATACAAAGTTTAGAAAATTTTGTTTCAATGGCCATCCAAGGTAAGCAAGTACCAATGTACACAAAACACACATTGTTTTTGTATTTTTCTGATTTTTCAATTTTTATTTTTATTTTTATGAAAAAAAAAAATAAAGCAAAACTAAAAATAAACAAGCAAAAACATGTTAAAGAAAGCAAAGCATAAAACTGACTGACTTAAAATAAGAAAGCAAAACACATAAGTAATGCATACTAAAAAAGAAGAAAGGGAGAGAGAAAAAGTGGCTAAATTACTTAGAGCCTTTTTCCTTCCATACCTTGGAACCCTTTCCTTTTAATGAACCCTTGATCTGGTGGTGAAGGGGAAGACTTGAAATCGTTCAAGTTCGAAAGGAACATGAGAGCTTTGAGAAGATCTTCAAAAGGTGCAAAAAAAGGATGGAAACTGATTCTGGTTTCCCGATAAGATCATACTATTGCTCTGTTGAGTGGCAAACCACTTATAGCAATTAGGTCGAGTATGTCCAGTTGCTCCATAGTGATGGCTGAGATACTACTTTTTTCGTTTAGACTTTTGAGTATTGCCCTTCTTAGCCCTAGGGTTTTTAGTCTCTTTCTTATCAAGCTCAGGGATTGTTCCTAAGATAGATTTACCATTGTCTATATTCTCACTAGCTAAAGCAGTTTTAACACCATTGTTCTCAGATTTAACATTATTATCAGGTGAAACAAAAATAGTAGTATTAGTAGAAGCAATACTAGGAGAACAGAAATTATACTCTAAGCTCTGACTTGGAATAGCTTCGCCTCAAGCTTCTTGGTCTTCTTAGCCAAGAAATTGTTCTCAAACGGTAGTGCTCCAATAGTCTCATTGACTTCATCAAAATTCGTGGAGATTTCTTCTCTTCAAGCTCCACATCACTAAGCCTCTTGGTGGCCAACCTATACAACTTCTCATGCTTTTTTGAGACTTTGTATAATTTTGCATTGGCTGTGTGGATGTCATCTTGCTCATCCATCTTTTCAAACTTAGACTCTACCAAGTCCTCTTCTTCATCCACTTCTTCAACAATCCACTCAGTAGGATTTACAATGGCATTGAAGACATTTAGGGTTCCATCATCCTTATTGTTCGAATCATCCTCAGGTTAGGTGTCACTTAAAGCAGGAATAAGGGCCTTGCTCTTCCTAGTAGTCTTAAGATAAGTTGGGCATTCTTGTTTCATGTGTCCGAAACCTTGACACCTAAAGCACTTTAGTCCTAAGGAAACAGTGTATTGACTGCCATCCCTAACATCGTTCTTCCCTTTGTCTTGGCTCTTGAAATGAAACGAACTAGACTGCTTGCGATCTTTTTCAAATCCTTTAGCATTGACATTGTTCATAAACTTTTTGAATTACCTTGTAATGTAGGATTTTATTTTAGAATCTTTATCTTCTGACGACTCATCTGTGTCACTGCTCTTGGCCTTAAGTGCCATGCTCTTTCCCTTATTTAATTTCTCAATCCTTGTCAAATCCAACTCATAGGTCTGTAGACTACCAACCAGTTTTGTCAAAAGAATTTTGTCAATATCCTTTGATTTTTCAATTGCGGTGATCTGGGCATGAAGTCTCTTTAGTAGAGATCTAAGCACCTTTCTAACATTCTTAGGTTCGGGAATGGTTTCCCCAAGATCAAAGGCTAAGTTCATTATCTCTTTGAGCTTGTAGTAAGCCTCTGAATTTTTGAATCCTTGATAACCTTAGTTCCTTCATAGGTTATCTAAAAGACAGTCCATGCTTCCTCCACAGTTTCGATAAAGGATATCTTCTTGAACTCCTCATTTGTGACTGCACTAAATAAAACATTCAACGCCCTATTGTTGAAGTTAGCCACCTTGAACTTAGCATCATCCCAAGGCCAGCGCTTCCTTTGGCTTGGTCCAGCCTATCTCCATAGCTTGCCTCATTTTTTCATCTAATGACTGCAAGAAAACTCTCATGCGTACTTTTCAGTATGCATAGTTGATGGCATCAAATAAAGAAGGTATAATCAATGATTGTCCTCTGTCCAAGACAACAGGGGTCAATGGATCACACAGTAAAGATTAACCCTAATCAGAGTGTGCTTGCACTAATACCACTTGATAGGTCAAGTAAGTGTTGACCTCTTGTGATAAATTAACCAATTAATTAGCCAAGTTAATTAATTAATTCAATTAACTTACAATAAGCATGGTAGCACAAACAAATCACCATTAAGTTAATATGCAACTGAAAATAAAGTTGACATGATGATTTGTTCACTAATGGGGAAAACCATTAAGTTAACTCAAATGGTAGAGCATGTGGTACAGCTTACACAAGGAACAAGAATCGTTACCTTGCATCTCCACCAGATACCATATGTAACAGCCCAAGGAAAAGTGCTAACCACATATGCGTTATACCTCAAAAGGACTAGTCACAATTGAGGCTTCTTGTAATTGTTAATAAAACCCAAATCTACTCAGTAAATACCCGATGTGGGACTCATCACACACCCACACACATCACACAATCAATCAAATTGAGGCATCATAATCTCCCCCACTTAAATCCCTAACATCCTCGTTAGGGCCCACTTTATGGGGTAGTGTCTCTAAGCCCACATGGGATTACCGGGCTGGCTTTGATACCATATGTAACGACCCAAGAAAAAGCGCTAGCCACATCTGCACAATACCTCAAAAGGACTAGTCACCATTGAGGCTCCTTGTAGTTGTTAATAAAGCTCAGATCTACCTAGTAAATACCCGATGTGGGACTCATCACACATCCACACACATCACACAATCAATCAAATTGGAGCATCACAATCTCCCCCACTTAAATCCTAACGTCCTTGTTAGGGCTTACTTTGTGGGGTAGTGTTTCTGAGCCCACACGTGGTTACTAACCTGGCTCTGATACCATCTGTCATGCCCTGACCCTGTGTGCATGATATTGTCCTTTTTGGGCGACCCGAAGGCTCTTTTAGTCCCTCAAGGTTTTGTTGTTCCCCAGGTTGCGCTAGGGAAAAGACCTCATACACAATAAGGGAGGAAGTTCCTTATAAGCACATCCTCATGTGCTTCCCTAGGCAATGTGGGATTTCGTGAACTGCAAGACCCCCTTTTGGGTCACTACAAGGTGATATTAAGGTCATCACTCTTGAGAATTCACTATTATTACAAGCAGCGGTTACAAGTAAAAGAATCTCAGTACCTTATACCAACCTACAGTTGAACCTTTTCCCCAATACCCAATCCTGTAGTGACAATCTCTCCTTTTCAATGCACTGCACCTAGCACGTGACTAACCAATCGATGCACGAATCCAAGTACGTGACTAACCATCAACTTGAGAAGAATGTTCGCTACAAAGTTCTTCAGTTCATTAGCACGATGAAGATCCGAAGCTCCTTGGTTACAAAACCCTACGGCGTACAAATGCAGCAGCTTCTTCAAGAGAAAGATCAACTACGGCATATGTCTCCTATCACAATATGCTTGTGAAAAACTTTTGCATTAAGTTGCATCAGGTGTGACGGCCCTTAAAATAATCCTTATATATGTTTAAGGTTGTGAGAAAAGAAAGCCTAAACAAATATACACAGATTGGTATGGAATTACATCTGAAAATTGATTTTTGTAAATCTCGATAGATAGGTTATTTATTGAGCAGCTATCGAGCATCGGGCTAAACAAGCCTTTTAAACCTCGGTAGATGCTACTTGTCGAGCTAGTTGTGGAGTTTTAAAATCCAGCACTTCTTCACCTGTTTCTTGGATAGATTTGCATAGCTTTAACACTTGAACTTTTGCTCCTTGATGTATTAAACACATCCTAGATCTATCTAATTACAAGTAAAGTGCATTTTGTCATAGGATTAGCCAATTCTAAATGACATATGTTCCTAACATGATTCACATATATAGTAACATTAAATCCATCTTAGATCTATCAAATTACAAATAAAGTGCATTTTGTCAAAAAATTAGTCAATTACATAAAAAATGTCCTTAACATATATATATATATATATATATATATATATATAATGAGAGTTTTACACCTTTTGCAGCAAAAACATATGAAAGTTTTAAGTCTTGAAATTTTTTCGGACTCTATATTTTTACCATTTTCTATATAGTCTACATTCAACTAATATTCTTGCGAGTCTTTATCAATGTTCTACTATATCGCCACTCAATTGTTGACTTCATTTTGTCACCTTTCAATCAATCTTATTATTGTTGTTAACATTATATCATACATCTTTTTTTCATAATATTCCCACTCTTGCCTATTCACTTGAAACATACTGAAGCTATGTACAAGACCATGCATCTTGATTTTTCTTTACATCAATGTCATCAAATCCTACATGGTAGACTGTTTATTAAATCCAATGTGAGAAAAAGTATGTGTGATGATGCCGAAAGTCGTTAGTATGCCGCACAGTTCTCACGTGCTCTAAACAAAACCTGCACAACAAAGAAGAGGAAAAACCCTATAAAGAGTATCGGTGTGGTACCAACCAAAGATCCTCCGAAGGTTAAGTTAGAGAACTTTCACAACTCTAGAGTGCTAAAGCTGGGACAAATTATGCGCACCTTGTTGTTTGAGGGCTTGGGGTGTTATATAGTGGTGTAGAACCGACTTCTATTTCTTGGGCAAGAATATATTTCCTTATAGGGAAGATCTTAATAAATGTACGTATTTTGCGTGATTCTTCTCATATAGGGATCCCATTGACCAAGGTCAATCGCAAGGTGCAAGATATTTCCATTTAGGATTCCTTGGAGTTCACTTAAGCCATGTGGGTACCCCGTGGCCTTGATACACGTCAACCTTGTGCCCGTGTAGCTAGAATCCGTCCACCATGGAGGATCATCCATCCACTATGGGGGACCATCCGTCATGTGATCTCTCCGTCCGGTACCTCAATCCATTGTCTTGTTTTTTATCACCCACTATCTGAGTACTGTCACCTATGGCTGGTTTGTTTGAACGGGTCCGTTCACTGTAACTTTTATCCTTTTCAATGTGTACTAAAAATTTTTTTTATTTTTTTTATTTTTTATTTTTTTTGCCTTCCCATGCAATTAGACTCTGAGAATTTGTCCAAGTAAAGTGGCCATCCCTATCCTATGCACCCAATTTGCATGCGGGATAGAAAAAATTGGTTTAAAACGTGCCTGACAAGTGCATCAAAATTTCAACAATAGCTCTAAACTTCGTACTTCTTCATGATGATTACCTTCTTGTTAACCCCATGTTCATACAATCACACTTTTATCATTTGCGCCATCACATAATTGAAAGAAGACAATCAAACAGTCTATGGACAAACTCTTGGTCCATACGAAGATTCGCTATGTTTAGAATTGTTGAAAAAAATTCCCTCGAAAGAAACAAAAAACGAAAACGTTCATGTGTAATCCATTGTTTAAATCGTTCCTGAAAGCTGTGTATTTGCTTTCAAAACATAAAAAACAAAAACAAAAACAAAAAAAACGTGTCCAAAAATTTAGACAATAGCTCCTAATGTCCGAACAAACTCAATAAAACAACCTCCATAACAAAGCCCACAACGTCAAAAAGCAATCCAAACAAGATAAGATAAAGTTTTGTTACTTTCATGGCATTTATGTCAGTCACCTATCTTAGGTCGGATGCTTTTAGAGAGAGCACAATGAATTTTTCTGACTATCTTAAGTTCCTTTGTATATGGTCTCACCTAAGTTGAAAATAGAATACACTATGCCATTGAGTTTAGCATAAAACTCATAAAATGTCTCAACTTCAATCATGATTTCCTCAAAAATAGAGGTGAGCATCTGTAGTTTTGCAGCTTTCTTGGTTTCTTTCTTAAAACAAATTATTATTGTTCTATTTTATTTTTCCATTTAAAAATCAATAATGGGCATTTAAATTCAACTTTTCATTTTTTTTATCTTAAAAATAATTGTTAAAATTAATTTTAGCATAATTGTCCACCTAGTTATTGCGCTTGAGTTCAAGTAGTGTGGGAATCATTAGCACCAGGACCGTGGGTCAATGAGGGAATCCTATTGTATATCCTACCTGGTAGGATATGATTTACCTCGATGATCATATATTTATTCAGCAACATATATATTTAGAATTAGAACAAGTGCTCAGACTCTAATCTGGCCGGAAGAAAAATCACACTTTGTTACAAGATCTCTAGCTAGTAGGTTACTATGCGATGAATATTATAACAAAAAGATGGTAAGATAAAGCTAACAGCAATAGTAAGATTGACAGAGAGGTGACAAAATAGTGTCAATGGAGTGGTGGCAGCAGGACTGAAGGAAGCGGTAATACTAATATTGGGATTATTTCACATCCAATGATAATAGGAATGTCATGGAGACGATATACAGTATAGTAGTACATTGATAATTAAGACAAGATGGTAACGATATTAATTGACTAATGTAGTAGTAATGGATTTCGGATGCAGTCATAAAGAATTTCTAGGATTAAAATTGATATTGAAGATGCACAACTCTCATTATTTATTCTAATAAAAAAATACCTTTCTGATTGTAGTTAGGGGTGTGCAGAAAACCCACCGACCCGCCAAACCCGACCCAACCCGCCGGGTTGGGTCGGTTTTTAGGGCTTGGTGGGTTGGGTTGGGTTATAAAAATTTTTTTTGTAGCGGGTCGGGTTGGGTTATGGGTCATAAAATTACAAACCCGCCAAACCCGACCCGACCCACCCATATTTTAATATATATTTAAAATATATTATATATTTAATAAATATTTTTTTTAAGTTAAAACCTAGCAATATATAATATAAAATATATTATATAATATAAAATAAAATCCTACAAACATATATAATATAAAATCCTATTACTTTCTTTAATATATATTTAAATATATTATATAATTAATAAAAAAAACATAGGTTCAATTTAATAATAATAAAAAAAAAAAAAAAGTCTAACCCAATGACCAACCCAACCCGACCCATGTGGGTTGGGTTGGGTTGGGTTGGACATATGTGATGGGTTGGGTTGGGTCGAATTTTTTTTGACCCACCATGGTGGGTTGGGTCAAAAAATTCCCTCAACCCGACCCAACCCGACCCATGCACACTCCTAATTGTAGTTGCATATACTTTTATAGTTTTTTTTTTTTTGCAATTATGAAACAATCATCTTCAGTCATGAATAATGTCAATAGTCAAAATTACGCTACACAACAAAATATATATATATATATATATATATATATATTATAGATTCTATTATTTTGTACATTAAAAAGAAATATTTTGCAACACTTTGTACTGAATCAATCATAGAAAATTGTGTGATTTAAAAAACTATCGAGTTGGGTCATATTGATCGATCACAAAATGATTGAGCAAAAATGTATTAGAACAATTTAAATGGAACTAATTTAAATGATTGAGTATGTTATTGAATTTGACATTCTCAAAAGAGATGTATCAAAATATTTTGAGGATGATAAATTTGTTAGACATTTTTTGTTTGCATTCATAGAATATGATACTACAATTTTATTTGAAGAACATGCACATGCTTATCTCACTTGTGTTTGGCAAATGATAATGATTTTTGTGGTATCCAATCTCTCAGTTATTCAAATTATTGATAAGGTTTTACAAAATTTTCATTATCTATTTGGTCTGAGAGACGTTGAAGGAGCCATTGTACGTACTCGTAAAGATCACTTGTCTTCTTGCGTTAGTAGAGAAAATTCACATGATTCACTGTGTCCTCAAGTGAATTGTTAGAACATTATTGTTGCATATCTCACATAGGGGTGGCAAATGAGTGGATAGGTGTATAATTACCCATTTATCCATTTATAACCTGTTTTTATATAAATTAATTATCCATTGCCAATCCAACTCATTTAATCAGTAACCAACTCATTTAGCCCAATATGATCCAAATACCTTTAAAACTACTTGAATACCTTCTTGACATCCAAAATTACCAAAATACCCTTAAATTCCTAAAATGACGCAAATACCCATACACTTCCAAAATTACCAATATACCCTTGGACATCCAAAATTATCCCCAAAATCTTTAAAATGAGCAAATTATTCCAAAAATATCTAAAATGAGCAAAATACCCACGAAACCTCCAAAACAACCATAATACCCCTGACATCTCTAAAATCACCAAATATGCTTTAAAACCACTTAAATAACCAAAATACCTCCAAAATCTCTAAAATGAGCAAAATACCCCCCAAAACCTCTAAAATGTCCAAAATATCCCCAAAACCTAAAAATGACCAAAATATCCTCGAAATTCAAAAAATGACCAAAATACCCCCAAAATCCAAAAAATGACCAAAATACCCCCAAAATCCAAAAAAAAAAAAAAAATGACCAAAATACTCCTGAAACCTAAAAATTACCAAAACCCATAACTGACCAAAATACCCTCGAAATCTAAAAATTACCAAAATACCTCCAAAACCTAAAAAATGACCAAAATACCCCTCCCCAAAAACCAAAAATTGACCAAAATACCCATGAAACCCAAGAGAATGACCAAAATACCCAAAAACCTAAAAATGACCAAAATACCCAAAAACCTAAAAATGACCAGAATACCCAAAAACCTAAAAATGACCAAAATACCCCCAAAACCCAAAAAATGACCAAAATAATCCCAAAACCAAAAAAAAAAAAAAAAAAAAAAAGGACCAAAATAACCTTAAAACTTAAAAATTACCAAAATACCCCCAAAACCCACAAAATTACCAAAATACCCCAAAACCTAAAAATTTCCAAAATACTTCTAAAACCTAGAAATTAATTGAAGTAACCAAAAAATATAAAAATTATTGAAATGCCCCTAAAACCTAAAAGATGACAGAAATGCCCTTGTAACCTAAAAATAACTGAAATACCCTTAGAATCTAAAAAGTGATCAAAATAACCTGGAAACCTAAAAAATTACCAAAATCCTCTCAAAGCCTATAAAATGACTAAAATACTCTTAGAACCTTTAATTTGTCGAAAATATCCTCAAAACATCCAAAATGCCCTAAACCTCTATTTAAGCAATTTTCGATATTTTAAGTTTATTTTGGTCATCTTACTTGTTTAGGGGTATTTTGGTCATAATTTAGGTTTTAGGGGTTTTTATCGATCATTTTTTAGGTTTTGGGGTTATTTTTGTCATTTTTTAGGTTTTAGGGTATTTCGATCATTTTTTAGATTTCAAGGTATTTTGGTAATTTTATAGGTTTCGGGGGTATTTCAATCATTTTTTAGGTTTTGGAGATATTTAGGTTATTTTTTAGGTTTAGGGGGTATTTTGGTAATTTTATAGGTTTAGGGTGTATTTTGGTAAATTTTAGGTTTTAGTGGTATTTCGGTTATTTTTTTAGGTTTTGGGGGGTATTTTGGTCATTTTTTAGGTTTTGGTCGTATTTTGGTCTTTTTTTAGGTTTTGGGGTTATTTTGGTCATTTTTTAGGTTTTGGGGTATTTCAATCATTTTTAAGGTTTTGGGGGTATTTCAATCATTTTTTAGGTTTTAGAGATATTTCGGTCATTTTTTAGGTTTTGGGGGTACTTTGGTAGTTTTTTAGGTTTTAAGTGTATTTTGGTAATTTTTAGGTTTCCAGGGGTAATTTGGTCATTTTTTGGGTTTTGGGGGGTATTTTGGTCATTTTTTAGGTTTTGGGGGGTATTTTGGTCATTTTTGGGTTTTGGGCGTATGTTGGCAATTTTTTGGATTTTGGGGGTATTTTGGTCATTTTTTAGGTTTTGGGGTTATTTTGGTAATTTTTAGGTTTCAGGGTTTTTTAGTCATTTTTTGGGTTTTGGGGCTTTTTTGGTCATTTTTGTGGATTTGGGGGTATTTTGGTCATTTTTTAGGTTTTGGGGGTATTTTGGTCTTTTTCTTGGTTTCAAGGGTATTTTGGTCACTTTTTGGGTTTCGGGGGATATTTTGGTCATTTTTTGGATTTTGGGGGTATTTTGGTCATTTTTTAGAAATTTAAATTTTATGTTGTTTATTTAAATTTTAGATGGGCTTTAGTAGGTATTAGTGGGTTTAACCATTAAGACCTATATAATTAAATAACCTAATAGATTTTAACCCATTTAACCCAAATATTCAAATGGGTTAGGTTAAGACTTATCTAAATTAAGCGAGTAATGGGTGGGTTCACATAGTATCATAACATTATTGCTATTCATCACATCAATTTTGGTTTTTTCTCAAAAAATTATTATTGGATATCACACTTTCTTGTTAGACATCACGTACTCACATTATTGTCCTTTTTTGAATTGCTTCACATTCTTCCAAAAAAGAGGCCACATGTTGTTGAATTGCTGATAGTTAGTGAACAATGGTCAATTTAACAGATCAAATTCATTTTGGTCTTGCAAATCTTGAAAGCAACATCCAAGAATTCCATTGGTTAGATTCCATGGGTTGCATTTGAGCTTTCCTGATCATTGTCACTATCATTCTTACCACTGAGTTGAGTTAGGAGAGGGCATCCTTTTGGTCCTTTTGGGTGGTATTTTGGTCATTTTTGGGTTTTGGGCGTATGTTGGCAATTTTTTGGATTTTGGGGGTATTTTGGTCATTTTTTAGGTTTTGGGGTTATTTTGGTAATTTTTAGGTTTCGGGGTTTTTTAGTCATTTTTTGGGTTTTGGGGCTTTTTTGGTCATTTTTGTGGATTTGGGGGTATTTTGGTCATTTTTTAGGTTTTGGGGGTATTTTGGTCTTTTCTTGGTTTCAAGGGTATTTTGGTCACTTTTTGGGTTTCGGGGGATATTTTGGTCATTTTTTGGATTTTGGGGGTATTTTGGTCATTTTTTAGAAATTTAAATTTTATGTTGTTTATTTAAATTTTAGATGGGCTTTAGTAGGTATTAGTGGGTTTAACGATTAAGACCTATATAATTAAATAACCTAATAGATTTTAACCCATTTAACCCAAATATTCAAATGGGTTAGGTTAAGACTTATCTAAATTAAGCGAGTAATGGGTGGGTTCACATAGTATCATAACATTATTGCTATTCATCACATCAATTTTGGTTTTTTCTCAAAAAATTATTATTGGATATCACACTTTCTTGTTAAACATCACGTACTCACATTATTGTCCTTTTTTGAATTGCTTCACATTCTTCCAAAAAAGAGGCCACATGTTGTTGAATTGCTGATAGTTAGTGAACAATGGTCAATTTAACAGATCAAATTCATTTTGGTCTTGCAAATCTTGAAAGCAACATCCAAGAATTCCATTGGTTAGATTCCATGGGTTGCATTTGAGCTTTCCTGATCATTGTCACTATCATTCTTACCACTGAGTTGAGTTAGGAGATGGCATCCTTTTGGTCCTTTTGGGGGGTATTTTGGTCATTTTTGAGTTTTGGGCGTATGTTGGCAATTTTTTGGATTTTGGGGGTATTTTGGTCATTTTTTAGGTTTTGGGGTTATTTTGGTAATTTTTAGGTTTCGGGGTTTTTTAGTCATTTTTTGGGTTTTGGGGCTTTTTTGGTCATTTTTGTGGATTTGGGGGTATTTTGGTCATTTTTTAGGTTTTGGGGGTATTTTGGTCTTTTTCTTGGTTTCAAGGGTATTTTGGTCACTTTTTGGGTTTCGGGGGATATTTTGGTCATTTTTTGAATTTTGGGGGTATTTTGGTCATTTTTTAGAAATTTAAATTTTATGTTGTTTATTTAAATTTTAGATGGGCTTTAGTAGGTATTAGTGGGTTTAACCATTAAGACCTATATAATTAAATAACCTAATAGATTTTAACCCATTTAACCCAAATATTCAAATGGGTTAGGTTAAGACTTATCTAAATTAAGCGAGTAATGGGTGGGTTCACATAGTATCATAACATTATTGCTATTCATCACATCAATTTTGGTTTTTTCTCAAAAAATTATTATTGGATATCACACTTTCTTGTTAGACATCACGTACTCACATTATTGTCCTTTTTTGAATTGCTTCACATTCTTCCAAAAAAGAGGCCACATGTTGTTGAATTGCTGATAGTTAGTGAACAATGGTCAATTTAACAGATCAAATTCATTTTGGTCTTGCAAATCTTGAAAGCAACATCCAAGAATTCCATTGGTTAGATTCCATGGGCTGCATTTGAGCTTTCCTGATCATTGTCACTATCATTCTTACCACTGAGTTGAGTTAGGAGAGGGCATCCTTTAGCCTTTGCTTTAGCTTTTTCTTGAAAGAATCTGGATAAAATTTATAATAGATTTTTCATCTTTCAATTAAAAATGGGGACTGTTGTTTGCGGCCGGGCCGGGGGGGGGGGGGGGGAGAGAATGGGGGAGATATGCATCTTGTTGTGTTGAACTGATTATTTTAGCAATTTGATTGTTGTGACTTGTGAGAGGTTAGAGCCAAATAGTTAAAGTATCATTCTTTCAGGTGATAGTGGTACATAAACAATAACTAAGGACTGAGGTATGCCTTCATAACATTAATTTCCTCTTAAGTTCCATTTGTCTATCTATCTTTTTATTTAATTTTCTCCATATTTGTCTTACCAATACCATCTCTTTTTATTAACCCTACAAAGTTACTGAGTTAGATATAAGTAGTTCACTTCTATCTATTCTAAAACCGGCAATAAGACCATGATACTAGTGTACTGACAAATTTGATTTAAGTTATCCGTGATAGGTACATTTGTAAATGACGTTAATTAAATTTGCTTTTGAAAGTTAGTGTCCTTTTGCTTTGAAACAAAGTCCTCTTGAATTGAGGATAAGATTTAAAAGTAGTACATTGCAAGCTATGATTTAATTAACATCATTTTCAAATGGGTAAGTTAAATTAAATTATCTTCAAAAGTTAGTGTTTTTTTTTCTTTGAAACAAAGTCCTCTTACATTGAGAACATGATTTAAAATTAGTATATTGCAAGTTGTAATTTAATTAACGCCATTTTCATACATACTTATTACGGATAACTTAAATTAAATTTGCTTTTGAAAGTTGGATTCAGAAATGGTCAAAAGAAAATGGTCAATTTGATCTAATATCTTCCAGGAAATGGTCAAAAGAAACGCTTGGATTGGCAGATAAACTCACTTACCTAGATTTGGAACCTAATTTTAAGTTTGAGGGTTTACAATTTAATTTAATTTTTAAAGCAACTAATTTTCAATCTCTTGAATCATACATCAATGCAATTAGAATACTTTTCGGAAACCAAAATGATAATCTCTGCCAATTAGCTGTAAACAACGGAAACGTGCATCATCATATTATTGGCAGGATCTAGAATAGTGGTCTTATTTATATATATCCTCATGTGGATGTGGGCATAATTTGATCGCTGTGAATTGCTTCAGCAAGGAAAAACAAAAACAAAAACCAAAAAACCAAAAAATACTCCACTTCGTTTGTTAATTAATAGTTAGCACTAAGTCCCATACGTAGAAGCTCACAGCTTGCAAGTTGGCCTACTACTATAGACAAATTTAATTTAACACACCCCTGGTAGGTAGGAAACCGACGTTAATTAAATTACAGATTGCAATATATTAATTTTAAATTATATTCTCAATGTAAGAGGGCTTTCGTTTCAAAGCAAAAGGACACTAATTTGCAAGGATTCAGATCCTCTCAATTTTTTAAGGTACTTTACTAATAGATTTTTTTAAATTTTAACTATTTTTTTTATAATTTAAAAATCTAGATTTTGCCATGTCAGTATTTCGTTAACAAAACTCTGAAAATAATATAATAATATTACAAATAAAATAATTAAAATTGTTGTTTTGTACCAACAAAGCAGGGTGTTACAAGGGACAAAGCCTAGATATATTCTTAGATAGACGGTATTGTGTGCCCTATACGGAAATTCGCAGAGGATGTTGGGGTCCCTAACACCATTATTGACGAAGATTCTTGCAATAATTTCAAAGCTTTATCTTCATCCGGTGTTCACGTTTTTGTCAGGTGAATTTTTTAATTCTTAATCTTGGCCCCAGTTGCAGTAAACTGCAATTATAGACTCTGCGATTGTTTTGGCTTTAGTGGCAAATGATAGAGAGTATGGTTCACCATGATTTGACCAGTACTGCGTGGAAGAATATCTTCCTTTCATTGTACAGGTTTTGGCTAATCAAAGAAGAGAAAAGTTCACTAAAGGATTGCCAAAATGTTCTCAAACAAGGTTTTACACATGCTAAATTTGCCTATGATTGAAAGAATGGAAGTTAGGTGTGCGGGTGGTAGGTGAGTGTTTTTTTACGAGGCCTGGAAAAAGGAGTCACAGGGGAGAGTTCATGCAATCATGGACCCCAAATTAAATCTTAAAAAGTTTGAACTTGTATTCACATTCATTTCAAGAAAAAAGTGGAATGTTAGCAGGGTAGAATTTAAACTTTTAAATCATAAAAAAATGGTTAGGATTTAAAAAATTTTATTGACAGAGTACCCTAAGAAATTTAGATGATCTGAACCCTTGAAAGTTGGTGTCCTTTTGGTTTGGAATGGAAGTCCCCTTGCATCGAGGATATAATTTAAAATTAATATATTGCAAAGTTTGCAATTTTGCCTTACTTTTAGAACTATAGAGTTTAATTAATTTGTTACTTTTCAAAGCCTTAGATTTTAATTTGTTACTTATCAAACTATAATGTTTAATTCATTAAATTGTTAATTGAATGAAATTTCTCAAAAGAGAATTCGCCAATTGATCTAGTAGTTTTAGAGACAATGAATTGTTTCCTCAATTTATTGTTATTTTTATTTTTGTAAACCTTGCTCTTGTACATCTGTTACAATTTTGCTTCATGTCTTTGAATACTCCATTGGTTCTATTAAAATTTTGTTGTTCACTTTGATAGACAATTTGAAAATTTATATTCAAAATAAAAATGTTAAAATTTTCACTAAGAAAATGGCAATAGATAAATTTTATTCTATGAAAGATCGTCATTTAGCATAGTTTTGATAGGAGTTATTATTATTATTATTATTATTATTATTATTATTATTATTATTATTATTATTATTATTATTATTATTATTATTATTATTATTATATTATTTTCCATTTCTATTATCAAATTATGCAACTTTTGTAAAGTTATTGGAGTTTAAAACCTAATAAGTTCTCCTAAAAAATTATTTAGTAATATGTACATAAAAGTTGATAATTTGTATGTATTACATTGTTGAAAAAACAATGGAATAACAAAGAGATAATTGATGAATACTAAAAGCACAAATAGTCATTTTCTTTAGAAAGTTTTTACCACACACAAGTTTTGTTATGGGAATTTTGTAAATTTTTCCCTCAAAATACAATTAACAAGATTTCTACAAATAGCAAATTTGGAGAATTTTTGTGAATATATTAAAATTGGTATAAAAGTATTTAAAATCTGAAAATGAAATCACTATTTATAAATAAGGGGTTATGATCAAAAGGTACTTTAGGAGAGTTACCATGATTCATTTTTCCATTACGAACTGAAATATAGCCATTAGAGATAAGGCAAACAATTTTTTTTTTTTAAAAGCATAATTAGAAATATATATATATATATATATATCAAATGGTACAAGTTAGCTTTATAATTGTTTTTTTTTTTTTCACAAGTTAAGGCACTAGTTGACTTTTCTGGTTTCATTAACTAAAATAAAAAAGTCATAAAATATCTTAACATTAAATAAAAGCCTAAAATGACTCTTGAAAGCTCGAATTTGTGTGAAAACACAAGAACTTGTTCGGACCCCTAATTAAAATACGGCTAAATTGCTTTTACTCTAACTTAAGCTAAGTGCAAAATAAGAGTAAATAAGCACAAACAACTGATAACACTATCGTAAGTCATATTCATCCATTATCAACAAAAAAAAAAAAAGCTTAAAGAGTAAGGAAGAGAGATGCAAAAACAAGATAACACCGAGACTTGTTATTGAAGAGAAAAACAAAGAACTCAGCGAAAACCTCTCCGTGACCTTCCAAGTTGAAATCCATCTACTAGAGAATAAAGTTGAAGTACACGAATAACAAAAGACCCTTCAAGCCTAGTCTACCCCCATGTACTTAAGCCTCCAAGCTAGTGCTACCAACTGGCTTCTTGGAACCTTGTCTTCTTTAGCTTTTCGAATCCCGCAATTCAATCCGATTGCATCTGTCAATGAATGGCCCCTTCCAATACTTTCCAACAGAACCAAAATCTCACTTGAAACTCAAAATGGGTGTGGTAAGTGTTTGGGCTATCAACCGCTCAAGGATATAGAGATGGAGAGGTAGGAGTTGAGGAAAACTTAGTGAAACAAAACACAACTTTTTTCCAAACAAAGAGTTTCGTGAGTATTTCGCGGGATGGCCTTTCCCGCGAGATGCTTAAGAAAACCTTCAAACTTGCATGATTCTTCATCTTCTAATCATGTGCTCGACACGTGGCTCTTTTACGGGTAAGCTTCTCATGAGGCACTCACGAAATCCTCCTGTTCATCTTTTTAAGTTTGAGTCTTCACACTCTTTCACACTTATCCCTTACAATTAAAAACCCACATAAATATAGGGAAATATGATTGAAGAAATTACAATCAAATTTGGCACGGAATTAAAGCCAACATAAAATAGTTGTAAATTATAACTTTACACCTCTATTCTGTTTCTTTTTTTGCTAGATAAAAGTCCTCTATTCTGAAAAAAGTCACAAGCTCGCTATCTCAGTTCATTAACTCTCTCGAGCTTGATCTTCTATTGGGCTCTGTCTTGCTAATTTCTTCCATTTTCTGCTCTTGGGCTTGGGTTCCTTGTTAAGTGAGGACCCACTATTTAGAAATAAAATTTCAAGTCCATCCCCTTGCATGGTGTTATCGGGCTCATCTATACAAATTATATGTTGCGCCTTCTACCCATTAAACAGATGTTGAAAAGAATGTTTGAAATCAATTCATCCTCTTCTACTCTTTGCAACAATATATCAATTCATCCTCTTCCTTGTATTTTTGTTGGATTTATTTGTAACGGGTTTAGTATTAAGTAGTGGAGATTTGATCAAGACAGCAAAAGTCACATGAAGAGCACATGCTAGAAGTTGAAGAGGCAAGTGTTAGCTGTGGAAGTTAAAGAGTCATGTGCTAGCTGTGTCAGCTATTTTCGTGATTCAAGTAACTCGCGAGTGACCCGTGAATTTCACCAGTTAGAGAATTTTTAAGCGTGACTCATTTGCCCATCACTCAAACTATATATACCCTCATTACTCACAGAAATGGTAAAGAGCCTATTGAGAGAAAACCCTAAGAAAGGTTTCTACAACACACCCACCTTATTAGAGAGAGAGCTACTCATTCTTAGAGAGAAATCTTTGTAGTCTCTTCTCTTTCCCTCTCCTATTGTTATACCCATTAAGACGATATTTGTACCGAAACACAACCCACGCCCATTTAAATTGTTGAGAGTGTTTTTGGAGCTTAAGAAGCATTGGAAGATGCCAAGGATGGTGGATGCAATATGGAGCTTATTGTAGGATCCGAAAAACTAGAGAAGGCACAGTTAGGCTTAACCTTGTTAGAGCAAAAAACTTGGAGGTTTAGGTGCATTGGGTAGATTAGGCTTGAAGGGTCTATTGCTATTCATGTATCCCAACTAATTTTCTAGTGGATCATTTTACCACTTGGAGGGCGGTAGAAAGGTTTTTCATTGAGTTCTTCTGTTTTCTCTTCGATAACACGTGCCGCTGTTATCCTTGTGTTAGTTATTTTGTTATTGGGGGTCTAAACATTTGAACTTTCAAAAATGATGAAATTCAATTAAAAAAAGAGTGGCTCTCATTGAGGAAAAGAAGAGGGACAATTGATTGAGATGGTTTGGTAATGTGCAAAGAAGAAATATTAATGAACCAATGAGATATAGTAATTTGATTTAAGTCAAGGGAACAAAAAGAGTTAGAGAAAGACGTATAAAATAATACTAGTAATAGTACTTATATAGGATAGAATGGCAGGAAAAAAAAAAACAAAAAATAAAATGTGAACAATTTTTTTTTTTAGAATGAACTTGTGTGGTTTTATTAAGGTAAATCAATTACATCCAAGTGTAAAAATGAAACAACATTTGATAGAACATCTTCCATCCATATTTGAAAATCTGGTATGCATATTGCATGTTTCGCCAGATTATGAGCTACACTATTACTACTTCTCTTAATGTGAGAATTCAACGATCTTACAAAATTGTTTGCAAAAAACTTGACATCCTCTACCAATAAACCCAATGGGGACAGATTATGGTCTTTCGCCTTCAAAGCTTGAATCAGACCAAGCGAGTCCCCTTCGAGTATGACATTTTGGAAACCCAGGCCGTACGCAAGCTGCAATGCTCTAAGTGCTGCCAAAACTTCTATTTCCTCTGCCTTGTAAGCTTGATTTAATTTTTTTGCACAAGAGGCCATAACAGCTCCATCATGGTTCCGTATTACAACTCCAATACCTGACATGTT
This sequence comes from Castanopsis chinensis, assembly GCA_032878915.1. NCBI lineage: Eukaryota > Viridiplantae > Streptophyta > Magnoliopsida > Fagales > Fagaceae > Castanopsis > Castanopsis chinensis. The sequence continues at coordinate 888,962 of JAVQMG010000073.1, forward strand.
TGAGTTACCGAACACGGTGCCATCAAAATTAACCTTAACCAAACCAGATTGCGGAGGTCTCCACCTTGTTCCTCCAATGTCGTTGCTCACAACCTGCATCTCTGTACTCTGAGTGTTTGCTTGGTATTGCGCCAACATAGCTCTTGCCTGTTCTGCCACCTGATGAAGCGAACTGACCTATAGGTGCATCCGGGCTTTATTCTGCTGGCTCCAAACACTCCAAGCTGTATAAGCAAATATCTCCAGGGACACACCTTTCTCAACCATCCTTGACAGCAGCTCCTTTACACCTAAGAACCCAATTTCATACCTGAAACCCCATGTTTCCTGATCAGCCCACACCACATCCAATTTCGAACATGACCATAAAGCATGCTCTGTTTCTTCCACATCCAATTTACGCCTTTCACAGATTGGGTTTGCAACTATCTTCCTATGCATCAAAGCTTGTATGGTTTGGCAATGCATTATGACAAGCTCGCCAAATACAATTTTTTACCTTCGGTGGAACTTGCAACTGCCATATTACTTTCCAAACCTTATCACAGATTGGTGGAGCTTGTGGATGAGCTTGCAACTCTGATTCCTCTTTAAGGAATCTATAACCAGACCTGCACGTATAGTGACTGGAGGTGGAAAAAGGCCAATAAAGGGTGTCCTCTGCTACACTTCGGCTTAGGGGAATTTTCTTAATCAACTTCGCACCCTCAACCACAAATAGACCGTCCACCAACTCCTTATTCCATCTTCTTGTGACCGGATCAATAAGTGTATCAACGGTGTGATTCTCAAAACTTTCTAATGGAAAATTTGGCTGCAATGGAGGGTGTTTTCTTGGCAACCAATGTTGCTGCCAAATGTTAATTTTTTCTCCACTTCCAATCCTCCATATTGCCCCCCTTTGAATGATGTATCTCCCTCTAAGGATACTCTTCCATGCATAAGCCTCCATAAGTGATGAATTTGGAAAAAAAAAACGTGCTTTAAATACTTTATAGAAGAGTATATATGAAAAAAAAAAAAAAAAAAACGTGAACAATATTGATTAGTATATATGGATCCATAGTCAACTCCAAATGTAAGGATTAGGTCTTGATTAATGTTTTTATTTTTAAATTACATATATCTGGGGTTAAGTACTGACTTTGGTTTGGTAATTAGCTCAAAAATAAAAAGGTTTTGTATCGTTTTTGGCTGACCTTGATTAGTGAGTTGTTAAAATAAATACACCAACCCTAGGCCCAAATCCATAGCTAACGCCAATTGTTTTCTCCGTAGGGAAGTCTTTATATTAAGGCTAGAAGAGTAAATGCTTTTACTGCTAAAATAGTCACGCTTTAATGTGCTCTTCCATGTGTGTAGTTGGGTTCTCCAAGGGCGCTCATAAAATCTGTTCAAATCTTTGCAAATGCTGTAGCTCTGATATACACATATGATACTGTCGAAAAGATTTTGAACAAGTGATGTTGCTGCACTGCTATCATGAAGGTGATTATCCACAATTTTCTTATCACAAAGTAAATCCATATATATCTTCGGCAGTCTTGATAAGTAAACCCAACATGGCAATGTAAGCTGTAAAGAGTTCATCTCCCGTAGAACGAGTTTTCTCAAATGCCATAATGTTTCCAAAAAGAGTTTCTGTCCAATCGGATAATTCTATGAGTAGGATTTCCAACAAATCGGTTTTGAATTCATGATCAATTAAGCTTTTGCTTGAACTCACCTTAAACTTTACACCTGCCTCCTATTGAAATCACACACAAGCTCAAGGTCCTACAATGGTGGAATGAGAATCACAGAGAGAGAGAGAGAGAGAGAAGGAGCTGAAGTGTTGTGAATGAATCAATATATTGATAAATATCAAGCTCTTCCCCTTATATAATGAGAACAGAGAAGCAGGAAAAGTAACAAACCTAACAAACTATCAATCCAACCAATACAGAAGAGACAAGTGGCAAAATAAAGAAACAGACTAACTGACTATCTGTACTACAAAACAACAAGCCGTTTTTATGGATTGCTACTCTATGATACTTGTAGCTTAATACTCTATAGACAAACTACAATATACAAGTTACAAAACCACTATATACAAGATCAAGCCACTGCTTATTGCTAACACCTCCTCTAGCTGTGTTGCAGAGTACCGAAGTTCATCATAAATATAGTTTGTTGATAATAGCCTCTCAGTTGAAGTTAGCTCAAAGATTTTAAGCAGGTCTGTGAAGTGTTTTACTTGCACTGCTTTATGGGGGGATATTCGCTTATTGTTGAAGTACTCAAAGAAGTGAAAAGTAACAACTGCGAATGATTTCTTCCTTATCCCCTATAAAGTGTACTAAATGCTCGATGATCACCCCAGTCCGTGACAAGTAATCCTCCAAGTATCTCACTTTGTGCTCTTCCATGGCTTCCAATCTACTATTGCCATGGTGAAGAGGGCCAATTGAAATGACCTTCGGAGTGTAGACATCATTCTTCCCTTGTCGAAGCTCATTTGGAATCATGTATATATGACATGAAGTTGATGATTGTTGAGCATGAGTGAATCCTTTGCCTTCTGAATTATTTCTTAGGCATTGACAATAATAACAAAGGAATAAAAAAAAATGTCTCCTAGTAATTGATACAGCCATACTGCTGGAAGAGGAAGAAATAAAGAGTTGGGACATCTTACGGCATAAGAAGAGAAAAAGACAGATGACTGATAATGAGTCTCATCCGAATGATCAATGACGAAACTATTCAAGGGCTGAGGGGGGCCATGGCCCCCCCCTCTCAACCTTTGAAAAAATATACCATATTAGTATGTATATTAATGAAATTTATATACTTTGCCCCCTTTCTCAAAAAATTTAAAGAAAATTTTTTTGACAAATCATAAATCCGATCTAAGTAAAAACAATAACAACAACAAATCAATTACAAATCCTAACAAAAAAAAAATCACAAAAACCTAATAACCTTTACCCAATTTTTTCCTCTTACTTGAGAACTCTATGCCCCTCTCAAATGACTCCACCCTCATAGCCATAAAGACAACTCCTATGCCACATATTGATCGCTCCATCCACACATTAGTTTAACCTTGAAAATATTAAGGCGTGTTAATTGACTTATAAAACTCTTTATTATAAAATCCTATTATTGATTTTTTAAAAAATACAAATACAAATAATAATTAATAAATTAATGCTAATAATGCAACGCTGTCAACCTCTAGTAATGACAATCGAATTTTTTAAAATTTTTTAACAAATAAACTTTGGCCCCCTAAGTTTGAATCCTGGTTCTGCCCCTGCGAATGATTATATTCAATAAAGAATTAATACATATCGCTTAATTTGGATTCTCAAATTTCTACTATGCATAGTCTTATTAACATAAAACCACCCCATAATGACCATATATAACTTCCAACGGTTGAAAACACAACTCAAAAGACAAACAAGACAAATAATAAGACTTAACAAGTACAAAGCTTATTTTCAAGCTAAAGACTAATTAGCTAGGACCCCATTTCCAAGTAATTTTTAATGTTCAATGACTTCCTCTTGAACTTGAATGCTTACTTGGAAATTACATATCTATTATGTCACTACATCAACAATCAAACAACCACTCAAATTACATAGACATTGAATCTATACTACTTTGAATATTGTTTGTAATAAAGTGAGCACCAGAATATGGTGGAAGCTATTCTCCGAGTGCTAAAACATTGATGTCTTAATATTTCCTTCCATCTGTGCCAAGGTACCTCATAGAATTTATTCAAAGCTTCACAAACATGGGAGTAATCAGAGTTCATATCACCCCTGAAGATTCCTCTGTTAAGATTGCTAATCATTGATGTTACTACATTGTTGTCACCTAGGCTATTAACAATGATTTCCTTATCACAAAGTATATCCACATCTTTGGTAGTATTGATAAGACAATCCAATATTAAATAGAAATATGTAATGTATCGATCATTTCGAATATCACATTGCTCTAATGCCATAATGTTTTGAATATAAGCTTCTGTACTATCCATGAATTCTAAGAGTGGGATTTTCAACACTCCTTTTTCAAAACTTAAGTCCAGTACGCATTTACTTGCAACCACCTTAAACTTTACTCCTGCCTCATGCAACTGTGTTGCAGAGTACATAGGAAAAGTTATTTTAGTCTCTCTGGATGCTAGCTTTTTTGGGTGGAAGTTGAAATAATCTAAGCAGATCAGTGAAGTGTTGTATTTGTATTTCCACATTCGAGGCCTATTTATGAATGTTGAAGGAATCAAAGAAGTCAAAAGTAAGCTAAATTAAAGTAGAGGATGTTGAGCAAGAAGGCAATAGGTGGAATAGCTTCTCAATAACGAAAAAATGGAAGCTGATTTTCAAGTAATAACAACTCGTGATACATCTTATTCAATAGCCATCCTTCCATCATCATAGGATCATCAATTTCCCATTTGCATTCATAAGATTTCAAGAATAGCTCAAGGATGAAGCTTGCATCCATGCTGATCATTCTCACAAAAATATCACTTTCAAGTGGAACAGTCTCTACATAGCAACGTCGAATTCTATTTTCCATGTCCTTTATAATGCTCAATAATTCCTCCTTATTGATATCCGCCCCAGTAGCCCTAGCCTGTTTCATGAAACAATTGAAGTATCTTTCTTTATGCTTTTCCATGGGTTGAAATTCTTTTTTGCCGTGGTGATAGGGACCAATTGAAATAACTTGAGGAGTGTAGGCTTCTACATTCCATTTGCAAAGGTGGTATGGAACCTTGTAGATACGGCACTCATTCAATTTTTGACTGTTTGTTTTGATTTTCATTTATACTTGAAGTTCTTGATTCCTCTTGAATTCCAATATTTTCATTTTCATTTTTTATTAAAGAATTTGCTTCTTACTGAATTTCCCCACTCGCTAATTTCTCCATCTATCAAGTTGTGTTCCTTAATTTAATGATAACAAAATCAAGAGTCCCCAGAATTAGAAACAACAACTAATGATCCACTTAATAAAGATCACTACCTTTAAAATTAAAATAGCTTAATGGCAACTGAAAGAAACTTAAATATGAATTGTTATGGAACCAACATCGGTTAATTGTGTAGTAGCTGAAACTACCTGTTAGGACATATGTGGATATTGTTAGAGACATATGTATGAAAGCAAACTATGCATGGAACATCTTGCAAACTATGCATGAAGGCACTAAAGCAGTAAAAATAAACAAATTACAGTAGTTGACATCTAGGTTTGAAAGTATTAGAATATCTGAAGATAAGTCTTTTGATGAATTCTATGCTAAATTAAATCATATTGTTAATTCTACTTTTAATTTGGGTGAAGTCTATGATCAATCTAAAATTGTTAGGAAAATTATTTGATCTTTGACTGAGGACTTCAGACCCAAAGTGACTGTCATCACTAAAAGTAAAGATGTTGATTCTATCCCTGTAGATGAACTTGTAGGATATCTTTAATCCTATGAATCTAATTTACCAAAGATAAATAAATCTAAATCTATGGCCTTAAATTTGTTGATGATATTGATGATCGTGGATTTGATGATGAACTATCATCTACTGAGATTGCTTATCTTTCCAAAAACTTTAAAAACTTTCTGAGATACAATAATAGGAGGGCAAGAAACAGAAATAATGTTGATAATAAGAATGTGAAGAAAAACAACACTGCTAAGAATAATAATGGTGAAAAATCAAAAGAAAAAATAGGTCAATCTTTAAATAATTCTTTAGGACAACAATGTTATGGTTTTCAAGGTTATGATCATATGAAATCTGAGTGCCCAACTTTCTTGAGGTCAAAAGGTAAGGCTGTGGCTGTTACTTTGACTGATGATGAAGTTTTTGATCATGAGTCTAAAAGTGACCAAGAAGGAAACTTCATGGCTTTCACTGCTATTGCTGTAGTAAGTGAAATTAAGACTGTTGATGAGAGCCCTTCTGATGGGAAACTCTCAGAAAATGCAGATTTGCAGGAAGCTTGTAACAAGCTTTCAAGATAGCAGCTAAAGATGCTATGAGTGTGGAATTAGGTTTGAAAAAGTTAAACACACTTGAACTGGAAAAGAAAAATTTGCTGCTAAAGTTGTTTAATGCTAATGAACTCTTGAAATCTATTAAGATTGAGAACATGTCTTTGCTTGAAAAAGTTAAGATTTTAGAATTAGAATTACTTGTTGCTAGAGAACAAATAGATAGAATTTCTACCTCTAAACTAGATGAAATGCTACATCTCCAAAAGTCTATTTCTGATTAGACTGGTCTACAGTTTGTTAACAATGGATCTTCTATTGTTGTGAATCCTCCTAAGTTTGTACCTGCTACAAAATCTTCTGTTATTCGTCAAACTTTTTCTGATGTTAAGATTCACAAAGTAGTAGTTCCTGTTACTAGAAGAACTAGAGTAGATTTGAGCCTAAAAAGTCTAATCAATCTGGAAATAAGAAAAACCACAAACCACAATGGTTTTGTCACTTTTGTAGTAAAGCTGGACATACAAGACCGAATTGTTTTAAGCTGCAAGCTTTAAAGAAATCTCCCAACAAAAAGTGTCTGTGTCAAAAACATAAGATCCTGTTGCACTTATTCATGAGTTGGAGAAGGTTCATAACCTTTACACCAATGCTGGAGATGACATTAGGAATAATCCCAACTCCAAGTTTGCATCTAAAAAGGTTTGGACACAAAAGACTCAATCTTAGTAAGTCAGTCTGACATGGTCCTTGTGTTAATTCTTTCTATCTCTTGTGACCAAAATTTTTTTTTCTTTAGGATTGCATTTGCATTACATTCATACATTGCATTCTAGGTTTGTTTTGTTTCAGTTTTCTTTTTTAAAAGAAAAAAAAAATGAGCTTTTTGTATTATGCATCTTCAAGATGTGTAATTGATATTGGCCTCTGAAATTTGCATTTTATGACTGTGTACCTTGTTTAACTTTGATGAGCTTTATTTTTCTGCACTTTTCTAGTTTGTGTTATGTAATACTCATATTGTGTGAGTTGTTTATGATTTTTAAACACATACTCTTGATTTTGAAGTCACATTCTTCTGATTGTAAGGACTAAAAAATCCTAGGAGAAAGGCATAAATAACTATCTCATTACTATTACTCGTCAATCATGAACACATGTGTGCAAATCATAAAAGCCATACTCGGTAAGGTGTAGTACTTGCACAGCAAAATATTTAAAGTGTTATTGTACATTAGTTAAAAGAGGCAAAAAGAAAAATATGCTTCAAAAGAAAAATCAAAATCAAAATTAATATATAAAAAAAAATACATTATTGTAAGCGTGTTTTCTAGGAGATGTGGGAGTTGTATGATATAACTCTTTAAGTGATAGTCAGTTTCAAACATATGTGATGAATAACGTAGAAAGTGTGGTTATTCTCTATTTACATATCACCTTGTGAGTATCTCATGCAGTTGCTAGTTGCACACATCACAAACAAAACTTTGTTAAATTGGTACATGTGATTGTGCTAAGTTTATGTGGCCTACCAAAGTTAAACTTCTTGATATGTTTAATGCATTTTGGGAAGTGAGGAAAAAAAATATTGAAGAAATTTTGACAAAGTTTGTTTTTTCTTTGAAAAGTTTGGTTTTGAAAATCATTTGAACTCATGAACATACATGTCATATCATAAAAACAGTTTTTCAAATGATTCTGCACAAAAAGTTTTCCAAAATTTTCAAAATTTGCGTTTCTTTGGAACTCGAAATGTGAAGAAGAACAATGGATTTTATTTTAAAGCAGGATCAATGTTATCTTAATAAGACCTACAAAAATAAAATTTGTCTTAATAAATATTGCATTGGAAGAGATCTCAAATAAATATCTGGGGTGTGAAGGACAAGGGCCGGATTCAAGTTTTCAGGAATGAACTTCACATATATATACACTTAGATTAGACTGGACTAGAATTCTATCTTGTATTAAAAATAAATAAAAATAAAATAAAAAACTTCACTTTAAATTTCTAATCTAATTACATATAGTCCAGCTATTTAATACCAAGATAAGGTCATCAATTTTCTCAAAAAAAAAAAAAAAAAAAGGTTATCGAAACTGCTGAATGCTTAAAATTAACTTAGTCTAATTTTGGGCCTTATAGAGTTAAAACATTGAAAATAATGAATAAATAATCGTTGCAAATAAGTAATGCCTTCTAAAGATTAAATAAAAATAAAAATATAAGGCAATATAAACGTAGCATCATTAGAATTTACAAGACCCATTTACTGCCTTTTGTCATGAAGACATTTTATTAGTTTTTCAAGATACCATTCAAAAAGAGCCCATTTTATTAGTTCTCTCTATTTGATCACACGCACGAAGTTCGGCTGAGTCATGCTTGACCCAGTGTATTACTAAATAATACTGCCTGAGCTCCATTGATTCTTAAATACAACAAAGCACATCCGGTCCAACTGGATCCCAAACCTCTTTCAGCTTAAACAAAAGCAAACGAGCCCACATCAACTTTGAGGTCTAATTGGGCTTTTTGTTATGACTAATGCTAAATAAAATCAAACTTGGCCAACGAAGTTCATAGTTGTATCCCGTTGGTTATAGAAATTTGGGCTTTTGGGCCTTACAACTAGCTCAAAAGGAGCAGCTCTAGCAAGTCGTGGTGGACGGTGATACCAAGGTATGCTTTGATTTTTTCAGACACTTACTATATAATGTATAACTCCAAATTCTCCAATTGAAGTTGAAGTTGAAGTAGAGCTTACTGGCTTTTTGAAGCGAAATGGAGCGCTCAACAATTACTACGCAGTTATACTCAATTTGGCAATGAAACACGCAGTTTTAGTATTGCCCAATTAGCCAAACGAACTCGTTTTGTGTTACTCATGTATGCGTGACAATTTCGCAATAATCTTTTTTTTCTTTTTTAATATGAAAGGAATTAAAATTTTATAAAGCCTAATTTAGGAGGGGGGAAACAGTAAAAGGCATTTATTTGCAATGGCAGTTTTAGTTTAAAGCTTAAACTAATGCTCTGAGACAAACGGTCAAAATTTATTGTTAAATACTTCAAGTCGTACTGGGTTTTTATTGTCTAATCAATGCCCAATTGCAACCCAAGACTTACGCAGTCCAGTCCAAACCTCATTAAACCCAACTCAAACCAAGCCCAGAATAAAAAATTCCATCAGCCCACTCTAAACCCAAAAATAAATTCATAAAATAGAACCCAAACCCAAACCCAAAGTCGAATTTGGAAACCAATGACAAAGCCCATTCAAAACTTTCCATATCTATTTATATTATCTATTTATTATACTGTATTTTATTTATTTATCAACTATATAAGAAGAGCTAAGAGCTGTAGGCACAGTCATTTTGGTTTGTTGAACCAAAACAGTTTGGAAAAACTAATTAATCTAAACTCATGATTTGTTCATAAAAATAATCTGAAGCATGGCACTTTTTAAGCGTTCAAATATTATTTTTTGAACTATGGTAAGTGGTGGAGCAAGAAATTCAATCTAGGGGGCAAGATTAAAAGTTTATATTAAAAAAGAAATTAATTTAAAAATATTAATTAATAATAGTAAAAAATAAATAAACAATTGTGAACAAATTTGGGTTTATAATAAAAACAGAGTTTAAAATATTGAAAAAGTCAAGATATAGAATAGAAATTTAAAAAAAAAATTGAGACAAAAAAAAATTACTAAAATTGGTACAAGTTTTATTACAAAAAGCTAACAAATCGATATGGTAAGAATGTGATTAGTACCACTAGACAAAATAATAAATAAATAAAATTGATTTTTTGTGATAGTAATACATCATCTCATAAGATTAATGTAGTAAAATTTGTAATATTTCTAGCATTACTTAATAAGAACAGTTATATGAATAGTGAATTAAAAAAAAAAAAAAAACAAAACAAAACAAAAGGCAAAACCTTTGAAATGGGTGAAAACATGGGACAAGAATCTTGTCACAAGATATAAGCTACTTTAAAAGAATAGTGAAGTAGGTGAAAAGTCACATGCTTTGAATCCTTTGATACGTGAGGGAGATTGTTTTTCCTTTGTCAGAGAGTTTTTTTTTTTTTTTTTTTTAACCATATCAGGTAGGAACAGAAGTACCTAAGGGATTTTTTGGAAGGAGCAGGGGGAAAAATGCCCCCTCTCAGCCCCCCTTGGCTCTGCCCTTGACTATGGTCTTCCTATTGAGTTATATGAGTACATATTTGTATTCTAGATCTTTCTTTTTTTTTTTTTTTTTTTTTTTTTTTTTTTTTGAAGATCGTATTCTAGATATCTTTGGTGCTGTGACTCAATTTTTAAATGAGCTTAACTTTATATAGATTTTCTTTTTCTTTTTTTCTCCACTAAAATATATAACAATTGGTGTCAATGGAAATTCATGTGTATGTACGGATATGATTTTATAATCTTCAAGATTCACAAGGTTATTGGTTGGACACTGAACTTCTTACTAAAGAGTTGTGTATTTGCACATTGACAAATCAATTCTGCAAATTATATGACGATTGAAAGATCTTTGCCATGCATTGGCCTTGTCTTCACATTCAAAAATGCCAAGCACAGTTTTGCCCAACAGACTTGCAAGGCTGTATTCTTTTTATTGTTGTGAGTTTACAATCGTAAACACATTCCACTTTTACTTTCAATAAAACTTTTATTACTTATAAAAAAAAAAAAAAGTATCCAAAAAATGTCCAAAAGTCATTATTAATTTATATTTTGAACAATGGATAGCTATCCAAATTTCTAAATCTACTCCAACATGCCATGGATAAATTTTCAAATGGCTGAATTGATAAATTGGTCTAGAAAGTATTGGTATTTATATAGCTTAATAAAAGGCATGTTACAAATAATTACGTGTGCATCATCATGAAATCATAAACTCAAAAAACTGTGAAGTTTCTTTGAGTTTTACCATCAAGCTATAGCAATTCCTATATTTAATAACAAACTGTTCATAGTTGCTAAATTTGTTCCCAATAAAATTTCACTTGCCCCCCTTAAACAAAATCTTTGATCCACTTAAACAAAAAGAAAAAGCCCATCAATGCCTCTCTCTCATCCTCTTTCTTTGTTCTTCTCAGAAACCCCAACTACCGCCACATGCTCTGCCTTTCCCATCCCACACCCACCTCTTTGCTACAAAGGACTGCCGATTCTACCACCCATCTTTTTAAGGCTCCAATTTTTTCTAGGTTTCTTACCATATCCCTCTATATTTGATATTATTTTGGTTTGTTTTGTGTGATATATTTGGATGATTTAATTCTGGTTTTTTGTTGTTGCGATAATTATATTTCTTATTTGTAACTTTCATAAAATTACCATTTTGGCTAGCTTGAGTTCTTGCTATGATATATTTGTAATTTTTGTTTTGTAAATTTTATTTTTTAAATATTTCCCAGTTTCATAGCTAGCTTGAGTTTGTGCAAGTAGGTTCTGTTTTGAGGTTGTGTTGGGTTTGGTAATTATGATGTTCTCGTGCATAAATATTTGTTGTATAGGTATTTAGCCATCTTGTTATGCTTATTAATCAATGTTCTCGTGCATAAATATTTGTTGTTGAGTTTGTGCAAGTAATACCTTGTTATGCTTACCATAATCAATTAGAGTGTTAAGAACCTTTGGCATGGTAATTTTCAAGCATATACTGTGTCAAGAAATAAAGGAATTCCCTTTTCATCCATTTGGCGAAAATTGCACCCAAAAAACAAAATTCCTTCATTGGCGACATGTAGCAAAAGTATCGACCATGGGCAAAAATTGTCTTCTTGTGATTTAAAGCTACATTTCACGGGGGATTAATGGTTGCTATCCTCTTTGTTCATAGATAGAAAAAATATTTATTACTCTAACAAATTAATGACTCATGTTACATATATGATTACATGTTAGATGTTAATATGGTAGAAAATTGGTTCTTTAAATTGCACACACAACAAGCAATTATTGTATTCTTGTTAAAACTTTTCATATTGACATTATTATGGCATAATTAGTTACTTTTCACCAAACTTTTATTAATGACTGTTGTAATATGTGACCATTATTTGTGAGCATTGTAATGACGATATTTTCTTCATGGTGTTAAATTATTGCAGGCAGTCTTGGTCCTTACTATTCTTTGCCCCCTGCTTACATGGGCAACAAGGTTAAAAATTGCTCAAGGAACTGGTATGAGTTTAATGTACATCCATGAGTTCAGCCCCTGAAAATATGTTCATGGCAACAAGGTTATACACTCAGCACTCCTACCTGAAGTTTATGCAAAGAAGCAAGTTGTTGCAACATTTCATATTGCACTAAATTGCATTGAACTTGATCCAGAGATGCGGCCTAGGTTGCGAACATTGTTAGAGAGTCTTGATTGTATAAAATCACAAAGAAGAAAGTAAAGAACTTTCTAGAATTTTGGTTATTATTGTTGTTTTTTTATGTTTAAGGTGTTTGGTTTGTTAGCAGTCCATGGTTGGAGGGAGATTTGGATGTATATTTTCCTAGAAATATTTTTGTAAGCCAATGTATTGATATATGGAGAATGTACAGGGGGTTAGTTCCAAACACTATTCGTAGCAGGCTTGCAATAAATGTGTATTAATCCAACCAATGTGTGTAATTAATGTTTCAAGATATTTGATCCCTTAATTTTATTGATATTTTTAACGTCAACATTCATCAAGCTAATGAGTTTACTTTTGTTTATGTCTGAAAAAAATTTATCGATGTTGTCGCCAATCACCATAGCTCTGTTGAGTTTGATTTCTTGAATTTAAATTTCCATCCACATCACTATATTGCATTCATCATTTCCATCCACAGCACTATATTGCATTCATTATTTTCTTTTTTTGAAGAGTATTTTTCTAATAAAAGAGAGCTAGATAAAAGAAAATTTTCAACAAATCTATTGCTAAATTTAAGCTTCTTGAATTTAAATTTCCATCCACATCACTGTATTGCATTCATCTAAAGCAGCCTTTGTTTAAATATGCAAATACATAGATACAAAAATATAGAAATGAACTTTTCCATTGCATATAGAAATATTTACCCGTTGCAATTATAATTGATACCTAATTAGAAGCTTACTCAAACATGCACATATAGGACCTAAGATTTTTTTTTTTTTTTTTATACGAAAACCATTATTCCATTATCCATTCAAGTCTGAATCAACTGATTTACATCTGAAGCAATTGCAGATTCTATAATGGTTGGAGTTTCCTCCATCTATGTTACATAGTCATCTACATATTGAGCATATTGTGCGAGACCGTGGGCTGCCTTATTGCCTTCTCTTCAAGTGTGCTGAACTTCAACCTGGTGCAATAGACATATATTGGTAGGTGCCAGAAATAATGTTGGCAATAATTGTAGGTGGTTTGGAGACTCCTTGAATTGCAAAACACACAAGTAAACTATCACTTTCGAAGACCACCTTCTGGATAGCAATGTCTCTAGCAAATACAACAACAACTTCAAGCGCTTTAGCTTCAACTTCCAATGCCCCTAAGGGGAGCATAAGTTTCTTACTCATTGCAACAACTACCCTCCCTTGATCACCTTGCTATCACTACAATACCACTCCATTTGTGGTTAGAGAAAACTACACCATCAGTATTTACCTTGTACCATCCTATTGGGGGAGAAGTCCATTTGTTACTTCCTATTGAGTTCCCTTGGGGTTGGATTGGATTTTCTTGCATTGTAGAGTACTCCTCTAGCAGTCTTGTGGCTAATCCATAAATTGTAGCAGTTGCGAGTTTTTTTCCTCCGTGCCTTACCTCATTCCTGATTCTCTAAATACTCCATGCAATCATTAACACAATATCCAACATGTTAGACTCCTTATTAAGGTTTATGCTGCACTGCCATAGTATATCAGTAAACTCCCCTTTACCCTCAACCAGAGATAGCAGATGACAATGGTTCCATACCTAAGCACTACCATTCCACTTGAATGACAATTTCAAGTTCTAAACCACACTCATCACAGATTGGGTCGTCTAGTACTTTCTTATGAAATAAATTCATTTTGGTGGGTAGGATATTTTGACAAGCTTTCCATCCAAAGGCTCTAATCTTAGTTGGGATTCTTGCTCTCCATAGCTTCTGCTAAAATCGTTTCATCAGTGACGGATCTGAGTTCTCTCCTTTGTCTTTCCCCTTCCCATTTCTAGCTAAATGGTATGCACTTTTCACACTAAATTTCCCATTAGTAGCTGCTGTCCATACTAGTTTATTAACTGGTAGTAATGTACTTAATGGGATGCTCAGTATGGATTCAACTTCATGCTCCAGAAACAAATCTCGAATCATATTAGCTTTCCACTCTCCATTTTCAGCATCAATGAGCACACTAACCTTTGCCTCCATGGGTAGTAATCTTTGAGGTGAAACTATATGGAAAGTTGATGGATTCGCAGTCCATTTATGCTTCCATATGCTAAAGCTTTCACCATTCCCCACTTGTCATTTAACACCATCAGTAATTATTGATTGGGTTGCCCAAATTCTTCTCAACGCAAAAGATGGGTGATGGCCCTTCTTGGCATGAATAAAGTACTCATTTGGGAAATACTTATTTTTGTAGACCCTATAGAAAAAAGAATTTCTGCCTTGTTGGAGCTGTTTGCCTTTGATAGGTCAAGAATGTATTGACCCCTTGTGATGAATTAACTAATTAATTTGTCAAGTTGATTAATTAATTAGATTAACATATAATATGCGTGGTAGCACAAATAAATCACCAACTAAAATAAAATGCAACGAAAAATAAAGTTGACATGGTAATTTGTTTACGAATGGGGAAAACCTCCAAGGTAAAAATCCCACTAGGTGATTTTAAGGTCACCACTCTCGAGAATCTACTATTATCACAACAAGCAGTTACAAATAAAAGAATTCCAGTACCTTATACCAACTTACAGTTGAACCCTTACCCCAATACCTAATTAGACTTGTTCTGTAGTGACAATCTCTCATTTTCAATGCACGGCTCCTAGTAAGTGACTAACTAATAGATGTGCGGATCCCAATACGCGACTTAATCACCAACTTAAGAAAGATGTTGGTTGCAAAGTTTTTCAGTTTATCAACACGATGAAGATCACGAAGCTGCTTGGTCATAAAACCCAACGACGTACAAATGCAGTAGCTTCTTCAAGAGAAAGAAGAACTAGGGAAAATTCTGTCTTCGGTCACAATTTGCATGAACAACACTTTGCTTTACACTCGTGCAGCTGTGCAACCTTTTACGACCCTTAAAATAATTCGTATATATGTTTAGGGTTGCGAGAAAAGAAAGTCTAAACATATACACACGGATTGGAGTGAAATCAAATCTGAAAAATTGATTTTCGTAATTCTCGATAGATACTCTATCTATCAAGCAGCTGTCGAGTATCGGGCTAAAACTATCTTTTAAGTTTCAATAGATGCTATCTGTCAAGTTTTAAAATTCAGCACTTCATCACTTTTTTCTTGGACAGATTTACATGGCTTTAACACTTGGACTTAAAACCTTATTTCTTGAAGTATTAAACACATCCTAGATCTACCCAATTACAAGTAAAGCGTGTTTTGTCAAAAAATTAGCTAATTCTATATTAACATATGTTCCTAACTTGAATCACATATATGTGCCAAGTTTTGATCCACCTCACCTAATGGAACCATCAGCTTCCTTTTCGGAACCTCCTTCTCTAAATCCCCATCCATGGCCATCGTGGCTGGAGCTTCCCTGGTAAGCCTTTGCCATGATCCTTTACTGTTCTGAACAGAGGCATCTTCATTCTCCTTGCTTCCTGAACCCTTACCTTTTGTTTCAGTGCTGTGTTCGGAATGTTATTTCTCACTTTTGGTTTTCTATTAGTATTGGTCTCTTGAACCATGCTACCACTATTAGGGCTTAAGTTGAAAGAGCCCATCTCCACTCCTTTAAAAGTCAATATATATGGCTGTGTAATTTCTAAGCCCAAAGTCACCTTTTCAATTGGGCTTGGGTCCACTGCACTAATACCATCCTTTGTATAGTTTACTCCAACGCCATCTTCCCTTCCCCAAATTTCTAAGCATCTATCTATTGTATTTGAATTAAATGCCTTAATTTCGGGGCCCTGAGATATCAGCCTTGGTAACCACATTTCTTCCTGACTCCCTATCAATCGCTACTACTTTCTTCTGAAAAGTTCCATTGTCAACCACGATTAATAAATCCATCGAATTTTTTCGCATGATTTTCAGCTTTATTTCTTCTTCGTTCAATGTGTGTTCAACCTCCATCACCATTGCATCCTTCACCGCCGACTGATCTTCGCCATCTTTCATTGTGGCAGTCATCATAGAGTAAGCAGAATGAGTATTGATCTTCTCTTTCTCTCATTGAGCCTTCTTACTTTGAGCCTTCTTACTTTGAGATTTTTTTTTTCCTTTCTTATAGACTTTTCAACATTTCTCATTTCTTGCAAATGCTTCAATAATTTGTCAAAACATTTATCAACATGTTCATTCATCATCTCCCTCTCTACTGCAAGTGTGTTAATTTGAAGACATTTGTGACTCACATGAGAGAGATGCTTTGCTATTGTCTCTTGTGCACTACCTTAAATATCAATGCCATGATAGTCCTTGATAGAACCAAACTTTGCATCTTGTGTCCATCTTTTCAATACATAAAGGCCGGAATTCTCTTAACATGGGAACATAGAATTCCCAAAAAGCTAAACTTCATGCAGTTGCATTAGACTGCAGTTGTTAAGGCTTCATATTTGACTAAGTGCTCTTGAGTTCTGTTCCGATATTTCACTCTATATTTTGTAATAGAATAAGTTTACTAGCCATGTAAATAATACAATCCATAATCTTCACATATTCATCTTGAAACATTTTGAATATTTTTGGAGTGTACAACTCTACAACATCCCTCAACGTCTCAATATCAACTAGTAAAACCGGCGTTGTTTGCCTCATTTTGAACTTTGCTTGTAGTTCTTGACTTCGCTTATCAGACAATACTTTAGAATAATGTTCAAAATATTGTAAAAGGCCATGTTTTGCTTCAAGTATTTCTTCAATACATTGTTCATTGACTCATTGCGTTGAGTGCTTTTCATATCAACAGTGAACATATGTCGACCATATATCATAGAACATTTCTTTTTCACATCAGACATTTCATGCAACCATGGATTAATAGTAAGATCATATGTCTCAGGCATGTTATTCCAAGCAACTATCCATTCATCTTCAAAATCATACGCACAATTACTAAAATCATTTTGAAATTGGCTTGATGGATTAAATACATGATGTAGACGCTTAGCAACATTTTGATAAATCTGCCACACACATAGACGGTAATTTGATTCAGGAAACACATCTTCTATTGCATTAACCATTGCAGGAAATTAATTTTTAAATATAGTTCTTGATTGTTTCCCAGACATTGTACTAAAAAAAGTTTTAAATAACCACTTTCATGACATTATGGTTTCATCATAAAGTGAAGCTGCACCAAAGATAATTGATTGATTATAATGATTAAACCTAATGAATGGAGCAATGGGTCAACCATATGAATTTGTTTGATAAGTGGTGTCAAAACATGTAACATCTCAAAAGTGTCCATAATCAACTATAGATCTAGAATCAGTTCAAAAAATATTCAGAATTTGATTATCATAATCAAGTTGTATAGAATAAAAATAATATGGATCTTCTAATTGCATCTTTTTAAAGTAATCCATCACAACACGACCATCTCCTTTCTTTAAAGCCTCTCTCCTCTTGAAAATTACATGATTTTTATAGTTAACATTCAAAAAACCAAGATTTTCATAGCCACCAACTTGCATGGCCAATAATTCTAGGGTTTGTTTTATTGATATCCCAGATTTTTTTGTATCATCTGTAAAAGCTTGTTCAGTAGGTGTAATTTTTCTATTTGACCTTAACATGTGTTTCATTGGAGAAAGAGCAAACTCATGATTATGTTGTTTGTGAAAAAAACAACTTCTAACATATCATCATTTTGAAGTTGACAAGTCGTTTGTACTAAACAACCAATTTCGTGAAATTGGTTGATAGAAAAATACTTGTTCACGACGTTTGTCAATAGCTAGTTCACATTGTTTTGAACGAAAAAATGTTATCTTAATATGTCCAGCACTCCCTCAGCTTATATAATGTTTCATTACACGGATGCCCCTTTTGTGAGCATATTGTTTGTAAAACTCATATGCACTATCATCACAATTAAATTTTATTCCAATCGTTGGTGCCTTAATTTCCTTATTATGTTTACTCGAGGTTTTTGGACTTCCATCAATAGGCTCTACTTGAGCTTCTTCCTAAATCCAAAAACCAATAAAAAGCAATAGTGTTAGGAATATTCAATATAAAAAATGATGTTCAATTTTTTTAGTAAACAAAACAAAGAAACCATAGTTGCTTATAGTCTTATGAACAGTCTCGATGAACAAAAACAACAATATTCAAAACTCAAAATACCTAAAAATCTTATTAAACAAAAATTATGCTCAAACTCCCTAAAAATAAGTAGTAAAAAATCCTGGCCACCAACAATAAATGCCCATTCAAAACCAACAAAACCATTAGCACTTAAGCTATAGAACTCAAATATTCAAACTTCAAATATAATGCAATTTGAGAAACAAAATTAAGGAAATAATTATCTTTAAAACAATGTTTTTTTTTTTTTAATTACAATTACAATAAATTTAATGAAAATCAGACCTCAAAAATTGATAGCTATTGACTTTGTCATTGTTAGGGAAAATGTCGAGAACCGATGGAATGGTGGTCCTTGGTGGCGAATATATGGGTGTGGGATGGGAATGGCAAAGAGAGAGAAGGTTGCTAGAAGTGGCATCAGTTGAGTGAGAAAGTGAATGGGGTGGAATTGGCAAAGGAGGAAAGGGGTAAAGAAGAAGAATGGAGATATGGTCAGGTGAGATTGGCGGCCGCTACATATGGCCGTGATTCTTTGGTCGATCTAGGATTTTGAGAAAAACAAACGTGGAGGAGGAGGATGAGAGAAGCTTGGCTGTGTGTGGGACTGATGTGCCATCTGGTTTAGATTGAAACAGAGAGAAGTTGTTAATGCTAAGTTAACAACTATTTTCTTAAAATGGGTCATGTGCGTGTCACAAGACCCTTCATATGTGTTTCTTTATTTTTTTGAAATCTGTCCTATTTGCAGCAGTTGCTGCAAGTTTGTGTGGATGAAATTCTTGTCTTTCATCAAGTATGATAGATTTCTTACTAGATTAGGTAGCATTTTATCAGTCATACTTCTTCTTTTCCTCTTCCTAAATTTAATTTCAATGGCTTCAAGCCATTAGGGCCCATCCACCGCGCCCATCATGCATGTTGTGGGTAGTTTTTATTTAATTAAATGTAATTTTCATGTTTTAAATTGAATTGATTTTTTTATAATGTTATATGAGAATTTCTTGAGGTTGCAATTTGAAGCATGTACTTTAATATAAAAATATTTTAAACAAAACAATGAGAATCCAGGTACATGGTTAGATAAAAAGTATTATTATGATTGTTAATTAAGTAGAAATATCTCTAGTAACCTACGATAGTTCTCAAAAAACAAGAAAAAAAGAAAAGAAAAGAAAGAAAAGAGTAACGTATAATATAAAACTTTATGGTATTTTTTTTTATTGGTATTTTGTGTGCTTATTACGTTCAATCTTTTGTTAGGCAGACTAATATTTATTATTCTTTGTGCTTCTCCTTTATTTTTTGATTTTATTTTATTTTTTGGTTTTTCTAAGCTTTTGATTGAACATTGAAGAAAATTTCAATTAGATATATTCTTTTAGTTGCCTTTTTTAATGCACGAATATAGTTGGCTTACCTATATTGTAATTACCTCTCATTGCTTTGTTGTGTTTTTATTTTTCTTTTGTAATCATAATTGTTTAGTTCTACCACCGTGTACTCTTGGTGTAATGGTTACTCTACAAGTATAAAAGCTTTTAGGGTGTGAGGAGAAAGGGTTGGGATTCACGTTTCTAAGAATGAGCTTCACATACAATTAGATTAGGTCAGAGTAAAATTCTATCTTGTATAAAAAAAAAAATTATTTAGTTCTTAATTTTTAATAGAAAAATAATGATTAATCTAAAACCTTAGTTTTAAAGAGCTAGAGAGAAACCTAATACCATAGAACTAAAATCTTCTCATTCTCTCCACCTTCTCCATCTGCAATTGTTAATTACTATAAGATGAGATTAAAACCATCACACACAAAGAAACCTTCAAAATTCATGGTGTTGTTTAGTGCTTGAGAATCATTGGAGAATACCCAAAATCTCCAAGTGGCCTTGGATAGACCAAAAATATTTGGTTTTGCAATTGAAGGATTAAGTCACAGCAATACATAAAACGTTGGCTATAGTAGTGTCTTTTTTAGTGGCATTTTCAAAAAACGCTGCTATAGGTATTAAAATGATACTATATCCAATAAATAAAAAAATTGCCTATAGTTGCGTTTTAGAAACGTTGCTATAGATTTGGATCTATAGTGATGCTTTCCAAAATGCCGCTATAGACCTCAATGAACTTGTAGTAATGGTTCTACATCAACATTTTGTACCACCGCTATAGCCCTGATGGATCTATAGCAGCGTTTACAGGATTTATAGTGATGTTTTTCAAACATTGCTATAGCTCTTGAATTTTGTAGTGCAAATCCAAACCAAAGACTGACAAGGTGAAAATATTAGAGGAATTTGTTACTAGCAGGAGCTGGAAACTCAAGTACATAGTCATTACATAATTTGGAGGGTTTTGTAAGTGATATGTATTATGTACAACAACTATTCTTGATTAGTGGATCATTTAGTGCTAGAGGCCCGAAGAGTTTGTTCTGCCTATTTCTTGAGTTTTTCTCTCCGTAAACACTTTGATGTCCTACTATAGTTATATGAGTTTTGCTGCTATATTTTATATGTATGATATTGTCAATTGGCTAGTTACTTAAAAAAATTGGGCCTAATTCTCTAGTTAGATTGAAATTAACAATGGTCTACTCTCAGTTTGCGTTCTCATCCAATTGTTATGATTCAGCTCTGCTACCATGTGAAAAGTCTGAATGATTGTGTATTAAATTGCAAGTAATAAGGTACAAAGACCTACCTTATATATAAGTAGACATGGTGTACTGTACAAGTAACCTACACTATGGACCTAAGTCCATTGGGCTTATATGCTAATTTTTTTTTTTAAAAATTGACATTAGTCATATTTTTGGGGTCTAAATCGTGTTTCTTTCAATGGAAAACAAAACTACAGTCCATGCACAAATCAGCTGCCCAAACGCATTGGCTATGGGTGTAGACCCATGGTAAATTGTCAGCCCTGAACACCCAAAGGGCATATTGAATTGAAAATATTTATTATTTAGTTTATCAAAAAGAACATATTTGTATACCTTTTGTGTTTTTTAAAACTATTCTTATTCATATACCTAATGTGTAATCCTTAATTTATTTAACAAAAATTTAACAAAATAGCCTTGATTTAAAATGTTTAAAGAATATTAATTATGAATCATATAATTTAAAGGATAATTATACATCACTGAAAGAGAGAACCTATTTGTTTTAAATTAGATAAAATTGACTTGATGAAATTCTCTTGGATAAGAGAAAATAATATATCGGTCATTTATAAATTATAGACTAAAATTTATGTATAATTTCTTAGATACAATGCATTTGATTCCCCCAATCAAATTCATATACATGATTGTTGAACAATAAAAAATAATTAATGACATTTTTCTAATAACAATTAAATTCAATACAACTATTAATTTTAATTTAATTGGAGAACTTAATATATAACATCTTAGGAACTATACTTGTTCTGAAGATTAGGTAAGGTTGATTGATATGATATAGCTAAGGCTAAAGTAATTATTGATAATTTTTCATTGTCGAAATTCTACTTATAATTCTCATGTAATGATTTAGTAATTAAACACAACTTAAGTACAATATATGTTAATTTTTGTTAAACTAATAAAATGACCAAACTATAACATTTTAAGTCATATTATAATCATTTGTGCATCTAAAATTCTGAGTTCAACTTAAAGAATATTCCATATTCCGCTTATTCTATATTTTTTAAATCCCATATTTATATCTTACAACTTTTTAACATTACAAAACATTTATAAAATAGGAAAAAAATTTATATTTTCAATTAAATTTGACATATAAAAATATTTAAAAGAAAGCATTAAAAATGACAAATAAGAATAATGCGGGGTTGGGGCAATTTTCTCCTCTTGCCCCCTCCCTATATAGATATATATATATATATATATATATGTTTTCATTAATTGGTATCAGTGTAATTGTTAAAGAGGTTTTGAAAATATCTCACTTATATTGAGAAGTAATAAAAATTAATAATAATATTTTGTAAATTAGAGGTGACTCTACTTCCTATAAGAATCCAATCAGTTATAATAAAAAATTGATATTGAAAGGATGTGCAATTGTGCACCGTTTACAGTATACATAGCATCTGAAGTTCACCAGCCATCGGAGATTTGGAGTGATGTATTTGGTAGGTATAACCAGTACATGACTTAAAACAAATAACTAAACATTTGGCCACAGATTTAGGGGTACTAGATATTACTCTTGAAGGAGAAGAAAGCCATGTCCTACATACAAACACCTCCCCGGAGAAGATTTATCAATGTATGGCCAAGCTGATGCATGGAATGTTTTGTTGGGCTTAAAGAAATGGGAGATCTCTTGGATGTGTCGCCGAAGATAGGATTATCGGAACCGAACTGCACTATACTTAGCACAACAAGTATGCACGTGATTGTTGTACTGATGACCAAATCTGGATATATCTGATCTCCTCCAAGACTTGTGTGTAAATTGTAAATGTTAATTATATTGAGTTTTAATATTATCAATAAATTTTTTCTGAATATTTTATATATAATAATTAAAAAAAAATCTTATTTTAAAAATAAATAATGATGCTGATGACGGTACTTTATAATTGCTCTCCGCAATCTTGGAAGAGACTAGGTTATAGTCCTCATTGGATGGAGATTGAATATCTCTCTCTCTCTCTCTCTCTCTCAAACGAATGTTTTTGTAGTGTATACGTACGTAGAGAGGACATAAAGCAAGTTGTTCTAGTATTATAGAATACCCCCCCCCCTCCCAAAAAAAAACCCAATCATATTTTCAATGACTAAAATTTAGGTATAGTTTCTTAGATATAATGCTTGAATTAGATTCCCCCAATCAAATTCAAATACATGATTATTGACCAATAAAACACAATTAATGATATATTTTTCCAATGACAATTAAATTTAATGCAACTATTTATTCTAATTTAATTAGAGAACTTATTATATGACATCTTTGAAACTATACTTGATTTACTCTCTCTCTCTCTCTCTCTCTCTCTCTCTCTCTCTCTCTATATATATATATATATATGTATGTATGTATGTATGTATGTATGTATGTATGTATGTGTGTATGCGTGTGTGTTATTTTATAAATTAAAAAAATTATTTTGAAATTTTCTTGTATGAGGGAAGATAATATATATCATGTTAAACTTTTGTTTTAAGTATAAATTATGTATACTTATGTTAATATGAAAACACAAATATAAAGAAATTGGTAAGAGATTTATGTTAGTGTTTACAAATAAAGTAAGATAAGAATAAAAAGGCACTATAATAAAATTACAATTTTGAAGTTTCAAGATCATTATTTATCCCTACACTTCCATTTTAGGAGAAAACTCCTAAAAATGACAAGGAAAGGAAATAAATGGAAAGGCAAGAAATTACACAAACTAGCATATATATGACATTTGGTAAACTTATGTTACCAAGCTTTGATCATCTCCCATCATCAAAGGCTAACATTATGTGATGTTTCACACTATCATCATATTCACGAGAATCAGATGGCCCACCAAGTAAGTATTCAGTCTCTTCCAAGTTGGAACCTACATTAACCCACGAATGCTTTTCCATCTTTCTTAAACCTTGAAGTTCCATTGCTACTTCCTTCATATTAGGTCTATCCTCCCCTTTCAATCTTAAGCACCTCGTTGCAAGATTCGAAACTTCTTTCAGTTGCTCTGCATTTTCTTCATTGGCTATATTCTTCTCAAGAACTTCAAACAATCTATTTTCTTTCAAAGAAGAAAGAAAATACAGAGCAAGGCATCGCTCCTCCTCAGGCCTATCAAATGAAATTGCCTTTTTCCTTGTTAATAATTCCACAAGGACCACTCCAAAGCTATAAACATCACTTTTCTCTGTCAATTGGCTTGTGTGCAAGTATTCAGGATCTAAATATCCGAAAGTTCCTTGCACCATTGTAGCTATGGCTTGTGTTTGGTCAAGTGGAACTAATCTTGATGCTCCAAAATCTGATACCTTTGCTATATGTTTACCATCTAATAATATGTTTGAAGATTTGACATCTCTATGGATTATAGGTGGAGAAGCTGCAGAGTGCAAATACGAAAGTGCTTCTGCAGATTCTGCAGCTATCCTAAGACGAGTTTCCCATGGTACAATAGACACTTTGCTTTCATGGTGTATGTACTCAAAGAGAGTACCATTGGGTACAAATTCATAAACTAGTAAAGGAACTTGTGTCTCCAAACAACAACCCAATAGTTTAACCACATTCGTGTGATTAATTTGAGAAAGTACAACTAACTCATTGATGAACTGCTCAATTTGGCTTTCATCTACTATTTTTGACCTCTTAATGGCCACAATTCTATCATCTGGTAAAAATCCTTTATAAACAGTACCAAACCCTCCTTGACCAATGATTAGATTTTCATCATAATTGTTGGTAGCCTTCTCCAACTCTTCTGTTGTAAAGAGTTTTACCACGTTAGTTGAATTATCTTGTCTAGAGAGTTGCTGTTGTAATATTAAACCACCATTCTGCTGAAAGAACCTTTGTTTAAGCTTCATTAGCTTTCTTTGATTTACTATCCAGTACAGCGAAGAGCTACAGACAAGCATAGCTATAATGCACATGCCAATACCTATATTTGAAAGAAACAAATGTAATACTCCATATATATATATATATATATACACAAAGAGACGTTGTATAGTTTCTTTTTCTTTTCGAAAATTTGGGAATCAAGTAAATTTAAATCTATATTATATTTGGAAGTTAAAATGCTAAAGAAGAGAACACGAAAGGTTAGTAACAATGAAGAAAAACTTTCTTTCTCACAATGTAAAAATAAAGATAAAATATAATAAAATTTGACAATATAAGAGATCAATTTTGAGAGTATTACCATTCCAACAAAAAAAAAAAAAAAAGATTTTGAGAGTATTAGCTTTCTTCACAGAGAGAGAGAGAGAGAGAGAGAGAGAGATATGACTATTTCACTCTCTATTCCCATTCTCTCATTCCGTACAGATATTTCCAGATTGGCAAGACTTCAATTAAATATATCATATTACAGTATTTCAATTTAATCTTTTTATTAGACGATAACCAAAAGTAAATAAAAAAGAAACAAACAGTAATGGAATACATTCATTCTATAAATTTATAAATATAAACTAAAAATTTGGTAAACAAATTGAGTTAAGTCAAATATTAAAAGTTCAAGATTATTTATTTAATTTTGTATTGAACACACGGGCAATGATTTTAAATTATTTCCCACCACATTGAATAACCCACTTTTGCTTTCTTTTCTTTTCTTTTTTTCTGATAATACTAACTAATTGGATTGACAAAATCTCAATCCAACGATAAGTTGAAGAAAAAATATCAATATTATGTGGAAGTTCTAACCCAACCAATCTAAACAAAAAAAAAAAAAAAATACAATTCAAATTACCTTTCATTTTTCCAGACAAACTATCATTTTTTATTACTATTAAAATAATACTAAAGATATAAACTATTTTACAAAAAAAAAAATTTACAAATTGCTGATGTGGTGAATGATTATTAGTTTGTAAAATTTTATAAAATAATTTTTTTTTTCCTTAAAAAATGGTAATGGCACTTACCTCAACCATTTGAGGGTTTTTTCCCCCCTAATTTGATTGTTTCAGCCATCTGAGTTATAGCTACAAATAATCATAGTTTAGGGGGGAAAAAGTGTCTTAATCATATGGAATTTTTTAGTGTTGGATAAATAACACATTAGGGAGATTCTAATTAAAGAATTTATATAATATAAAAATACATAACTTACAGCAGAAGGTTAAGCCTATAGATATAATTTTAATAATATTGAGTGCTATGACAAAATAATTCTATAATGTAAGTGATGCTAGCTAGAGAGTCAAATTTTTTGATGACCTTGTCATAAGATGTTAAGAAGTTATAATTAAAACAAAGAGGTTATAATTGAAACATTACTTTCAGATAAATTCACAATAACACCTTTTTTACAATCCACCAGTCATAACATAAAATGTTAAACATTATAAGAAAAGTTATGAAAATTTTTTATGTCACTAGACTTTTATTGTGTGAATATTCTTTACAATCAATGATGGCTCTCACTATAAATTTAGAATATCATAAAAATGTACTCTTGAATTACAAATTAATAAATTAATTTACTCATATATATATATATATATGTGTGTGTGTGTGTGTGTGTGTGTATGGTACAGTCGTAATTGACAATCAACTGCAAACTCAATAAGCATTTTTCAAGAGTGCACCACATTATATATTAGTAATTAAAGGGTTGTATTTAATACATACAAATTGTTTTACACAACCAAAAATACCTATAAAACCATGATTTAAAATCGCAATTTCAATTGTGTTTTTGGAGGATATATAATATTGTATCCACAACAAGAATTTTCCATAATTAAATATACTTACCAATGGCTAGCTTAATTGCTAGATTGGATGATGGATGGACACATGCCCCTCCGTCATCAAAATGATACCCCACGCTGCACACACAATAATAACTTCCTGGGTCATTAACACAATTAGTGTTTTTGCCGGTGCAGTTGTTATTGCCCTCTTTGCATTCGTCAATATCTGGTGGTAATAAAGCCCATATTTAAGTAACTTCGAGGAAATATAAATCAAGCAAGGGTTATAAGAAAGTTCGTGAACACAATTTTTATATCACAATTCTGGCATAGTCAGTGAAAGTGATTCTCTGCCACTTATAGTACTTGACTATATCAAAATTATACAAGAAGAATACCTTGGCAACCGTCTTTGAGGTATGGGTTCCCACGATAACCATCCAAGCAGAGGCAAAAGTATCCTCCATTTTCGGAACCCGTACAAGTGCTATTCCCTCCACATGAGTAATTCTTTGTGTTCACAGCACATGTTTCATTACCGACCGCCCATGTTTCATTTCCGACCGCCCAATCAAGAACCATTGGCATCTTTTCTGGAAGATTTTGAAGGGAATCAGTTGAGAAATCGAACTTGCCCTTTTGCACAATAAAGGAATAGCTGCATGGATTGAAATTCCATACTTTTAAGTGACTATTAAAGCTATGTGCTTCCAATGTAATATTTTTCATTCCTTTTGGAATTTCCGTCTGGCAACACCCGATCCCAGAGCAAGAGCCATTGACCACGTTGCTAGCGTCTACACATACCGACGTGCAGCCGAGGGAGAAAGATTCATTGTTCTTAAAACCATCAAGGTATGCGTAAGTGTCACACCCGACGGCCATGAACATGTTTTGAGTGTCAGAAATTGTGAAATAAAGTGACCAGAGAGTGGGGTGATTGCTAATATTCACAAGTCCACCAGTGTTGTTGTAACAGTCCCTGGCTGTATAGGCCAAGATCTCTATATTGTGGTCTTCGATGGAAATGTTTTTAACAATGACATCTCCATACATAGGTTGGCTTGTCGAGTTATCACAAGTGATGGAAAAACTTTCATCTAGGTAACATCCTTGATTCATTCCAAAAGGATATGGAATTTCTACACCTCCACAACTGTTCTGACAATTAGGTAGGGCTGATGGATATGATATTACTGCTGAGGCTGCAGTGGTTAATGATAATAGCACAGCAACCCATGTGGCTTGCAAAAGCATCTTGTGGAATTGGAAACCCATACAGCACCCACTATTTTCTGGGAAGAGGAGTTTACTGTGTTTCTGTACAAAAAAACTTCCCATATATAGATGCTAGATTTTATTTATTTATTTATTTTATGACACAGCTCATGTCCAGTGCAGTACACAGTGGGATTTTAGTAGATGATGGAATTTTATGTGCATTAGAAAATTAAGATAGACCCGTTCAAATCATATACCGGATGTTACTTACATTTGTATAATATTTGCCACAGTTATCTATGACGTCAAGTTCTAGAGTCCATGATGCTGAGACTTTGATAAAGTCATCAGAACGAGTCAATGACTAATTGGAGGTGAATCAATAATACAATGAAGGTGGACTTTGAGAGAGGGGTTCAAATCTCATTAACACACTACCCTCCCCATATATATTTAACTAAAAAAGAACAAAGCGGTGAAGTTAATTGCAGACACCTCCATTTCCTCAAAAAAAAAAAAAAAAAAAAATAGAAATAAAAATTGCAGACACCTCCTGAGTTACATCTCAGTTCTCAAGTAACTCAAATGAGAAAATAGTATTAATCAAATAAAAAGCTTCATCTGTTATAACCATCAAATATCAAGTGCCTTGTAGTATATATATAGTGGCATTACTCATTTTGAATTCCACCGTCAATGTCCATTATTTAACTATCGAATTTTTAACATATTAGCATAGGCACAAGTAAAACAAAATTATAACCAGCAGCTGCTCATGTATAATTTTTTGAGTGATTGTTACACTCAAAATATACAAAACAGTTTTTTTCTTTCTTCTTTAAATTATTGAAAGCACTTCAGCTCAGTATTATGAGTTTTGGACATTCCCAAAATTATAATCTCATAATAATACAATTAATTACATTATATGATGTGCAACTTTGTATAAATCGCAATCTCCCAACAATATAAATATATTCTTTAAGACTACTTGTTCAAATTTTAATTGGCCTACGAAGTATTAGAAATTAAGCCAAGGCCAAACTGCCAAAGTCGCTGACGTATAATGATTGAACCTCTCAGTCATGTAGACTAGGCCAAGGCCAAGCTGCCAAAGTCCCTTACATATAATGATTTGAACTTTATCTCTCTCTTTCTATGAGTTGGGCAAATTCATGTTACACTTTATGTAACTTTAAAAAATATTACACTATTCAATAATTTATTATTAAATTTAATATTTAAATATTCAATTGATGGATTACATGTTCTATATATTTTTAATATGCATATAAATTTTCATATCAATCAAATGTTATTTACCATTTAATCCATAAACTCATTTTTTATACATTATTTTAAGTTACAATTGAATTTAAACAATTAATTAATAACATAACTATTAGTCTTTAATTACAGGGCCGGCTGAATAGGTAAGCAAGAAATGCGGTTCAAAAAAAAATTACCTTGAAATTTTGCAAACATGTAGAATATACAAGAATACTGTAATCTAACAGTAATAACTTTTAATAAATAAATTCAATAACAAGTTATTAAGTGCTGTAACATTGTTTAGATGTAACTTGAACTCATCCCTCCCTATATATATAGAGCCGGCTGAATAGGTGAGCAAGAAATGCGGTCGCCTAAAGCCCTAAGTAAAAAAAAGACCCCCAAATTTTAATCAATATGGTTATTTATAATTAATAAATAAAATGAAATTTTTTAACCAAATGAAAGTCAAATAAAAAAGAGAGAAAAATTCAAAGTCCACAATATTTTTCACAACACTTTTACAACTAATACTAAGTAGTAGATTGTTACAACATGTTATTGATAGCAAAAAAATAATTATGGTGATATTTTCAAATAGAAAACAAAAAAAAATTTTAAACCTAGGATTTGTTGTAAAAAATATTGTCAATGTTGTACTTATAAAAAAAAAATAATAATAAGAATTGAGTTAGCAATTTTTTACTAGTTCTCATTTAAGTCTACTACTAACAGCACTTTTTTACTTACTACTATTAATCTGTCCTATCAAGAAGTGTGAAAAATTTTGTAAAATTTTTTTTGTCTATAAAATTTCTAAAAAAATAAAAAGAAAAAAATTATACATAGTTCATGTTAATTAGTAGTAATTTTGCATCTAAAATAAGATAATCAATTTTCGCTTTAGGCCCCCAAATGCATTATGCTGCCCTTGTATATATAAAAGTTATAACTAACATATATGTCTCCATTCAAGTGCGAATGCAATAAGATACACGTTATATATGCCCACACATATTATGTAAGACCATTCTACATAATATAATATAATAAAATAAAACACCGGCACTCTTGTGAATACAAAATGGTATTTTAATATTACCTATAAAATAACATATGCATTATATTGTTTTTTTTTTTTTTTTTGTTATGATTTTTATAATCCGTGTTATAATTTCTTCATTGTCGAAATTTCACTTAATTCTCATGTAATGAATTTTAGTAATTAAAAAAAATGCCATGTACAATACGTGTCAATTTTGTTAAACTTAAACAATGATCAAATTATAATCATTTTAAGTCATATTGTAAGTTTGTAACCATTTGTGCATCAAAAATTTAGAGTTCAATTTAAATGATATTCCATATTCCACTTATAATATATTTTTTAAATCCTATATTTCTCTTATAACTTTTTGCCATTACAAAACATTGATAAAATATGGAAAAAATTTTATATTATTCAACTAAATTTGATATAAAAAATATTTAAAGAAAACATCAAAAAAATAAAAAATAAAAATAACGTCAGGTAGTAATTTTCTCCTCTTGCCTGCTCCTTACAATTAATATATATATATATATATATATATATATATTATTTGAAATAGAATTCATTATCAAATGAATGTTTTTGTAGGGTACACGTACGTATATATTTACGTAGAGAGGATATGAACAAGTTGTTCCAGTATTTTAGTAACCCAAAAAAAAAAAAAAAAAAAACAATTCAGTCTAGTAACTACGTACTCTTATAAAGACCTGAAATTTATTTAATGTGTTAGTTGGTAAACATTTTCCTTTCAAGATGATGCCAGCCTCCGTGAATTGTAATGGAATTAAAACCACATGAATTGATGACATTTTCTAAACCCATGTCTAGGTCTTTTGTTGGAGTGGCAAAATCAACCCAAACTCATTTGTCCACCCAAACCCCCCCCCCCCTCATTTAAATAAGACCCAAACCTATCAAATTATTAATTGAGTTAAATAGGTATTAATTAAATTAAACCTAATTAACATTAATTTTTATTGGGTTTTAACTGGGTACCCAATTATGATCAAGTATTATTTTTATAAATCACCTAACTCTAAAATACTCGAAAACCACAACTGCACACTCTTGGTGCGTTAGTTACTTCACAAGCATAAGTGTTTGTGGAGTGTGGGGGGTAAAGATCGGGGTTTAAGACTCCATGAGAGAATTTTACACAGATATACACTTAGATTAGGTTAAAGTAGAATTTCTATTTTGTTAAAAAAAAAAAAATCAATACCACTAAAAAGACCAAAACACCCATTAAACCTAAAAAATTACCAAAATACCTCCTAAACCTGAAAAATGACATAAATACTCCTGAAACCTAATTAAATTTATCACCAATCAAATTTGGAGTAATTAATAACAAGTGTGCAAGTGTGTGGTTTTTTTGTTTTTTGTTTATTGTTTTGGG
Source organism: Castanopsis chinensis (assembly GCA_032878915.1). NCBI lineage: Eukaryota > Viridiplantae > Streptophyta > Magnoliopsida > Fagales > Fagaceae > Castanopsis > Castanopsis chinensis. The sequence goes on from JAVQMG010000073.1 coordinate 920,837, forward strand.
AGAAATGCTAGTGTGTGATTAATTTAACTAAAAAATACCTTAATAATTGTCAATGTGATATTGACATTGATATTGATATTGTTCCACTACCACGAAATTGTGCTTCATCTTCTTTCAGTGGAAACGCTAATTTCTATATGCTTGTTGAAGATATTTTCAACACCACATAAAGAAGTGTTTATTATATATTTTTATGTACTAGGGGAAAAATTCCTCTCTATCTCTCAAGCGACAAGTAATCACTCCATGCATTAATCTTGGCTACAAGTTTCTTGATAATCCTTTGACTGAGAAATAAAGAATTGATGAACTTTTCTTGCGCGGTATGACCATTGTAGTTTTCATTGATTTCCTAGTGAGATATTTAATTTAATTTAGCGTGTTGAACTTTTCACTGAACTATTTAATTTAACGTGTTAAGAGGATATATAAATTGTATTTTTGATAAGGGACTTAAATCGAATCATGCTTACATTGAATCAAATTGGTGTCTTTTTAATGAACCTATAGTATCTATCATTGAAAAAAAATTATATTTAATAAATCCATCTTCAACTTTGGTTCATATCAAGTTTGGGACTTATTAAATGGTAAGGAAGTTTCATTTATTCAATTATGATAATGCTATTTCAAGGGATTTAGTGAAATTTTAAGGTAGCAAATATTGTTAAGGAAATTGATAGTTATCTAAAAAAGAAGGTAACTTTGAGGCATGTTAAAATTCATTTCTTTAAATTGATAATTGTCATAGCTAGTCAAAGGAGTTTGGTATCCAAATATATATATATATATATATATATATATATATATATATAAATCACACAATCATGTTCAAGTACACCACACACGCTAACATGTTCTGGAATGTACATAAATTTTTTAAGATAAAAAGTGATCTTGAAAAAATATGTGCATAAATTTTCAAAATTATGTTATTTATCAGTTTTTGTGTTACTTTATATTTTCAAAAGAGTTTGTAAACTTTCAAGATGAAACCAGTCTTAAAACACAAATTCACACCCCTTCTCATGTAAACAATCTACACAAAATATTTTAACAATCATTACCTGTTAAAAAAAAAAGAAAAAAAAAAGAACTTAATTAGCCAATACAGTTGAAGTAGAACATATAGGATAATTCCTTCTTTCTTTTCATGGTTCCTATATATCCTCTTTTAGTTGCTGACTTTGCCCTAGATAACTAGGGCATATACAAAGCATCTATAATCTAGTTGGGCATGAAAACAACCAATGTGACAGTGCTGACTGGTGTCCAATTGCAATATTCAGAGCATAGAGAAGATATATAAGGTGTATGAGACAAAAGATTTATGCTCTACTTTACCAAGACTAGTAAATTTACTACAACAAGATTTGCAAGTTGGCATTTCTTTTATTTTAATAAGTAATAACTAAACTAGACGTAGTTCTACACCAACGGTGAAGATGGTGAGCTGTTTCACTTACTAGCTAGTTTCTATTTGATTGAAGGAGATATGGTCATCAGTGACCGTAATGGCCTTTGAAGTTTGAGAAAATATAAACCAGAATTTAAAAAAATAAAAAACTATCTTATAATAATTATGATAGGAAAATGTACAATAGACTGATTGATTAGAATTTAGAAAGAACTACCCTCCAAAATCGAAAAGAAAAATTATTTGTTGATTAGAAAAATCAGCACCGCCCTATAGCTAGCAAGTCAGTTTTCTATTTAATTTTGCACATGGTATAATTATATTAGTAGGTTGGATTTATATCTCGATCAATAGTTAATTTCATGATGCAATTATTTTTGAATTGCAAGATATGATGTAGAAGTTTGAAAAGTAGAGAGGGAAAATTATTTTGATCCAAAGACTAAAATTAAAAGTGATTTTTAATTTTCAATCTCATCCATTGATTTACTAGCACCAAATCTAGATCCGAAAGAAATATGGTTTGAAGTGATAGTCCATTAATATTTAGTGGTGTTTCATATTGGTGATTTGAACCCCACCTCCTATAATATAGTAGGAATTACTCTAGGAATTATGAATATTTACTACCATTGAGACCACGGGCAAGTAACATGAAAATAGGAATTCTTTCAGATAGTCATATGAACTAATGTAGCTTCATAAGATCAACCTCAGAGAACCTTTGAGTGGTTGCATGCAAGTAAAACGTTGATGAAAATAGGATTTTAAATTTGTTATTCTAGTGCACTCATTCAATTGATCTTTGGATTACTCTTTCAATTGATCTTTCTTCCAGTGAGATATTTAATTTTATTTAATATGTAGAACTTTTCATTGAGCTATTTAATTTAACGTGTTGGGACAAAAACTTGTATGTTTCATTGATGTTCCAGTGAGATATTTAATTTCATTTAACGTGTTGGACTTTCGACTGAGCTATTTAATTTAATGTGTTGGAACGACAAATTGTATTTTCCATTAATATTGATGTTCTAGTGAGATATTTAATTTCAATTAACGTGTTAAAATGGTAAAAAATTTTTGTGAGAGAAATACGACGTAACCTAAGTATTGCACCGGATCTAAATCTAGTCTTCTGCCAAAAGTCCTTTCCTTCTGTCCTCATGACGGATATCCACTCTTTTTTTTCTTTTTTTTTTTTCTCTCTTTTTATTTTACAAATAATACAATAGTTTACAGTTGCCTTAGGCTTGTTAGTGAATCCCCCATTTTCAAAGTAGGAAGCTATTAATTGCGAGTGAAGTCTATTAAATCAGGTAAAGTTGAAGTTTCTGTAGATAACGACTCGAGGCAACATCGAGATGGACAAGTCCAGACATTGGGTGGAGGATTCCAAATAGACTTTGGGTTGCTTTTTTGAAAGCAAGCGGGTGGAAGTGATACGTGAATTAAGGGTAACGAAGATTGGTCTTCTGTAATTAAGATTGAGAATTAAAAAAAGCAACTTTCAATCTCAACTGTTAAATAAAATAAGTTAAAATGGTAAAAACTTTTTGTGAGTGAAATACGGCGTAACCTAAGTATTGCACCGGATCTAAATCTAGTCTTTTGCCAAAAGTCCTTTCCTTCTGTCCTCATGACGGATATCCACTTTTTTTTTTTTTTTTCTCTCTTTTTATTTTACAAATAATACAATAGTTTACAGTTGCCTTAGGCTTGTTAGTGAATCCCCCATTTTCAAAGTAGGAAGCTATTAATTGCGAGTGAAGTCTATTGAATCAGGTAAACTTGAAGTTTGTGTAGATAACGACTCGAGGCAACATCGAGATGGACAAGTCCAGACATTGGGTGGAGGATTCCAAAATAGACTTTGGGTTGCTTTTTTGAAAGCAAGCGGGTGGAAGTGATACGTGAATTAAGGGTAACCAGGATTGGTCTTCTGGAATTGAGATTGAGAATTAAAAAAAGCAACTTTCAATCTCAACCGTTAAATAAAATAAGTTAGAATGGTAAAAACTTTTTGTGAGCGAAATACGGCGTAACCTAAGTATTGCACCAGATCTAAATCTAGTCATCTGCCATAAGTCCTTTCCTTCTATCCTCATGATGGATATCCACTCTTTTTTTTTTTTTTTTTTTCTCTGTTTTTATTTTACAAATAATACAGTAGTTTACAGTTGCCTTAGGCTTGTTAGTGAATCGCCTATTTTCAAAGTAGGAAGCTATTAATTGTGAGTGAAGTCTATTGAATCGGGTAAAGTTGAAGTTTCTGTAGATAACGACTCGAGGCAACATCGAGATGGACAAGTCCAAACATTGGGTGGAGGATTCCAAAATAGACTTTGGGTTGCTTTTTTGAAAGCAAGCGGGTGGAAGTGATACGTGAATTAAGGGTATCTAGGATTGGTCTTTTGGAATTGAGATTGAGAATTAAAAAAAGCAACTTTCAATCTCAACCGTTAAATAAAATAAGTTAAAATGGTAAAAACTTTTTGTGAGAGAAATACGGCGTAACCTAAGTATTGCACCGGATCTAAATCTAGACTTCTGCCATAAGTCCTTTCCTTCTGTCCTCATGATGGATATCCACTCTTTTTTTTTTTTTTTCTCTCTCTTTTTATTTTACAAATAATATAGTAGTTTACAGTTGCCTTAGGCTTGTTAGTGAATCCTCCCTTTTCAAAGTAGGAAGCTATTAATTGCGAGTGAAGTCTATTGAATCAAGTAAAGTTGAAGTTTCTGTAGATAACGACTCGAGGCAACATCGAGATGGACAAGTCCAGACATTGGGTGGAGGATTCCAAATAGACTTTGGGTTGCTTTTTTGAAAGCAAGCGGGTGGAAGTGATACGTGAATTAAGGGTAACGAAGATTGGTCTTTTGTAATTGAGATTGAGAATTAAAAAAAGCAACTTTCAATCTCAACTGTTAAATAAAATAAGTTAAAATGGTAAAAACTTTTTGTGAGTGAAATACGTCATAACCTAAGTATTGCACTGGATCTAAATCTAGTTTTTTGCCAAAAGTCCTTTCCTTCTGTCCTCATGACGGATATCCACTTTTTTTTTTTTTTTTTTTCTCTCTTCTTATTTTACAAATAATACAATAGTTTACAGTTGCCTTAGGCTTGTTAGTGAATCCCCCCTTTTCAAAGTAGGAAGCTATTAATTGCGAGTGAAGTCTATTGAATCAGGTAAAGTTGAAGTTTCTGTAGATAACGACTCGAGGTAACATCGAGATGGACAAGTCCAAACATTGGGTGGAGGATTCCAAATAGACTTTGGGTTGCTTTTTTGAAAGCAAGCGGGTGGAAGTGATACGTGAATTAAGGGTAACCAGGATTGGTCTTCTGGAATTGAGATTGAGAATTAAAAAAAGCAACTTTCAATCTCAACCGTTAAATAAAATAAGTTAGAATGGTAAAAACTTTTTGTGAGCGAAATACGGCGTAACCTAAGTATTGCACCGGATCTAAATCTAGTCTTCTGCCATAAGTCCTTTCCTTCTATCCTCATGATGGATATCCACTCTTTTTTTTTTTTTTTTTTTTTTTTCTCTCTCTTTTTATTTTACAAATAATACAGTAGTTTACAGTTGCCTTAGGCTTGTTAGTGAATCGCCCATTTTCAAAGTAGGAAGCTATTAATTGTGAGTGAAGTCTATTGAATCGGGTAAAGTTGAAGTTTCTGTAGATAACGACTCGAGGCAACATCGAGATGGACAAGTCCAAACATTGGGTGGAGGATTCCAAAATAGACTTTGGGTTGCTTTTTTGAAAGCAAGCGGGTGGAAGTGATACGTGAATTAAGGGTATCTAGGATTGGTCTTCTAGAATTGAGATTGAGAATTAAAAAAAGCAACTTTCAATCTCAACCATTAAATAAAATAAGTTAAAATGGTAAAAACTTTTTGTGAGAGAAATACGGCGTAACCTAAGTATTGCACCGGATCTAAATCTAGACTTCTGCCATAAGTCCTTTCCTTCTGTCCTCATGATGGATATCCACTCTTTTTTTTTTTTTTTTTCTCTCTCTTTTTATTTTACAAATAATATAGTAGTTTACAGTTGCCTTAGGCTTGTTAGTGAATCCCCCCTTTTCAAAGTAGGAAGCTATTAATTGCGAGTGAAGTCTATTGAATCGGGTAAAGTTGAAGTTTCTGTAGATAACGACTCGAGGCAACATCGAGATGGACAAGTCCAGACATTGGGTGGAGGATTCCAAATAGACTTTGGGTTGCTTTTTTGAAAGCAAGCGGGTGGAAGTGATACGTGAATTAAGGGTAACGAAGATTGGTCTTCTGTAATTGAGATTGAGAATTAAAAAAAGCAACTTTCAATCTCAACTGTTGAATAAAATAAGTTAAAATGGTAAAAACTTTTTGTGAGTGAAATACGGCGTAACCTAAGTATTGCACCGGATCTAAATCTAGTCTTTTGCCAAAAGTCCTTTCCTTCTGTCCTCATGACGGATATCCACTTTTTTTTTTTTTTTTTCTCTCTTCTTATTTTACAAATAATACAATAGTTTACAGTTGCCTTAGGCTTGTTAGTGAATCCCCCCTTTTCAAAGTAGGAAGCTATTAATTGCGAGTGAAGTCTATTGAATCAGGTAAAGTTGAAGTTTCTGTAGATAACGACTCGAGGCAACATCGAGATGGACAAGTCCAGACATTGGGTGGAGGATTCCAAATAGACTTTGGGTTGCTTTTTTGAAAGCAAGCGGGTGGAAGTGATACGTGAATTAAGGGTAACCAGGATTGGTCTTCTGTAATTGAGATGGAGAATTAAAAAAAGCAACTTTCAATCTCAACCGTTAAATAAAATAAGTTAAAATGGTAAAAGCTTTTTGTGAGAGAAATACGGCGTAACCTAAGTATTGCACCGGATCTAAATCTAGTCTTCTGCCAAAAGTCCTTTCCTTCTGTCCTCATGACGGATATCCACTCTTTTTTTTTTTTTTCTCTCTTTTTATTTTACAAATAATACAATAGTTTACAGTTGCCTTAGGCTTGTTAGTGAATCCCCCATTTTCAAAGTAGGAAGCTATTAATTGCGAGTGAAGTCTATTGAATCAGGTAAAGTTGAAGTTTCTGTAGATAACGACTCGAGGCAACATCGAGATGGACAAGTCCAGACATTTGGTGGAGGATTCCAAGTAGACTTTGGGTTGCTTTTTTGAAAGCAAGCGGGTGGAAGTGTTACGTGAATTAAGGGTAACCAGTATTGGTCTTCTGGAATTGAGATTGAGAATTAAAAAAAGCAACTTTCAATCTCAACCGTTAAATAAAATAAGTTAAAATGGTAAAAACTTTTTGTGAGAGAAATACGGCGTAACCTAAGTATTGCGCCGGATCTAAATCTAGTCTTCTGCCATAAGTCCTTTCCTTTTGTCCTCATGATGGATATCCACTTTTTTTTTTTTCTCTCTTTTTATTTTACAATTAATACAGTAGTTTACAGTTGCCTTAGGCTTGTTATGAAAATTTCAAGCATGCATGTAGTCCACGAATATAATAGACTTATATATAGGGTATATTATACCGTTTTTGTGGTTGGATCCGGTCGCAATTTTGTTTACAAACTTTCAATTGTTATATTTGTCCCTTATTGTTTAAATTAAAATGAAACCATTAATTCTGCTTAAATTAACAGATTTTGTATTTTTTAGACTAATAAATTACTCATTTCCAGTTTGATAACAATGGAGAGCTACGCATTCCATTCGATTTTGTTATGCTTGGTACGAGTAATATATTGACTCAATCAACTCAATTTCGATTCAAAGGCCGGCGTTTAATGCGACTTTGTTCTAATATGGAAAGTTGGAATCCATAGACCCAAAGCTATTCAAATCTTCATGGAAATAGACCTACTTCATGATAAAACTCACTCCTTGTTTCTTCTCATGCCATTTAAAATTTAAAATGATGGTGCTTCTTAGTTCTTAACACCACGCACATTAGATTAGCATTTACCCATCCCAAAATGTTTCTAGGCATGGAGTAAAGGCACTTTAGGAAGCGTTATCGATCCAATTTGATTTCTATTTAACACCTTTGGTCGTCTTCTCTAAGGATTTTACCTTCAACTTTATGTGCTACCATTTATTAATTCTCTTCTATGATTAAAATTATGCATGCATCAAGCTTGAAAGAGTTTAATCTATTGTGAATGTATATGCAGTGGGCGAAATTTGTCCCTGCATCATACATTCCCACATAATCAATTCAAACTTGCCACGACCACCAAAAAAAAAAAAAAAAGACGTACATGAGCAATTTGCTATCTAGTCATGAGCGGCCCATTTTCAAATGCATTGGGACCAATTTATTATTGTTGGAACTTGGAAGCTATTGAAACTTGCAAGTGAAGTCTGTCGATTCAGACTGGTCTCGTCATTCTGCTTTGCTTAGCCATCGTAAGTTACAAGTTACAACGACTTATACATGGAATGGGACAAATGGCTAAGTCAGGATTGCTTAGCTTGCTTCTACTAGTGATCAATCAAACATGAGTGCGGAATTTTGGTATAGAAAACATAGCACCATTAATAACAAGGACTAAAACCCGAGGATGGATTAAGTTCCACCAAACTCTTTGTTTGTTGTGAGTTCGAGTTAGCTTAATTGCTACAAATTTTTATAATCGAATAAAAAAATCTAGGGTTTGAATCTCCGTCAATACCAAAAATTAATGGGTGTTTTGGCTTGATGATAAAAGTAATTTTCAAGAAGTTATATAATTTATTCATTTTTGAAAGATATTATACGAAGTACACATACACATGTTAACATGCATCTCCCTTTTAAAACGTTATAAATTTTTTTTTTTTTTTTAAAGGTAGGGCTAATATATATAGTAGAGTCTTTTTTATATTATTTTTGAATAAATGCTAGTATCTTTTCTATTTAGTTATAGTATTTGTTTGGCGAGTTTTGAAAAAACAAAATTGAATTATGTGCTTGGTGCCAAAATAGATGATCGTACCATCATTTTTCATGAATCTCATGCATGGCATGGCTTTGCAATTAGCAATGAATCAAATGTGTTATATTTTGCACTCCAATTTTTCAGCTGTTATATCTATTTGAATGAAATCTTTTTTAAGTAAGGTCTTACACATCGTGCATGCATTATGTGGTATATATGCTATAATTTTGTCAAGTGATTATATTAAAAATTACTTAGATAATTTACTTTAAGTGAACCAAAGTTTTACATAAAATATAATGGACAAAATTTAGCTACAAAATTGGTTGTAGCCTAAATCTACAAATTAACTTAAGATCTTTTTATTGAAGGTGAATTTTAAGAATTTCACCATTGAATTACATCTTTTTTTTATATTCTCCATACTTGCAAAATTTCAAGAAAATTAAAGATCAATAATTATGCTATCAATAAATTTTTTTAATTGTTAATTTTTGTAGCTTAAGATTATGTATAAAATATAAGTTTATAGATTATATAATAATATTAATATTCGATTGACACAAAATTGGACATGTGTATTAAGAGCGTAAAGAACATGTAATTCAATGGTTAAAATTTTAAAATATGTAGTAATATTTATTTTATCGAGAGATTGTAGCCGTAGGCTATAACCAATTTTGTAGCTAAACTTTGTTCAAATAAAATGATTACATTGATTAAAATTTAATTATCAAAAGTTTCAAGAAATTCAAAGGCAAATTATTATTTATTGTTTTAAATTATTTTATAATCTATTAGAAACTTTGGGATTTTTATTTTCCTTTTACATCTATAAAAACTTAGTCCCAATCGATGTACATTCTTCATTTAACTTAAACTTTGTTCCATTGAAAAAAATAACTTTTTTTTGTTTTATTTTTATCATCTATTTTATTATTCAAATGTAATTATATATGCGTGTGTGTTTCTAATGAAAATCATAACAAAATATAAAAGACATTAGTATATATGTTGCTTGATTGATGTAATAAAAATTAATTTCATATAACCTCTTATAGTTTTTTTTTTTTTTTTTTTTTTTTTTTCCTTTTTTACTGCTTGTTCACTCAGAAAACAAATGTTTTTTTTAACAATATAGTACCCATTGATATAAGCAGAAGACTAATAATTTAGCAAATAAAACAGAAACAAAATTAATTTATATTTATTTCTTAAACAAAACTATTCTATACTAAACAATATCCTGCAAATTCCAAGTACCAATAATTAAAGTGTAAAAAGAAAAGTTAATAGACAATCCGCAATCCGCATGCTTATAAATAAGCATCTATAACAACGATCCTTGTAAGGAGATTAGGGAAAATGGCCAACATGAATACCACCTTTGTACTTCTTCTTAATCTTCTTTACCTTCTTTTGATAACCGAATCTATTTCACTTGAAGCTGTACCATCCAATTCTATTGCTGTAAATGCCAACGTGCGTTGCATTGAGATAGAGAGACTAGCCCTTCAAAAATTCAGAGAAGGTCTTAAGGATCCATTCAATAGGCTTTCTTCTTGGGTGGGTCAAGATTGTTGCAATTGGGAAGGCATAGGTTGTAGCAATCAAACGAGCAACGTAGTAAAGCTTGATCTTGGAAGCTTAAATCCATGTGGTTTTGAAGGAGGAAGCCAATATACTACTGATCAGCCTAATTGTTTGAGTGGTAAGTTAGATCCTTCTTTACATAATCTTAAACATTTGAGTTACTTAAACCTAAGCAACATCAATTTCCAAGGAGTATCATTCCCATATTTCCTTGGCTCTCTCAAGAAGTTGAAATACCTTGACCTTTCCTTTACAATGTTTTCTGGAGTAGTGTCTCCCAGTCTTGGAAATTTAACAAATTTGAGCTATCTTAATCTCATTCCCTCTCAATTTTCTGACAAAACTCTTTCGGTTTCAAATTTATATTGGCTCACCAGTCTCTCTTCCTTAGAATACTTGAATTTGCAAAACATAGTCCTTAGCAAAGCAGAAACTCATTGGCTGAAAGTTGTTAATATGCTTCCTTCACTATCAGAGTTGTATTTGTCAAATTGTGATCTTCATCATCTCCCTCAAACTCTTCCATTTGTGAATTTTACGTCCCTTTCGGTCCTTGATCTCACAAATAATGGCTTCAACTCTTCTTCTATTCCCCCATGGTTGTTTAATATTACTGCCCTCATTGATCTCAGGATCAATTATTGTGACCTAAAAGGCCCCATCCCTAACATAGCAAGGGCTAGCCTATGCAATTTGAAGAATTTAGAAATGTCGTTCAATATTTTTATCAGTGGCCCAATAACTGAATTTATCCAAGCATTATCCGGATGTGGCAACCATAGACTAGAAAAATTAAATTTGGGCTCAAACCAACTTAGTGGTGTTTTGCCTCATTCCTTGGGGTATTTTACACATTTAAGAGAGCTCCATCTCACCAACAACTCATTCTCAGGCCCAATTCCATCAACTATACAACATTTATCACGTTTGGAGATACTAGATCTCTCTTACAACTTGATGAATGGAACCATCCCAGAATTTATTGGACAACTTATTGAATTGAGCACTTTGGATCTCTTCAGTAATTCTTGGGAAGGTACCATGACTGAAACTCATTTCCTAAATCTCAAAAAACTAACTTGGTTTTCCTTGTCATCAACTAGGAGATCCTTAGTTCTCAATGTGACACATGATTGGACTCCTCCTTTTAGTCTCCAAAATGTCCAATTCAAAGACTGCCAATTGGGTCCTGCATTCCCGGCATGGCTCAAGACTCAGAAGAATCTTCTTGATATCTCCCTTGTAAACGCTTCAATTTCAGCTAAAATACCAAATTGGTTGTGGAATTTGTCTTCATTGCTTTGGCGTTTAGATCTTTCTCATAACCAATTGAGAGGAGACCTTCCTCAGTCATTATCTTTTGCATGGGTAGATCTAAGTTACAATAATTTAACTGGTTCACTCCCACTGTGGCCTAGTGTGTCATATCTCTTATTGAGGAAAAATCTTCTTTCTGGACCATTACCAGGAAACATCTTCCAACGTATCAAAAATTTGGTCGCCCTAGATCTTGCAGGAAACTTTCTAAATGGTAGTATCCCCTCATTGACCATTGGGCCGACGGGTTTGTGGTTTGTTGATTTATCGAACAATCTTTTATCTGGAAACATCCCCAGGCATTGGATGAGTAGTATGCAAAATTTAGAGGCCATTGATCTGTCGCGAAACAATCTATCAGGTAACATCCCAACCTCATTATGCTCACTACCTACTCTTAATTGGCTGCAACTAAGCTACAACAATTTTTCTGGAGATCTCTTTCCCACCTTGCAAAACTGCTTGAGCTTATATGCACTTGATGTTGGAGGTAATAGATTCTCAGGGACCTTGCCAAAATGGATTGGAAAAAGGCTCCCTTTAATATCAGAATTGCGCCTACAAGGAAACATGCTCTCAGGACCCATTTTGGAAGAATTGTGTTTTCTCGCTCATCTACATGTTTTGGACCTTGCACATAATAATTTTTCAGGATGTATCCCTGCTTGTTTGGGAAATTTGGCTGGTTTGAAATCTTTGGTCGAATATCGTATATCACCAATCCGAAGTTTAAATCTTCCACTAACCTACTTGGAGCATATGGATTTGACCGCAAAGGGTACCCAACTTGAATATACCAGCCAAATTTTCTTGATGAATACTATATATCTTTCAGGAAACAATCTAACCGGAGAGATTCCAGAAGCACTAACAAAGCTCTCATTACTATCTTCCTTAAATTTGTCATGGAATCAATTGACCGGAATGATACCAGAGAATATAGGAGCATTGCATAGTTTAGAAACTCTTGACCTCTCATGCAACCATCTTTCAGGTCTCATTCCTCCAAGTATGTCTTCTTTGACCTTTTTAAGTCATTTGAACTTGTCATATAACAACTTGTCTGGACCTATTCCATCAGCCAACCAATTTCAGACCTTCATTGATCCGTCCATTTATGAGGGTAACCCAAAACTTTGTGGGCGTCCATTGATAACAAATTGCTCATTATTGCCAAGTGATGGGGATACAAAAGCTGTAGTTGAAGACAATGAGGAATTCAAGTCTGAAAAGTTATGGTTCTATATAAGTGTTGTATTGGGGTTCATTGTGGGATTTTGGATTGTTTGCGGTAGTTTGGTGATAAAGAAGTCTTGGAGACATGCTTACTTCCGTTTTGTTGATGAAAAGAAAGATAGGCTTTTTGTGGCTATCAAAGTTAATATGGCTCGTTTGCAAGGGAAGATTGAAGCATAGAGACGGAAAGATTGAAGGTAATTAACAAAAGAAATCACTTTGTAGCTTCTTTTTTGTGACTTCATTTCTTCTTTTTAATTTCTCTTTATTATTTATCAGTGCAGTTGTGCTTCATTATCATGTGGAAGTCCGAGTACTTGCAGATCCTATGATTTACAGTACGTGTTTCTTCAGTTCATGCACATGGAGAAGTACTCTGTTAGAGATTAAGTTATGTTAGTTTGTTTGTTGTAACATAGATAGTTGTGTAGTTGTATCAATGGAAAAGCTCAGGCATGGTATTTTGATTAGTATAAATAGATAGCTCACTATCTATAATGAAGAGTAATTAGTTGTATAATTTTTCTCAGTTTGATCCAATATTGCGAGTTTCTTCTCTCTCTCTCTCTCTCTCTCTCTCTCTCTCTCTCTCTCTCTCTCTCTCTCTCCTCACTTGAACATTGATAAACATGAAAATAAATAAATATTTCAAACACAAGATGAATCTTACATGTTCAATTAATATTTTCTAAGCATTCACTTGCGGCCTGCTATATTGTAATGGAAAATACTAAAGTCATAAACTATTTTATAATTTTTTTTACGAATTGCTGATATGATAACTTGTTATTAGTATGTAAAAAAGTAATGTTGATAATGGGCACAAATAAAAACTATTAATAATTTATCATATTAATAGATTGTAAAAATATTGTAAAACACTGGTGGAGCCAGAGGGGGGTGAGGGGGGGCACCTACCCCCCCGACTCCTCCTAAACTTTTCTAACATTAGTAGTCTAAAGCAATTACTTACTAACATGGAGGAAAAAAAGAAAAAGAAAAAAAGACTTTTACTTGGTTGAAAGTGACTTTGACACAGGAAAAAGAAAGGAAAAAAAAGTTCTTAAACACCAAACCATGCTTTTATCTTGTCCTACGTGAAACTTGCACCTATTTCATTATTTTTTATTTTATATCATTATTTACACTATTTTCACTATTTATGATACTTTTCTATTTATAATACTTTTCACAGCATTTTATCCTTGAATGATGTTAGAGATATTACAAATTTTACTTCTTATGTCTTACAAATTGGCATGTCACCAATTAGAAAAAATAATTTCAAACATTTATTCATTATATTTTTTAAGTAACACTAATCACATTTTTACTCCATCAGTTTGTAAAGTTTTTAGTAGCTATGAATTGGTTATTTTTGTTTATTTATTTTAATAATATGAAATATATTCATATTTGCTTACAATTGTTTATTTATTTTGTTATTATTTTTTATTTATATTTTTTAGATTAATTTCACTTTTAATATCTTCTTTTAGTTTTGCCCTCTCTAGACTAAAATCCTGGCTCCACCATTGTTGTAAAATAGTTTGTGATAACTGTAACATTATTCTTTTGTCATGCACTATACTAAACATTACGGTGAACAAGGATGAAGGTACAGCAGTTTACAGCAACTGTACATACTACACACTACACAAATGATTTCTTAAATATAATATCTATGCTACTATTTAAGAGACTTTTCCGGTTTGGGTTCCTTATTTTTTTTTTAAAAATACCCCTACACCCCTATGTTTAAGTAAAGAAAAAATTAAATGATAATCCAGTAAAAATACAACTCCAATTTCTACTAAAATATTGCCTAAAAAATAAGGTCACTCTGCTGTTAGATTTTCAAAATAGAATATATATATATATATAAAATAAAAAATTATGACTCTATGTCTTTACTCAAAAAAAAAAAAAATTATGACACTATAAACAAAAAAAAAAAAAGTCTTATCGTGCACACAAATAGTTAGTTAATAATTAACTTATGTCGTTGCTACTATTTACTAGTAGTATAACTTTCTTTTTTCTATTATTAACTTCAAAACTCAAAATTATTATTATTATTATTAACGCGTGTTCCAATTAGCTTAGTTGGTAAAATCTCATGTTATCGAATAAGATTCAGAATATGAAGTCTATCTATACCAAAAACTAATTAGTGTCTTAACATAATGATAAGAGCAATCATCATGGAATGAACTCCATAAATTAGAAATAATAACATCTCAAATAAAAAAGAAAAATATTTACTATTATTATTTTTTTGATAATGGTAATAATTAACAACTGAAGTATAATTATTTGTGAGATTGCTACAAGATTTTTCTCCCTGGCTGGCTGGCTAGCTGGACCACTGGAGGATTCCAAAATAGACTTTTGTCTTGTTGAAAGCTAGTTGGTGAAAGTGATGGGTGTCTAATAAATGACTCTAATCTGATGACTTTACAAGGAGTCAGTACAGATCTTCTGCCGTGATTTACTGTGATGGAATAGGAATTTGGTTCCGATTTGGTTTTCTATGTAACACCTTTGGTCGTCTTCTATCTAAGGATTTTTTTCTACAACTTTCTATCCTAGGGTTTATTAATTCTCCTCTATGGTTAAAATTATGCATCATACTTTAAATATTTAATTTGTAATTTTATAATTAAAAGAAATCTCACATCATTTAAGAAAATGTTAAGTTATTATTTCGTTAACTAGTTCAGCAATATTACTAATGGAAGTTAATCGAAGGATTTAAATGGCTCATTTTGAAAATTTGGAGGACCAATTGTGTTCACTCGAAACTTGAGAAATCAATTGCGTATACAAAATAAACTTTAGGAACTAATAGTATAATTTCATCATATTAATTTAATTCTCCTCTGTATTCAAAATTATGCAAAAAGATTTAAAAATTTTAATCTGTTGTTGTGAGTGCTCTAACGGAAGTTAAAGTCTGCAATTGTCTTTAGTTGGCGTGGTAAGCTGGTCTCAGCTATTTTTACTAACGTGTTTCTTTTCTATTGGCTGGGACTACAAAGTTCAATTAAGAATTTCCCTGGTCTGTGAGCTGTGAAACCATGAGAGAAGCATCATGAGCACTACCTTAAAGAAAGTAGGACAAGGTGGTTTCACTTTTTATTTCTCAAAAAACGTCCTTAATAAATAGTTAAAATTAAAAAGATAAAATTGAGATGGCGCTAAAAATATATGTCCACAACATTTTAATAATACATTCACAACAAATTATAGAGTTGATTAGTTTTGTTAGTTCTAATTTAAAATTAGGATCCATATTAAATGTGATGAGCAGATCAAGTTTTTATTTTTTCAAAAAAAAATCAAAAAAGAAATTAGTGTTTGGAGGTTGTTAGCTTGATTGTGATTTGGAGATTTTTTTTTTTTTTTGGTTGTGGAATATTGGTTGTGAGAGGATTGAAACGCTCTAATACCAAATGTTGTGAACTGGGATAATTGAAAGATGGATCAGTCGATTCGAGGTAACTAGCCTCCTGAACTTAGAGGGAGAATAGATTCTTTTTTGGTTACTTTTCTGCTTGCCTCTTATTTCTTATACTAAACTTTAAATACATATTGGATTGAAATTCCAATGACACAAGATAGCTTAGTCATCAAATCCTATTCATGAGAGTCCTATCATTAGATAGTCCCTATCCTAATCCACAAGTCAAATTCAAATAATAATACAAGTCAAATCTATATATAAAGGCTAATATGTAGGATTTAATGTTACTATGTTCCTATAAAACCCAAGGTTTTTCAGACTCGGATTGTTCAACAAACTGGAAAATGAAAAGGTTCAAGGTTTGTAAGGTCGGATTGAGGTTCAAAAAAAGGTCGAACTGTGATAATGTTATAATCAATTTAATAATAATAAATACAAATAAAGGTATTTATGGAGGTTGTTTCCCTGCAATCTTGGGCTTGTTGGGCCTGAATCCCCAATTAATTTGTACTCTATTTTGGATTTAATTCACAATGGGAGGTTCCAAAAGGAATTTGGCTAATGATCAATGATTTGGAAAAGAGGTAAGCTGGTTTTCTAATGGAAAAGTGATTGTCCGAGGAGAATCTTAGACGACCAAAGTGTCTCTTTGGGAATTTGAGCTGGATTCCCTTCCTCCAACTATTGTCTTTTGACCACTTACTATTCACTTGTGTTTCTCCCCCCCCCCCCCAAACCCTTGCTCCTTCCCCCTAATCCGTTTTTATAGGCTTGCTCTTATTGGGCCTGTCATGATTAAAGAATCTTGACATGTACATGGGTCCCCCCAATCGTGGCACTTGGGTGGTTTCTTAAGTCTGGGCTACTATTTTAGCACGTCTAATCATGCATCAGTGATAGGGCCCACAACTATGCCATCTAAATTATTTTCTAGTAATTTGTGCTTGATGCCAAATTTTGTGTTTAACAAGTGGATTTTCCCGAAGGCATTACTTTCCATCTTCAGGGATAATAGGTTTTGTTCAGGTATACTTGCTGTGAACGCGTGGATTTGTGTTTCTGCTCAACGTTCATTAAAGTTGGACCAAACCCAACTTTACTGGCCTCGAGCTTCAGCTGTGAACCCAATAGGTTGACCTCTTATTAAACTCCAAGCTTGGGCCCAACATAGGTCGAGCTCTTGTTCACCTACAGTATTAAAATGACAAATGTTAATAGAAATTTAATAAAAATTATGTCTAAAAAAATTAAATAATTTTCAAATTAATTTTCACCATTTTTATAAGGTAAATGGAAAATAATAAAGTATAAACAAGTGTAAAAAAAAATTTTATTCAGTAATCTTTCAAATAAAAAAATTAATTTAAAATAAAATCATTTTCAACATAAATTAATAAATTATATATTCACGTTTAAAAAGCATAATTACTAGAACCCCTAATAAAATTATAAAATAATAATAGATTTAAAGAAATAATAATAGATTGAGAGGGGGTAACATGATAAATTGAAAAACTATAATCTAAACTTTAAATAAATAAAATATTGAATCCTAGAATGATACATCAGAAGAGCTTAGCTTGTTAGTCAGCGTACTAGTGTGTGGTCCTTATCCTTGGGATTCCAGGTTCCATCCCAATTGGATAATATATCCATATAAATGGGCTTATTAAATGGTTCTATCTCTTGTTATTGAAAATTGGGCTTGACCAATTCCTCCTAAATGGGCTTTGAGTTCCTTTAGAGGCATCATCTGTTCCATTTCAACAACCCGTTGGACCATGACCGGTTTAAGCTGAACAGCCAGGGTCCTCACAATCTCGGTCCTTAAGCTAGGCCCAAACATAATGATAAATTAATCCAATTGGGTAGTTTTCATAAATATTTTCAATTCAATGTGTTTCTTTTTAATATAGTTACAATATGCTGCTAACTCTTTCATCCCATGGACTCTAGGCAATTTGTGCATAGAAAGGTACAAATTAAGATACAAAACCCTTAGCCAATGCTTGTTCAATATGAATGGGCTTGTTAAACATGCTTTTAAGGTTTATATATATATATATATATATATATATATAAACAAAGGTCTCTAAAGCTGAAATAAAGTAATGGTTTTCCATCAAAATTAAGAGCAAACAAAATACATATCAATAAATAAAGAGTCTTGTAACAGAACTGATATTTCTTGCTATTTCAAACAAATATATCCAAAGTTAAAATTCTTCCTCTCCCATTATAACTACATTGTAGTAGCCTCCCTGGAGGTTTTTATTTATTACATTCACCTCTCTTCTAGTTCGAAATAAGACACTCACCTTCTCTAGAATGCAAACTATTTACACTAACCTCTCCAAGATGACTTAAAATGGGATTTTAAAATCTTGAATTACTTGTTTCACTTTTCACTTAAATTGTCATCGACACTCTCTCTAATAGGAAATTTGTGATTTTTTCAAAACTTTTTTATTGAGATATTTTTTCAAAAGCCTTTTTTTTTTTTAAGTCATTTAGGAAAAATCAGTGTAAATAATTTGCATTTTAAGGAAGGTGAGTGTTTTATTTTAAACCAGGAAGGGAGGATAGTGTAATAACGAAAAACCGCAAGGGATTTTAGTGCAATCTCTCTCTCTCTCTCTTTCTCTCTCTCTCTCTCTCTCTCTCTCTCTCTCTTTATATATATATATATATATATATATATATTTATAAAAGCTCCAAGGATTTTTATTTTTCAACCAACAAATGAAAATAGATACAGTGAAGCTTGGAAACAGTTTATATAAATGAAGAGTTTTAAACAATAAATTTGGATTTTGACATATCATGTGATTAGGGAACCTTGACTGCCTCATTTCTAAATGAAATTAATTTCAAGCTCATGGGAACATTCAGTAACATAAATTATTTTTCCCTTGTATGTTCTCATTACTTTTTCATAAACATTATATTTCATGTTAAAGCACGTTCTTCAAGTAATTGATTTCTTTATATATTAACTATATAAAAAGAGACAATGCCTCTCTAGTGCCCTTTTGGTTCAGAGAGCTTTTTTTTTTTTTTTTGGAATGGTTGCTACAGTGCCACTTTGGTTTGTTCAAGTGGCACTGTAGCTACAGTAGCTATAGCGTTTTTTTTTTTTTTTTTTTCAGTCTTCTGTTTGTACTTTTTTTTTTTTCCTTTTAAATATTCATAAGAACCCGCATATATAATGTTATATTGATATAAAAAATTTCACAATATTTTCACAATTATTAAGGTGTCAATTTCTTATAAATTAAAATAAAATAATAAAATATGAAACTATGACCAACTACAACTAAAAATAAATGTTTTGTGAAAATGTTGTGACACTTGTTGAGTTAATGTGTAAAAGTTATAGTACTTTTGGTTTGTTCAATATGTATTGTTCGTTGTTGTTGTTGTTGTAGTTTTTTTTTTTTAAATCATTGATTTTTGCCCTTTTTGTTATATATAAAAAGAGCGAGTAAGCTCATAAATAGTTTTATGAACAATATTTTTGGTTTAGTGACTTGACTTTCCCCCCTTTTTTTTTTCTTCAAGTTATCGAACTTCGTTTGAACTTTTTTTTTTTTTAAAAAAAAAAAAAAGATTTTTATATGTTTACTTTATGAACAATATTTTTGGTTTAGTGAGTTGCCTCTTACCCTTTTTTTATTTTTATTTTTTATTTCTTCAAGTTCACCAACTTGGTTTGAGCTTTTTTTTTTTTTTTCCTCTTTTAAAGGATTTTTATAATTTTAATTTCTACTTGTAATGTAAGCTTACATTGTATACCCATAAAAAGTAGCAAATATTATATACATTTGCAAAAAAAAAAAAAAAAATTATACAAATTTTGCAAATGTGTGCAACATTTACCAATTTTTATGTGTTTACAATATAAATTTATATTGTAAGTGCAATGTATATTTCTATATATATATATATATATATATATATATATATAAAGTGAATGGGAAAAGCTACAGTAATTTTGCTACAGTAGTTTTGCTACAGTAGTTTTGGTTTGTTCAACTTTCACTGTTTTGTTGGCCATTTTTTTTTTTTTTTGTAAATGCATAAAGTTGTAGTATATTTGCAATATTATTTTTGGTTTGTCCAATTCACGTTGTTTCACATTATAATAAAATATTAACATCACAAATTGGCACAATATTTTCACAATTATTAAGATGTTAATTCATTATAGGTCAAAATAAAATAATAAAAATATCATACTATAACCAGTTACAACTAAAAATAAAAGTATTGTGAAAAAGTAGTGCTATATCCACAATAATTTTCATAACACTTTCATAAAGAATCAAATATGGTAAATTGTTATTGGTTCTAATTTAAACTTACTAACGAAACTACTTTTTTGCCCACTAATAACAACTAATAGTAACTTACTATTTATGATTTGTTGTGAAAATGTCATGGACATAACATTTTTTTGTGTGAAAAATGTTAAGACATCTTGATGTTATCACAATATTTTCAAAACTGTTGAGTTGTCAATTCTTTACAAGTTAAAATAAAATATAACAAAATTATAAAGGTATTATGAAAATGTTGGGTCATTTTGTTGTGTTTTTAGAAATTTTTTGTTGGTTTAATCAACTTTTTTGAGCCAAAATTCACTATTCCACATTGAATTTTCTTGGGTTAACTTTTTGTATATTTTTTTTACACACTATTTTAAGTAAAAGCGCATAGTTTTACACACAAAAACAAAAACAAAAACTTAGAAAAAAAAAAAAAACATTTTTCATCCTTTATGTTTGAGGTAATTTACAATTCTTCCTTAAACTTTAAAATCAATCATTTTTTCCCTTAATATTTTGGAAAAAAGCCAATATGTCATATTATTATTCTCTCAGTTAAACCCTAGTGAAAGCTTATGATTCTTAAAATATCTTATTGTGTAATGTCTAAATTACTCCCTCTAAATTTTAACATCCAAAAAATTTTCTTTACGTATTTTGAGTTTTAAATGATAAAATTCTTAGAAAGTTAGAATGATGATATTAGGTGTTTTATTTGTTATCTAAAGAACATTGATTTTCTAGGTTTAAATTTTCAAAACTTATAATTTATCTCAATGACACATGCCTTTTGTTATTATTATTATTTTTTTAAAATTTCTTAGCAAAACTCAGTTGTTTATTGTTGGAAGATGATGATATTCGTTAACATTCTTAGAAGTTTTTAGAGAGTAAATATATTGTTTTTAGCAAGTAGGTACTAAAAAACTATTATGGTTAAAAAAAATTTATATGTTAAATAGTTATCTTAACTTTGTGGTTGATCAAAATTCTTAAATGAATGAGATTAATTGTTTGTGACGTAATTATCAAAATTCTTAAAATTAATGTCTTTTTTTATTAATGCAAATCTATATATACTTTAGAAATCAAATGATTCATATCTTTGTTTTGTAATACAAATAAAATCTAAAATTGACCTCAATTGCTACTTTTTTTCCACAACAAGCATGCGCCTTGCACGTGCTGCCCTAACTATTTTGGATAAAAAAAGGTTCTATAATGTTGAGCACAAGGCTAAAAGGTTGTCTTCCCCATAATTCTCTAGTTTATTGTTGTCATTCCTCTAACTCTTAATTTTAGTTTTGGCTAAGATGCAAATTACACCCTTTAAGTTTGACTGAAATTGATTTCAGTCCTCTTACTTTCCCTTCATTCAATTGAATTTTTTAAGTTTTAAATTTATTCATTTTAGGTATTTTGTCCAATTTTATTAAAAAATTTCCCTAAAAAAAATTATTTTCACGAGAAAAAAATCTATACAATTAATAAAAATATTTTAAAGATATTTGATATAAAATATTTTTAAAAAATCTTTATTCATTAGTTAATTGCATACTTAACAAAAGTAAAGTTGTTAAAGGTCTAAATTGAATAGCTTTGAAAGATATAGGATTCAATTAAACGAAAGTAAAGTTGAAGAACTTAAATGAATTTGAGTTAAACTTAGAGGATCCACATTGCATTTTAACCTTCATTTTATTACTTCTTCTTCCCATACTCTTTTATATAAATTTCCTATTACTTTCCATTCATTCTTTCTTCTTCCTACAACAAACAAGAGATTACTCCTCTCTCTTACTCTCTCTTTGATTCTTTTTTGTTTGTTTGCAGATTTGTTATGGTTTTTTCCTTCTTTGTAGTGCATTTTTTTTTATTCTTTCTTGCAAATGTGTTTTAAGCCCGTTCTTACTTATTTGGTTTGAATATAGTTTAAAGGTATCTACTGTTAGGACATATATGAATCATGTTAGGAACATATATCATTTAGAATTGGCTAATCCTTTGACAAAACGCACTTTACTTGTAATTGGGTAGATCTAGGATATGTTTAATACTTCAACAAACAAGGTTTCAAGTCCAAGTGTTAAAATCATGCAAATATGTCCAAGAATTAAGTGAAGAAATGCTGGATTTTAAAACTCGACAGCTAGCTCGATAGATAGTATCTATTGAGGCTTAAAAGACAGCTTTTGGCCGATACTTGATAGCTGCTCAATAGATAACCTATCTATCGAGATTTACAAAAATTAGTTTTTTAGATCTAATTTCACTCTAATCCATGTATACATGTTTAGACTTTCTTTTCTCATAACCCTAAACATATATAAGGATTATTTTAAGGGCCGTCACAGCTGATGCAAGTGAGTATAGCTTGATGCAAAGGTTTTTCACAAGCATATTGTGACCGGAGACAATTTGAGTATAGCTAGTTCATCTTTCTCTTCAAGAAGTTGTTGCGTTTGTACGTCGTAGGGTTTTGTAAGCAAGAAGTTTTGTGATCTTCATCGTATTGATTAAATGAAGAACTTTGTAGTCTACATCCTTCTCAAGTTGGTGGTTAATCACGTACTTGGATCCGTGCATCAATTGGTTAGTCACATACTAGGGGCCGTGCACTAAAAGGAGAGATTGTCACTATAGAACAAGTCCAATTGGATATTGGAGTAAGGGTTCAACTATAAGTTGGTATAAGGTACTGAGATTTCTTTACTTGTAACTGCTTATCGTGATAATAATGGATTCTCGGGAGTTATGACCTTAAAATCACCCGGTGGAGTTTTTGCCTTGGAGGTTTTCCCCATTCGTAAACAAATCACCGTGTCAACTTTATTTTTCGCTGCATATTAACTTAGTCAGTGATTTGTTTGTGCTACTACACGTATTGCATGTTAATTAACTTAATTAATTCACTTGGCTAATTAATTGGTTAATTTATCACAAGTAATCAATACATTTTTGGCCTATCATCTACCAATTTTTGGAGCAATTGATTATTTGATGGATGTATTCTCATTTTAATCTTGGTGTGTTTTAAATTTTTTAGATACTTTTTCTCTGTTGTGGATATTGGAGAGAGAAAGTTTGAATTTTGATTTGATTTTTTTTTCTTTTGGTTTTGGAATAATTTTTTGTTAGGTTTTGGCCTTTTGGGTCCTAAAAGTATTTGTTTCAATTTTAAAATAATTGTTCAAATATATCATATGTTTCTTTGGATATAGGGAGAGAAATTTTGAATTTTAAGAAAGTTTGTTTTGAGGAATAATTGCCAGTTTCTAATATTAAAGAATATTTTCCCTACATTCCCTTTTAAGTTCTTTATAAAGGTTTTTTGCTTGTCATTTTATGTTCTAATGTGTATATGTGTGTATTAACTTGATGTAAAACTTTTTGTTAGCAAGTAGTCAACAATAATGCTTGCTAACAACTATTCCAACCTTAAAACCATGAGCCCCTCGTTTTTCTTGTTCTTTTAACGGTTCTATATTTAAAACCATATTCTGAAGTGACTATTTTTTTTTTCCTGCCAATAAGCTGCAATAATGTTTAGAGTATGCTTCGTATAAAAAAAAAAAAAATTTAGAATATGCTCATTTGTTGTCATATCGGGCATTTTTTGTATGTATTGTTATTAATATCTCATTACACTCCTATCTCTTAAATAAATTCTGAAAAGGCTTGTTAAAATAATTATTACATTATCACAGTTTAACTTCTGATTGAACCTAGTCCAACCTTAAAAACATGAACCCCTCATCCCCTCCTCTTTCTAGTTTTTTCAATGGTTCTAAATGCTCAGGTTCAATATATTAAGCATGGAAGGACAACTCGCAGTCATTGACATGAATGGTCATAGCCAAAAAGAGTAACTTTCCAATTTATTTGCAAGATAGTTGGCACAAAATATTTTAATTGTCACATTTTCCACCTGGTCCACCAAAATCAAAGGTGTATCCATGTCTCCAACCTTGATATACAGGACTCGCTACACCATAACAGCTTGGACAATCAACAATTTTCCCATAGCTATTTTCACCATGAGGCCCATCTTGAATTCCTAAATTATTTCTAAACTCAACGAATCTAATTGAGCATGAATGATAATAGTTGCCGTCTGGAAATATTCCAGATCCCATGGGTGGGCTAATTCCAGTTGGGGGATTAGGAGCGGCAACGATACCTCCCCAACCAACAAGTTGAGGATTAGTGAAATTATTAAATATCTTTGCTGGATAATATCCAACATTAATACCGTTGTATGTTATCCACCAATTGCCATCATCCTCCTGTCACATTAAAGAGAAAGCGTATATGATCAAAGTCACAAAACTATTGGAAGCTTTTTCAACTTTATTTCACATTTTGAAATTATGGAACCATATACATAAAAAAATTAAATAATATGCAATTATGATTAACGATAGATTTACCTTAAAAATAGAGACTGCAATCTCAAATTGAGGACCGTCAGGAGTGGATGCATTACTTATAGGTCCCGCAAGATGAACACTGCTATCAATTTGAACGAAACCTGGGCAATAAAGGTTAAAACAGCCTGTCGCATTAGAACCATCAGCCTGTAATTTTTAAAGGTATTGTTAGTATCCAAAGCAACAAACTTTCATGTACACCCAACAACAGGTAAAGCAACATTTTTAAACGTGTGAAAACAAAAATATAGAAAACTTACTGTCCAATATGTAAAGAAATATGAATGCCCAGTATCGTTGAACAAAGTTGGAGCAACCTGTTTGAATCAAGCAACACAAAACTTATTTTTTTTGAAAATTCTAGTTATGTTGTTCCATTTGTATATAATTATCAATTTTCCTAATAACTGTTATCCATTAACATCTCATTTCACTAATTTTTTTTTTTCCATAGATATTAGAATTTGTACCCTTTTTAACCATAAACATAATTATTTTTTTGGTCTTAATATCCTAACCAATGGTAAAATGATCGTTTCCTCAATATGAATGACATCTTATTCATCAAAGAATACCACATTTTGCTTTGTTGAAAATGCCCATAGTTTGTTCCAATTCATGATTGGTCAGTGTTACCTAGATCAATAAGTATACATTTTCAAATAAGAAAAAGTATAAATTTTAAAATACCATCCATCCCATTCTGATAGCATTTGCATTCTCTTTTGCACCATTAATGACATGTATTTCTGCAACGCTGACTCCGTCCTTAACATAAGGAACATAGACATTGATGTTTCCTTGAACTTTAGTGTAACTATGGCCTGGTAACTCTAGCATTTGGATAATTGCAGTCTGTACAATGAAATTTCTGAAAGTCAATAACTACTTATGAAAATCTTGTTTAACAACATTCCAAATTAAAAAAAATAAAATATATTGCAAGAAAATGTTACAATTTTTTTTAAAGGGGTTGTAAGTTGTAACAAGTCAAAAAAAGTGATCAAGCTTGGTTTGTTTACTTTGTTATGGAGATGACCTGAACTTGAGCATTTAGAACAAGCCTATGCTTCGTCTATTAATTCTTTGAACAAGCCTACTTTGTTCACAAGCTCCATCAATTTAGTTAAGTATGTTGACCTGACTTAATTTAATTTTTACATAACAAATATTTGTATCTACCTTTCTTTGTACATATCAGCTAACAAATACCATAATTATTCAATTTTTTGGGTTCGGTTTGGTGTTTTCTATTTTGAAAACCAACAAAAGATTGTTTTGAGAATTTTATTCTCAAAATTATTTTTTCAGTGTTTTTCTCCCTTCAAAATATTTTTGAAAATATCTTTTCATTTCTAAGTTTCCATTTTCTAAAACATCCCTAACTCATAAAAGATATGCAACTCACAAGGACATCAAACCTACAATTGCAGTCAACTCAACTTTGGAGAGAGAGAGAGAGAGAGAGAGAGAGAGAGAGAGAGAGAGAGAGAGAGAGAGAGAGAGAGAGAGAGAGAGAGTGTAGAAAAACAACTGGCCAAACCCAAATTTGATGGGAGGAGTTGTGGTTGACCTTCCTCGTTAAGATGGTTCTTCTCTGTCGTCATGGTGTTGTCTTGGCCACTATGAAGTTACATGGCACTTGTAGTGGTATCATCTCTAAAGGTGTTTAGTGGGAAAGATCTTGTATGTGTCCAATGTATGAGACATAAATTTCATACACTGAGCATATAAGATATTGCCTCAAGTGGAAGAGAGACATGGAGAGTGAGAGCTAGAGAGAGACTTGTTGGAGAGAGGAGCTCAAAAAAAAAAAAATTCAAATATTTAAAACTGAAAACAACTCAGGACTGTTTCTGTTAGGACATATGTAGTTCAAGTGGTTGTTGACATATGTCTCTATTTTATGTAATTGGCTTATCCTTAGACAAAACGCACTTTACTTGTAATTGGATAGATTTAGGATGTGTTTAACGTGTCAAGAAACAGTGTTTCAAGACTAAGTGTTGAAGTCATCAAGTCTGTCCAAGAAACAAGCAAAGAAGTGCAAGTTACTAAAACTCGACACCTATCTCGACACATGCATCTATCGAGCTTTAAGAAGCTGTTTTAGCCCGAGCCTCGACAGCTTCTCGACAGATCCTCGACACCTCTATCTGTCGAGATTTAAAGAAAACAGATTTCAAGTTTTGTTTTAAGTCCAATCCGTGAATGTGTCTTTGAAACTTCTTTTCTCCTAACCCTAGACATATAAAAAGATTGTTTTAAGGGCCGTCAAACAGATGCAAGTTGCACAAGCATTAAGTAATTCTTGTTCATGCAATTTGTAATAAAAAAGACAAAGTTCATGCCCTAGTTCATCCTTTGTGAAGAAATTGCTGTGTAATGTGCACCGTAGGGTTTGTAACCAAGCATCTTCCTGATCTTCATCGTGTGGATGATTTGAAGAACTTTGCAGCCAACAACTCTCTCTCTAGTTGGTGAATTGAAGTCGCGTACTGGGATCCGTGTAATTGGTTAATCACGTACTTGTGAGCCGTGCATTGAAAGGAGAAACTGTCACTACAGAGCAAGTCCAATTGGGTATTGGGGTAAGGGTTCAACTGTAGGTTGGTAAGGTACTTGGGATTCCTTACTTGTAATCGCTTGCTGTGATAATAGTGGAGTTTCGGGAGTGGTGACCTTAAATCACCCAGTGGGGTTTTTGCCGTCAGGTTTTCCCCATTCGTAAACAAATCACCGTGTCTTTTATTTTCCGCTGCATACTTTAGTTTTGGTGATTTGTTTGTGCTGCCACGTGATTTTTCATGTTAACTTGATTAATTAATAACTAGGCTAATTAATCAATTTAATTTATCACAAGGGATCAACGCGTTTGTGGCCTATCAAGTGGTATCAGAGCAGACATACTCTGATTAGGGTTTAATCCTTGTGTGTGATCCATTGACCCCTGCTGTCATGGATAGAGGTCAATCTCTTATTATACCCCCATTATTTGATGGCACTAACTATGCATACTGGAAAGTACGCATGAGATCTTTTTTGCAGTCTTTAGATAAGAAAGTGTGGCAAGCTGTGGAGATAGGCTGGACCAAGCCTACAGAAGCGCCGGCCGACTGGGATGATGCCAAGATCAAGGCGACAAACTTCAACAGCAGAGCATTGAATGCTCTATTCAGTGCGGTTACCAATGAGGAGTTCAAGAAAATTTCCTCTACAGAAACTGCCAAGGAAGCATGGACCATTCTCCAAACAACCTATGAGGGAACCAAGGCTGTCAAAGATTCAAAGCTACAGAGGCTCACTACAAGCTTTGAAGAAATTAAGATGGAGGAAGATGAGTCATTTGATGAGTTCTATGCAAAACTCAAAGACATAATGAACTCAGCTTTCAATATTGGGGAAACCATTCCTGAACCCAAGATAGTAAGGAAAGTGCTCAGATCGCTGCCCGAGAGATTCCAGGCTAAGATCACGGCAATAGAGGAATCGAAGGATATTGATAGAATTCCTCTGACTGAGCTAGTTGGAAACTTGCAAACCTACGAGTTAGGGCTGATTAGGATAAGCAAGTCAAGCAAGGGCAAGAGCATGGAACTAAAGGCCAAGAGTAGTGATACAGATGATTCTTTAGAGGATGAAGATTCTACAATGAAGTCCTATATTACAAGGCAATTCAAGAAATTCATGAAGAATGCCAATGGAAAAGGCTTCAACAAAGACCGTAGGCAATCCAGTTCTTCTCAATTTAAGAATTCAGATAAAGGGAAGAAGGATGTCAAGGATGGCGGTCAGTACACTGTTCCTGCTGGACCAAAATGCTTTAGGTGTCAAGGCTTCGGACACATGAAACAAGAGTGTCCAACGTACCTTAAGAGCATAGGGAAAAGCAAGGCACTTGCTGTTACCTTAAGCGACACGAAGCCCGAGGATGATTCCGACAATGAAGATGACAGAATCTTGAATGCCTTCACTGCCACTGTTAATCCTACTGATGGGGTTACTGAAGAAGTGGATGAAGAAAAGGAATTGGTGGATGCCAAGTGTAAGACTATGGATGATCAAGATGATATCCATACCGCTTATGAGAAACTGTACAAGCTTTCTGAGAAGCATGAGAAACTCTATAGGCTGGCCACCAAGAAGCTCAGTGATGTGAAACTTGACCGTGAGGAGCTTTCCACTAAGGTTGATGAAGCAAATCAGACCATTGGGGCACTGAGGTTCGAAAACAATTTCTTGGCTGAGAAGACCAAGAAGCTTGAAGCGGAGCTGTTTCAAGTTAGAGCACAATTGGAGAGGACGTCAAGTACAAAGCTAGATGAGATGCTAAGTGTTCAGAAATCTTTTTTAGATCGTACTGGATTGGGGTATGAATTCTCTCTCTCTAATACTCTTTCTGCTAGTACTACTGTTTTTGTTCCATCAGCTAATAACATTAAAACTGAGGATAAAAATATTAAAACTGAATTAGCTAGTGAGGACGTAGACAAGGGCAAGTTTATCCTAAGAGCACCCCCTAAAGTTGAGAAAAAGGAAACTAGAAACCCTAGGACTAAAAAGGCTATCTCTCAAAAGCCCAAATAGAAGAAGCAGCATCTCTGTTATCATTGTGGTATTGCCGGTCATACTCGACCAAATTGCTACAAGTGGCTAGCCACTCAACAAAGCAATGGCATGATAGCATTTGGGAACCAGAATCAGCTTCAGACCTCTCTCGCTCCTCTTGGAGACATTCTTAAAGCCCTCATGTTCCTTTCGAACTTGAACGGTTTAAACTCTTTCCCCTCATCACCGGTTCAAGGGTTGGCTAAAAGGAAAGGTTCTTCCAAGGTGTGGAAGGCAAATGGATCTAAGTGATAGCGGTCACTTCTTCTTTTCTCTCTCCCCGTTTTATTGTTTTGCATTACTTGTGTGTTGCTTTAGTGTTTTGAGTCAGTCTAGTTTTATGCATTGTTTTGCTTTCTTTCACTTGTTTTTGTTTGTGTGTTTTCAGTTTTGTGTTTTATTTTTGCTTTTCTGATAAAATAAAATCAAAAAAATTGAAAAATTAAAAAATACAAAAATAGTGTGTGTTTGTGTACATTAGTTTTTGTGAATCTTAAAATAGCCATTAAAACAGAGTTTTCTAAACTTTATATCACCTGTAACTTAGATGAGCATTCTTCTGCACAACTAAGAAAGTGAGCTTTGTAACTCTTTGTTTGTGATGAGTAAGGTTAAGTGATCTCTTCTACTTAACACTCGTATCACTCTTTTTGACAGGTAGGACTAGAAAATCCTAAAAGAAAGGCATAAATAACCATCTCACCACTGTTACTTGCCAATCATGATATGACATCTGTATGCTTCGGCATAGCAAAAGTGTAATGTCAATGACATCCTTATGCTTCGGCATAGCAAAAGTGCAATGTCAAAAGCTTAACATAATTGGGTATTTCTTTTCTTTCTCTTATATGCCCATACATGATATGCTTAATAAAAGAAAATATGCAAAGAAATAAAAAGCAAAAAGATCAAAATGCTTTAAAATATGATTGCAAGCTTGTTTTTTAGGAGATGTGGGAGTTATAAGATGTACCTCGAAGGTGATAGTCCCCATCAAACAGTTATGATTGTGTGTGAGTTAAACTGATTTTCTCATATCTCAAATCATCATAACATTGAGACACTTATGCAATCTTGCGATGTTTTCACACACAACACGCAATACTCTTTGCTATTCTTGATACATGTGCAGGTACAATGTGATTTGGTCATCACAAGGTTTACATGCGTTAATGTATGCTCACTAAACTATCTTAACTCATTTTTGAAATATAAAATTGGTTAGACTTGTTTAGCGTGTGTGTGCATGTTTTGGGAATCATGTGCTTAAACTTTTCTGTTAAGAGATGATTTTGAGAGCTTAATGTGTTGCTTGGATCTTTGGTTGAGTTACATGTGTGATTGCATTCATGTCTGTGTTTTTCCCCTCTTGAAAATTTGTTTTTAAGGCATCTCGACACCTCCTCGACACCTCTCGACACCTAGCTGTTTGTCGAGCTTCTTAGACTTTTTCTAAACGCAGTCTCAACACATTCTCGACACCTGGTGGATCGATTGAGAAACTTTCTGTCTGCTCGATAGCTTCTCGACAGCTTCTGGATCGATCAAGGTTCTTAAATGCTTGATCCTTCTTCCTCGACACATGTCCTCGATAGCTGCATCTATCGACGTGCATTTTCTCGACACCTACCTTGATAGCTGTCTCGACACCTCTTGATACCTGTATTTGTCGAGAATTACTGATGGGCTATATATTATTTCCTCGCGATTTTCTCTCATTTCGCTCGATCTCTCTCACTCGATAGCTCATGTTTTCCCTCCCAAAACCTTTCTCACTCTCTCGAAACCTCTTCCTAAGGCTTCCTCAAGTGTTTTTCTTGTTTTTACTCACTTGGTAAGCATCTTTTCTCTCATTTTTCATGCATTTCATGTTTTAAAACTCTAGGTTTTGAGATTTTTGAAAATTTTTGGGGTTTTTCAAAATTGTTGAGGATTTCATGAAATTTTTGGGTTGGTTTTATAGATTTGATCTTTAAAACTACATGCATTGCATCACATTAGCATTCTAATTGTATTTTCATGCATTTAGATGTGTGCAATCTTGTTATGTGTTGTTAGGTTTGGATTGGGCTGAGCCCATGATGTTTTTATTGTTGCATGTCACATGTCCATGCATTTTCCATGCATACGTTCTTTCTTTTCAATATATTCTTCCTATATTGAACTGTTTGGAACTTTTCTGTGTGTCCCTCTTCTTTTCCCCCTCTCTATGTTTACGTTAGTAGTGTCTATGGCACCTAAACGTAAGTCTATTCCATCCCACAACCCTTTGCGTTCTAAGGGATATTCTTCTTTGGATTCCACTCTGTTGTTTATCCGGTTCCGTGATGAGAAAGCCCATAAGGACTTCTCGAAGAACTTCTTTAAATGAGGTGTTCATTCGGAACGCCACGTTGTCTTAGCAGACTTTGCCGACACTGACCTACCCGATGTCATTCACAGTCGGGCTTGAGAGTCACTGTGTGACGTCCCAGTCACATGTCCTCTCATGTTGATACAGGAGTTTTACTCCAACATCCACGGGATTGATTCTTCAGTACCTCTCTTCTACTCTAGCGTTCGAGGTACGCACTTTGCTGTCACCCTGGAGTTAGTCTCCGAGGTTCTTCATGTCCCTAGGGTGGATCATCCTAATTACCCTAGTTGTAAGCGTCTATGGACTGTGTCCAAAGACGAGATGATCTCGGCGTTCTGTGAGCGTCCTTCCTCTTGGGGAGATCATCAGTATATACCATGTCGGCCTTTTGCTAAAGGTCTTCTTTTCCTTAACATGGTGATGACTTTTGTGTTGCACCCACTTTCTCACTACAACTCTATCACAGAGCCTCGTGCTCGATTTTTGTTATCCCTCTTAGAGCATCTCACTATAGACTTCCCTTCACACTTTATCTTCTCTATCATAGATGTCTATAGAGATATGGCCACCCGTGATAAGCTCATTTTCCCTTCTGCTATCACGAGGATACTTCGTCGTTTTTCCATCCCCTTCCCTTCGTCCGATCCATATCATGTCATGTCTGCCATAGACGCCGCTACCGTAAAACGTAGCAAGGCACAGTTTAGATCGAGACAGTCAGATACTGCTACTCCTTCCTCCCGTCCGACTACTTCCAGATCTGCTCGAGCGACATTTGCTCCTTCTTTTTTGAGCGACGTCACTCTAGGAGACATCATGGCGCAGCTTCAGCGCATGGATGCTCGCCTCGATACCCTCTCCATAGAGTTGTATCAAGTGAACGTTCGTGTTGGTCGCATCGCCAGGCGATAGGCGACTTTGGGCGGCTTTGCTCTAGAGGCTTCTCCTTCGCCACCTCATGTTTCCTCTGAGACTGAGGCTGATGATGACGGTGATGACGATGCTGCTTCGGATGATGATGATGGAGATGCGAGCTCTTCTGATGAGATGTCTACTTGACACTCTACCCTTTGTCACTCGTGACAAAAAGGGGGAGTAGTTTTGGTGTATGAGAGTAGTTATACTTAGGAGGAGAGCTAGTATAGGACATTTTTTTATAGGGGGAGTGTTGATATGAGGGATGTAGTGAGAATCATATGTATTCTTTTCTTTTCTATCTTTTTAGAGATACATTGATCATGTTTTGACATACATTGTACTTATTTCTTGATATATATGATGATGTATGTTTCTTTCACCTATCTTTCCATGTGTTGTTTCTTTTCTGTCTTTATACACATGTTTCTTTTACTTGTATGCAATCTATTATTTCTGCTTCACACAAAGATGCCTTGATGTGTTTTGTTTATAAGTGTTTCAAAAATACAGGTTGTCAAAGTCTACTTGTCATAAACTTTCTTCTTGCAAAGTTTTTCAAGAGTTTGTGTTAGGATAGATTTTATTGTATGTAACAAGTGAATATGAGTTAAAGTATTTTATGACTTCTCTCATACCTTCATTTGTTTGTTGTGGTTTTGTCAAGAAACATTGTTTCAAGACTAAGTGTTGAAGTCATCAAGTCTATCCAAGAAACAAGCAAGGAAGTACAAGTTACTAAAGCTCGACATCTGTCTCGACACCTGTCTCGACACATGCATCTATCGAGTTTTAAGAAACTGTTTTAGCCCGAGCCTCGACAGCTTCTCGACAGATCCTCGACACCTCTATCTGTCGAGATTTAAAGAAAACAGATTTCAAGTTCTGTTTTAAGTCCAATCCGTGAATGTGTCTTTGGGACTTCTTTTCTCCTAACCCTAGACATATAAAAGAATTGTTTTAAGGGCTGTCAAACAGATGCAAGTTGCACAAGCATTGAGTAATTCTTATTTATGCAATTTGTGATAAAAAAAAACAAAGTTCATGCCCTAGTTCATCCTTTGTGAAGAAGTTGCTGTGTAATGTGCACCGTAGGGTTTTGTAACCAAGCATCTTCCTGATCTTCATCGTGTGGATGATTTGAAGAACTTTGCAGCCAACAACTCTCTCTCTAGTTGGTGAATTGAAGTCGCGTACTGGGATCCGCGCAATTGGTTAATCACGTACTTGGAAGCCGTGCATTGAAAGGAGAAACTGTCACTACAGAGCAAGTCCAATTGAATATTGGGGTAAGAGTTCAACTGTAGGTTGGTAAGGTACTTGAGATTCCTTACTTGTAATCGCTTGCTGTGATAATAGTGGAGTTTCGGGAGTGGTGACCTTAAATCACCCGGTGGGGTTTTTGCCGTCAGGTTTTCCCCATTCGTAAACAAATCACCGTGTCTTTTATTTTCCGCTGCATACTTTAGTTTTGGTGATTTGTTTATGCTACCACGTGATTTTACATGTTAACTTGATTAATTAATAACTAGGCTAATTAATCAATTTAATTTATCACAAGAAGTCAACTCGTTTGTGGCCTATCAGTTTCAAAACTAGAATTAGTTGTGCATCTTTTCACAAATTTGCTTTAAATTGACATAATTAAATATTGAAAATATTAGGTTTAGGGATCACAAATATATTTTTTCAAGTTTAGTTTTGTTTAAGTTTAGCTAATCAAACTCCAAACTGCATTTCAAACATAGTTCAATTAATCAATGCACCATTTTCACAAATCTTATTACAACACTATCTATATTTTTATGAAAATTATCATGTGCAATTCATACTAATACCAAGTATGGCTATGACATCCAAAACTATATAACAAAGAACTTACATGAACACCGGGAGCTGCTGCATTTTGAGGATAAATGTTATTTGACAATGACCTAATTGCTTTGAGGTCTTCTTTCGTTGTCCTACGAATAGGAACTGTTCCTGATGGACAAGCATCTCTTAGTAAACCAATCATTGAATGTCTATTTCTCGAGAGACCTACATTCTTTGTTCCTCTTAGTGAAAAACGAGGTCTTTCCTGAAGAAGAAAAAAATTCAAATTAAACCAAAAAAATTTAATATTTGTTTTCCAACTTAATTACTGATTTTTAACTGCATAATAATAATAATAATAATAATAATAATAATAAGTGATAGCCATGTGGTAATTACGTATTTTATTGTGTCTCATGATTTCATTTCAAACCTCACTTCCTCTTCCACCACTATCCACTTATTGGGGGAAAAAAAAAACCAACAAGAGGTATTAGTCTTAAAACTTTGGGATCAACTATGAATTCTCAAAAAGTTAAAACTACGTCAAAATATTTTCTTTCCTATCATTCTATTATATCTAAATATATTGATAGGTCCTTTGTTATTACATTTACATGCTCAAACTACTGTAAGCTTATAAACTTACAAAAGTGAATGATTCATAAGGGCCATTATTGTCTTGATACCTGCATGGTTAAGGATACCAACCATGGCCATCTCTTGCTATATTTAGAGTGTAACTAGCCAGTAATCCAATTCTAATTCAAATATTTTTTTCTACATGATTGATTTGCTTAATTAATCCTTTAGATAATAAGCCCTATTTAAATAGAAATTTGTTAACGTGATAAGGCATGGGCGACATTGTAATCATTATGATAATTTGCAGTTCAAAAATTATGAACTACTACAATTTCTGAAGCAACTAGAAAAAAAAAAAAAAAAAAAAAAAAAAAAGAAAGAAAAGTATTGTTTATTGCTATGGATAAAGGAATAAATAGTTTTGATATCGCTCAAGTACCTGGATCTTGTGATCTTTCAACAAAGGATGGTCAAAAGCCAATTGTTTATTGATATCGACGCAGTCAACAATATATCCAAACTCCGTCTATAAGTTCAAAGATAAGCAAGTTTTCTTATAACATGAAAAAAAGTTCTATAACACAAGATAAACAAATTCTCTTATAAAATGAAAACAAGTTCTATAACATGTTATATATGAAATTATAAAAAATTAAAATAAACAATAATAATAATAATAAGACTTCCATGATTTAGATAATATCTAAAAAATATGATGATTGTGAACCTCAATAAAGATAATTGAGAAGGTAAACAAATAATACCAATTTTAATATTACTAGACTTTTCTCCTAGATTTATGGTTTTAAAGCCACTGCAAAGATATGTGGTAATTAGATTTGGTATCGTCTTAGGGGGGGTTTCTTTTTAATCCCTATGTCTATGATAAATGTTTTGTTAGGATAAAAAAAAAATTGAATAATTATGTTAGAACAATAAAATTTTAACATTTAAGAATTTGAAAACAACAAACTTTATAACTTTAACTTTTTCTTTTTTATTTTTCTGTCCGTTTGGGAACATACTATTCAGCTTTTTGTTAAATGTATTCTAAAGTATATTTGTATTTTGAAAAATTTTTAAAAAAAGTAAAAAAAAAAAAAAGATTTCAAAAGTTATACACATAAAACCTAAAAAGCAACCAAAAAAAAAGAAGCTTATAAGCCCAAATGCAAACAAATTTATTTACTTAAAAATATATGTCTCGGGACAACAATGGCCTACATATGAAGGATTATGGTTGGGTTCCCCAAGAACTAAGTTACTTTTTTTGAGTGTGTGTAAGGGCATGTGTAATAAACAGTACTGCTAAGGCATATGTCAGGATGCCTTGAAACCATGCACTACACTGCCTAAATACTAGACTATGGGGAAAGAACGGTTTTAAGGCCCAAAAACTCGAATAAGTTGATATTCCAAAGACAAATACCATGTCCATGTGTGGGAGTTTCAAAAACTTGCTAAACTCTAATAACTAAAAATGTGCGATTTGCCTATCATTTGGCTTTGGCTCAAAATCGATCTTTAACCCCACCAAGTTGAATGTTTGGATAACTGCGCAAAGCAAGGATTGTGGTCAAAATCAATATTGGCTTCAAGGCATGTGGTCAAAAATGTTTCCTACCATATTTGTGGTAGGGACTAATAAGGAGGATGATGATTATTTCTTTGCCTGAATTTGGTTTATTTGGTTTCAAAGGAACTAAGCTCGGGCTAAAGGGATCCTTACTGAGCCCACCAACGTGTTCTCATTTCTCAATGAGATGGAATCAAGTGGACCAGAATAAAACCCATTAAGCAAAAGGAATGGGACCATGTTCTAGCCAAGAGGTGTGAGACTTACTATGAGAGGAGGTAGGACTCATTTTGTAAGAATGAATAATTTCTTTGCATTTCTAGGTTGAGCCCACACCGATCACTGAGTATTGAAAATTTGTGCTCTTAGATAAGGTATTATTATTTCAAGAATTAAAAGTTATAAGAACTTATGAAAATATGTAGTCTCAAATATGCAACACTTGATTACATTTTTTCTCCTTGAAGCTAATCGTATCATTATTAAATATGTGATAAAAAAAACTTTTGAGGGTAACAAGATGAAAAATCTTACATGTAAGGAACCAAATGAAAAAACACAAAGTTTAAGGGGTCAAACACATAATTCAGTAAAAATTAAATATAGAGTCACTTGTTTCATTCAGTCCCAAATCCTCAGATTAAATTTATTACTCTCATAACTTAATCAAAGCCTTTTGCCTTTTTTTTTTTTTTTTTTTTTTTGGTCTTTTGTCTTTTTCCCCCTTACAATAAAGAGGGGAGCAAACTCAAATTCTTATTTTATAGGAGAATTGGATAATAACGCTTAATCTCAATACTCTAGAGCATTTTATCTTACTCAAATGAACAGTCATTTGATGATAATAAATAACAATATTAAGAAAATATAATTTCTAAATGGAATGTTTAAATATCATTGCACCGAATATGCTTGAAGTATATATTATAGTATTACAACATATAAAAATTCAAAACAAACATGAGTTTGAGTTAGTCTAAAACCTGAATACTTTTAACAGGAGGTTTGTTTATGAGCTTTAGTTGTCTTTCCAACTCCAATTCCTCTTCTATGGATGTAATTTGGGTTCCATTCACCTAATAGCTGCTTGTCAAACAGAGACACAAAACAAAAATTAGGATCATTCTTTCAAAATCCATTGTCTCACTAATTTGATGTAAATATGCTAGATTATTGTATTTGGAGGCTATTTATAGAGGAGTTGTGGTGAAGTGCAGATAAGTACAAGCTCTTATTACCTTATTATGAAACACCAACCACGTTTGTTTATTATTATTATTATTATTATTATTATTATTATTATTATTATTATTATTATTATAACTTGATAGTTGGTAGATGAAGGAATTTGAATCCTGATCATCTTTGTTGGAAATGCTAGAAGGCTATTCACAAAGGAGTGATGACGAGGTGAAGATAAGTATAAGGTAGGCTATTCATAAAGGAGTGATGGCAAGGTGAAGATAAGTATAAGGTCTCATTATGGAAAGCCAACCAAGTTTGTGTATTATTGTTATTGTTATTATTGTTTTACTTATTTGTCTAACTTGATAATTGGGATCAAGAGGAATTTAAATCTTGCACATTTATATTAGAAATACCAACCCAAGTTTATTTATTTATTTATAACGTCTCCTTATACGGTTACAAAAAGTCAAAGAGGCTCTTGGCACAAACCAAGTACCAATTGAAAAGGGAAAGATGAATTGATTAACTATCTTCTAGGAAGTATTTGCTTATGGTTTACATGTGTTTGAACTTTGAACTCAGAGAGGGTTTTATGCTTGTTGAGGACTCTTTTGACACAATAAAAGGTCCATAAGATACAAATATGGCTCATGAAATTCAGCCCAAGAAGCCACCAGTGCAGCCCACACAAATGGCAAAGTTCACAAACTATTCAAGCCTACATTCCATAAATTTGGTCCTTAGAATCAAGTTAAGCTAGGACCACAAAATCAACCCAGGAATGCCATTAAAATGTCCACATGCTAGCATGTTGAGGTTGCTGGGTTAAGCCCGCATATAACCAGACTAAAAATCACTAATATGGGTAGCAAAATTATAAGGCCTATTGATGAGATTGGCTAGCTTGGTTCCACAAAAACTGTCACTTCCCAAGCCGAGTCTCACAAATAAAAAGATTGAGGAGCCCACCCTTAATTCTAGATTCACTGCACAAACCAAACCAGGGTAAGGTCCAGCAAGTTTCCTCCTCATTCAGCAGGTTTTCTGGTGATTCCAAAAAATGTATGAGATAAAGGGGAAGCTGAAAGCAACGAGGGAGACCCAAAATGGCTGAGATATATACAGAAAAATGCTATTGCAGTCACATATGGGCTTCATCCACAAAACCAAAGGGAGAATCCCGGTGAGATATATGGGCGTTCCATTTCTACGTAGCAAGTTAAGCATGAAGGATTGCCAACAAAAGTATCACATTGAACCTTGAAGTTTAAAAAAGTAACAAATTAAACCCATAGCTTATACTAAATCTCAAATACAATGCCATTAGACTTAAAAAATGTGAGGTTTAAATTGACTACTTTTTTTCTTTTAATTTCATCATTTAGTATGTTATTTTTGAGACTATAGAGTTTAATTCTATGTTTTCTGTTTTTTTTTTTTTTCTTTTTTTGAAATGAGACATTCATTCATTCAATAAACAAGAAAATGGTCAAAAGCCTTGTAGCTGAATTGACACCTCCCCATGTATAAAGTACTTGGGGGTCTGAGGTAAAGAGTTCGAGTTGCGGGGTTAGCAGTATGTTGTAAAAAAAAAAAAAAAAAAAAAAAAAAAAAAAAAAAAAAAAAAAAACAAGATAAGGAAATACAACAAATGAAGCATATCAAAGATAAATACATAGCTAGGGAGGGTCATGTCTTAGAAGGTGCTGTATCAGTGGA
Organism: Castanopsis chinensis; assembly: GCA_032878915.1. Taxonomy (NCBI): domain Eukaryota; kingdom Viridiplantae; phylum Streptophyta; class Magnoliopsida; order Fagales; family Fagaceae; genus Castanopsis; species Castanopsis chinensis. Next base: position 960,320 of record JAVQMG010000073.1, read on the forward strand.
GGGGTAACACCTTTCCAGACTTGGGTGGTTCCATTTAATCTTGCTTGTCGGGCTAGCTCGTGGGCAAGTCTATTATGTTCCCATTTCAGGTGATGGATTTTCTAGCTTCTGAAGGAGGAGAGAGAGTCAAGGATTCCTTGGACAATATGCCCGATGGTTCCATTAGTTTCCTTAGTCTTCACAAATTGAACTATGGAGAGAGCATCAGATTCAAGAATGGCTTGTGGGATATTCATCTCTTGGGCTAGGATAATTCCTTTTTCCAAAGCTATGGCTTCCACTGTGTTAGCAGGGTAGTGAGTTGGGAGAGTATTGCACTTTGCTGCAATGACTTGACTATTGGAGTCTTAAATGATAGCACCAATGCTAGAGGGTTTCCCATCATCAGAACTTGCTTTATGAACATTTACTTTATGGAAGCCTAGTGGGGTAGGGGGGGATGGAGTCCAGCAATGGCCAGAGGTGCTCTACTGTTGAATTGAGGGTGAGAGTGCACCTTTGTAGTCTTTGTTGAGTCTTAAAGCAGAATCCCATATTTGAGATGGAGGTAGGGAGGTTGATTCATGTACCACTTGGTTTCCATTGTACCAGATAGACCAAGCTGTAACAAAGAAAGTTTCCAGATCATGAGTGGTGCCATGGGAGATAAGCTGTAGTGCCAAGTCATGGAGGTCAACAGTATTGGCTTCAAGATTTACTGGGCAGTTCAGCCAATTGCTCCAAACTCTTCACAGGTTAGAAGTGCATGCAAGGTGCTTTCAACGTGATGATCACAAATTAGGCAGTTGCCATTAGTGTTGACACCTCGAGATCTTAAATTCATCATGGTAGGAAGGGCGTTCATGCAAGCTCGCCAAGAAAATATTTTGATTTTTGCTGGAATATTAAAATGTCTTATCTTTTTCCACAATGGAGTGTGCAGATCATCTCTGGAGCTTTCAGCTTTAGGGGTTGTTTTGACAATGGGGAGTGTAATATAGTATGCACTTTTGACTAAGAATTCCCCTCTTCTATTTCTAATCCAAATAAACATGTTGCCCTGGAGGGAATAGATGAGTGGGATATTTCGTATGGTCTCAATTTCAAAGGGAAGAAAAGTTCTTCGAATTGTTTCAACCTTCCAGCACCTAGTGTCTTGGTCAATAAGGGTAGATACCAATGCAAAATCATCAAAGCTGCAAGGGGGTTGACCACTTTATAGGTGGTGGGGGTTGGGAGCCATTTATCATCCTAAATGTGGATCATTTTTCAATTACTTACCCGCCATCTCTTGCCTTTCCTGATGACTTCCAAATTCATGTTGATGCGTCTCCAAGCATTGGAGGGATTGCAACCAACTTTTTCGTTGAGAATATCTGTGAGTGGGAAGTATTTGCTTTTGAAAATTCTAGAGATCGAGGACTTTTGATTAGTGAAGATTCTCCATGCTTGTTTGGCTAGCATGGTCAAGTTGAAGGCTTGAAGGTTTCAAAATCCCATGCCCCCATGAAGCTTTGATTTGCACATTTTTCTCCAAGCAATCCAAGCAATTTTGGGCTCTTACAGTCTTTGACCCCACCAGAAGTTTCTCATCATGCCTTCAAGCTCATCATAGAGACCTTTAGTAAGAGGAAGTAGCTCATAGTGTATATAGGGACAACTGTGCTACTGTCTTCATAAGAATTTCTTTGCCACCCATTGAGAGAATTTTTTCTTTCCAGTAGGAGAGTTTCTTTCCCACCCGTTCTTTGATTTAAGCAAATAATTCATTCTTTGATTTTCCAATGATGGATGGGACACCAAGGTATTATGTGTGTCTAGAATCTTGCATTGGCCCCAAAATACTATGCATACTTTCTTTGGTCTCTAAAGCAGTATTGCAGCTAAAGAAAATGGAAGATTTCTTCGTGTTGATTTTTTTATATTATTTTATGTGTAGAAATATTAGTTTAATGTGTTGTATTGTAAAATAAAAGTTGGGATGCTGAGAACATTGCAAAATGGTATGGTATAATTGATAAAATAGCTTTTTGGGATGATAAAATAGGATGAGATAGAATTTTGTGATGTAAATGCTGGAGGCTAAAACTACACTAGCAAGTTATTTCCCTCTCTTTCCCTCATCTTATTTGAGGCAATGGCAGAGCATCTTTTCTTTTATTCTCTCTCTCTCCTTTACTGTTTGGAAGTTGGTCCCATTTAGTAGGTGTTTTTTATTTTTATATTTTTATGAACTATTCATCTGTTGGTTGGATGATTTTGTTTTTCCTTGTAACATACTAGTTATTAACCCGGTTTTAATTATAATATGTAAATATTATACTTTTTAATTATAATTTGTAATTATTAGAAGTAGAAATAATTTTTAAAAAGTCTTATATATTATTACACAAAAAAGTTTTTTTTTATTAGTATTTTTTGTAGGCCTCTTTTATTTTGAGCTTGAATTTGATTTTATATATATATATATATAAAGTTGTAAATATTAAAATGTATCTTGCATTTTGCATGAAATTATTTTTGTGTATTTGATGACCATGGCATTAATGTCTAGTGGTTCTTCCACTCAATAGTATAATTCCATGCATGCAAATTTCTTGAGTTAGATGTTAGTCACAATCAAGATCCATCATCATCTCAATCAAATTAGGTGCCATTTTCATCAAATTTGGTAGATTTCTTACTTGCTAGATTGGGTAGCATCTTTATTAGTCATACTTATTCTTCTTCTTCTTTTCCTCTTTCCAAATTTAATTTTAATGGTTTCTAGCCATTAGGATCCATCCACCGTGCCCATCAGGCAAGTTATCGGTAGCTTTTATTTAATTAAATGTAATTTTTATGTTTTGAATTGAATTAATATTTCTTAATGTTGTATGAGAATTTCTTAAGGTTGCTATTTGAAGCATGTACTTATCAAACAAAACAATATGACTCAATATACATGTTTAGACAAAAGGTATTATTATATAGAAATATCTCTAGTAAATAGTCTTTAAAAAAAAAAAAAAAAAAAAGGTAACGTCTAATATAAAACATTATGGATTTTATATTAGAATATATTTCAATGGAAATGTTACTACAATTAATATCAATTGCTAATAGTGGTGATTGATTTTTTAGAATGGTAATGAGTATTATTTTGTGTGCTTATTATGTCCATTCTTCTATTAGACAGACTAATATTTATTGTTCTTTGTTAGCCATATAAAATGTTGAATGACCAGTCTAAAAAGTAGAAGACCTCACAAAAGTCTTTCTTCATGATCATAAAATGGCAGGGCAAAGTGCTAATGGACAAGTATCCTCCCAAATCCAGTTGGGACCTAAACAATTGAAGGAGGAGGGGAAAATGTCTATAAAAGGAGGAGATGGGCAACAGGATAGTGGGTTTAGAAAAATAGAGAGAGAAAAGTCTAGGCAAAAACAAGAGAAAGAGAGATAGAGAGTTTTCTTTTGTATTTTATACTTGAATCCTTCTTGTACCCCAGGAACATTGTTCCTTTATACATGAAAGCTTGATTTTGTCTATTTCTATCTTTTAATCTACTATCTGATCTTCCTATTGTAGATCTTTTCCTCATATTTTAGAAATTAGTTGTATAGATTGAGAACATCTATCATTGTTCTATTCTTGGGTGTTTTTCACCCCCACAGTTGGCTTTCCTATATTGTAATATCCTTCTTGCTTTGTTTTGATTTTAGTTTCCTTTTGTAACCATAAAAGTATTAATTTGTTTAGTTCTTAATTTTCAATAGAAAAATAATGATAGATCTAAAACCTCAGTTTTTCCACAATGAATACTCTTTTGCCAATTAATCGATATAAACAAAAGAAAATGAAGAAGTAAGCAAGCTAAAATCTTGAGAGAGAAAGATAGATAGAAAGAGAGAATTTTTAGATTTGTCCAACTATAATGTTGGGTTGAAGAATAATAATTTAAAGAGAGAGATTATCTACATCTTTTCTTTGAAATGATGTTATTTGTGACACCTATAAGAAGTTTGAAGGCCGATGAATTAGGTAGATTGACCCAAGCCAAACAAACCTGAATCCTATTGATTATTAGAAACGGTGTTCCAAATATTTTGGTTAAAATCTCCTAAGCTACCCTCCCCCTCAACCCTTAGTTATTGGTTCCATCAGACCAATTTGGTTGAAGAATATATGACTTAATTGACGTGTGAAATACAATAATAGTAATTAGAGATGTTAAGATAATCATTGCAAAAACGGTAATGGAAGCAAAACGAGAAACACTTCATTGCTAAGATAAAGTTATTATTAACACACTACCACAAATGGTTTATAAAACATAAATGTAGAAAACATAAGTGGTTTATAAAAATAAATGTAGAAAACAGAAGTGTTCCATTAATTATATATCGTCCAAGCCTAAACAGATTTGTTCAATTGTTCTTCAACTCTAATTCCTTTACATATCTCTTTTTTTTTTTTTTTTTTTTTTTTTGACTCTTCCTGCGTTGGGTTTTTTTTTTTTTTTTTTTTTTTCTTTCTTCTGTTTTGTCAAGTGGTGGGTTCTTCTTCTTTTCTTTCTTTTTTTTCTCTTAATTTTTATTTTTAATATTTTTTAAAGAAAACACTTTTTGAATGATTTCTTATGCTATTTTTGAAATGTTCACTTTCATACATATTCAATTTTTTTAAAAAAGTATAATGTATTACTTTTTATTCTATCCTCTCACTTTTTTATCCTCCCAACTAAATAGACTCTTAATTTCTTATGTTAGGTAGAGAGGTAACAAACCAACACATATTTTAGCTTAATATACCAAAGGAATTGTTAATTATGTAGCTTGGGTAGAGGAGGATCTAGCTATTATTGAGTTAGTTTTGACACATAATATATTGAATTTATTTTCATCTTAATAAAATTATTTTTCTTTTCATCAAAAATAAATAAATGGGAAAAAGGTTTTTTTATTCGTGAAAAGGCTAAATTAGGAATTTAATCTATGATTTTTACCCCTTTTTTATTGCGTTAATAACTCTGCAAAAGCAATAGCTACGTGTTCCTAGCTTAAATTAAAAAAAAAATTAAAAAAAAAAAAAAAAGGTACGTTATCTAACGTTAACGGACATTAACGGAAGAATTTGGTTTTCCTCGTTTTCATCGACAAACTATAAAAAGAAAAGATAAGTCATACGAATCGGAATCACAGAGAGATCAAACAAAGACATATAATTGCATGCAAAAACTATAATTAGAAACAACGTACATCAACTCTCCACTCTCCCTCACTTCCACTCTTCCCAAAACATGCCTGCCTTCCCTATCGTCAACAACACTCACCATGGTCCAATCGGGTCCCAAAATCCTTCAATACCATACGTGCCGTCTAATCCTTCCCTAAAGAGGAAGACCATCATCCTGATCATATGGTTTGCGCTTGTCTTCTTTGCTTTGCTGTGCCTTCTCATCTTTTGGGTGACACGCAAGATAAAGAGCAATAGGGCTGAGCGAGTTGTCCACCCATTCCGTCCACCAGAGGGTGCCATAGCTGAGGAGGTATTTGGACTTTGAGCTCACTAGTGAGTCCTTTTCAGTATTCCTAGCTTGCTATTGTGGTATTTTCTCTTTTAGTTATGGTTTTATATGTTAATTGAAGTATTTGTGGATAATGGATTTGTATTTCGAATTTGGAAGTGACTTGCGAATATATTTTAATTTTAAGCTTACATTGTTAAATATTTGTGTGGATCTTGCTAGTTCTTAATTGGTATAGTGCTAGGTGAAAGCTCATGGAATGCTTTTTTTAATCACTACTCTAGATTAGAACTTGGACGGTCAGATAGACTTTAATTCAATAGATAACTTTTTCGGTAACCTTTTGTTGTGTGTGAGAGAGAAGGAAAAAAATTTCACTTGTGTATGAATGCTAGGGTGCCTTTTTGTGTATTGTTGATTTGGGCTAGTTTATATTTGTGAGATTTAGTGAGACGTGATTAATGATTGTAATCTTTACTTAGAGGACACTGATACAACTTACTCACCAACTTGTGATTCCATTTTTTTGAAGATCTATCTATTAAATCTTCGACTTTCATGTTAACCAAATTAAGTGTCTCTCAAACTTGGGGACAACTAGTATACCAAAGAGGATGATCCAATCGCATGTCTTTGCCACAACCAACCATCTTCCATCTAAGAGTTTAGGATTGTAAGATCCAATGATGGTTCTCCAAAATTAAGAGTGATATGATTTGGGTTTACATTAAAAATATCTTAGTTCTAGAAAAATATTTGGCTTCAAAGACCCGGATGACAGCATTTGAGTCAAATGCTGTTACAGTCTTCGGGTCCTTGAAGCTAAGTCACTAGAGCGGTTTAGCATACAAACCTTGATCTCTTTGAGGCAAGTGAAGGAAATCAAATGCCGCTAGAGCACAAGGCTAATAAACTTAATGACTGAGGTTTGAGTAAATTTAATGACTGAGGTTTGAGTTTTCATATGCATTGAAACTGAATTACTCAAAGACATATTGTCACCAATCTCCATGACATCGGTTGAAGAAAAAATTCCAAGGCAATATATATAAAAATTGACAGCTTCTTAGTAAAATATTAGTAGCTCTTAGTGATCACATGAGGAAGGTTAAGGCTAAGTTAGGTTTCGAGAACTATGTCAACAAAATGAAGAATGCTATCAATGACGAGAATGTTAGTGCCAATCTTCGCTCTGCAATTCAGAAAGAGATTAAAAAGATGCTGTTGAATGTAACTCAACTGATTGTCATTTCCAATAAGAAAATAAACTTAACCTATACTTAGTTTCTACATAACATCAGTTCTTGGGATCTCTCAATATTCAAAACCATCTTTTTGAGATTTGGTTTAAAATTTTTTTATATCAAATACATAGATTTATCTTATAAAATCAACTAGAATAAATACTTCTCAAAAAATAAAAAATGAAAACAAAAACTGAATAAATCCGTCAAATTAGGTGTAAGTGTTAGACTTTTCTTTATATTTTAAAATGAAGATTTGTAATATTAAAAAAGAAAGATAAAAAAAAAAAAAAGAACAAAATGATAGATCTAGAAGAGTGGACTCACTATAATACAAAAACTAAAAGAGTGTTTACCAAAACCTAGAGAACCTCTACCATGTTCTTTAAAAAGGATAAATAGTCTTTTTTCTCCCTTATAACTCTTGGGGCCTTAGGCAACGACCTCAGTTGCCTATAATGTTGAGCCACCGCTAACGATTACTAAACACGTGACTAAGCTCCTTCCATAATGTGGGTAATCAAATACCAAGCAATTATATCTCTTTTTTTTAAGAGTTTCAACCTATGACAATCATATCTCTAAATACATAAAAAGTAAGCAGTAGTTACTAAACCCAACATATAAAAGAACAAAAATTTTTATTTATTTATTTATTAGTCCGACACATAAAAGAAATCAAAATGATAATTAAAATAGTTATAGAGCACTTAAAACCAATGCGAAGATAATAATAATAATCCAGGAATGAATAATGACATTTAGAGATTTTTAAAACGTACAAACAACTGGCCTCTCTAGATGCAGCAAAAATAACATAACAGTGAATAACAGATAATTTATAATTATACATGCAAACTTATTAGGCTCATAATTCATTAGTAAATATTGGCAACTTCCTCAACTCCCTAATCATTATATTTATCTGGGACTAAGGCTTTGTCCATCACTCCTATATTTTCTCACTTTCTTACATTTAAGATTTTTTGTATCTTTGTACTTTTAACATTTTTAGACCCATGATTGCACTCTAAATTATAGGGGTGTGCATCGGGTTGGGTCGGGTTGAGAGAATTTTTTCAACTTAAAAAAATCTAACCCATTAAAGGGGTCCAACCTAACCCACGTGGATCGGGTTAAACTCATGAGTTGGACAATTTTTTTTAATTACTATTATTATTATTATTATTATTATTATTATTATTAATAAATTGAGCATTAGAACAATTATTGCTATTATTATTAAATTGAGTATTAGAACGACACTACCACAAATAAGAGCAAATTTATAATAAATTAATATTGAAAACCATTTTGTTCAGCAAGGAAGCCATCATATAACTAGATAAAGTAACCAAGGCAACAGGACAAGAGAACAAAGAAAAGTTCCCAGCATTTAAAAGATAAAGTTACCTCATGTAACATGCATACCACATGGAGTATAATTACTACGCTTATGTCTTCATGCTCCAGTAAGACATCCCGAATCATACTAACTTTCCGTTCTCCATTTTCTGCATCTATGAGTACACAAACCGTCGCCTCCATAGGTAGAAGTTTCTGAGGTGAAACTATAATAAAAGTGGATGGATTATTTATCCATTTTTCTTTCCATATATCGATACTGTGGCCATTTTCCACTTGCCATTTAACACCATCTCTAATTAAAGATTGGGCTGCCCGAATGCTCCTCCAAGCGAAAGACTGGTGATGTCATTTTTTAGCATCTATAAACTCTTCATCATGGAAGTACTTATTTTTTAAATACTCTATAGAAACAAAGTTTTTCCCTTGTTGCAGTTTCCAGCCTTGTTTAGCCAAGAGAGCAATATAAAAGCTCATAAATCTTTGAAGCCCATGCCATCTTTGAACTTTGGCTCTCATACCTTATCCCATTTCATCCATGCTGTTTTCCTTTCATCTCCTTTCTGCTCCCACCAGAAATTTCGAACCATTCTTGTCATCAAACAAACTTTTTGGCAGCAGAAAACAGCTCATGGTGTGTGCTAGTTCGGCTTGTGCAACGGCCTTAATGAGTATTTCTTTGCCTGCATTGGATAATAGTCTCTTTCCAACCTGAGAGCTTGTTTGCCAAATGTTCTTTCAACTTTTGAAACGTATTCCAATGCGATCTTCCCACCAGTGATGGCAAGCCAAGGTATTACTCATACTGCTTAATAACTTCAGCCCAAACATTTGTTTAATGCTCTCCTGAGTATCCGGAGGTGTGTTTCTGCAAAGAAACAGAGGTCTCTTCTCGATTAAGCTGTTGGCCTGTAGACACTACTCTTAATTTTAATTGAAATATTGATTAACTTATTTTCTTCCTGGCGTAACAGCATCCAAAGTAGATCACACGACACTGTGTGCAGAAAAGTGAAGATTTGTACTGAAATCTATAATTGGTTTTACACGCAACTCACTGAATCCCTGTGGTCTAATAATCAAGTTAGTTTACTAGCAACTTGCGCCTCATCTTTTATTCAATATATAGAACAAATGACATGATGTATTAACTTAAATTAAAGAAATTTCTATAACACTAGCAGTTTAGTATAAAGCAAGTAATTTCATTGTTCAACTTCAACGTATATCGGAGGTCACGCACAAACATTTTGTGAGGTAAGTAGTTAAGGACTAGGAATGAGTAGCTTCTTTCCAATAACACAAAGAATGACAGCAAAAATCGATTCTTTATTCACAAAAGTATCTATGTTGTCATCCATTAGCCTAATTTTATGCAAATGGATGACAACCTGTGCAAGCACATGTTGGCTTGTCCACATACATGTACACTTAAGAACATCATTGCAATATGGTACAGAGTAATCAATCTTAACAAAACATAAGCCAACCGAACATTTCAAAAGAAAATCCTGAAGTATGAACAAGGAAAAATTAACTGACTCACTTCTTTAAGAATTGGAGCAGGAAGGTAGCATATATATTGATCATCTGGATGTCTTTTCACAACGTTGTTCCCCACTAGAATCCAACTCAGAATAGCATAGGAAAGTGTATGTTCTCATTAGTTGTAGGAACAACCCCCTATTTGAGATACCTTCTTCCAAGAAGCGCATTAATAAAAGGTTGACTTACCAGAATTAAATTCACCCTAGTGATATCAAGAGATTTGAAGTTGTCAAGAGAAAGATTAAGTAAAATTCTAATTAACTCTATGGCTTGAATGTTTCAAAGTAGAGTACTGATCTTTATATAACTGCCCTTTGGTCAGACCTTGCTCTCATCATAAAAGTAGCTCCCTTTCAATGATTTAAGTTCATTAAAAAAAATTGAAAGGGGAAGAAAGAAAAGCAAAAACAAAGCTTAGTTTAAGAAATCATTTTGATGTCAACACCTTCATCATGAAACATTATGGATAGTTGACTATGAGGAGACGATTAGACTCATAATTACAAGAACAAGATAGCGATATAATTATTTCATCTACTCAAACAGTAAAAGATACACATGTTGCATGCACCAGGTCAAACACTAGGCTCAAGGACAGCAGAAATACTAAAATAAAACAACTATTAATATAGCAAAGAATATTGATGTAGCAAATAGCAAGAAAGACGTGATGACTTGTGATTTGACCAACAAAATTATCCTATACAAAGTCATATGCTATGACAAACTTCAGATGACCCCTTCTAGTAAGGATGAGGTTGCATTGCACTGAGGTGCTTCTACAGTTTCTCTACAAAATTGAATTAATGAAATATGAACCTGAGGTTAATCTATGACTTCTTACGAAGAAAATAAGGCAGTAACATATATTTATTCTAGATTGACAAACTACAACATTTCTATTTCTTATATTTAAAGCTAATACCAATGTATATCCCCGGACTTTTCTCATTAAACTCAGCATTACTAGGTAAGATAAAATTTTTGAAAGATCTTGTTTAGAAAATAAAATAAATTTATTAAATTAAGGAGGAAGCTCAAATGAACCTATCAAAAAGAGGGGGGCAAGAGCTCCAATGCACAAAGAATGCTAGTATAGTAAAGCAACTCCTAAAGAATTATAATCTGAATTCAGAAGATCAATAAAATTCAAAAAAGGTCATACGAATTTTATTGCATGTATGAATTTGTCAAGAAAAAGGTTCAAAAGATGCAAGAAATTATATAATCTATGTCCAGCATATTCAAGAACATGTAACAGGTGCATTAAAAAAAGTGCTATTTTTTGTAAAAAGTACAATTGCACAAAAAGCTACTCAAGAAACAAAAATAATTTCCATTCTTAGATTAAGGAAAAATACAAAAACAGAATAATACACAAACCAAACTACCACTGACCCAACAAAAAATCCTATTAGACTTCAACATCACAGTCAGCAAAACCACCAGGCAAATAAAGTAAAACAAGGTTTACTTTCTTACCTCTTGAAATAATAATTAAGGAAATCCATATACCCTTGTATTTAAAGGCATATAAATATGCAACATTAGGAAGAGATAAAATTCTTGACCCAAACAGAACAAGCTAATTTACTGACTTCACGTAAACGAAGTATACCATTTCGAAAAGAAGAGTCAAAGGTCAAACGCTGGGCTTTGTTTAGCACAAATTCAGCCATGAATTTCAACAATGGTGTGGTAACCTGCATTATTAAGTGAGTAAGAAAAGATTCTTGTGAGAGAGAGAGAGAGAGAGAGAGAGATCTAAGACCATTTAATAAGAATGAGAGTAAAAACAAAGACAAAAACAAAAACTCAAAATGCAACTAACATATAGAAAAAAAAATCATAAAACAATTGATATATGTCTGTATGTATATTTTCAATTGCATACATTGTTCATTAGTCATTCCTTATTTAACTTACGTCCTTCACTTATTAAAAAAATGCAGATGCAAAGAGAGGGGCAGAAGCTAATATGCTTAGATCTTAGAAGACAGAAAAGATAATTCTTTTTCCAATTGATTCCACATTTAACCAAAACTAAGATAAATCAAAAATTTTATATCAAGTAAATGAACTCAGTCAGGATAGACCCTAAAATATAACACATATGGCAGCTACTGTGGACAAGAGGGCCGCATGTCTGATCAACTCCAAATTCCATCACACTAACACAAACCCTCATATTTTACGAGTAATTTCATCAGAAGACATGAACGTTGGTCATGACTACAATGGAAATTTCACATAGAGACAAGTGTGCATCTATTAGAGTAGGTGCTCTTCTCCAACCACAAGCACAACACAACCTTCAATATAAATCAATTTCCATAAAATGAAAAGATGCAACAGGGAGTTAGGCTACTCAATCTTGTCCCATGGGCATTTTCACTATTCAATCATCACTACAGCCACTAGGTTGGGTTGCCATTGCTGTCATTGCTGCTGTTAGGTACGGTAAAATAACATAATCCAAAAAAAATGAGTACACAAGAGATTATTATCCATTTCTTTCAAAGTTTCCAAATGAAAGTATTGATTTTCAGTCACTTTAACTTTTCAAAATAAAGACCATATTTCCTTGTCAATGTCTGCACTTCTGGAATTTCGGAAGATTAGCATCCAAGTGATTTTTTTTTTTTAATTAGCTCATAGGCTTTTTAAACTTGGAAATCTCTTGATGAATAGTTCCAGATTATCTTTTCCTGCCCTCCACCTGTATTTGAACCCAGAGTTGAGTCTGAGAAAAATCCATCTCTTGGACTTGGTGGTTTTGGTCCCATGGCTTAAGAATTAGAGGGAACCCTTCAATATTCCATGGCCCAACTCTAGAACTCTTTTACTGAACAGAAAAATATCGTCACTATCTGGACCCCTTTTGTCGTTCTACTCCAAGCTTTTAATAAGATGGCATTCACTGCATTTTTGTTGATTGCTCTATCTGCCAGGATGATGTCAACAACTTTTTCATTTGCCTTAGGCTTGATGGCTTTACTTGGACTCTCAAGTCTAGCTGTGTCTCTAGCCAAGGACTCCGCTATTAGATCTTACTGGTCCATGGCTGGTGGCCCAGGCCAAAGCCTGCGTGGGACCTCAACGAAAATCTAAGAGAATGAAATGGAGGATAAAGAAAGGACGGTCAAGGAGAGTGAGGATTTCGGGGTTATAGGTGAGGCTATAGCAATATTTTTGGTTGAGAGATGAGATCTATGGGTATTGGATGATGTTTTGGCAATATTAATTACACTCAATATTGTATGAATTGAAAAGGTAGACTTGGGTATAGATCTGTGAGTTGTGTTTGGAAGGACTAGTCAGGGAAAACTTCACTAGAGAGTAAAGAGCAATGAGAGAGAGTTGCCAACAGCACGAGAAGTGACGCATGTGAATATGTGATTATAGAAGTAGCATTCATGAGTCATGACTCCATGTGACTAAAGAAAAGTGGTGTCATTGACTTCCTTTAAAAGTGGGATATATATATATAATATGGTTCTAGCATATGATGTGATAGGCTGCAGAGCTTGTGGAATGGAGACGTGGTTGTGTACATTGTGAGGAATAGAGGTTGATTCTAATATAGAACAGATTGTGAACAGATTGGTTACAGATCTTATGAGCAGCCAAAAAACTTTATTTTAAAATTGTGCCTAGGAAATTTTCAGTCTATAAATAAAAAGTAAATGAAAAAATATAAGTGATAGAACCCATGCCAACCCACCAAGATAAACTAAAATCAATTATATTCTTTATTATTTCTAGATAATATTAGTTTAAACTCACAACCGAATTGGGTAAAATTATAAACTATCACAAACGTCTACAACCATACACAACATTAGAATTACATAACCAATAACCAAGTTATTCAGTTGATAATATTCAACAAAAATGGAAGATGAATCTTTGAAAAAGAAAGAGAAAACTATCAAACTTACTTTTTGGTCACCAAATTTTCTTCTCCAATGTTTGTATCATGGAGCTACAAAAAATAAACCAAACTTGTTTCTCTTTCTGTTTGGGAAATGAAATATATATATTTATATATATATATATATATATATATATATATATTAGTGTTGAGAACGTTGTAAAATAATACTCAAATTACCAAGATTGATTGTGAAAATAAATTAGGCTCGAGAAAGATCTTCATTTATTTATTTTAGGCTCGAGAATGGTGATTGTTTCTCTTTATTTTATTTTAATTTTGTTGAGTTATCATTTACATTAATTTAATTTTTGAAATTTTAATAATATCTTACTTATCTATATCTATACTATTATTAAAGAGGTTTCTTCTATTTGAATTTCTCATTTTTTTAATTCAAAAATGCCCATATATCCCTATATTTAATTAGAAATAAAACTATAAGACAATCTGGTAAAAATGCAATTCTAACTCCCACTAAAATATTGCCTAAAAAATAGGACTACTTTCCTGTTAATTTTCAAATTACTTTATTCTCTTATAAATTAGATTTTCAAAATAAAAATTATATATATAAAATTAAAATTCTACAAAATAAGACCACTAAAAAAAAACCTCATCACATGCGCGAAGGAGGCCAATTCCTCAATTTTGATGTCTAAAATACCCTCAAATTTACGAGTTTGTAAAATTAAAGTAATAGGGTTATACATGTAAAATTACTGATTCAAAAACTCTTAAATTTTAGCTAAATTTAAAAAACAGTTTCTTTTATCTCTATTTTGGAAAAAAAAAAAAACTATCCGGGTCATTCTATTGTACCCTTGATGTTTTTTTAAGAAATAATACATCCACAACAATTTTACAATATTTTTACAATAAATCCTAAGTGACAGGTTATTACTAGTTATTATTGTTAGGGTAAAAAAGTAATCTTAGTGCTAAATTTATATTTGAACCAATAACAATTAACCACTTATAATTTATTGTAAAAATGTTATAAACGTAGCATCTTTCTATTTTTTTAGTGAGGTCGGTACCCACTTAAATCTAATCCATTCATTAGTGTTATTTTAATAGTGACCATTGATTTAAGTTTAGTTTGAAACCTGTTACTGGTAAGCTAGGTCAGTATATAAAAGCCAGAAACGGAAACGAAAAACAGGTGGGTCTCTCTGAACTTCATATCCTCTCTCTCTCTCTCTCTCTCTGTCTCTCTCGTGTGCTCCTTCCCTAAAAAGAACTCAGATTGCTCCTTCTCCCATGTCCCTCAATTTCTTCACTTCATCCCATCGGCGTCCCTCATTTACTCACCGCTGAGGGTTTCTTAAAAGATCAAATTGTTTTGATTTTGTTTTAAGGTAAGTATCTAAGCTGTAATTCTGTAGCTGTTGCGGCATCTTGGAATCAAATTTTGAGTGTTTTCTAGTTTTAAAGTTTGAGAGATTTTGTGTTGCATTTGGGCTAGTACGGAATTTGGTTTTTTGTACTTTTGCTTGCTATTTGTCTTGTTTTGAGAACAGTGTCTCAGGTTGTTTCTGGTGTCTGTGCTAATAAAATTTTCTGAACTATCAATTTTTTTTTTTAAAGAGATTGTAGATGAAAATAACGATTTTCTTTTTTAAACATCCTATAATTTTATATTGGCATATTGAATCAGTCACTAGCATTTTCGGATGGCTAACTAAGGTAAAATGGACTGCTACTTTTGATGCTAATGCTTACTTAATGGCAAGGTTTTCTTTATGACTGTCTCACTAGGTAAATTGAGTTGTATCATATTCATATCTTCATATCAACAGATGCTTATTTTATTTCTTGAAAATTTGTTCGTATGAAATAAAGAGAGCAGGATCCCAGGGCAAATGCTGTTGAGAACATTTCTAATGCCATTAGTTATGTTTTGTGCTTAGTCTAGTGAGTTGATACACAAATAAATTATAGAACTTGAAAGATACATGCTAAATTTTCTTTTTTTATCATCTAGTACTCTGAGGTCAAAGCACCGGATGGATGATTTGTATTTTAATTTTAATTAGGCAAGATAACCAAGAATGAAAAAGAAAATTTACTGGAAAATTAGGAGCAATTCTTAACTAGTAAGTTTTTCTTACAAATTTTTTTTTTTCTTAACTAGTAAGGGATTCTCTTTTGTTTTTGTTTTTTACAAAATTATCGTTTGGCTTTGTTTTGTGCCCAGAAGCTGCTTGATTATATCATTAAGTCATTCATGTAATTATACTATTAATTATTTTTTAACCTGCTTGTGGACATGTTGATTATTAGCTCTGCACATTCCTTTTATTTAAATTTGTGTTGTTGATTTTTCAAAAAAATTATTTGTAAAAGCAAAGTAACATAGTTTTGTAGAATTCTGTGCACTTGTTGCGAAGCTCTCAATTCCTGATTCTAGTTCAACTTTGGTGTGCGTATATGTTAGCATTGATCTATGTACTTTAGATACATAAATATATTTTATTTTAATACTAATTTTGGGAATGCATAGGATATATTTGTGAAATTGTCTATTACAAACTTTGAAGTGATGTTAAGCTATTTTTTTTTTTTTTGGCATGTTGTGCAGTCTTGAGGGTAATTTGTTAGATTGAGAAATGGACCAGGCTGCTCTCTAAATTGGTTAATTCCCTTCACTTACTACTCACAAAAAATAAGGATCCAATTCAGGGGAGGGATGTATTAGTTTTTGAATTTCTTTTATGTGAGGGATGTATTATAATGTTTTTGCTTGCCTTTTTCAGTAGCACGTCCTATGGCGTTCAAAAACACACTCTTTTTGACATCTGGAACTTCCCCATGCGCTTATTTGACAGTAAGCTTTGCGTAGCTAACTGTATTAAAGTTTATGGCTATAAACAGTCTATGTTGAACATTGCACTCTATCTTGTTTAACAGAATTTTATGAAGTGTATTGTAAGAGTAACCTTGGCTAATTTAGTTCCTACTCTTTTTGGCTAAGCACCTATGACTAAAGGTATGTATTAGATAGCTCATATTTCTATTTAAACAATACAAATTGGGCCTCTCAGGTCCTCTGTATTAGATAGCTCACATTGCTATATTTAAACAATTCAGGTCCTCTTTATTTGTTACGAGAATTACAATGCTAAAGGGTTGCTCTCTTTAGGTGGATACATCATATATTTGTCAATTGGTGATTCATAATGTGTAGCTTGACCTCTCTTTCACAAAAGTCAGAAGTGCCAAAAATTAGTTAGTCTAACTCTCTGTAATTGAAATTTTATTTTTCTTTTTTGTTTTTTTGGCTGTTGTCCGAAAAATTGAATTGTTTTTAGGTATTGGGAACCTTATTACTTTGCATCAGTAGGATTTGGGAACGGTGAAATTAGATGATGACATGAGATTGAAGGAGAAATAGGAGGTGAGAGCTTGAAAAAAATACCATGTTGATTATGTTCTCTACCAAAGGGAAGCTTTTTTAGTATTTTATTGATTTCAGGTTTATTCTTCCATTACAACATTTGTTTTGTGTCATTTTATTACTAGTAAAAAGAGCAGTGTGCATGAAATTGTCGGATTGTAAGCAATTTGGCACAAGTTAAGCTTGGAGAAAGAACTTAGTTTCCATTACATGCTCATTTCCTTATAATTTATGGGTGTCATCCTTTGTTTCTCTAAGGTTGTTATGAAGAATCTGATTTATAGTTTTAAATTTTGATAAGAGAGTTTTAACAATGAAATCATGTATATTTTATGCCAAAGTCTCCAACCCCAATGAAGATGGAATATTATTGATTTATGGGTTTGTATCAATTATCTTCATAATTAATAGAGAGATGATGAACTCCCCTAGGGTTTTTTTTTTTTTTTTTTAAAGTAAGCATTAGTTGGTGCAGCTTTGAAGTACAGTTTTTTTTTTTTTTAAGAAATAGAGCATACATTGATAACATTTGAATATAAATTTTAAAAATTATCTGAAGGTGTCTGAAACTAATACACTAAACAAATATCAGTTTTTCCTTTGGCATCAAAGTTCAAACTTCAAAGAGTGGCAAGAGAGAAGTTTCCGTTAAGATGGTTTCCTTCTCTTTATAGTGCTGAAATACCTGTCCTTTCTCTTATTTGGTCTGCATATTGTAATGCTAAACTTCTCTCATCTTTGTTGTCTATGAGAATCCCCATCTGTGATCTTGACGCTAGAACTTTCCTTTTAGTAATTATAATTGAACTACTTTATTATGATTCATAATGTTGTTATCACCTCCTTGATATTTTCCCCCTTCAGTTCTGATTTGATAATACCATTCTATGAAATAGAGCAAGGACAAGCCATTGGGAGTCAATGCATTGAAGTGCTGCTAAAGGACTCGGCTTTGCCATATTGCTAACTAGAATATAAGCAGTGCTTAAGGTCATATTGGGTCTGGAGAGAGGAGTTGCAGATGATGAATGACCTGTAATTGATAAAGTTGCAATAAGGGAATGCTCCGCCCACACCACCACACCACCACACCCCCCCCCCCCCCCCCCCCCCCCCCCCCCCCCGCCCCCTTTTGAACTAACAGCTTGTGCAAACCTTGATTAAAGCTGGGATGGAAACTTTCTTTTATATGATGAATATTGTAAATACCATTGCAGTTCAGCATCCATCTCAATTATTATAAATAAGTTCATAGCATCATTTTTTAGTAAGTAGAGATACTTTAAATCAATGCTTTGAAAAGTTGTTATTTTTCCTTCTCCCAAGTTGATATCTTCTTTGTCTAATTCTCTATCTTTCTCTCACTCTGGTCAGTGGGTGGGGGTAGTAGCTTCCAACTGATTCGCATATTTAATATAAGCTATCAGAACTATGTCTTTTGATAAAAAATATATATATACAATAAGCTACCAAAAACTATGGAAAACCAAACAGACATATGATGTATGCAATCTTAGCTATATGATGTATCTAAATTATGTAATTGACCTAAATATATTAATTTACACATCTAAACGATGCATGCATAAATGACATTTAAATCATGGGATTTACTATCCTTAGGAAGTTAAGATGATAAATTCTATAGCATGGGAATAAAGATGATAAATTCTATAGCATGAAAATACTAGAGGACGTTAAGATGAAAAATTCCTTAGTAAGCATTGATTAAAAAAAGGTAAGACTAGGGGAAATTTTGTCTAAGACTATCAAATTATAGACACGCTTACTGGACATTGGTATTTTTATTTGGAACGTTGCTATCATCTAATATGACATCTTCATGATACCAATGTGACTAAGGAACAATTTGTTTCATTGAAAATATGATGCTATCCTCGCAATCAAAAAAAAAAAAAGTCTAACATAACCAAAAATATTGATTTTGATGCATTATGGTAATTTTCAAAGTTTGTAAGTGTTTTAATCATTTTGAAAGTGTCAAAGGATGTATAAGTCATTTGCGTTGTTTTAAAGCTATTTTGTTCATTTTAAAGTGCTTCTTTATATTAATTTTGGAAGTTTTAAAAATCTATTTTAGTCGTTTTAAAATTTTAATGTTTTATAGATATTTAAGATATTTTGAGGTTTCATGGATATTTAGGTACTTTTCAAATTTTTGTGGGGAATTTTAGTCATTTCTATATGTTAATGGGGGCTATTTTAGTCATTCTTGATATTTTGAAACTCATAGGAGATCACTATCATGAGTTTTACTAAAATTGAAGAACAACAACAATTTGAACCACCTATTCCAAAGAGTTACTTGGAGAGGACACGTAGCATCTAAAGGTACTCATTAATAATTTTTTTTACCATATTGTTATTCTTGTTAGTCTCCATTAGTTTTTTTTTTATATAATTTATCCTTTTTAAATTTCAACAAGTATACAGCAAAATACAACAACATAATGACAAAAGAAAAAATTTTAAGCTCTATCGAGACTTTTAGGGGGGGGGGGGAGTGAAGCAAATAGAGTGGTTATATAAAATTTTTGTTGTCAATTTGGTCTTACAAGTAAAGGTTTTAGGGGGTATTTTGGTCATTATTAAATTTCATGGGACTTTTAGTCTATTTTTAGGTTCTAAGAGTATTTCAGTCATTTTATTAGGTTTTAAGGCCATTTCGGTCATTTTTTAGGTTTTAAGACCATTTTGGTCATTTTTAAGGTTCTAAGGGTATTTTGATAATTTTTTTTAGATTTTAAGGGTATTCTAGTAAAATTAGAGGGTTTCAGGGGGTATTTTGGTCATTTTATTGATTTTGAGGGTATTTTGGTACATTTTTAGGTTTCAAGTGTATTAAGTCATTTTTTAGGTCCTAAGGATATTTCTGTCACTTTTTGGGTTATAAGGTCATTTTAGTTATCTTCTAGGTTTCAAAGTCATTTCGGTAACTTTCTAAGTTTCAAGGTCATGTGGTCATTTTGTTTGTCCTAGGGGTATCTTGGTCATTTGTTAGGCTTCATTGTTATTTTGGTCATTTTTTAGGTTTTATAGTAATTTTGGCCTTTTTTTAAGTTTTAGGGTAATTTGGTCATTTTTAAGTTTCTTGGTTATTTCAGTCATTTTTTGGATTTTATAGTAGTTTTGGTAAATATTTGTTTTTAAAGTTTCAGGGTGATTCTACTTTTTTTTTTTTAGGTTGTAAGGGTATTTCGTTCATTTTTTAGGTTTCAAAAGTATGGTAATTGGTGAGGAAAAAAAATGAACCATCAAATGTGACAAAAGTATCACCAAATGTGAGAAATCTACGATCTAATGTGATGTTGAAATTGCCTAATGTGACAATGGAACCATCGAATGTGAGAAAAAGAGAAGGGGACCACCAAATGTGACAAAAGTACATTTATATGTGATATTAGTATTGCTTAATATGACAATAGAACCATCAAATTTAAGGAAAAAAAATAAAGGAATAACAATATGTGACAAAAGAATTGTCAAATTTGATATTGGAACTGCATAATGTGATAGTGGAACCATCAAATTTGAGAAACAAATAATGGAACTACTAAATGTAACAAAATAATTGTTAAATATGATGTTAGAACTGCACAATGTGAGGATAGAACCGTTAAATGTAAGAAAAAGTAAGGAAATCACCAAAATGTGAGAAAAGAACTGTCACATGTGATGTTGGAACTGCTTAATGTGACAATGAAACCATCAAATTTGAGAAAACATTAAGGAACCACTATATGCGACAAAATAATTGTCAAATTTGATATTGAAATTACACAATGTGATAATGGAACCATGAAATTTGAAAAACAAATAAAGGAACCAATAAATGTAACAAAATAACTATCAAATGTGATGTTGGAATTGCTCAATGTGAAGATGGAACTGTCTAATATGAGAAAAAGTAAAAGAACCACCAAATGTGAGAAAAGAACTGTCACATATGATATTAAAATTGTACAATGTAAGAATGAAGCAGTCAAATGTGAGAAAAAAAAGTAAGGGAACCATCCAATGTGACAAAAGAACTGTCACA
Source organism: Castanopsis chinensis (assembly GCA_032878915.1). Taxonomy (NCBI): domain Eukaryota; kingdom Viridiplantae; phylum Streptophyta; class Magnoliopsida; order Fagales; family Fagaceae; genus Castanopsis; species Castanopsis chinensis. Next base: position 981,360 of record JAVQMG010000073.1, read on the forward strand.
TGTGACAAAAATAAAGCATATGCGATGCTAGTACTGCTTAATATGACAGTAGAACTATCAAATTTGAGAAAAAAAAAAATAAAGGAACCACTATATGTGACAAAAAAATTATCAAATGTGATATTGGAATCACATAATGTAAAGATAGAACAGTCAAATGTGAGAAAAAATGTAAGGAAACCACCAAATGTGAGAAAAGAACTGTCATATGTGAAGTTGGAATAACACAATGTAAGGATGGAATCGTCAAATGTGAAAAAAAAAAAAAATAAGGGAACCACCAAATGTGAGAAAAGAACTATCATATGTAATGTTGGAATTGTACAATATAAGGATAGAATCGTCACATTTGAGAAAAAAAATAAATGAACTACTATATGTGACAAAATAACTGTCAAATGTAATATTGGAACTACACAATGTGATAATGGAACTGTCAAATGTGAGAAAAAAGTAAGGAAACCTCCAAACGTGAGAAAAGAACTGTCACATGTAATGTTGAGACTGCACAATGTAAGGATAAAACAGTCAAATGTGAGAAAAATGTAAGGAAACCACCAAATGTGAGAAAAGAACTGTTACATGTAAAGTTAGAACTACACAATGTGAGGATAGAACAGTCAAATGTGAGAGAAAAGTAAGAGAACCACCAAATGTAAGAAACGAACTAGCACATGTGATGTTGGAACTGCATAATGTGAGGATGGAACTATTTAATGTGAGAAAAAAAGTAAGGGAACCTCCCAATGTGACAAAAGAATTGTCACATGTGACAAAAATATAGTAGATGCGATGTTAGTAAAGGAACCATCAAAATTGAAAAAAATTGAAACTACACGGTGTGATAATAAAACATCAAAATTGAAAAAAATGACAATGGAACCATCAAAATTGAAAAAAATAAATAAATAAATAAAGGAATCACTATATGTGACAAAAGAACCGTCAAATGTGATATTGAAACTACACGGTGTGATAATAAAACATTGAAATGTGAAAAAAAAAAATTAAGGGAACTACTAAATGTGAGAAAAGAATTGTCAAATGTGATGTTGAAACTATACAATATGAGGATGAAATTGTCAATCTTAAGAAAAAAAATAAGGGAACCACCAAATGTAAGAAAAGAATAGTCACACGTGATGTTGGAATTGCATAATGTGAGAATGGAACTATCAAATGTGAGAAAAAAGTAAATGAATCATCAAATGTGAGAAAAGAACTATCACATGTGATGTTGAAACTGCACAATATGAAGATAAAAACGTCAAATGTGAAAAAAAAAAAAAAGTAAGAGAACCACCCAATGTGACAAAAGAACTATCACATGTGACAAAAGAACTATCACATGTGACAAAAATATAGCAGATGCGATGTTGGTACTGCTTAATACGACAATAGAATCATTAAATTTGAGAAAAAAAAATAAATAAAAGAACCAATATATGTGACAAAAGAACTGTCAAATGTGATATTGAAATTGCACAATGTGAGAATAGAACAGTTAAATGTGAGAAAAAAGTAAGGGAATCACTAAATGTAAGAAAAATGTGAGGATGAAACTGTCAAATGTGAGAAAAAAACTGTCACATATGATGTTGGAACTGCATAATGTGAGAATAGAACCGTCAAATGTGAGAAAAAAATAACCTAGTATAGCAGGTTACTTATTAGTGGGTACCGTACCCCCTTTTTTGGGAGTACTGTAGAATTACCCTTATTTATGTTATATTCATAATCTTAGTCCTGTTGCTGATCTTTTTTCTAGAATCTAATATGACTTTACTTTTGCAGACCAACAAAAAGATTAGTAAAAACAAAGAGAATTGAGTCTACTCCTTTAGGCAAAGCTCAAATATTCCATTTTTCGACACCACTCAAGCATCAATGATAGCATCTTTAGATTCAATTAAGCTATGAGGTTTTGTATTTGCTCACTATTATATGTTGTAGGAAATGTAGATTTCTCACCATCTTTAAAACATTGATCTCCCATGCACATCATGCACACCAAGCTCCTGTTGTTTATAAATTATTAGTGCTCATTCTAAATGATATAGAGAAATTAATTACAATTAAAAAACAATGTGAGAAAATTATAATATTATTTATTATTAATATTCTATATTAGTAATTTACACATGCAAGGCACGTGCTTAAAACTAGTATTCTAAAAAACAATAGTTAAACTCGATCTTCTTGAAAACCCATTGTCAAAAACCCATCTGAAAACATGGCCCATGCCCGGCCACTTAAATCAAACCCAACTTCTTATTTCAAATCCAACCCACACCAGCCTTGGCCCACCTCTTGACCCATTCTGAATTAAACCCATTCAATTCAAGTCCAATCTTAAAATTTAACCCATTGCACCATAAAGCCAACCTGAAACCTCACTTAAAGCTCTTAAAGAACTCAAGCCCAAGCCTAGACTCACATCCAAACATTAGCTCGAAAGTAAAACATAACATTTTTCTTTTTTCCAACCCAATCCGAAAATTACCACTAAGCCCAAAATCTCCACTTGAATTCTCAACCCAGATTCCAGATCACTCATAAGCAAACCCATGTCTCTCGCCATTCTCAAAGCCCAGCCCAAAACTGTTAAATCCGACCCTCTAAATTCAGCCAATTAAGTTCACAAGTAATAAGCTCCTTTAAATAGAAAGCCTATAAATATAACAAATTTTGACAAAATTTTTCACAGTTTTTAACGTGGCAGATTGTTGGCACAAGACAAAAAAGTGACATCCATAGTGAGATCAAATAAAAATCAATAAAATTTGTCAACTCAACTATCAAACGATATTGTTGCATTAAAAAAAATGAAAATATGAAAGGATAGAAGTAATAGAGATTTATTGCCATGTGAGTGTTTTTTTGTTAGTTATGGGTCAACTACTTTGAGTTACAGCATAATGAGAGAGATGAGTTTGATTTGTATTTAAAAAATGTCATGATATAAGAAATTTGAATTTGATTTATTGTTAAAGACTAAAAGCGGCGTGAATCTATTACTCTTTTATCCAAACAAAATGCCATGAGTATTATATCATACTTATCTTCTTCTTTTTTTAATTAAAAAAAATCCGTGAGTCCCTCATTTTAATTTGTATGATTTCTTTAAACAATATATCATACCATACTTATCCTTTTTATTGTTGAGTGTATATCAAATTTATCTTCTTGTTTTTCATCATAATATCATACGTATCTCAATAAAAAAAAAATAATATATATATATATATATATATATATATCATACGTATCTAACTATCAATCTACTTGTTTCTCAAAAAAAAAAAAAACTATCAATCTACTTATTACTTACTTAGTAATAAGTAATTGGTGTTTTGTTCTGTTGCATTGCATGGTTCCTTTGAATCAGTACCAGAGCTTAGACGCTTAGTTGATGAAAGGATTAGAGATGTGGGCTGGGCTCAAGGGTTGGGTAATTTCGTGGGAGTTGTGGGCCTTTTGATGTTATCACATTTTGTTTGGGCGGGCTTGTGGGCATATTGGGTATGTTTCGGATGTGGGTTTAATGGTTGGGTTTTGGGTGATTGTTTTCCTAGTGCTGGACTATCATTCCTCTCATATCGGCACCAATACCGTCTTAAACTTCCTAGTTAGTTCAAGGAGTTTTGTCCAAAATGAGGCCCAATGAAAGTGGATGTCCTTGTAGTGTTTATCTTCGTCATACTAGCAGAGTTGCACCATAAGCTTTTATTTTATTTTATTTTATTTTTTTATTTTATAATAAAAAGGGTTTTCGGTGTGAACTAATCATCCCACGCCATGTGATGGCCATTAGTAATATTATGTGTGCCACCAAAACCTTGATGAGGTTATCATCATGGGCACAACACATTTATTGAAACGCCGTTACTTAAAGTTTTTAATTGTATAACTCTTGCCAAATATTATATATAGCGATATAAGGACTTCTACCCAATAAGCCACAACCCACGGTAATATGACCAAGGGCTGTTTAGTTACACTATATCTTTGTCCATCTAGTTCAATCTCAAGGGAGAAAGTAATACATACTATCTGTTATATGTTATAATCTATATAGGTCTCGTCTCATGCATGGACTTCTTTCGTTGGCTTTCATCTAGACCTCATGGATTTTGTGAAATTTGAATGACTCTCTATTGACCGAGAGTTGAGAAGACTTGTACGAGATAAGTGTGATGGCTTTTCTAAAACTCCAAATGGTTTTAGTGTTTTCATTTTATTATACAATCTTTGGTAATGAGTTGCATGTACGTACATATTAAAACAAGCATTTTTTTTTTGAATAAATATTAAAACAAGCATTTAATCCAAGCAATTTACGAAATCATTTTAGATATTAGAAAACAGTCAAGTTAATATAATAATTCAATGTTACGTGTAAATAATTTTGAAAAACATTATGGAACCTTGATTGTGGTAGATAATTAGGGAGAATGGCAGTCGCGAGAGAGGGCAGCTTTTTTTAAAAACGAAAAACTACAAATGCTCCTTAAAAACTACTCGCTTAATGCATTGGTGTAGGCAGCTTTTTTTAAAACAAAAAACTACAAATGTTCCTTAAAAACTACTTAGTGCATTGTTGTAGGCCAATCGCCAGGCACCCACGGCACAGCCGCCGCCGAAATACCTAACGGAAATATCATTTGAACACCTAAGGTGTTATTCCACTTAAAAGGAAATTCAACAGTAGGATATTGACATTAAATTGAGAAAATAGCCAGTGTGATACGATCTAGATACTATCTAACATCCAAAACAAAGCTCCAATATTAATTGCTTTGATAAAATTTATGCGTGCATATAAGATGTAATTCTATTAAAATATTAAAAGGTGGTGTGGTGGGATGTCTTTTTAAAATACAACGGCATGTTAATATAAATTATAATAGATAACAAAAGTGCATAAAGGTTTGATCCATAAAAAAATTTCCACAAATTATCTAATTGGTGAAACTAAAGAGACATTGGAATTTCATGTGCATTCTCAAAGAAAATATGTTGCAAGGATCTTAAGTCTACATTCTTTAAGAATTCAGATTTGACTATTAAAATCAATCTGTAACAAAAAAACCTAGCTACAACATATATGCAAATGAAATCCAATTAAAACACAAATTTACTAAATGGACAAAGTCTAACACCAAGTATGAAATAAATAGGAAGAAAATCAGGCTATTCTAACCTATCAGTTTGTTCCAACAACTTTTGTTAACGATTACCCAAGTGTTTTATTTTGCATAAGAACTCAACAAATCTGTATTTTAACAAAATAATTGGGTAAGAGGTAACCTTTCAGATTTGACTATTAAAATCAATGGTAACACTCCCAATGTCATCAATACAAAAGGTAAAGATGATAATTTGAGACCAAAGCATCTAAAGAAAGATACTAAACCCATATATTTTTCAATAGGGGTAAAAGAAGAGGCCTAGACAACTGATCAGCAGGGGAAAAATATTTTGATATAGATACAATTTGAATAGGGAAAAGCACCTGTGAGAGAGGTGGTTCGAAATTGAAGCTTGAAAACATGAGTTGTGAACTCCTTGAGTTTTACATCGCAACTCTTGGGAAAACTTAATTAATTAAAAAAAAAAAAAAAAAAAAGAAGCTTGAAAACATCGAAAAAAACAAGAACGTAGGAGACAAAAATCAAAAGAGGAGTAAATGTTTCAATAAATTATAAACAAAAAAAAAAAAAAAAAAAAAAAAAACTGAATTTTAGACACAATTAAAAACAACATATATGAAATGAAATAAGTTTGTTTAATGCAACAGGTATATATGTTTTTCAGAACCCAAATGGAACCATAAAGACCAAACTGAACCATGGAGATTTTCAGTGACATCCCTCTGTATAGATGCCCAAAAGGAATTTAACCCAAAAACCCTAAACTAAAGCATTCTTACCCAGATTCCTTAATCAAAATCAATCAGACCAAAATAATCAAATCTATATAATATTCAATCCACAAATGTAAATAAAAAAATAAATAAAAAACACACTTTACGGACGGCGTCACTGGGTCTGATGGTGGTGGACCGTGGGAGATCTCCCTCTATCCTAGTCTCTTTTTGGGTATAGCAAAACGGTTGTCCCTCTTATTAAAGAAGAAACAAAAGCATACCAAGAAATTAAGAGAATCAACCCATCAATTAACAATAACAATCTAAAAAGAACCCTCATCGATTTAGCAGTTTAAAGAAAGAAAAAGAAAAAGAAAAAGAAAAAAATAGACATAGAAACATGCTATGTTGACCTTGGGAAGGTTTTGTAGAGAAGAACCGGCAAAGAATGCAGCAAGAGCAGATGGCCAAGGAGTGATTTTATTTGTCTTATCACCTGGTGGAGGGAATGGGTGCACAACTCGCCTAGCCCTACTGCTCTTCATCTTGCGTGTCACCCAATAGCAGAAAACGCACAGCAAAGCAAAGAAGACAAGCCCAGTCCATATGATCAGGATGATGCTCTGCTTCTTTAGGAATGGATCAGAGGGTTCGTATGATACTGACAGAGTTGGGGACGCGATTGGTACAGGGTGAGAGCCATTGAAGGGGACTGCCAAAGACATGTTGAAGTCACCATGCCAAAAAAACAGGCTCTGGTAATTTCTTCTAATAAACTTGGCGTCATATTCTAACGACGTCGTGGAGATTGGTACTCATGAGAGACTCGAGGAGAGCGCGCATGGTGTTGCGGCTTCCAGAGGTTTGGTTGGTTCAAACTTCAAATTTCAAACTGGGTCGTAGCTTATCAATCATCTTCTGTTGCTAGCTAGTAGGCGGTAGACATGGTAAAACGGGTTAAAATTTTCTTATCCGACCGGTCTGATCCGAAAAATACTAGACCCGAACCCGATTTTTTTGACCTGAAATAAAAACGGGTTGACCCGTGATCTGACCCGAGTTTTTCGAGTTTTTTGCGAATCAACCCGACCCGACCTGACCCGCAACCCGATCCGAACCCGAATAATTTTTTTAAAACTTTTTTTTTTGGTAAAAAAAAAAAAGTAAAATTAAGACAATAGTAGTTTAATTGTTTATTGTGAGTTTTAAGGAAACAATTGATACATTTACATATGCAAATTAATTGAAAGATAAAAGGTTGAGCATTATGTAATGAGTAAAGATTTTTAGATAGTAAATAACAAAGTATATGCCAAGATAATATGGTTACAGTAGAGTTAAAAATATAGATTTAAAATTGTAGACATGTGTGAAAAATATTTACAAGTGTAAAAATAGTGAAGCCAAAGTATCAAATTAGCATAAATTATGAATGCTTAGACTCATTTTTTAACAATTTATGTCCAAAATAAACGGCTTTTCAAAATAAATTATGATATTTCCTAGAGTGTGTGTTGCTTAACAATGATATGATATTCATAAAAGAGACCATGTATAAATAAGTAAGCAATCCAATTTTAATGTATATCTCAAATTGAAATAGAGTGCCAACCACAATTAATAATAGATTATAAAATTAATTTTCAAGATTGTAAATTTCTTATATGTTTTTATTCTTTATCAATGAGTTATCCAATAAGTAATTTGTAATTTTGTTTTATATTTTGGAATGTTAATATTGTGTAGAAATAAAACATGTGTATTTGTTTTACTTATATTTGTGTTATTTTGTTTTAGATAGCAATGTTAGGATTTGTATAATTTTAAAATTATTAAATAAGTATTAATAAGTTTAACTGAATTTATTCTTGATATAAGTGGTGAAGTCAAAATAATGCATTTTACATAAAATAATTTGTTGCATAACTTTTCAAATGACAAATACATGTTGTTTTATTTAAAAAAAAATAAAAAATCACGTGAAAAATACGGGTCAACCCGACCCGACCCGACCCGCAACTTGATTGACCCGAACCCCTTTTTAACCCGCTTAAGATGACCCATTTTTGACCCGTGACCCGTTTGACCCGCAACCCGATTGATCCGATCCGAACCGAACCCGAACCGACCCGCCTGTTTTGCCATGTCTAGTAGGCTGGGTGGTGATTTTGTGTAGTTTTTTTTGAAGTGGATTCTTTGTTATTGATTTGGTTGCCAATCAAATCAATAACAAAGAATCCACTTCAATGGTTGGTGCTACTTGCACCTCGTTTTGCTAATTTCTTATAGCCTGGTTTGTTGTCATGGATGTTAGTGCTGTGATTTGCACCCTGTTCTGTTGTCTAGTGTTTTAATATGTTCTATTGTGGTGTTTGTCATGGTGTGGTTGGGGCTCTTTTGTTGTTTCTGGCTCTGTTTGCTGCTTGGCAGCGTGTTTTCAATAATATTCTATTTCTTATTGGAAGGAGGAATCTTAGTGTAATTTAAATGTAAGTGATTAGACTATAGTTTTTTTTGGCAAAGTGGAGTCCGAAACTCTTGCCAATTGCAACAATTCCTATTCCATATCAAAATTGGGATCTCCTTATCAGTAACCTAGCTTACTTTTTCATGTGGCACTAAATTCCATAACATGCCTGCTTTTGAGAGGGAAAAGTTTGGCTCTAAAAGGATGGTTGGCTAGATATTGAGTTTTTCTCCTTCAAACCTACAATTAGGCAGCAGGAACTTTAAGAAAGTGTGGGGATCTACGAGCGGTAGCTTGGGCTTAGGGTTGCTGATTGGGAAAGAGCTTGTGGGTATGTGTGTGTGGGGGTTAATATATGATTTGCTCCTTCCTTTTGGTAATCAAATTGGTACTTGGTATTATTGAATTAGAAATAACGATTTTACATGTCCCTATTAATCAGGCGCACAATGAAACATAGTTGACGTGTGGAAAAGGAAAGAAGTGATAGCTTTGAGGTTCAGCATATTTGGTTTGCTTTATTGGTTTTAAGTTCTTTGATACTTCCCTTATCATGCACTGCAGTGAATAGGATATATGATCCTTGTGAAAGATTTATTCTTTTGTTACAAATTTGACCATAGTTCAAGAATTATAATACTTTGGGCTCTTTCTTAAGTCAACTAAGAGGGACTAGGTGTGCTTAAAACTTAGTTAACTTGCTTAAGATTTTGTTTTTATTTTTAGTTGTATGCTCTTATTCCTATTTTTTGCATTATTCCCTGATATTGTTATGTTCCTTCATTTCATTCAGGTTTGACTGTGATTGGAAAAAGATTGACGCATTCGTTGGGTCTAAGACAGTTGTATAGGTAATCTCAAATGCAAACCTATTAGAGGAGAAAGGAATGAAGGAGAGAGATTAAAGATTAAGAGCAACTACAAAGTTGATTTATTTAGGTACTTATCTTTTAGGTGCAACAGTTTCAAGCACACAGAGTAGCTGTAGGATACATCATTTATTTAATTATTAGCTTACTTAAACACAGAACCTAAGTTGAAATAAAAACTAACCAATGTAATAAGATTAAACAATTACACTCATACATAATTTAAACGTTATCCTTACTACACTACATAGATATTAATTATGAATTCTTGGATTTGAAAAAGAAGAGCATTGGAGTAGGCTTGAGTGTTATAGTTGAAGCACTACAAAAAACGTAGCTATAGCTGACCTATAGCTGTGTTTCTATAGACGTGATCTATAGCCGCGTTTTTTGGGTCTATAGTTACGTTTAATAAACGCAACTATAAGTCCAGGTAAATAGAATTATTTTTTCAAGGATCACCTATAGCTGCGTTTAAAAAAATGCGGCTATAGGCTAGCTAGAGCCGTCCAGCCAAAAAAACAAAAGGATAGCCTGAAATTTTTTTTAAAGGCCGACCTATAGCTGCATTTTTAAAAACGCGGCTATAGGTACGACCAAGAAAAGGGAATGACCTCTAGGCTATGGGTAACACCCAAAAAATAAAAAAAAGGGATGACTTGACCCCCCACCTACCCCATTTGTTCCCTACCACTCAATTCAAAATATCTATGTTCTCTCCGGCCACACATTTCTCTTATCTTCTTTTCTTTTCTTTTCTTTATTCTTCTTCTCTTCTTTCTTTTCTTTTCTTTTTCTCTCAACACAACCCACACACTCTTCTCCCTCATTGTCCCACCGGTACACTCCACACCATCATATACTTCAATTTTCCGGCAATGATCACCGGAAAACTTCATTGGAAAAGCTAAGGCTCACTCATCTCTACCATTTGAGGTAAAAAATTTATAATCTTTTTATGGGTATTATACTTTTGGTAGAGGTTAAACAAGTGTTAGATTTAATAGATGACTTGGTCAATTAGGAATAATAACACCAAAGCTCTAGACGGAGTAAGAGTTGCTACTCACACTAGGTGAATATTGATTATAATTCAAATTATTCTTATGTTTGTTTGTTACATTGGTATCTCGACATTTTATAGTAGTAACATGCTTATAGAAGAGTTATTTTTGGGTTTGATTTACTTAAAAGATATGTAACTATAAATCTCTCTCTTAGAAAAAGAAGGATTTCAAATGGGGTGTTATGCATGTGGCTAAATGAGCAAGGATACAATGAGGAAAGCTTTTTTAGACAAATAGCTCAAACTCAACAATAAAAAAAGATGGAATCCAGAATCTCACTTTTTTTTAGGGTACTTTCAACATATATATATATTTTTCTTTAACATTCATTCTTATTTCATGAAGTCCTTATGTCTCTTATTCTCTTTAGTGAATGATGTGAAGGTGATGTACTTTTGTTAAGATTGAATGCTGGTGTTTTCTTTTGGAATGCTTGGAATTATTATGTTGGACATTGAGGTGATTTTGATTGAATTCTCCCAAAGTATTTTTCAGATTCCACTTGCTTCATCCCAACAATCCTATGTCTCCTTCTTCTTCTTCTTCTTTTTACCTTTTGAGTAGGTCCAAGGTTGTTTGTATATTTGACGTTTTGACCCTATATGTTAATACCCTATATATTAATACTGTAACTGAATATCTCATAAATCTACTATATGTTATTTCTTGAAAACCAAGCAATCTAATTTTATAGAGTAGTTGAATATATCCAATCCCATTCCATTAGATCACTACATAATCAATATTTTATTATTTTGAAGTTTAAACACTGATTTTTTTTTAATCTTAATCAATATATTAATAATATTATAATAATTTATAATTATACAAAAAATGAAAAAAAAAAAAAAAACAATGAAAAACAAAAATTAAATGTGATTCAACTATTTCTCAATAGATTTTCTTTCTACATGTAAGGCTTTGTTTGTTTTAATGAGTTGATGGTTATGTGTTGTATTTTGAAAATAGGTTAATGACAAATGCTATTGAAAAACAATTAAAAGGAGGAATGAAAGACATTGCTCCAACTTCTTCATTATAGCCTCAATAAATTGTAAATGGTTTTTTTTAACAATATTTCTAATGTAGTGAATATTTATTCAATTTTTGATATGATTTCAAAGTTGTTACATTGATCAATGATCTATGTGATCAAGAGCCTCATTAGTGAGGATGTTTCTTTCTCCCCTTTTGGTCATATTCTTGCCTCGGCTAAAGCCATCACAGATTCTATCAGTCACAACCTAGCTAGACATGTTAGACATGTTAGAGGTTTCTTGGTGTGGAAGGAGAATGTTCCTTCACACCTTCAATCTGTACTTTCAATCGATTACGGCTAATTTTTATTTAATGAAATTTCATGATATTCTTTTAAAAAAAAAATTCTTCATAATATCTATCATAAATATTTGCACATACAATTTAAAATAGTTTATTATGTGTCGAGTTATTATAAAAATTGAATTGATGTAAATTTTTAAGACTTAGTTTGATGCTCAAAATGATGGTAATAAAAAAAAAAGCATAATCAATTAATTACAAGAGGACAAACAACAACATTACCCAAATGAATTTTAATGTATTTTAGTATATTTTTATGTGAAGTTGATTGAATTTTAACTATGTAAAATGGTTAATATTAACTAAGGAATCGACCTATGTTTGGGAAAAAAAAAAAACACAATTGTCACATAAAACAAATTTATGAACCCATAAAGTCATGTTCAATAATGGAATGTAAATGAATTTACTCTATTTAGGCCACCAAGTGATTGAACTTGTCCTGCCCCACTAGTCTTTTTGGGTTGGGCCTTCTTACTTTGAGATTTTTTTTCCCTTTCTAGTGGACTTTTCAACATTTCTCATTTCTTGCAAATGCTTCAATAATTTGTCAAAGCATTTATCAACATGTTCATACATCATCTCTCTCTCTATGCTGCAAGTGTATTAATTTGAAGACATTTGTGACTCAAATGAGAGAGACGCTTTCCCATTGACTCTTGTGCACAACCTTTAACATCAATGCCATGATAGTCCTTGATAGAACCAACCCTTACATCTTGTGTCCATCTTTTCAATACATAAAGGTTGGAATTCTCTTCACATTTTTCTTGACAAAAACTTTCAAAGAATGGGAACATAGAATTCCCAAAAAACTAAACTTCATGCAGCTGCATTGGATTATAGTTGTTGAGGCTTCATATTTGACTGAGTGCTCTTAAGTTCTACTTCGATATTTCACTCTGTATTCTGTATTAGAATAATTTTATCTTTCCTTGTAAATAGTACAGTCCACAATCTTCACAAATTCGTCTTGAAATATTTTGAATATTTTTGGAGTGTACAACTCTACAACATCTCGAAATCAACTAGTAAAACCGGTGTTGTTTGCCTCATTTTGAACTCTGCTTTAGAATAATGTTCAAAATATTGCAAAAGACCATGTTTTTGCTCCAATTATTTCTTCAACACATTGTTCAATGACTCACTGCATTGAGTGCTTTTCATATCAACAGTGAACATATGTCGGCCATATACTATAGAACATTTCTCTTTCACATCAGACATTTCATAAGGATTATTAGTAAGATTATATGTCTCAAGCATGCTATTTTAAGCAACTATCCATCCATCTTTATCTTCAAAATCATACATAAAATTACTAAGATCATTTCAAAATTGGCTTGATGGATTAAATATGACAGGCCACAAACGCATTGACCCCTTGTGATAACTTAGATTAATTAATTAGCCCAGTTATTAATTAATCAAATTAACATGCAATATCACGTGGCAGCACAAACAAATCACCAAAACTAAGTAATGCAGCGGAAAATAAATGACACGGTGATTTGTTTACGAATTGGGAAAACCTGACGGCAAAAACCCCATCGGGTGATTTAAGGTCACCACTCCCGAAACTTCATTATTATCACAGCAAGCGATTACAAGTAAGGAATCCCAAGTACCTTACCAACCTACAGTTGAACCCTTACCCCAATACCCAATTAGACTTGCTCTGTAGTGACAGTTTCTCCTTTTAATGCACGGCTCCCAAGTACGTGATTAATCAATTTGATGCGCGGATCCCAGTACGCGGCTTACTCCTTTGCATGAATCCCAGTACGTGACTAACTCCACAACAACCCTTTGATTGTTGTAGTTGATTTGCAGCAGCTTCACATAGAAACACTAATAAAATCTTCAATGTTGGTGCAAGAGACTTTGCTTGGTTACAAAACCCTAAGGCGTACAAGAAACGCAGCAAAAACTCTTTTTTTTTGTAGGAGGAGGATAGGGTTTCAAAAAGAAAACCTTATGAAGCTCTCTAGGGTTAGGTTTTTCTTTTTCCACCTCCTTTAAATAAGAGCTTAATGGGCTCTCCTATTTCAAATAGGTTTACACAAACCTTGGGTTTTCCTAGTCCAATAAGAATTATATAAACCCATAAACAATTAGCCTTTTAGAATAAAAATGTTGCTGGCTATAATCTGAAACCCGTAAGCTCGATCGATCGGGACATCTGTCGAGCTTTAATGAATCTCGACAGATCGAGATTCTGTCTATGAGGTATCGAGACCTGCATTTTGTACTTTTCTTGAGCAGTTCTTGAGTAATCTTCATGTCTTCAATTTAACCACTTGTAATGATCATCTTGAACCTACTTAGATTTACCCAAATACAAGTAAAGTGCGTTTTGTCAAAGGATATGCTAATTACAAAATATGTCCCCAACAAAATACATGATGTAGACACTTAGCAGCATTCTGATAGATCTGCCACACACATAAACGGTGATTTGATTCATGAAACACATCTTCTATTGCATTAGCCATTGCAACAAATTGATTTGTAAATATAGTTCTTAATTGTTTCCCTGACATTGCACTCAAAAAAGTTTCAAACAACCGCTTGAATGACATTATGGTTTCATCATAAAGTGAAGCTGCTCCAAAGATAATTAACTATTTATAATGATTAACCCTAATGAATGGAGCAAGGGGTCGACCATATGAATTTGTTTGCTAAGTGGTGTCAAAACATATAACATCCCAAAAGTGTCCATAATCAACTATAGATCTAGAATCAGCCCAAAAAATATTCAAAATTTGATTATCATCATCAAGTTCTATAGAATAAAAATAAGATGGATCTTCTAATTGCATCTTTTTAAAGCAATTCATCACAACATGACCATCTCCTCTCTATAAAGTTTCTCTCCTCTTGTAATTTACATGATTTTGATAGTCAACATTTAGAAACCCAAGATTTCATAACCACCAACTTGCGTGCTCAACAATTCTATGGTTTGTTTTATTGATATCCCATTTTTTTTTTTTTTTGCATCATCTACAAAAGCTTGTTGGGCAAGTGTAATTTTTCTATTTAATCTTAACATATGTTTCATTGGAGAAGGAGCAAACTCATGATTATGTTGTTTGTGAAAAAAACAACTTCTAAAATACCATCCTTTTGAAGTTAACAAGTCATTTGTACTAAACATCCAATTTGTGAAATTGGGTGATGGAAAGATACCTACTCACGATGTTTGTCAATAGCTCATTTACCTTGTTTGAACAACAAGATGTTCTCTTTTTAACATGTCCAGCACTCCCTCGCCTTATATAATGTTTCATGATACTGAAGCCCCTTTTGTGAGCATATTGTTTGTAAAACTCATATACACTATCATCACAATCAAATTTCATTCCAATCGTTGGTGCCTTAATTTCCTTATTATGTTTACTTGGGGTGTTTGGACTTCCATCAATAGGTTCTACTTGAGCTTCTTCCTTAATCCAAAAGCAAATAAAAAGCAATAGTGTTAGGAATATTCAATATAAAAAAATAATGTTCAATTTTTTTATTAAACACAACAAAGTAACCATAGTTAATTATAGTCTTATAAATAGTCACAATGAACAAAAACTACAATATTCAAAACTCAAAATACCCAAAAATCCTATTCAACAGAAATTGTACTCAAACTTCCTAAAAATAAGTAGTAAATAAATCTTGGCCACCAACACTAAATACCCATTCAAAACCAACAAAACCATCAGCTCTTAAGCTATAGAACTCAACTATGGTAATAATCATAAGGACAAATCTTCAAACTTCAAATATAATGCAATTTGAGAAATAAATTTATAGAAATAATTATCTTTAAAATTTTTTTTTCAATTACATTAAATTTAGTGAAAATTAGACTTGAAAAAATTGAGAGCTATTGCCTTTGTCACTGTTATAGGGAGAGTGCTGAAAAACAATGGAGTGGTAGGAGTGGTGGTCCTTGGCGGCAAATATATGGGTGCAAGATGGGAATGACAAAGAGAGAGAAGGTTGCTAAGAGAGGCATCGGCTGAGTGAGAAAGTGAATGGGGTGGAATTGGAGAAGGGGGAAGGGGGTGAATAGGAGGAATGGAGATATGGTCAGGTGAGATCAGAGGCCGCTGCATGTGGCTGTGATTCTCTGGTTGGTTTGGGATTTTAAGAAAAACAAAGGTGGAGGAGGAGGATGAGAGAAGCTTGGCTATGTGTGGGACTGGCAAATACACATAGATATGGGGGGAAAACTGATGCAAAGTGATTCAACTCAATGCAAATTGATTGCGCATGCAAATTGTGACCGAAAATAGAATTTGCCCTAATTCATCATATTCCTTGTAAAAGCTGTTACATTTTTGCGCCAAGAGTTTTGTAACCAAGGAGCTTTTGATCTTCACCGTTAGATAAACTGAAGAACTTTATAGCCAACATCTTCCTTAAGTTGGTGTGTTAGTCACGTACTTGGATCCATTCATCAATTAGTTAGTCACGTATTGGGAGCCGTGCATTGAAAGGAGAGATTGTCACTACATCATAAGTCCAATTGGGTATTGGGGTAAGGATTTAACTGTAAGTTGGTATTAGGTGCTGAGATTTCTTTTACTTGTAACTGCTTGTTTTAATAATAGTGAATTCTCGGAAGTGGTGATCTTAAATTTACCGGTGGGGTTTTGTCTCGGTGGTTTTTCCCATTTGTAAACAAATCACTTATGTCAAATTTATTTTCCCCTGCATTTATCTTAGTTGGTGATTTGTTTGTGCTACCACGCTTATTGCATGTAATTGAATCTAATTAATTCACTTGGTTAATTAATTGATTAAGTTTTACTAAAGGGGTCAATATATTATTGGCCTATCATTATCAATAACTCGTGGCATGTGTGGTTGTCCTATGAGGCACGAGTGCGTTTTTAGATTCGGGTGTGGGTGTAGGTGCATGACTCGGCAATTTTTGAAAAAGTAGAGTGTGGGTGCGGCAGGGTGTGGCGATTAAAAAATTATTAAAAATATTTTTATTTATATTTTCTATAAGTTTTTACTATTAAAATATTCTTAAAAAACACATTACTACGTCTTGATTCACAAAACAAGAAAGAAGAAGGCAAGAAACACAAAACAAAACACAAAATGATTGTAGTTTAAGTCAGTTAGTATGTTGGATGGGGATGAAAGTTGAAGAATTGGGGGTTGAAATATATCCTGGCTTTGCTGCTAGTGAGGTACTCTTGTTTTTGCTCTCTTGTTACAAATCAACATACTAGTGGACAGGTTGTTGAATACAAGCTATGGAATTGGTCAGATCTTATATGATGCAAAGGACATAGTTATTGGCATTGCAACTAATGATATGGGAGTTGCCAAAGATGGTTCAAAGAAGGAAATTTTCCAGCGTGGTATTGAATTGAAAGGCATCTCTCTCTCTCTCTCTCTCTCTCTCTCTCTCTCTCTCTCTCTCACACACACACACACACACACTCACACACACATTCATACATTACATAAAATCTCTGAGGTGGGAAATTTGTCCCCCAAAGCCAATTTCAGCTGTTCTGGCTTGATTCAAGATTGATTTTGGCTTTTTTTGGCTGTTTCGGTCCGTTTGAGCCGTTTCAATTGCTGGCCGATATAACCCGATTCGTTCGATATGACCTGATTCTGGTCGAATTGGCTCGGTTTGACACAAATCCAAAAAAAAAAACTCAGACACAGTACCGACGCGTGGGCAGTGGTGTCGCCTGCCGTACCTCGCGTCTGACACGGGTTCGGTGGCCATTTTTCCGCGTCGGTGCATCATAGGTTGTCAAAGCGATCAAATTAAGCCCATATATAAGGTCGTATAGATAAGACTACTACAACTTTAAACTATATTAAGTAGGTTGTATAAAGGTGATCTAGTTCAGGATCCTACCAAAGAGACGAAACGAATAGAGATTTTTTTTATTTAATTTTGATTGGTTTCGAAAAGTACAAGAGCAAGAAGGTTCAATGAAATCTTATGTACGGACCCTAGCCATTACATATAAAGGATGGATTGGCCAAAGAGAGGATAGATATAGAGATATCTTCCCTTTGTTTTTGTTTTGAAATCTTATGTCCATAAGTATAAAAGCAAAGATAGGTGCAACATCTTTTTATGAAAAGAACTCGTATTGCATGTTATGTTTGAAAAGTATAGAGCAATGCCACAAACATTTTATAATGTTTTTTACAAATTGTTATTATGGTTAACTTCTTATTGGTTCTCATCTAGTTCTACCAATAATATTATTTTTTTATTTACCAATAATCACTTATCACATTAACAGTTTGTAAAAAATTTTGTAAAAAAGTTTGTATCTCTAACATCTTCCAAAAGAATATATAACTCAGTCATTAGGGACATTTGCATATAGATAATGGATGGGCCAAAGTCTTTTAAACAAAAAATCTCGTATTGAATGGTATGTCATTGAAAAGAATAGCCCTGCTGTTAAGTATATTTGCAAATAAATAATGGATTGGCCCATTATAAATCGACCCCATCATATATAACATATTACTATATTATTTGTGGTTTTGAAATCTAATAAATATTTTTTTTGAGATAGCTACAATATTATACAAAACTCTTTAACCCACTAAATTTTCAATTAAACAATTTATGCATGGCGAAATGACAACTAAACTACAACGCTTTTATCTTGAAATATATCTAATATTGATCTTAAATATATTAGCAAGAAGTTATAATAGGTAAAATGTAAGGAAAGGAAATTAAAATCCTACGTAAATGTTGTAAATGATGCTATTGCCTTTTGTTGTGCATAAGATTTAGAAGATAAACTTAAATTATTGGTCTCTAAAGTTTATTTATTGGGTACTTTTATATATTGCGTACTTCTAGTCATTCGTTCCTAAAATTTCAAAAATGAATGTTATTAATCTCTCCATCAAGTTCTATTAGTTTCTTTACTTATGTATTTAATGGAGTAATGAAGTGACATTTTTAAATCACACACACACACACGCGCGTATACATATATATATATATATATATATATATATATATATATTATACGAGATAAAAATTCTCCTCTAATTTAATCTAAATATATTTGTGTAAAACTCTCTCCTAGATAATTAAACTTCGACTCTTGCTCCCTCAACTCCACAAGAACTTAATACTTGTAGAGTGAGCGGTGGTGCCATGTTTTATATTTTAAAATTACTTGTAAGTGTATTTTGACCTAAACCGGTTCTAAGTGGTTTGCCCACCCAGTTCAAACAAGTTAACCCAATTCTAACAAGTTAAACGGGTTAATTCGTTTAAATTGGAGAAAGAGAAACATAAACAGATCTAGAAAGATGTAGAAGCAAGGGCGCCTTTAATTGCATGCATGTCCTGGACCATTAATACCAATACAACCACAAATTTCGCTTTAGATGCAGAAGCGAAAGCGAAGCTTGGGAATCAATGGGTGCAATTGCCATCCCCCCTTCCCATCTTAAAATATTGATTTTTTTTTTTAAAAGGTGTTTTTTCAATGGTTTTTTCTTAATGTAATTCATTATTTTATTTATATGATAATTAATAGACTATTATTTCTTTTTGGTAAATTGCACAAACCTCCCCTGAGGTTTGGACTAATACCAATAAAGTTCACAACATTTAAAAAGTGACCATTTTGGTCCTTATTCCCAAAAAGTTAGCGACCATCAACCACCAGCAAAACCCACAAAACTTGCAACCATCGACCACTAGCAAAACCCATAAAACCATTAACCACTAGCAAAGCAACGACATCAACAAAACCCACAAACCCAGAACCACCGACCACCAACAAAACCCAAAAACCCATCAGCAATACTGACCACCCCACAACAAACCCAGAACCAGAAACACAGACAAGAACCCACAAAAATCCAACACACCCACAAAAAACTAAATTCTTTATCACCAATCTAAACCAAAACCAACCCACTACAAAACCCACCACCATAGCGCCGCCGCAAAGAGGAAAAGAGAAGAGAAATTGAAAACCCACCACTACGGTGCCAAATTTGAGCAGAGGAGATTGAAACGTCGTCGGACATTGCCCGATTTGAGTGGAGGAGAGTGAAAGGTTACCGATTTAAGCCTAAACATCGCCAGATCTAAGCGGGTTTTTGAAAAATATCTTCGGATTTAAGCCAAAATCACCGAATCTAAGAAGATTTGAGAAAAATCGTCGCCGAATCTGAGGCAAGGAGGGCTGATCGTCGTTGGATTTGAGCATAGGATGGTTAATTTGAAGTGGTGGTGGGTCGAGTCTGGTGGCTGGGGTTGCTCAATTTGGTCAGAGGTTATGGACTCAGAGAGAGAGAGAGAGAGAGAGAGAGAGAGAGAGAGAGAGAGAGAGAGAGAGAGAGAGAGAGAGAGAGAGAGGCGATTCTGAAGAGAGGAAAGAATAAAGAAAAAGAAAAAAAAAAAAAAAGCAACGGTGTTACAAACCCTATTGGGAATAAGGACCAAGATGGTCACTTTTTTAATGTTGTGGACTTTATTGTCATTAGACCAAGCCTTAGGGGAGGTTTGTGGAATTTACCCATTTCTTTTATATGCCAAAGTTCAATTGGAAAAGGAATAGAAAATATTTATTGATGTGTTTTAAACGTTCAAAACCTATTAAAGAATCTTCTCAAAAAAAAAAAAAAAAAAAAAAAAAAACCTATTAAAGGAAAAAATATATTGAAAGAAAATAAAAGTAGCAAGAAATTTAATCTATAAAAAAGAGAAAAAAATTATCATTGCCTTTCAAAAGTAATAAAAACTAATAAACTATAAGTACAAATTCTAAATGTAATATGTGTGTGTACTTGACTTAAAGAATGACACATCTTTTCATTTTATGAATATATATTAACCAAAGTATCATAATTTATATAAGTTGTACTTGACTAAAAGAAAATATATGACATATCATAAAATAACTCTATGTAAAAACGTATAATAGATAATAAATAATAATTTTGTGTCTCCTAAAATCAAATCCTAACTTTCTCATTGTCCAGGAGCTGTCCCAAGTTCCCGATAATTGAATTAGTGGCATTCCAGTTATTGCATCTCAAATTGCCTTCCAAATAATAGGATACGGGGGAAGGGCCTAGTAAAATTCTCTCTATCCTAGATAAGGCAAAGGTGATGATATTCTGAATAAAAAATTTCAATTGTACCATGGGTGTTCACATTATACTTTAGCATTTACATATTATTACATATCTTTTAATATAAAATAAACAAAATTTAGAATAGACAGAAAAATTAGACACATGATCACATATTATAATTGATGGATTTAAAGTCAAATATTAATAACGAGACCAATGATTTACATTTGTGATCTATGTATTAACATTCCAATCTAAACTCAAGCTAGGAATTAATTGAAAGAAAAAGACAAAAAGCACTAGGAAGAAGGATATAATAGAATTTGTAAATTAAAAGACAGACAAGAATATTAATTAAAAGAATAATTCTTCCTATAAAAAAAAATAATAATAAAATTGAAAGAATAATTTTGGTACCATATATTTTCACACACATTTTATCATAATTATTCTATGTGGTAAGTTATAGTGATGAAAAAAAAGTTATAGGTTCATGTGATAGTGATAGAAATCATAGTCTGCACATAAGATTTTTTTTTATTTTTAAGAAAGTAGTTTGAACAATATTAAATAGTTGTAGTAAAATATGTGTTAAAGTGTGATGTACTAGAATTATTATTTTAATTGGGAATTCCAACAACTATTATAAAGTTTGTGAAGGGCAAGGAATGTTATTTTCCACTAATAAATATTGGCACAAAATTTAGCAAATAATTCTTTTTTGTTGTTGGCATTGAAGATTTAAACTAAAATCCCATCTATCCTAAATTAGGGAAAGGTGGCGATATTTTGGAAATGAACTAAAATAAACCTTTTAATTTCAAAAGTAACACATTTTTAAATAGATAAATAAAAGTAACAAATTAAAACCTATAATTTCAAAAGTGATAATTAAACTCTTAAATGGTTAAAAATAACAAAATAAGGTCCAACCCATTAGATATGTTTGAGGTTTGTTGGGAGTTGCATTTGTTACTTTTTGAAACCTTGATATTTAATTTATTACTTCTAAAACTATAGAGTCTAATTTGTTACTTTTTAAAACCTTAGATTTTAATTTTTTCCTTTTCAAACTATAATGTTTAATTTGTTACATTGTTAAAATGAAATTTCTTAAGAAAGAATTGGCCAATTGATTTAGTAATTATACACTACAACAAAATGTATTTTTAGTGACGAAAAAATTCGTCACTAAAAGTCCAGTTTTTCGTCACTAAGAACCTTTAGTGACGAAATCGGACTTTTAGTGACGAAACTCATTTCGTTGCTGAAACCCCGTCACTAAAAGTCCTAGTGACGAAATATTTCGTCACTAAAAGTCCGATTTGATTTTTTTTTTTTTAACTTTTAGTGACGAAAACCTTTCGTCACTAAATGTTTTCCTCACTAAAAACACCATTCAGTGACGAAAATGTTTCGTCACTAAAAACACTTTAGTTTATTAAATCATATTTAGTGACGAATAATTTCCTCACTAAAACTATTTTCGAGTACATATAGTGACGAAAAAGTTCGTCACTAAAACTATTTTTAAGAAAATCCATGCACATACAGTGACGAAAATTTTCGTCACTAAAACCATTTCTTACAAAATTTTACTACATTTAGTGACGAAATATTTCGTCACTAAAACTAATTTTTTGTTTTTATTTTTTTCATAGCTTTGATATTAACCTGTAATCTGTTATTACATTACTAAAACCTCACATTTGAATAATGCATTTATTTCAACAACACATTTATAAAAAAAAATCCATACATTCCATAAGTAAAAAATAAAACAAGTATCTAATTCAAACTCCTTCCATATAATAATTGTTTACAAAATATACAATAACTCAATATGTAATTGTTTGCAACATATACAATAACGGAAGAGGTCCTCATATGTCTTCAAGTAATGCCAAAAGTAAATCGCCAAATAGCCACCAATAAAAAATCTGCACAAATATAAAACAATGCTACATTAAAATCGTAAAGAAAAAACATTAATTATGTTATATAAAACATTTCTAACAATGCATTAAGAGTAGTCACACCACAAATCCAATTTCCAACATCACAACTATAGAGTTTTATAAATTTTTAACTAGAATTTACTTACTTTGCTTAAGCTAAGTTTACAGCTTTAAAAAAAAATCCAAAGTTAACTTGTGTTATTCGCCTTGTCCCTCACAATTTCTTCAGCCACAAAAGAGAAAGAGAGCTGGAGATAAAAGAAAGATAATTTTTAGTTAGCTTTAGCTCACATACCATTGCATCTGTTTAAGTCATAGACATGGTAGATTTACCACATAATTATTTTATATCAATGGATAATCTACAAGTACATGGCACTTTTAGTGTAATCCATACATATACAAATAAAATAGCTTTAAGATTAACAATCTAATCAAATTTAACCAGAAAATAAGCTAAGGTAAGATGTCACCCATGATTTACAAGTTGGACTTGTACATAACTTTAGGATAAACCTTATATAGCAAACAATAGTTCCAAGAACACAACAACAAATAGGATCTTATGATCAATAATTATCAATTAAAAAAAATAAACTTGCACTAAATAGAACTACACAAAACAAACAAACTTTGTAAGAATAAAAACTTTATGTTCATGTTTACAACTTAAAACTACCAACTAAAGTCTTCACTTGCATCATAACCCAAAATGAGCAAACTTTCTCTAACCTTACCAAACTTTCACAAAATCACAATTTTTTTCGGTCTATGTCATATCTACCCCTGCAAGGCCCATCATCAAACAATCAACTCCCATAACAAACAATTTCCAAAAGAATTGAAGATACTTTCACACACACAGAGAGAAGGAGAAAGAGTGAACAAACCTTTGTATGAGCTGTGAGCATTACTATTACCTAAAAAGTTGAATACATAACTGTTTGTTTTGCTTTTATTACTACTTCCCTCCCCACTCTTGATTGTATACTTCTACCTGATTAGTAGGGAGAAGGGAAAAAAAAAAAAACATACACACACACCCAAAAAAATAACACCCCAACAACAATAGGCAAGCACCTGGTTCGCCTTTGACTACCATGAGATCAACACACAATCACTGTTGCTAATCAGGATTATGATGAATGGAAATATACACATACACACACACACACACACACACACACACAACATGCATCAAAATTCAACCCATATCAATTAAGAGGCACCATAAAAGTTAACTCTTCATGCAACTTTAGAACTAAAGAACATCAATGTCACTAAAATGATTATAAAATCTGAAGAGGTTTTCCACATTAGATAATAATCCCAAAGTGATTAGGAACATATCCAACCTTAAATTTGAAGAGTCTAACATCCGGCACTTAAGAATATAATATTAGCCAACCATTCAAACACCTCTATAGACTAAATCTAAGTTTAGCATAAAAAAATTGCAACCCAACCACAAAGACAGAGCCTAAGTTTGCAAAAAAGTAGTGCAGAACTGAGTTAAAAATTTCCAACATTTGTTTAAAATAAATTCAAAGCGAAAAAGCTACTCTTAACATGAGACAAATCAAACCATGTATAGGATTTAAATACCATACAAAAGGAAATTAGAACCACAGTAAGTACCAAAAAACACACACCCACATCTTACTTACCACAACTCAAAAAAATCCAAGTGATCAAAATTCAGATAAACTCATGTAGCATATAATACTATATATACAATGACAATTTGTGAATAATTATCCTACACTTACATCTCGATAGGTCTTAACTTGAGTGTCCAATTTTGATCTCCAGCTTTGCAAAACCTAAGTACCCAAAAATAAGCACATTGAGAATTGAAACTTAATAAAGCAAATTGAAGAAATAATAAGACGAACACCACCACTAAGCTAAATGTGACCTGTTTCAGTCCTTGAATTCTATTAAGTTGTTTCCAAAATCAATACCAAATTCAAAGAATTTAACCAAACGGAAAACACCCTTTAAATGCTCTTATTTATTCTAACCCAGGTCTAGAAAACCTAATCAATCACCGACAAAAGCTGTAAACAGTTTTTTTTTTAATAATAGAAACAGTGAACCAGAATCGTAAGCATGGATACTCATATTGCATCGAAATACTACTAAGTCAAAATGTGAGCAAGAAATCTAAAACTTCACAAAAGTAAAAATCTCATCAGCCAAATCAGAAGCAAAGGTACTCCTATTGCATCAAAAATCCACCAAAAGCCCCATTTTTTTTTTTCACATTTCTAATAACCCCCAGATTTGAACAAACAAAAAATGCAAATGGGTAATCCAAAAATAAAAAATGAATTAAAAAAACAAGTACTCTTAGCTTCTTACCTTTCCATTCTCATCTGCATTGATCAGAACGAACTCGTTCCTATTGTGAGACCCAGCAACAAGTCTACCCCTTGTGTCCATCACTGATCAAACTCACCACAAGAGCACAGCAAAATCTCACACACTTCAACAAATGCTACACAAATCCACAAAACCTAACTGAGAAATCGATCTGAAACCGAGGCTAACGGCGAGCCGGAGAGGCGACGGTTCGCCGGATCGTGACGCTTCGGCGAGGATCGCGAGCCTCGCCGAAGCATCGCGACCTCGCCGTTCGTCGCGACGCTAAAGCGTCGCGATGCCAACGCCGAAGCGTCGCGACGAACGGCGAGGTCGCGACGCTTCGGTGGCGACGCACAGGCGTCGCGATCGCGAGCCCGGCGTCGCGATCGCGAGCCCGGCGTCGCGATGGCGACGCACAGGCTCGCGATGGCGAGCCCGGCGTCGCGATGGCGACGCACAGGCCTCGCGATCGCGAGCCCGGCGTCGCGATGGCGACGCCCAGGCTCGCGATCACGAGCCCGGCGTCGCGATGGCGACGCACAGGCGTCGCGATCGCGACGCCCAGGCTCGCCATCGCGACGCCCGCGACGCCTGGGCGTCGCCATCGCGAGCCCCGGCGGGCGACGCCTGGTCGCGACCGGCGATGGCGAGCCAAGGCGACCACTGATCTCTTGGGTTTTTTTTTTTTTTTTTTTTTTTGGACGAAAATGAAACTGGTATTGAAATGTTTTGGGGCAGGCTGGGTATTGGAATGAGGCTTTTAAAGTTTTTAGTGACGAATTTCAGTTTCGTCACTAAAGACCCAGGCTTTGTTAAGATTTTTAGAGACGAAATTCATACTTCGTCGCTAAATCATACTTTTAGTGACGAATTGTGATTTCGTCACTAAAAATATAAAAGTGTAAAACTATTATTATTTTTAGTGACGAAATGAATTTCGTCTCTAAATCATACTTTTAGTGACGAATTGTGATTTCGTCACTAAAAACATATAAGTGCAAAACTATTATTATTTTTAGTGACGAAATATTTCGTCACTAAAAATTTCAACTTTTAGTGACGAAATATTTCGTCACTATAGATTAATTAAAGTTGCGCCAAAATTTCCCTCTATTGGCGCCCATTTTTCAGATAACAATAGCGACGAAATTCATTTTTCGTCACTAAAAGTTGAAATTTTTTTCATTATTAGTGACGAAATTCATATTTCGTCACTAAAGCTGTATTTTTAGTGACGAAAAATATTTCCTCACTAATTTTCGTCACTGAAAATACATTTTGTTGTAGTGATAGAGACAACTATTTTTTCTCAATTTATTATTATTTTAATTTTTGTAAACCTTGCCCTTGTGCAAATCAAGAGCAATGATCGGTGATTCCCAATAAAGATAAATCACTTGTTATGAGTGTCAACGTGTAGGTGATGACTTGTTTTTTTTTTTTTTTTTTTTTTTAATAGTACATATGTATGTTTTAAAGGTCATTTGGACTCTCAAAATAATCTTTAAACCTCACCTATGTTAGAGGTATATTAGAGATATTATCTCAATGTAATAGACCCAATCTCACTCCTACTTGTACCAGTAGTTTAGGGTTTAGTCGCCTATATATACTCATGTTAGGGTTCATTGTAATACAGGTTATTGTACTACACTCTTATTCAATAAAGATGTAGCCTTTAAGGGATTCCTCCATGAATGTAAGCCGACAAGACTGAACCACGTAAGTTTCGTGTTCTTAGTGTTCCTATTATATGCCTCCCATTTTGCATCCACTCTAGTATATACAACATGATATAACACATCGCGTTGCTAATATATATAACATGATATCAGAGCCAAACTTCATTCTTGGCATTAAACAACTATCTCTACATAGCAAAGAAGTTTCCCATGTGCTCAACATAGATCCACCACAGTGACATTGCTTGCCCACAAATCTAGGCTACACGGCTTCACACAGCTCCCATAAAATTACCGTTGTTGTCTCGCTGCCATGTCTTCGATCTTTCGAGCATGTCGTGTCTCCCTTTTTAGATCTGTGCAAATCAAGCCTTCGCTTGATGAAACCAATCCCACAAATGTGTTCCTTGGCCTCTCGTGAGGAAAATTAAGAAATCTATTCACTCAAAGTCTAGCCATGCGCCTCCACGCGCCACAGTTAGCACTAAAAATCTCCCACGCGCCTCCTGAAAATCTGGCCTCGCCTCCACGTGTGAAAGATAAGGCACAAGCTGCCACTCCTCGGAAAACCTCTAATGACGTCATCCCAATGTCATATGATGATGTCATCACTTCATATCATCAGGCATGCAAGCACGTCCATGTCAACCCTAGTCCATGTCAGCGCCACGTCATTAGGATGAGTTAGCAGCTCTGTAGCCCTATCTGTGACTCGATCCGGAAAACCCAAAACCAACCCAAACCATGTTGTCATTGACTTTTACCCTTGATCCATTGATTTTGACTTTTGCGTTAACCTTTGACCAAAAGTCAAAATTTTCGAATGGGCCTATCTTGCTTAGTTTTTCATGTAGATTCTGATTTCGAACTCCGTTTTTTCATTTGAAACTCTAAAATTGGTCAATTGACATATTCTTCACTGTGGTTTCTTTAAGGACATTTTTCATGGCATCTCCAAGTGATCTTCTCATGTTTACCCAACCTCAAGCCTTCATCAAGCTTCTGCCTTGAGTTTAAGAGAAGGTGTTAGAGATATATTAAAGATATTAACTCGATGTAATAGGACCAAGCCCACTCCTGCTTGTACTAGTAGTTTAGCGTTTAGTCGCTTATATATACTCATGTTAGTGTTTATTGTAACACATGTTATTGTACTACACTTTTATATAATAAAGATGTAGCCCTTAAGAGCTTCTTCTGTGGATGTA
This sequence comes from Castanopsis chinensis, assembly GCA_032878915.1. Classification (NCBI taxonomy): domain Eukaryota; kingdom Viridiplantae; phylum Streptophyta; class Magnoliopsida; order Fagales; family Fagaceae; genus Castanopsis; species Castanopsis chinensis. The sequence continues at coordinate 1,009,302 of JAVQMG010000073.1, forward strand.
GGCCGACAAGGCTCAATCACGTAACTCTCATGTTCCTGGTGTTCATGTTCTTGGTGTTCCTATTTTATGCTTCCTCTTCCACATCCACTTTAGCATATATAACATGGTATAACACATTGCGTTGCTAATGTATTTAACAATTTGGACACTAGGAAAAAAAAATATAATAGTGATTTACAAATTAATGGCCATTAACAATTGTTGCTAACTTATTCGTTTAAATCTGAGATAAAAAGTGATTTTAAGGAAATAAATCAGGTTGAAAGGTATAAGACCAAGTGAAGTGGGTGCAATATTACTTGTCTTTTAATTAATCTTGTCTTGCAATATTAATCGTTTGCATATAAATGATGGATTGGCCTAGTTTGAAAGCATGAGGTGCAAGTGCAAAACCTTTCTTTGAAAAAATCTCATATTGCATTATATGTTTGAAAGGAATAGTTAAAACTTTTGATTGGAATATTAAACAGGGCAGTGTATGAAAAATAAAAGAAGCCGATCTTATATCTAAGTCATTAAGTTGTTTTGACAAGAAATTTTTAATACTAAGAGTCTTAACTTACTAGTTACTACCATTTCTGGCCTCCTTGTGAAAATAAACGTGTTTACAAATGTATTTTCCCTGGTTTTAACAATTAAGAGCACTAGCATTAACTTGTGCAAATAGTATAAGGGCAAAATTTTACTTAATCAACCCTAAAAATTACCCACATTAGTTTTTGCATTCATTGTGCATTATGCATTGTTGCTACAGTAATTTAGGATGGCTCTGTTGTTGTGCATTTTAATTTTTCTTCATTTCTTCATTTTTATATATATTTCTCAAAATTTCATCTCTCTCCCTCTTCCCCTCTTGTTTGATTTCATTGTCTCATAGACTAATCCACCCACCACCACCCAACCACTGCCACCACAACCCATTAGAAATCATGATCGATCCATCAATGGAAAACCCAAATCAAACCTAATGGAAGCTCAAACCCATCAACCCAAACCCAACACACACACACACACACACACGAGCACACACAGAGTTTTCTTTGGGTCTCCGATTCTCTAACAAGTGTGATAGAGAGAGATATGATATTTTTTAAAATGTGATTAAGTAAAATAGTAAAAGTAGGATCTTAAAATAAAATAAAGATTTGTTTGCATGAATTGATGATGCGAAAGCTCTAAGCAAATTGGAAGTACTAAAATTGTATGGATACTTGGTATAAAATTAGAATAATTTTACAATCTAATTTAAAAAAGTGTAACACAAAATTAAAGCTGAATTGTTGAACTTTCACTTTAATTATGTATAGATTAATAATATCGTTTCCAATATGTTATCATGGGCTAGATAAACCACATTCCACAATTTATTATCACAAATATGTTAAAATACTAGATGGAGAAAAGATAAAATTGCTAAAATGAACAACGAAATTTGTAGGCTTATTCTGAAGATGGTTGTTTTCACTAAAACAGTTAAAGTCGACTTCATAAATAGATTTTGTAACGCCTGTTAGTTGCACGCATATGTGTCCTAGATTGTTACCAAGAAAACCATAAATTTTGCGTTCGGAATCAGATGCAAGGCAGAGCCAGGGTTATCGATGGGTCCAACTGCCTTCCAGTTTCTCCCCTCCTCCCACCTTAATTTCTTTTTCTTTTCTTTTCTTTTCTTTTTTTTTTTCTTGAAGGGTAGTTCTTATTTTATATAGTAATTAATACGTTATTATTTCTTTTATATGGAAAATCTTTATTGCTTTATTATCAATATCTTTTAAAGGTTCGAAACTTATAAAAGGGAAAAAAAGGGTAAAAAAAATCAAGAAGCAATAACTTTACACTTCATTTGTTTTGCTTTAGTTTTTATTTTTTTTTTATTTTTTTTTACGAAAATATATATTTTAGCATTTTATAGTATTTATTTCATTGTAAAATTTGAATAAAGCTATGTTTTCCGTTGACTGTAAATGTTTTTGTAAGTATTATAAAACGTTTTTCCTTTTAAATTTTGATAAAGCGTTTTAAAGAAACACACATCGCTCTCCTCCCTTCCTCCATTTGGTGGCTGGGTCACCACTTGCCAGTGCTGGAGGTCTGTTTGTTGGAGTTACCGGTCATTGAACTTCCACGAGGTTTTTGCTTGAAAATTTTACATTTCACACAAAACACTTGAAAATTTTTATTGAAAATTTTTTATATTTTAAATATTTTACATTTGAAAATGTTTTCCACCGACAAAACAAATAGAGTGTATTTTTCTTTTCATGTATATTACAGTTCAAAAGTGATAAAAATATTAATAAATGAAGTAACAAATTCTAAATGTAATTGTTTGTTCTTTTCATGTAAATTTGTGTGTAGAAAATAAGATATAAGAATGATTACATAGTGTGGGAGAACGAGAGTTCGGCCCATGCAAAGCCCAAGCAAAGAATTGTTAGCTCATGCAAGGTCTAGCCTAGACATAATAAGCACCAATTTGAAATACCCAAGGGCCAATGTATATATCCTCGATGACTAGATTTGAATAAGTCTTGATCCCCCTCCCCCCCCCCTCCCACGGAGGAGGGAAAGTACTGCCTTAGGAGAGTTTGCCAGCTAAGCACAAAATTTGGCATCAAGTACAAGTTACTAGAAAATCATTTCAACAGCAGAGTTGTAGATTCCATTCTTGACACACGACTAGACATGCTAGAACAGTAGCTTAGACCCAAAAAGCCATTAAGGCCCCACGTGTGTTACACAGAATATTTTCCCATCATGACAGATCCACTAATGGAAGGGTATAAAAATGAAGGAAGGGCTCAATGTTAAGAGTGGGAACATTAATTCAAGGAGAGAAATGCTAGAGAAAGGAGAGAAACTAGAAAATAGTACTTGGGAAATGTGATCCAGTTCGAGACACCCAAGGGGCACCTTGATTGTTTGATATTCTCCTCGAACACTAGTCAAATTTCTAGCATATAACCATTGCATAACCATTTTAAACTATCATTCATTAGCGAAATTATTTTTTGGGATTTTCCATCGTGGGCTAAACCTAGAATAAAATATAGATTAATTAGGGGTTCAGGCCCAATAAGCCCAAAGTCGTTGAGAATTCACCTCTTCACATAATAAACTCAAAATTTTAGTGCTGCTTTGATGCTAACTATCAAGTTTCAAGGGTTTCTGTTTGTTCACTACACACATACATACAAATATATATATATATATGTGTGTGTGTGTGTGTGTGTGTGTGTGTGTGTGTGGTCATCGAATACTACTTAGGTGATAGTATTTGGGTTGCTAATTAATTTCTATGTGGGCTATATTACAATCCTACCAAATGGGGCTCTAAACTTAGCCTAGTTTGTCGTCTCCAAGCCTTAATCCAAGACCCTCTCTCTTTGGTTTCCCTCAGTTCCCCATTGTTTCCCTCTCTGTATCTCACTTCTCCTCCTAGATTTTTCAACCCCTCAGCCTTTACCCTCTTCTCCCTTTTATAGTCTCTTGTTAGTGGGGTGATCATTATTATTTTCCTACTTCACACGTATTCCATGTTCACTAGAATCCTCAGGGATTCTCACGTCTCACCCCAACCTCCCTTGTCACTAGTCAGTGTTTTAGCTGACCACTTAAGACAACCTGAGTGGTTGTCCCCTTGACCCCTCATCCCATCTTTAGAATTGGGCCCACTGTGATAAGGCCCAGAATTAAATCCCCCCCTATGTACCAATTAAGTTTACCTCCTCTAATGGGCCCTAGGGTCTTATGTTGGGTTTTGGTTAGGTGGGCTAACACGGGGCTTCTAGGCCCATCCCCCCACAATATATATATATATATATATATATATATATATTTAAAGTCACAATTTGATTATTTTATAAGTTTGTATTAACTAGAATATTATAATTCACATAAATTGTGCCTACTTAAAAAAAATACCATATAATAACTCAATTATGTGTAAAAAACTCTGCATATAAGAACAAATGTTACTTCCTCCAAAAATCAAATCTTGACTATATCACCATGCATGAGCTATACAACAACCGAATTAGTGGCATTCCAATTATTACATCTCAAGAATGTCTTTACAAAGAATAGAATACGGAAGAAATGACGGGAAAAATCCCATCTATTGTAGATAGGGGTAAGACAATGATAGTTGGAATAAATATTATCTATTCTATTACGAGTGATTCATTTCTTGTTTAGTTTACCATACGTCCTTTAAAAAAAAATACTAAAGTTCAAGAAAATAAAAGATGAAAGAAGATGAAAAGAAACAGTTGATGAAGAATAAAATAAAATACTAAAAGTGAGACCAATAATTTTTATTCGTGGTATTTATATCAAGATTCCAATCAAACCAAAGCTAAGAATTAATTGAAAGACAGTCAATGAAGGCAATGCTTAATATGAATTGAAAATCCCTCCAACTATTATAAAGTTTGTGAGAGGTAAAACCTTAAATATTGACATAAATTTCAACAAATAACTGATGGCATTGAAGATTTAGGATAAGAAGATGATTTCGGAATGCTAATAGTAAAAGAGTAAATAAATATATAGACAAAGGAACCTGAACAGGAAATGTTATGAAAGCCTACCTCACTTATTAATTTGTGTAGCAGAAGAATCCTTGAACTCGTAAGTACAAACTATCAACAACTGATGAGATATAGGGTTCTCTCGCAGCGATCAAACTAAGCCATGAAAGGATATATATATATATATATATATATATATATATATATATATATACACACACAAAATAGGACAAAGTTTCAAAAACTTGTAAAGAAAATTATTATTATTATTTTTTGTCCCTCACGTTACTCGTACATAAATGGAAATTGGCTCGGATAGCTTCTTTATTAAATGAAATGAATATCTACTTTATTGTACAGCACCGAACAATAGATGGATTGTGTATAAAGAAAATAACCTCTTCAAACTTCAAAGACTTGTGCGAGGCTGGAGCATCCAGTACTGCAAGCCCCACCAAGATTACGGAGCCAAAAGATTAGCTTATTCACTTCCTTCCTATTTAACTCTCACGTTAACACGGCCAATTTTTTCGGAATAAAAAACTATCACATTAACACTCAAGAACCCGGAATAAGCTGTGGGGAGTACTACACTCAACCTAGAAAGGTCTTCTCTCTTTTGGAAAACTCATCACACATACTAAAGAATGCCTTATCTCACAAGATAAGTTAAGCTCATGAGTCTTATCTCAAACTCTTTGAGATCCAGTAAATATACTCTCACTCATACGTCTTTTTCTTTCCACTATGACATGTCTTCCCACCAAGTCCTCAAAAGACCTCTTACTTAGCTAGAAACAAGTTTTATCAATCTGCATATGAGTTAATTTCCTTTTATTATTACGCGGACAAGATTAAGGGCTTCTTTTAACACCGCCTGTAGGCCTATTTAGATGCAATTTCTTCTAGGTCAAAGATTCCGTTTATCATCAGTCGCGAGGCTTGCCACTATATTGATAGAATTTGACTTTATAATTATACTTTCTAAGGCACCTGAACCCAAAACTAAACTACTCAATTTAAGTTACTAAGTAAAGAATCTGTCTCATAAACTTTTACTACTTTTTATTGATATCAAGTGGCTAATTATTAATTATGAAGCGGAAAGAAAACTCTCTAATAAATAAATGGTAAAGGAGAGAGAGAGAGAGGGAGAGAGGAGAGAGGAGAGAGAAGAAAAGAATCAGTAACTAACTAACAGACATTATGCTTGTTTACAGGAACCAATAGGAATTAGACACGTTGCTGCTGATGTGGAAACGATTATTAGTGAACCTTTACTGAAGGCAGACGTGTGCTTGTTTTAATCTCAACGCTATATACAACTGCTAATTACAAAGTCATATTTTCTCTATTTTTTACCAAAATATTTATAATTTCTATTTAAAGGTCCCCAGTATGTGTTCAAGACCCCATCAAGTCCTTAAACCTATTATGGACTCGTCTCTTTCAAATCTTAGTTCACTCAAGTTATACACACACCATTGTGATATTTTTTTTTAATGTTAAGTAAAATATTTTTTATTCATTAAAGAATATTATTTCAGATACACAATATCTGCGTCAAACTACTCTTAAAGACCTAACAATCAAAAGATCTTAAAAAAAAAAAAAAAAATTCTAAAAAAGGCAACATAGGGATACTGCACAAAATATAAGCCAAAACCTTGGCACGTTCACATGCACATATTGGGAATATTGTTATTGAGTCGTCTCAATCTTCTTTTGATGAGATAAAGTCTGCAGGCTCCTATATGTGCTCTGCCCAAATATTTGCTGTCGGGAGAACCAAAATTCAACTCCTTACAACCACTTTACAGATAGGCCATGGGGTACAATATCGAATGACATAAAAGATTTGAGGTGACATGGCACAATGTGCGGTCCAACATCTTCCTTTAATCTTGGACCAAATTGATGAAGAAGAAATAATTTATGACGTGTTGCAGGTAATTGTACGAGAATTCGTAGATAAAGCAGAATGCTAGGATTTTAGTGTTGAGAAGATTCTTAAATTCCTATTCAACCACTGTGAAAGTGATGAAAGGTGTGTTTGTAATGTTGTAGTCGAGTGTCTTGGGAAAATTGAACTTGTTGAACCTTCAAAACCTATTCTAGAACTCAAGGTATGTTTGTTTTATTTTGCCCACTTCTCAAGCTTTTGATGAATACTTTATTTTTACATTTGATGGGGGTTTGTATGTTTCTTTTATACTCTTAATTTCCTAGAGGTACGAACAACCAGTCCAACTGCATTCACGGGAGTTATAGTTGTCATTGCTGTAAAATATTCTATAATTGAGAGGCCTGAGTGATAGGCCACAAATGCGTTGACCCCTTGCGATTAATTAAATTGATTAATTAGTTAAATTATTAATTAATCAAGTTAACATGCAAATTGCATGACAGCACAAACAAATCACCAATAAACTAAAGTATGCAGCGAAAATAAAATTGACACGATGATTTGTTTACGAATAGGGAAAACCTAACGACAAAAACCCTACCAGGTGATTATAAGGTCACCACTCCTGAAACTCCACTATTATCACAACAAGCGGTTACAAGTAAAGGAATCCCAATACCTTACTAACCTACAGTTGAACCCTTACCCCAATATCCAATTGGACTTGTTCTGTAGTGACAGTTTCTCCTTTTGATGCACGGATCCCAGTTTGCGACTTCAATTCACCAACTAGAAAGAGTTGTTGGCTGTAAAGTTCTTCAATTTATCCACACGATGAAGATCAAGAAGATACTTGGTTACAAAATCCTACGGTGCACATTACATAGCAACTTCTTTACAAGAGAGACGACCTAAGGCATGAACTTTGTCTCGGATCACAAATACTTTGAACAAGGATTTTTCAATGCTTGTGTACTTGTGCACTTGTGCCTCCTTAGACGGCCCTTAAAATAACCATTTTATATGTCTAGGGTTAAGAGAAAAGAAGTCCTAAAGACACATTCATAGATTGGAATCAAAATAGAACTTCGAATCTATTTTCTATAAATCTCGACAGATAGAGGTGTCGAGGATCTGTCGAGAAGCTGTTGAGCCTCGGGGCAAAAACAGCTTCTTAAAGCTTGATAAATGCATGTGTCGAGACTAGGTGTTGAGCTTTAGTAACTTGCACTTTTCAGCTTGTTTCTTGGACAGATTTGATGATTTCAATACTTGAACTTAAAACACAGTTTCTTGAAGCGTTAAATACATCCTAATTCTACCTAATTACAAGTAAAGTGCATTTTGTCAAAAGATAAGCCAATTATATAAAATAATAACATGTGTTTAAAACCACTTGAACCACATATGTACTAACACTGAGAAGATAGACAAGATTATATACCTTGGCATCACACATTCCAGAATTATTGCCACTTCTTTATGATCAGACAACTGTTAGGGTAACTTCAGATTTTGACATTGTTCATGTTAAATGAATCTTTTCTGTAATCTGAAGTAGTATGTTATTGATAATGCCTGTGCATATGATTTGGTGTAAATGATTTTATTTATTATTGACTTGTTAGCTGTTCATTGTCTTAATATTTGGAACTTATTTGGTGCAGTTAGTACACATCTTCATTCCATTAAAATGCTTTGGCTATACTGATGTTTTAATTCGCTGAACTGCAGTACTTCCATTTTATTGTGATTTATTATTCGACTTTCATTGTAGACCTATGACTGAACGTATTAATGTGGCTTGGACATTTCGTTCCTTTTTTATTTTTATTTTTATTTCCAATTAGTCCGTGCTCCTCTCCCTTTCTTGCTTACTCTTGTTTGTATCTTTATCTATTGCTCACCAGTGATATATTGATGTATTGACATGATGTTCTATTTTTTAAATTTCTGGTTCAGCAAGAATTAGTAAGGACAGTTGATCTTGGTCCTTTCAAGCACATTGTGGATGATGGACTTGAGTTGAGAAAGGCTGCTTTTGAATGTGTGGACACATTGCTCGATAGTTGTCTTGACCAAGTGCATCCTCCATCTTTTATTGTTCCATACCTGAAATCCGGTCTGGATGGTGAGTTGATTTTTTTTTGTCCTGCCTATACTTTTTTATTCTCACTTACTGTGCCTTTCATATTTAGTTATTTCTAGCGCTTTTAGATTTTATCTTTCAAATTAAATGTTGTGAATGGTAACTTAATGGTGTTCATGGTTTTTGTTGCTTCCACAATTAATTTGGATTCTCTTTTAGATCATTATGATGTCAAAATGCCTTGCCACCTTATCCTTTCAAAACTTGCACGGATAAGTGTCCATCTGTTGTATTGGCAGGTTAGTGACTTCATTGATTTTGCTTCACTAGGATTTAGCCGAGCTTCGGACATTCTATCTAATGTTAGTTTTGTACTCTTTTAGTGTTGGATTCATTGGTGGATCCTATGCAGAAGATGATTAATTTTAAGCCAAAGCAAGATCCTGTCAAGCAAGTGGTTGATCGTAATGAAGACATGATTCGCAGTGCTCTTAGAGCAATTGCATCCTTGAATCGCATGAGGTTTAGTTCTTTACTTTATCGGGTCGCTTTATTTGGTGTCCTATTTTTTTGTGGTTTTCATATCCATTTCTAATTTTTCAGGTAGTTTAACCTCTTATCATGATTAGGTAATACTATCCTTTATTTTAAAGATTGGGGGTGGTCATAGAGACCATGTGAACTGGAATCTTGTTCACACTCAGCTTTGTAGGCCAAAATTCTAAGCCTAAGGAGGAAAGGGTTGTTTAATCAATATATTTGCCTTAATTGATCCCTTTCACAGAGTGCTGATTTGTTTGTAATTTTCACACTGCTTGAATTAAGATTTCTACTATATAGACAAGTTTAGAGACACTACGAAAAAAAAGATTCTATAGCCGCGTTTTCAAAACGTGGCTATATCTCAAAAAAAGTGGCTATAGGACAATTTGGTCTATAGCCGTGTGTTAGAAACATGGCCTAAAATGCGTAACTATAGCCTTGAAGGGGTCTATAGCCACACTTTCCTAACCGCGGCTATAGCCAGGACCAATGGCTGCGTTTCTATAGTTGTGGCTATAGTCAGGACCAATGACCACGCTTTTATAAACGTGGCCATAGAACATACTGTAGCCACAGTTTGTAAACTGCGGCTATAGCCCCGTTCTATAGCCACGTTTTAAACGTGGCTATAGGCTAATTGTTGATTGCGGGGAAGAAATATTAGCTGCGTTCAAAACACGGCCATATTTGTAAGCTAAAGCCGTGTTTTTGAAAACGCGGCCTCAGCTCACTAATGTGGCCGCGTTTTAAACGTAGCTATAACCCCTGATTACTTTTTTTATTTTGTCTATAGCCGCGTTTTTAAAATGCGGCTATAGACTTTTTTTTTTTTTTTTTTTTTTTCAGGCCAAATGGCAAATGCATTTTATAAACGCTACTATAAATTTTACAAACGCTACTATAAAATACCTGTCACACACACAATTCCAACTTCTTATTCCTACAAAATTCCAACTTCTTGCATACAACAAAATAACAAGTCGGAATTTCTAAGAAATACGAAGCTAGAATTTTGTCAAACCTGTCACAATCTCAATCAAGCTTCAAGGATGCATTTGACACAATACAGTAACAAAATTGAGGAAAGTTTAGGGTCCATTTAACACAAAAAAGTTGCAACAAGCATCAATATAAGATAATTTAAGCATCCTCAACTACAAACATAATGGCAGCAGTGGTACCCTTGTCTACAAGTGGGTACCTTCCCATCTCCAAGCTCTTGTCTACAAGTGGGTACCCTTGTTTTACAGGTAGAACACAGTTTATGTCCATAATGGCATTACAAAAATATAATGGCAGCAATTAGCTATTTCAACAACTTCAGTCGGAAACAAACTCATCAAAAGCTATACAAAACCAGAAAGTATAAATTTCATATCATTCCCTATGCATGTATCTTCCTAGACAACTCAACAAGTATAAACTTCTTTTGAATAAACTTAGCAAGGCCACTCAAAAGCAATACAAATTGCTTTTACCATAGGTCAAATTCTTCCTAAACAACACCAAAAACAATTCTTTTACAAGTGCCGACATACTTGCAACTTGTCATTGTATTTAATGATCCTAGTGCACTCCAAAAGCTTGTCAGCAAAGACTCGACTTGTCATTATCAACATGAGCGATAATGGAAACTTTCCTATCCAACAAAATCACACAAATGAAACCAGCAAAAAGTATTAAAATAACAACAAAGAAAAAAAACAAAACCAAAAATCTAGAAACGGTATTTAGTAAGTTTCAAACTTATAGTGAGAACAATGCATGGCTTCGTCGTTCTTCTATGTTGTTAAATCATCAATGTAGCTGTCTACATATAGAAGAGATACAACTACAAGGTTTTTTGTGCACAAAAAATATTGTCAATCAATTTATGGCATGATTGACCTGTGTCCATATCAACATGTGTATAATATCAAAATAATAATAATGTCTAGAATATTCCTTCATGAACAGGCAAAAAGTAATACAATATACAATCACAAAATATCCACGAAGAGTCCTCATTTAGATGTAGTGCTAGCTTGAAGAAAGATTAGTAAGCTCTCCAAATTTGTCTTTGTTCCAGGAAGAAAGATTAGTAAGCTCTCCAAATCTGTCTACCTTCTTTACTGCAGAAAGCTCTTCCTTTACCAGGCTTTCAGTTTTCTTATCAGCAGCTTCTAACCCTCTGACTTTTGGTTCTAGTCTAAATACCTTGACAAATGCAAACATACATTATGAGTCAATAATTACATACTACATAGATGCAAGAAACAACTAAATAGTAAAGAAAATATACAAGTAAATTCCCATCCATAACCAATTAGCAAATATATGAATTTCCTGAACAACAATAAGTAAAATTTTCCACACTTCATCAACAACCAAAAAAATAAAGTACATTCTCCACACTTTTTCAGCAACCAAACAACAATACACAAATGAAATTTCCACATTCAAGCAGTTACTCAAACAATAAAAAATAAGAAATTTCAACACTTTCTCGTTAACCAAACAGCTAAACTTTCACACATTTCATCAGCAGCCCAACAATAAAGAACTACACATTCGACAACCCATCAGCCACCAAACAGCACATAACCAAATGAGCAAACTTATCCCATATTTTCAAAGCAAACGGTAAAAAAAAAAAAAAAAAAAAAAAAAAAAAAAAAAAACCCCAAATTTTCAAACTTTCTAAGCAAATCAAATAGAAAATTCCACCTTGTCAAAGGCAACAGGGACAATCTTCAAGCTCTAGGACTCTTTATCAAACACCCCAAGTGCATAACTATAGTGGTGGCCACTAGTGGACTCACCAGAATGTTTAACTTCTTTTGTTCAATACACAATCAAAAATAGAGATTACCAAAGAAAATAGAAAACATATAGTGAGTGAAAGATGGTTGTTCTTTGTAATGATGGTGTACGTGTTGCTTTGGGGGAATGAGTGATAACAAAGAAAGTGAGTGTAGAGAGAGAGAGAGAGAGAGAGAGAGAAATATGAGTGTGCTTGCTTTTTACTTTCTTCGTATATGAGAAATTACTATTTACTTTATGAACACTGTAAACTCCAATTTTCTTTCCAAACCTAAGATTTTCTCAACAACCAAACAGTAAACTAAAGAATAAATATTGTGCTTCCATCAATATGCTTTTGCTTATTATAAAATTGAGTAAGACATTGAATTTGTGCATAGAAAAACCTGGTGCCATAGACCCTAGGTCCAAAAAAGAAGACCTAAAAAAATTAAATCAAAACAAGCAGATCCTATTCAACAAAAATAGCACTTAAACAAGAAAATCCAAATTTAAACAAACAAAAAAAAATGATTTTTATAACAAAACCTTGAGTCCACAACAAAACCCATTACGAACAAAAAGGAAAAGAAAATCGGAACCTTTAAAATCATTGAACTTTCAAGAAAATTAAAGCAACAAAGAAAAAGAAGAGAATAGAGAAACAAACATGAGTCGGAGGATTAGAAATCTCGTACTTGAATCAGAGATTGAAGATGGATGGTAAGGGCTTGAGATCGAAGATGGAGGGTGAGGGTTGAGATTGGAGATGGAGGGTGAGGGTTGAGATCGGATGGAGGGTGAGGACTTGAGGGATGGAGGCTGATGATGTATGATGGGAAAAAAGTGGTAAATTTTTTACTATACTATTTATACAAAGCCTAAAGTCGTGTTTTTAACATGCAGCTATAGGAAAAATCTGAAGCCATGTTTAAGAAATGCAGCCCTATCCCAAACTAAAGCCGCGTTTTAAACACGCGGCTTTAGACTAAATTTAAAGCCGTGTCTATAAAATGCGGCTTTAGGCAAGCTGGAGTTGGGGTTTTTTACACGAGGCCATGGTTAAGATTAAAAAAAAAAATTGGAAGGTCATATAGCTCCACCCCCAAAAATGCGGCTATACACAATAAAAACGCAGCTCTAGACATGGGCTATAGCTAGATGTATAAAACGTGGCTCAAATGAATAACTTAAGCAGCGTTTTTAAAAAACACAACTTTATCCCTTCTGTAGCCGCGTTTTTAGAAACGCGGCCTAAATATGCGACCTAAGACCCGCATGATTTCTAGTGAGAAAAGCTTTTTTGAAATAAAGCTCAAGAATATCCTTTATTGATAACTTGGACCTATGAAAGTGATGGTCATGCCATCATATAACCAAATGATAGATGCATAGCTTATACATATTGTCTTCCCTCGGCCTTGTCGGTTATTTGTAAGGCAGATTATCCCCTTTGTTCTGCTTTTTTCCAATAATGCTTTGTTGTACATTTTTAGATTCCTGCAAACTAGATTGTTTAACCTAATTAATTAACCACGTGAATACTTAAGTTTATTATTTAGATCTAGGTTAAAACATGTTAGGTTTGTATGTTTTTAGACCCCTTAAAACACCAGTTGATTAACCTATTTATTTAGTCAAGTGATTACTTATATAAATTATTCAAATCTAGGTTAATACATACAAATCATATCATGTAAATAGTGCAGAAAAGTAAATAACACACGATATGATAACCAGGAAAACCAAACCCATAAAAAAATTGGGGAGGATTTAACCTAGCTATCCTCAAGGTAAAACAGGATCTACTATAAAAGAATTGAAGCTTTACAATAGCGACTTAAATGACTAACATCCTATTGCTACCTCGAGTAGAAAACTTACTACCACTATCACATTACAGTTTCGAGTGCATGAATTACTTCTTTCTTAGACCCATAGCATCCACAAGTGCATCACTTGTTTTTCTTTAAGCTCTTGAAACAGCAACTGAAGCAATCACCAAGCTCTCGACATTAATCTTGTTCTTGATAACCTTAAGTGTATATGAAGGTAAACACCTCTAGATTTCACAAGAGATTCATACACACAGCAATAACAACTACAAAAACGTGGCTAGGGTTTTTCTATTTATATGAGACATAAAACATAAAACCCTACACGTCAAACGGGCTTGGGCTCAGTTAGAAAAATTTGCACCAGTTTCGATCGATCGAGTCCAATTTTCGATCGATCGAGCCCAATTTTCGATCGATCGAGCCTTGCAAAAATTGAATAGTAATTTCTTGCAATTACTCGATTGCAACTTTACACAAACACATACTTTGAGTAGCCTAAATCTAGACTAAAAGTTTTGATTATGGTTTGCCAACATATACATATTGAAGTTCTAATACATTAGTTCCTAATTTCTTAAAACCTAACAAACTTCCCATTTGGCAATCCGTGACAAAACATATACCAAAACAAAAATGCTTAAAGTTACAAAACAGCCTATTACAAAATACCCAAAAACAATTCAACCGAACTACTATCTATCAGTTGCTAGTGTAGACAGCAACATGATTGAATCAATTTGTATATTCTTGTAACACTCAACAAACACATAAACCCACGTGTGGAAAAATACAAGTAAAAGCAAAATAAATTCTTGATTTCACAAAACAGAAAATAAAAGACATATATCATGAATAACCTCATAATATAAATCAATAATCAATGTAGCACATGTGAAACAAGAAACAATAAAAAACATAATGTCTCTCCTAACATATACAACCCATAAAAACAAATACATCATGAGCTAAAAAACATAAATACATCAAGAAGCACCTAGATACAATCTAAAGCTCCAAAGCTCAAAATCTCCCCCTATCTCCATTAATATGTACTCCTCATTTTTGTGACGAATTGCCAAAGCACAATCAAGGCGCATCATCATCAAAAGAAGTTGGTGGAGTAGATCATCGAATACTCGTCAAATTTGCACGCAGAGCCTGAAGCTCCGTGAGCACATCCACCAAAAGCTGTCCATGTGCCGCCTAAATGGTCATGACAGTATCTAATACACTCTGAATGGATGAATCATCCGAAGTAGTAGGTGGAGGATCAACTGCGGCAGTAGGATCAACAAACTCCTCAGCAGATGGATCACCAAATGGAGGAGTCCGAGATGTATCACCTGTAGAAGACTCTACACGAGGGCATTTAGAGTTAGCTTTCATCTGAGTCACTCTTTGCCTAAGAAATGTGGCACTTATGAGGGTGATGATATTAACAGGCTTGGATGCAGGAAAATCCTCTAAACCCAAATCTATCGAAATTTGATGAATGAAAATCAGAAAGAAAGGAGCATGAGACCTAGAACTACTCCTATGAACCTCAACCAAAGAATGAATGAAAAGAGATAGAAAACACATAGGAGCATTAGTCACAATGGCATACAAAAATGCACAACGCTCAATAGGAATGGTGTGCAAGTGAGAAATAGGCCAGATAGAATGACAAGAAATCTGGAATAATAAGTAATGAATCTCAGTAAGCTCATGTGAGGTCATACAAGGATCAGAACCCCACTAAATGGTAGTACCAGTGATGAGAGACATGATGTCATTCAGGGGAGGGGACATGTCATAAGAATAAACAGGTTGTTGTACCAAAGGCACACCAAGAGCAGAGGCCACTACCTGGGGAGTAATGACATACTCTTCTCCTTTTACCCAACTCTTCACAAACTAAATGTTGGATGAAGTGGAGTGAACAGGGAGGTTTGAATAGAACTCTCTGATCAGTACAGCCGAAGGAAGGTCATCTACATCTAAAAAAGGCAACCAACCCCTATGATCAAAACTTCTACGAATCTCAAGATCAACCTCATCTAAAAACACTTTACTCTCAGCCCACACCTTCCTATATATATTCAGTTTCTTAAAGGTTTCCTGATTTTTCGAGCTAAGGAACCTATCACTTTGGAAATCAGGGTAAAGGAGGAGGTGGTTTTCTTATTGGCTCTAGTTTTCCTAACCATGATGCTAAGGGAAGGAAAGGAAAGCCCAAAACAGAAACCTAAGAAAGAAAGATAAAGTAAACCAAGGGAAGACTGCATTAGACAAGGTTAGGAAGAAAACAACAATAGAAAAAATCATTCTATATGATGCATGAACTGAATGAACCAATGATGCATGCTCTAATGCATTGAAAACAGTTCAATTATACCTTAGAAACTAATAATTGGCTTGAACATAGAGTTTTAGTACAAAAACTCCAAATTTTGAAGAACCCAATTTCAAAAGATAACCCAAATTGATCAATTAACTATCATATTAGTTAGGAAACATCACACAATGAATTTATTATAGCCGAGGCTGCACCTTATGTTCTTTTTGTGCATGTGCTACACTTTCTCGAGCACAAAATCATATGATATGTACTAAGATGTTTACAATTGGCTAGTAAACAGTGGTGAGATGGTTATTCATGCCTTTCTCTTAGGATTTTTTAGTCCTTACAATTAATAGCATGTGACTTCAAAATTAAGATCATGTGATCAAAGACTATAAACAATTCCTACACAACATGCACAAAATAGTCAAAACTAGTAAAGTGCAATAAAGTAAACTCATCCAAGCTAAACAAAGGACATAACATGTTATGTAAAAATAATATGGCTAGCTTTGATTTTAAGTCCAAAGAAAATAATGCAAAACACATTTTTCCAATTTTTTTTTTTTTTTTTTTTTTGGAAAAAAAAAAAAAACAACCTAACATGAAATGCATGAATGTTATGCAATGCAAATCCTAAAAACAAAAAGAAACCAAAACAACAAAAGACGAATGGTCACAAAAAATAGAGAGATGAAGCACAAGGACCATGGAAGCCAAGGATGACTAAAGGCATAGAATTACACCATTTACTTGACGAAGCGTCTCAAACTTACGTCTATCAAGAGGTTTGGTGAAGATGTCAGCATTCTGACGTTCAGTAGGGATATATTCAAGAGCCACAATCTTTCTTTCAACCAGATCCCTAATAAAGTGATATCTAATCTCTATGTGCTTAGTCTTAGAGTGTTGAACAGGGTTCTTAGAGATATTGATTGCACTAGAATTATCACAATAGACAACCACGGTGTCTTGTTATATCCCATAATCACTCAAGAGCTTTTTCATCCAAAGAAGTTGTGAATAGCAACTTCTAGTAGCAATATATTTTGTTTCTACAGTAGACAGAGAGACAGAATTTTGCTTTTTACTCATCCAAGCAACAAGATTGGCCCCAACATAAAAACACCCACCAGTGGTGCTTAGTCTATCATCAGCATTACCAGCCCATTCTGAATCTAAGTATCTAGTAAGAGACAGATTTGACTCTTTGCTATAAAACAATCCATAATCACAAGTTCCACTAACATATTTTATGATTCTTTTAACAACATTCAAATGTGAAACTTTAGGATTAGATTGAAACCTAGAACATACACCAACATTGAAGGTAATATCAGAATGATTTGTAGTTAAATACAAAAGACAGTCAATCATGCCTTTATATAATGTAACATCAACAAACTCACCTGAACGATCATTGGTTAGCTTTACATTAGCAGCTATTGGTGTTCTAGCATGTGTAGCCTTTTCAAGTCCAAATCTTTTGACAAGATTTCTAGCATACTTTGCCTGGACGATATAGATTCCAGAATCCGTTTGCTTCACCTGCAATCCCAAGAGATAAGTTAGTTCACCAACCATACTCATTTCAAACATCTTCTTCATTTCATCTGCAAAAGATTGAGCACGAGAATCATTAGTAGCACAAAAAACAATATCATCAACATAAATTTGAGCTACTACAAAATAAATCTTATCCTTTCGTATGAAGAGAGTGGTATCTGCAAATCCTCTTTTGAATCCATGATCAGTGAGATATGTAGTTAACCTATCATACCGCACTCTAGGAGCTTGTTCTAAAACCATAGAGGGCTCTCTTCAGCTTGTAGACATCATCCGGTCAATGGAGATCAACAAAACCATTTAGGTGTTCAACATACACCTCCTCTTGCAACATCCCATTCAAGAATGCACTCTTGACATCCATTTGATACAACTTGAAATTCAAATGACTTGCTATAGCCAAAAGTATCCTAATGGATTCCAATCTTGCTACTGGTGCAAAAGTCTCATCAAAATCAATCACTTCCACTTGTGTGTTTCCTTGAGCAACAAGTCTTGATTTATTTCTAATGACAGTACCATTTTCATCCGACTTGTTCATAAAAATCCACTTAGTTCCAATCACATTTACTCCCTTTGGTCTAGGAACTAATTCCCACACATCACTTCGAACAAATTGATGAAGTTCTTCATGCATAGAATTAACCCAGTGAGCATCTTGAAGTGCTTCATCCACCTTTTCGGTTCAAATTGGGATAGATAGCATGAGTGAGTAATTACATTCAAAGCTTTGGATCTCAATCTCATATTATCATTCAAACTGCCCAATATGTTTATGACAGAGTGATTTAACTTTACTCTAGAAGAAGGACCTTTGACCATAGATGTGGAGGTACCTTTTGTTTAGTTGAAGAACCTGGCTTACTTTGTTCTTGTTGAGTTTCACGAACCGGTGTGGACAGTTCGGAATATGATGGTACTGAAATAGCATCATTCAACAATAGTAGCTCTTCATCACTATGCTTCCCAACATAATCATCAGGAATAGGGTCATTAACCTCCATAGTCTTTTCTTGAACCGAAGGAGTGTATTCTGAATGAGTTTCTGAGCATAGTTTATCATTGATCACCGCATTTGAAGACTCCATGATTTTTTTAGTTCTTAGATTTTATACTTTGTATGCTTTACTAGTAGAAGAGTAGCCCAGAAAGTATCCTTTGCCACTCTTTGCATCAAACTTTTCTAGGTTCTCCCTATGACGCAGAATATAACAATCACTGCCAAATATCTTGAAGTATTTGGGAACAAGCTTTTTTCCTCTCAAGAGTTCATAAGGAGTTTTCTTGGAATCAGGTCTGAAATACACCAGATTAAGTGTATGGCAAGCAGTGTTAACTGCTTCTCCCTAGAAGGACTTGGGCATCTCCTTATTATGTAGCATGACACGAGCCATCTCTTGAACAACCCTATTCTTCCATTCCACTATTCCATTTTGTTGTGGTGTCTTGGGTGATGAGAACTCTTGATGTGTGCCTTGATCATTGCAAAAGGTAGCCAATTTTGTATTTTCAAATTCTCTTCCATGATCACTTTTAATTCTGGCTATCACAGTACCTTTCTCAACTTGCAATTTCTTACACAAGTGTATCATCTTTTTAGGAGCCTCAGCTTTATCTCTCAAAAGCACAGCCCACATATATCTAGTGAAATCATCCACAACAACTAGCTATCCCTATCCGATGGACCCAGGTGAAAATGGGTTGTTGCCCTTTTTTCTTTTAAAAAAATATCCAGCAAAATGCCTCATATTTGAAACTATTTAGAGAGATGCCTCTGTTTTGAAACTCAATTTTCTAAAAATTGAGTTTTAATTTGAAACACGATTTTTGGACAATCGAGTTATAGCGAACTGAAAAATAAAATAAAAAAAAAATTTCCTGGGATTTGAGTTCCTTGAAAAAATTCAAGTGGAACTCGAGTTCAAGAAACAAAAAAAAAAAAAAAAATTTAAGTTCATGTTCACTATAGCTCGATGTTCCAAAAATCGAGTTATACATTTGAAACTTGATTTTTAGAAAATTTAATTTTAGAACAGGAGCATTTTGCTAGATATTTTAAAAAGAAATGGCAAAAGCCCATTTTCTCCTATGCACCCAATTTGCGTGTGGGATAGAAAAAATTGATTTAAAATGTACCTAACAAGTGCATCAAAATTTCAACAATAACTCTAAATTTCGTACTTCTGGTTAACACCATGTTCATGCAATCACACTTTTATCATTTGCGCCATCACATAATTGTAAGAAGACAAGCAAACAGTGTATGGACAAACTCTTGGTCCATAAGTAAATTCGCTATGTTTAGAATTATTGGAAAAAATTCCCTCGAAAGAAACAAAAAACGAAAATGTTCATGTGTAATCCATAGTTAATCGTTCCTAAGAGCTGTGTGTATTTACTTTTAGAACATAAAAAACAGAAACAAAAAAAGGTGTCCAAAAATTTAGACAGTAGCTCTTAATGTCCGAACAAACTCAATAAACAACCTCCGTAACACAATCCACAACATCAAAAAGCAATCCAAACATGATAAGATAAAGTTCTGTTACTTTCATGGCATTTATGTCAGTCACCTATCTTAGGTCGGATGCTTTTAGAGAGAGCTCAATGAATTTTTCTATCTTAGGTTCATTTATGGTCTCACCTAGGTTGAAAGTAGAGTACACTATGACATTGAGTTTAGCACAAAACTCTTAAAATGTCTCAACTTCAATCATGATTTCCTCAAACATAGAGGTGAGCATCTGTAGTTTTGCAGCTTTTCTAGGTTTCTTTCTTAAAACAAATTATTATTGTTCAATTTTATTTTTCCATTTAAAAATCAATAATGGGCATTTAAATTCAACTTTTCATTATTTTTTTCTTAAAAATAATTTTAAAATTTATTTTAGCACAATTATTGTTCAAATTTATTTTTCCAATTAAAAAATTGTGCATAAGGATCAAATTATTAATTATATTGTTATTGAAAGAATGTGTGTAAGAAAATTTTAAATAATTTAAATTTATATAGGGCGTTTATATGTTTATATACTTGAGGTTGGATTGTGTAAGGTTGGATTGTGTAAATTTATAGATAAGATCATAAAATATCAAATTATCCACTTCATAGTAACAATATATAATTTTTTTTTAAGACTATAAGTTTAGTGAATCCAAATTTTATAAGTTCATTAAAAAAAATTCTATCTAATTAACTCAAAGAATAAAATTTCAATTATATTTTAGTTATTAATTACTAGTATATGACAGGCCACAAACGCGTTGACCCCTTGTGATAATTTAGATTAATTAAATTAGCCCAGTTATTAATTAATCAAATTAACATGCAATCACGTGGCAGCACAAACAAATCACCAAACTAAGTTATGCAGCGGAAAATAAACAACACGGTGATTTGTTCACGAATAGGGAAAACCCTAAGGCAAAAACCCCACCGGGTGATTTAAGGTCACCACTCCCGAAACTCCACTATTATCACAACAAGCAGTTACAAGTAAGGAATCCCAGTACCTCACCAACCTACAGTTGAACTCTTACCCCAATACCCAATTGGACTTGTTTTGTAGTGACAATTTCTCCAGTTTAATGCACGGCTCCCAGTACGTGACTAACCAATGTGATGCGCGGATCCCAGTACGCGTCTTACTCCTTTTGCACGAATCCAAGTACGTGACTCACTCACCAACTTGAGGAAGAAAGAATGTTGGCTGCAAAGTTCTTCAAATCATCAGAGATGAACTAGGGCACGAACTTTGTCTCACAGATCACAATTTGCATGAGTAGAGAAGAAGCAACTTGTGTCTTGTGAATTCTGCTTGTTGCTCACTTTGACGGCCCTTAAAATAATCCTTTTATATGTCTAGGGTTAGAAGAAAAGAAGTCCCAAAGACACACACACGGATTGGACTTGAAACAGACTTGGAATTCTGTTTTCTTTAATTCTCGACAGATAGAGGTGTCGAGAGGTGTCGAGACAGCTGTCGAGGCTCGGGCTAAACAGCTTCTTTAAATCTCGATAGATGTATCTGTCGAGGTAGCTATCGAGCTTTAAAATCTTGCACTTCCTTGCTTGTATCTTGGACAGACTTTGACGGCTTCAACACTTAACCTTGAACCACTGTTTCTTGAAGTGTTTAACACATCCTAGATCTACCCAATTACAAGTAAAGTGCGTTTTGTCTAAGGATAAGCCAATTACATAAAATAGCGACATATGTTCACAAGCTTGAACAACTACATATGTCCTAATAATCTCCCCCTTTGGCAATCCGTGACAAAACCACAACATACAAATGACGATATGAGAGAAGTCATAAATCACTCAACTCATATTCACTTGTTACATACAATAAAATCTATCCTAACACAAACTCTTGAAAAACTTTGCAAGAAGAGAGTTTATGGCAAGAAGACTTTGACAACCTGTATTTCTGAAACACTTAAAAACAAAACACATCAAGGCATCTTTGTGTGAAACAGAAATAATAGATTGCATACAAGTAAAGAAACATGTGTATAAAGACAGAAAAGAAACAACACATGAAAGGTAGGTGAAAGAAAAACATACATCATCATATATATGAAGAATATAAGTACAAGGTATGTCAGAACATGATCAATGTATCTCTAAAAGATAAGAAAAGAAAAAAATACATAGATCACCTCACTATATCCCTCAATCCACACTCCCCCTAACAAAAATGTCCTATGCTAACACTCCCCCTAAGTATGACTACTCTCATACAAAACTACTCCCCCTTTTTGTCACGAGTGACAAAGGGTAGAGTGTCAAGTAGACATCTCATCCGATGAGTCAGCATCTCCATCATCATCATCGTCGGAAGCATCATCATCATCGCCATCATCATCAGCCTCGGTCTCAGTCGACACATGAGGTGGCGGAGGAGAAGCCTCTGATGCAAAGCCGCCCATGGTCGCCTGTCGCCTGGCGATGCGACCAACACAGACATTCACCTGATACAACTCTGTGGAGAGTGTATCGAGGCGAGCATCCATGCGCTGTAACTGCGCCATGATGTCGCTCAAAGTGACGTCGCTCGAAGAGGAAGAAGCAGACGCACGAGCTGATCTGGAGATGGTCGGACAAGTGGAAGGAGTGGCAGCATCCGGCTGTCGCGATCGAAACTGTGCCTCGCTACGTTTTACGGTAGCGGCGTCTATGGCAGACATGACATGGTAGTGATCGGACGGGGGAAAGGGAATAGAAAAATGACTCATGATCCTCGTGATAGCAGAAGGGAAAATGAGCTTATCACGGGTGGCCGTATCTCTATAGACATCTATGATAGAAAAGATGAAGTGAGAAGGAAAGTCTATAGAGAGATCCTCAAGGAGGGACAACAAGAACCGAGCACGAGGCTCTGTGATCGAGTTGTAGTGAGAGAGTGGGTGCAAAACAAAGGTCATCACCATGTTAAGGAATCTAGGACCTTTAGGAAAAGGTCGACATGGTGTGTACATGTGATCTCCCCAAAGGGTAGGACGTTCACAGAACGCCGAAATCATCTCGTCTTTGGACACAGTCCAGAGACGCTCACAGCTAGGGTGATCGGGATGATCCACCCTAGGGACATGGAGAACCTTAGAGACTAGCTCTGGGGTGACACAAAAGCGCGTACCTCTAACGCAAGAATAGAAAGAAGGTACTGACGAATCTATCCCGTGGATGTTGGAGTAAAACTCCTGAATCAACACGAGAGGAGATGTGACCGGGACGTCACACAGTGACTCCCAACCCCGAGTGTGAATGACATCGGGTAGGTCGGTGTCGGCAAAGTCTGCCAGGACTACGTGGCGTTCCGAATGAACACCGCGTTTAGAAAAGTTCTCCGAGAAGTCCTGACGGGCTTTCTCATCACGGAACCGGACAGAGAGAGGGGTAGAGTCAGAAGAAGACTGTCCCTTAGAACGCAGAGGGTTCAGGGACGGAACAGACTTACGTTTAGGAGCCATAGACACTACTAACGCAAACATAGAAGAGGGGGAAAGAAGAGACATGCAGAAAAGTCCCAAACAAATCAATATTGGCAGAAGGAAATATTGAAATGAAAAGAACGTATGCATGAAAATGCATGAGCATGTGACATGCAACTAAAAAAAACATCATGGGCTCAGCCCAATCCAAACCTAACAGCACACAATAGATTTGCACACATCTAAATGCATGAAAATACAATTAGAATGCTAATGTGATGCAATGTATGTGGTTTTGAAGATCAAAACTCGAAAACCAACCCAAAAATTTCATGAAAACCCCAACAATTTTGAAAAACTCCCAAAAATTTTTCAAAAACACAAACCTAGGGTTTTGAAACAATGCAATGCATGAAATGAAGGATAAAACGCTTACCAAATGATGAAGAACACGAAGAACCACTTGGGAAAGCCTTGAGAGAGGTTTGGAGGGAGAGGGAAAAGTTTTTGAGAGAGATCCGAGAGGTTTCGAGCGAGAGAGATCGAGAGAAATGAATTCAAAATCGCGAGGAGTCAACTTATAGCCTCTCAGTAATTCTCGACAGCTGCAGGTGTCGAGAGCTGTCGAGGTTGCTGTCGAGGTAAGCTGTCGAGAAATGTACGTGGACAGATGCAGCTATCGAGGAAGAAGAAATAAGCTAGAGGGAACCTCGATCGATCCAGAAGCTATCGAGGAGCTATCGAGCAAACAGAAAGTTTCTCGATCGATCCAGCTGCTATCGAGGTATCTGTCGAGACTGCGATAAGAAAGAGACTGAGGATCTCGACAGATAGCTATGTATCGAGAGGTATCGAGGAGGTGTTGAGATGCCTTTCAAAGCAGTTTTTCAAAAAGAGGAAAAACACAGACATGAATGCAATCATGCATGCAACTCAACCAAAGATACAACCAACACATTAAGCTCTCAAAATCATCTCTCAACAAGAAATATGATGCTCATATATCTCAAAACACGCACACACACACTAAACAAGTCTAACCAATTTTATATTTCAAAATCAAGTTAAGACAGTTCAGTGAACATACATTAAAGCATGTAAACCTTGTGATGGCCAAATCACATTGTACCTGCACATGTATCAAGAATAGCAAAGAGTATTGCGTGTCGTGTGTGAAAACATCGCAAGATTGCATAAGTGACTCAATGTTATGACGATTTGAGATATGAGAAAATCACTTTAACTCACACACAATCATAACTGTTTGATGGGGACTATCACCTTTGAGGTACATCCTATAACTCCCACATCTCCTAGAAAACACGCTTGCAACCATATTTTAAAGCATTTTGTTCTTTTTGCTTTTAATTTCTTTGCATATTTTCTTTTAACAAGCATATCATACATGGGCATACAATAGAAAGAAAAGAAACACCCAATGATGTTAAGCTTTTGACACTGCACTTTTGCTATGCCGAAGCATACAGGTGTCCTATGACATTGCACTTTTGCTATGCCGAAGCATACAGATGTCATTTTATGATTGGCGAGCAACAGTGGTGAGATGGTTATTTATGCTTTTCTCTTAGGATTTTCTAGTTCAACCCGTCAAAAAGAGTGACACGAGTGTTAAGAAGAAGAGATTACTTAACCTTACTCATCACACACAAAGAGCTACACAGCTCACTTGCTTAGTTGTGCAAAGGAGTGCTCATCTAAGCTACAGATGATACAAAGTTTAGAAAACTCTGTTTCATTGGCCATTACAAAAGTTCGCATGAACTAATGCACACAAACACACACTGTTTTTGTATTTTTCATTTTTCAATTTTTTTTTATTTTTATTAAAGAAGCAAAAATAAAACACAAAACTGAAAACACACAAACAAAAACATGTAAAGCAAAACAATGCATAAAACTAGACTGACTCAAAACAGTAAAGAAACACATAAGTAATGCAACACACAAAGAAAAAGAGAGAAGAAGAAGTGACTAAAATCACTTGGAACCCTTTGGCTTCCACACCTTGGAAAAACCTTTCCTTTTGGTTGACTCTTGAACCGGTGAAGAGGGAGAAGAATATGAACCGTTCAAGTTCGAAAGGAACATGAGGGCTTTAAGAATGTCTCCAAGAGGAGCGAGAGAAGACTGAAGCTGATTCTGGCTCCCAGATGCTATTTCGCCATTGCTCTTTTGAGTGGCAAGCCACTTGTAGCAATTTGGTCGAGTGTGACCGGCGAGACCACAATGATAACAGAGATGCGACTTCTTCTGTTTGGCCTTTTGAGAGTTATCCTTCTTATTCCTAGGGTTTCTAGATTCCCTTTTCTCAATTTTAGGGGGTGCTCCTAGGATGGACTTGCCCTTACCTACGTTCTCACTAGCTAAATCAGTTTTAACATTATTCTCCTCAGTTTTAATGTTATTAGCTGGTGGAACAAAAATAGTAGTACTAGCAGAAGGAGTATTAGAGATAGAGAATTCATACCCTAATCCAGTACGATCTGAAGAGTATCTCTGAGCACTCAGCATCTCGTCCAGTTTAGCACTTGACGTCCTCTCCAGTTGTGTTCTGACTTGAAACAGCTCTGCTTCAAGCTTCTTGGTCCTCTCAGCCAAGAAATTGTTCTCGAACCTCAGTGCTCCAATGGTTTGATTTGCTTGATCAACCTTTGTGGACAGCTCCTCACGGTCAAGTTCCACATCACTGAGCTTCTTGGTGGCCAGCCTATAGAGCTTCTCATGCTTCTCCGAGAGCTTGTATAGCTTCTCATAGGTAGTGTGGATATCATCTTGATCATCCATAATCTCACACTTAGATTCCACCAACTCTTCTTCTTCATCCACTTTCTCGGTAACCCCATCAGTAGGATTAACAGTGGCAGTGAAGGCATTTAAGATTCCGTCGTCTTCATCTTCGGAATCGTCCTCTGGCTCTGTGTCGCTCAAGGTAACAGCAAGTGCCTTGCTCTTCCCTCTGCTCTTTAAGTACGTAGGACACTCTTGTTTCATGTGTCCAAAGCCTTGACACCCAAAGCACTTTGGTCCTGTGGGAACAGTGTACTGACCGCCATCCTTGACATCCTTTTTCATTTTCTCCGGATTCCTGAATTGTGAAGAACTGGACTGTCTACGGTCTTTGTTGAAACCCTTTCTATTGGCATTCTTCATAAACTTCTTGAATTGCCTTGTGATGTAGGATTTCATCTTGGAATCTTCATCATCTGACGAGTCATCCGTATCACTGCTTTTGGCCTTCAGTGCCAAACTCTTGCCCTTGGTTGACTTGCCCAACCTGGTCAGCCCTAACTCATACGTTTGCAAGTTTCCAACCAGCTCAGTCAAAGGAATTCTGTCAATATCCTTCGACTCTTCGATCGCCGTGATCTTGGCATGGAATCTTTCTGGCAGCGATCTGAGCACCTTCCTTACAATCTTGGGTTCTGGGATGGTTTCCCCAAGATTGAAGGCTGAGTTCACTATGTCCTTGAGCTTGGCATAGAACTCATCAAATGACTCATCCTTTTCCATCTTAATTTCTTCAAAGCGGGTGGTGAGCCTCTGCAGCTTTGAATCTTTGACAGCCTTGGTGCCCTCATAGGTTGTCTGGAGGATGGTCCATGCTTCCTTAGCAGTTTCTGTTGAGGATATTTTCTTAAACTCCTCATTGGTGACTGCACTGAATAAGGCATTCAATGCTCTGCTGTTGAAGTTTGCCGCCTTGATCTTAGCATCATCCCAATTGGCCGGCGCTTCTGTAGGCTTGGTCCAGCCTATCTCCACAGCTTGCCGCACTTTCTCATCTAAAGACTGCAAGAAAGCTCTCATGCGTACTTTCCAGTATGCATAGTTAGTGCCATCAAATAAAGGAGGTATAATTAGAGATTGTCCTCTATCCATGACAGCAGGGGTCAATGGATCACACACAATAGATTAACCCCTAATCAGAGTGTGCTTGCTCTGATACCACTTGACAGGCCACAAACGCGTTGACCCTTTATGATAATTTAGATTAATTAAATTAGCCCAGTTATTAATTAATCAAATTAACATGCAATCACGTGGCAGCACAAACAAATCACCAAACTAAGTTATGCAGCGGAAAATAAACAACACGGTGATTTGTTCACGAATAGGGAAAACCCTAAGGCAAAAACCCCACCGGGTGATTTAAGGTCACCACTCCCGAAACTCCACTATTATCACAACAAGCAGTTACAAGTAAGGAATCCCAGTACCTCACCAACCTACAGTTGAACTCTTACCCCAATACCCAATTGGACTTGTTTTGTAGTGACAATTTCTCCAGTTTAATGCACGGCTCCCAGTACGTGACTAACCAATGTGATGCGCGGATCCCAGTACGCGTCTTACTCCTTTTGCACGAATCCAAGTACGTGACTCACTCACCAACTTGAGGAAGAAAGAATGTTGGCTGCAAAGTTCTTCAAATCATCAGAGATGAACTAGGGCACGAACTTTGTCTCACAGATCACAATTTGCATGAGTAGAGAAGAAGCAACTTGTGTCTTGTGAATTCTGCTTGTTGCTCACTTTGACGGCCCTTAAAATAATCCTTTTATATGTCTAGGGTTAGAAGAAAAGAAGTCCTAAAGACACACACACGGATTGGACTTGAAACAGACTTGGAATTCTGTTTTCTTTAATTCTCGACAGATAGAGGTGTCGAGAGGTGTCGAGACAGCTGTCGAGGCTCGGGCTAAACAGCTTCTTTAAATCTCGATAGATGTATCTGTCGAGGTAGCTATCGAGCTTTAAAATCTTGCACTTCCTTGCTTGTATCTTGGACAGACTTTGACGGCTTCAACACTTAACCTTGAACCACTGTTTCTTGAAGTGTTTAACACATCCTAGATCTACCCAATTACAAGTAAAGTGCGTTTTGTCTAAGGATAAGCCAATTACATAAAATAGCGACATATGTTCACAAGCTTGAACAACTACATATGTCCTAACAGTATAGATTTGTGAAGGGGTTAAAATTTTTTGTCATTGTATTTATTATTTATGAGAAAAAAAAAAGTTAATCGAATAACTTGCGTACAAGCTTGGGTATGATTGAAAAGAAAATGAAATATGCTTAAACATGTAATCTAACTTAACGATGAGCTCAAACTCGGCTCATGTTTTAAAATTAAATGAACAAAATTAGAAATTTTGATACTCAACTCACCTTGGGATGTTTAATTAGAAAACAACAAAAAGTATTTATTATTTATGAGAAAAAAAATAGTTAAATGAATAACTTGCGTACAAGCTTGGGTTTGATTGAAAAGAAAATGAAATGTGCTTAAGCATGTAATCTAACTTAATGATGAGCTCAAACTCAGCTCATGTTTTAAAATTAAATGAACAAAATTAAAAATTTTGATACACAGCTCAACTTGGGATGTTTAATTAGAAAATTACAAAAGGTATTTATTATTTATGAGAAAAAAATAGTTAATCGAATAACTTGCATACAAGCTTGGGTTTGATTGAAAAGAAAATGAAATATGCTTAAACATGTAATCTAACTTAACGATGAGCTCAAACTCAGCTCATGTTTTAAAATTAAATGAACAAAATTAAAAATTTTGATACTCAGCTCAACTTGGGATGTTTAATTAGAAAACTACAAAAGGTCAACAAAATCCTTCCAAAAGTAGAGAGGCAACTTATCCTGATATACATTGTTTTTTCGATAAATCAATAGTTGAGAGATGAAGATTTAAAAATTTGATATGTCTATTCGAAACACCAGGAAGTGCCAACAAACTCAACTAACAAGGCCCTTGTCAACTTAATAAGATATTATTATTTTTTCCGGTTTAGGGGTTTAGTAGTCAAGCACCTTGTCCACCTAGCCATAGCACTTGGGTTCAAGTAGTGTGGGACACATTGGCACCTAGGCGGTGGGTCAATGAGGGAATCCTATTGTATATCCTACCTGGTAGGATATGATGTACTCGATGATCATACATTTATTCAACAACATATATATGTATAATTAGAACACATGCTCAGACTCTAATTTGGCCAGAAGAAAAATCACACTTTGTTACAAGAACTCTACCTAGTAGGTTACTTTGCGATGAATATTATAACAATAGTAAGATTGATAGAGAGGTGACAAAATGGTGTCAATGGAGTAGTGGCAGCAGGACTTAAGGAAGCGGTAATACTAATATTGGGATAATTTCACATCCAATGATAATAGGAATGTCATGGAGATGATATACAGTATAGTAGTACATTGATAATTAAGACAAGATGGTAACGATATTAATTGAATAATGTAGTAGTAATGAATTTATGGAAAATTATTAGGTACTCCCAAAGTATCATAAATGCGTATTCTTCTTTCTTACATGAATGGTAGGTCTCATCATAAATTTAATTAGTAGGATCAACCATTCATGTGAGAGGAGAGAGTGTCATAAATGCGTACTCTCTTTTCTTACATGAATGGTAGATCCCATCATAAATTTAATTAGTAGGATCAACCATTCATGTGAGAGCAGAGAGTGCATATTTATGGTACTCCGGAAGTACACAATAATTTTCCTGGATTTAGGATGGAGTCATAAAGAATTTCTAGGATTAAAATTACTATTGACGGGGTACAACTCTCATTATTTATTCTCACAAAAAAGAAAAAAAAAAAAAAAAAAAACCTTTCTGATTGTAGTTGCATATACTTTTATAGTTTTTATTGCAATAATAAAACTATCATCTTTAGTCATGAATAAAAATGATTTTGTAGATTCTATTATTTTGTAAATTAAAAAAAAAAATTTGCAACACTTTGTACAGAATCAATCATAGATAATTGTGAGATTTAAAAAACTATCGAGTTACATTTTGATAGATCACAAAATGATTGAGCAAAAATGTATTAGAACAAGTTAATATATTTTATTTTATTTATATTTTGTTATTATTGAATAGATATTATTTTTGTTTTTAATATATCAATTTAGTTGGAGTTTTATTACATTTTGTTTTTTGAAAGGTTATATTATTTATGCTTTTCCCCTTAGGAAACTAATGCAGCAGAATACCTACAAGAAACAAAAATGTTTGTTTTAGGAAAATAACCTTGAATTTACAATGGGTTCCTTAAATCCACAAGATTTGGAATCAATCATAGAAAACTGAAAAGAAACTTTGAATTGTTATAAATCTAATTTGTCTTAGAGGCAACAATTTTTTTTTTTTTAAATATTAAAAAGAAATCCTAGGGCAACTAGGGAAACATATAACAAACCATAATTTACAGTAATCAGGAAATTAGGTGTCAAAAATAATAAATTTTACCAAAAACAACCAAATTGGGATAATTACAGAATTAAAAACTACTGTCTCTAACACATGTCTCAAAATAGATGAGACTTTATTTTGACTTTTAAATAAAAAAATTATTAAGGAAACAAAAATTACTAAAAATGACAAAAACGAGGATTATAGGGCCAAAAAGAATGTATTTGCCCGAAAAGCTACGCGATTGAACACCAAAGATACTAATTTGTGTTCCCTATGCTGTTTCCTTTTACATCACCAAATTTTACACAATTCCATCATTGTAACTCCATTGACCCCTAGCTAACTTTTGTATTTCTTGCGAGTTGACTTATGGCACTCAATTTGATCCAGGAAGGCATGAACTATTGCTCAACATCATAAACAATCATGGTTTAGTCTCTAGTTAGGCATGCCAAAAATGATCTAAATATACAACATATTTTTTGAAAGAACGCACGCCTAATTACTAGGTGTTAATTTAGACTCCTAATTTTAATCATGGCTTGATTAATTTTAATCTAATCACAATTAATGTGAAATTTACATAACTGGCCGATTAATCAACCGAACTATCAAACAATTGCATGGATGAATATAAAGGTGCAATCCTAGAATGTATAGGGAAGTGGGGAAAAAATATCATACCCAAGATAACACCCGATCTATTATTGAAGAGGAAAACTGAAGAACTCGGTGCAAAATCCTCTCTGCGGCCCTCCAAGCTAGAAATGATCCACTAGTAAATAAGTTGGAGTACAAAGATAATCAAAGGGACTCTCCAACCCTAATCTACCTACTGTACTTAAGCTCTCTAAGCTTCTGCTAACGGTAGACTATTTTGAGTATTGTCTTCACTAGGTTTCCAGATCCCACAATACTGCCCTATTGCACCACAACGCCTTATTGGCTGAATATGTAGTGCAAGCTCCAATATTTCCCAAACTCCAACAAACTCTCAACGCTTAGATTGTGTATGGGTTATGTTTGGATGATATCTCCTCTCAAGGATTGTCAATGAGAGAGGGAGAGATTAGAGACTACAAAAGAATTCTCTATTAAGAAAGAGTAACTCTATAGAAAGTGGGTATTTCTAATCTGTAAAACCCTCAACGTATAGGTTAAAATTCATGGGAAAGAGATGTATTTATTGAGGAGGAAAAAGATGCACAATTGGCCTAGAAACATTAGTTATGAGTATAACACATGGTCACTCGCAGATTGGCCTACTCAAGGCTTACTCGTGATTCACTACAGTTATAATTGACTTTTGAAATTCCTCACTTGCTCCTCACATGTCCACTCGAGGGTGCTACAGTTCTGAGCTTCTTGCACTTCAGTCTCGAGTTTCACTGAATGTGAAATTCTTCACCAACTCTAGACTAACTTATATATATTAAATCCCACAAAAATACAAGGAAATAATTACACAAGATAGAAGCAAATTGACACGGAATAGAGCCAACAAAATCAACATAGAAAAAATCACAACTTCACGCTTTTCTTTTTTGCCTTTCTTCCTAGTTCTCCACATGCAGTGCTACTTACAGATTTTTTTTTATTTATTTTTTTTCCCGGTTGTTGTTGTTTTGAGAGACTCCGTTGTATTTTTTCTTTCCTCTTTTTCGCCAAGTTGTTCCGATTTTATTAGAATCTGAGCATTTGTTCTAATTAATAAAATTGCTACCTCTATGCACCCAAATAAGGTTAGAACTTAGAACTTAGATTTGATAAACCTTTTCCCATGTTCTCAGAAAACCCAACCTAAGTCCAACTATTAATAGGCCCCTCAATAGGCATGATTAATTTGGAAGGGTCACTTGGCTCTTTATTAGTGATAGCAAACACATCCCCACTCGTCTTCATCATGGTCTTCATTGCTTCGGCATCCATGTATTTCACCTAATCGACTTCTTCTCATATCTCTTTAATTACCATAGTAGGCTTCTCCTTAAAAGTGAGTTTTTCATTAAAGAACATCTCCCAACCCGGATAGACCTTTCTATCACTACCTACCCAAGGTTCGGGGAAGCCACAACAAGGGAAGTCACCTTCTCCTTTCATGAAGTTCCCATTGAGAGTGCCATGGTCTTTCATGATTCTGTCGCAGCCTTTAAAGAATTATAAACCTCCTTAGTCACTTGAGTCTTGATATTGGGGAACTTAACTACTCCTCTTCCTTCCTTCCCAAGGCCCATTCCATGCATGTATCCCATGTTCTTCATCATTGCAATCACCTAGTGGCTACAATATAGGAATAAGTCAGTAACATACTTTTCATCCCTCAACCCATAGTCAACCATATTCACGAACTCAAAGCTACTCATTTGAAGCTCACTTCCTCCTTCCTCGAGTCTACAAACTGGTGCTAGAATATCACCATCTCCAAGCACTATGGCAATTCCTTCTTTCCATGGGATCTTCATCTTTTGGTGTAGTGAGGAGGGAATTGCCCCATTAGGGTGAATCCAACCTCTTCCCAAGAGAAGGATGTAATTTAAGGTGATATTCATGACATGAAACTCTACAATAGTTTCCGTTGGCCCAAACTCGTAAGGAGCCTTGAAAGTACCCATGACCTCCCTTGAAGTGTTGTCATATGCCCTTATGATCAAGGGAGAAGGGATGATAGTCTCCATATCTAGGCCAATAGTGAGGGTGGTCCTAAAAAGGCAAACATTCAAGGTGGACCCATTGTCAATAAGAACCATTAGAACCTTGGCAGTCATACATTCAATGGTGATTTGCAAGGGTCTAGTGTGAGTTGCTCCTTCGGGAGGGAGATCTTCATCAGAAATGGCAAGGAGGGGGTGTAAGGAACCCTCAACTCCCACGAGAGAAAAAAACTCTTATGGTGTAGTTTCTATAGGTACGTCTTTCTCATTCAAAGTGTCTAAGAGAGCCTTACGACGCTTTTGGGAAGCCATGAGTAGGCCCCATATGAACACATGAGCTTAAGTCTTCTTTAATTGCATTAAGACATTATCTTCTTCTTCTTTGTCTCCTTTAAGTTACATGGGGTTGGACCCTTCCCCTAAATCTCTACCAGAATGATCCTTTTCCAAAAAGAATGGCTTATAGTGCTTCCCACTCCTAGTGATATTTGTTACATTGTCTTCCAAGACCATTTTCTTTAATTCTATCACTCCTTTAGGAAGTATTCCCCATGTCACTACCACCTTCTTCAAGGCTTCATCTTATTCATCCCATATTCCTTAGACTTCCACGGCATTGATATCGATATTTGTGGTCTCTATCAACTTCGAGCAATCCTATTCAATCTCATTCATTTGCACCCAATTTTGATATGGAGGGGGAGCCCTATGGTAATTGGGCAAAGGATTCTTTCTAATGTTGGATTCGGTGATGATGTTGGGATTTGAGAGGGTTTAATTTTCTATGAGGTCTTGTATCTCGTGTTTGAGGTGGAAATAATTGTCATTTTTGTGGCCGGATTTTTTGGTGGTAGTGGCAATATTCATTGAAGTTCCAAGTGGGAGGTATGGGATTAGGCATGGGTGTAGGGTCTAGAGGTTTGATGAATCCTTTGAAGGATAGGTTTTCATATGCTTGAGTGAGGGTCATTCCTAGGTTGGAGAATTCTCGATGAGCTTTCTTTAGGTAGGCTAGTGTTTGTTGGGGCATGATGACTTTTACATTTATGGGATTGGGTGCTTTAATGGTGGTTGCTCCCCCTCCATACGTTTTCTTGGTTGGAGGCTTGCTTTCCCCTTTCTCCAATTTCCCATTATTGTGATCATGTTGATTTGGTATTTTTCATTTGGCCTATTGACCATTCTAGATGCCTTGGTCTTCCATCTAGTCAAGTATTTAGAAAACGTCTCCCCACACCTTGTTTGGTAGTTTCCAAATCCCTTAGAGTCACATCAATCATGGTGTTGAAGATGAATTGGTCCATAAACAACTCCACTAATTCATTCCACACCTTAGTTTTTCTTGGATCAAGGCTATAGTACCACCTTGATGCACTTTTCGTGAGTGAGAGGGGAAATGATTGCAAAGTTTGCTTGTCATCTAGCCCTTTCATTTTAGTAATGTGTAGGTATCTTCTTATGTCTTGCTTCAGATCCCCAATCCTGTCAAACTTTTCCACATCAGAGATCTTGAACTTGGGAGGCAATGCAATAGGAGCTTTTGAACTTACTCCTTGTATGTTATAGAGGTAATCATCCATTCCTTGCGCCTTATAGAAGGCCAATTGCATTTTCTCCATCTTTTCCCTCATAGCTACAATTTCTGTAGTGAGCTTCTCAAATTGCTTGTTTTTTTCATATGTCGCGTTGTCCTTTTCGTCCTGTTCCTCCACTTTCTCCTCATCATCATGGATTTCCACATGTGCAGATTTCTTGAGCTTAGATTCCTCCAACCTAGCTAGACACCCTCCCATTTTCTTAAGGGCCTCTCCATGTTCATCCAAGGCCTTAAGGATCTTTTGTGCCATTGAATTTCCCACGGAGATAGCCATTGTTTCTTGAAAGGTTACTTCCTCTTCTTGGTGTGTGTCCCTAATCTTGATCAAGTGCCTTCCTTTCTCTTGAATCCAAATGGGAGTGGGGTCGTGTTTTCTTGCTTTGATGGTGCAATGATGCCTGAAAAAGAAACCCCATTTTTATTAAGTTCATGTCCCAAATAAAGGTTCCTTTTTAACTTTTAGATGTCCTTACAATATCACTCCCTTCCCTCACAATATCACTCCCTTCCCTCTTATGGATTTTTGCCCCTTGTTTCATTGAGCCTTAGTCTATTTACAAAAAAGCTCTCATCTTATTCTTATGAGCTTTCATTAGAATGTATGTTAGGGACATATTTTATGTAATTGGCTAATCTTTTGATAAAATGCACTTGTAATTGGGTAGATCTAGGATGAGTTTAAGGCTTCAAGAAACATGTTGTTCAAGTCAAGTGTTAAAATCATTAAGACATGGCTAAGAAACAAGTGAAGAAGAGTTGTTCATTAAAGCTTGATAGTAATCTTGACAGAAAGACTTCTATTGATATTTGATGTTGAAGCTCGACAGAAGCTCGACACAAGTTGTATCTGTCGAGAATTATGAAATCAGGCCTTTCAGATCTGATTACATGCATATGCTTATGTATTTGTGTAGGATTTCTTTTCTCACAAACCTAGACATACATAAGAATTATTTTAATGGCCGTCGTGCATGCATTGTGTGATTAGAGGCAAAAATTGCTCTAGTTCATTATTCTCTCTAAAGAAGCTACTGCATCTTTACACCAAGGGTTTTATGACCAAGAAGCTTCTTGATCTTTATTGTTGATGAATAGAAGAACTTTGCAACTAACAATCTTCTTCAAGTTGGTGACTTAGTCACGTACTGGGATCCGTACATTATTGGTTAGTTACGTACTAGGATTCGCGCATTGAACGGAGAGATTGCTACTACAATATAAGTTTAATTGGGTATTGGGGTAAAGGTTCAATTGTAGGTTGGTGTTTTGGGAGAGGCTAAAGGGTTTGCTAAGACTCCTTATACTTATAACCACTTGTGATTGATAATAGTGGATTCTCGAGAGTGGTAACTTAAATTCACTCAGTGGGGTTTTGCCCCGGTGGTTTTTCTCATTCGTAAACAAATCACCTGTATCAAATTTAATTTTTGTTACATTTATTTATTTGGTGATTTGTTTGTGCCACCAAGCCATTGCATGTAATTGAATCTAATTAAATAATTTGCAAGGGGTCAATTCATTTTAACCCAACAATGTACTTTAGGAATTTTCAACCCTTTGTCTCAAACTTGGGCTTACAATGTATTCATCACTTTTGGGCTTTCCATTCATTATTCATCATTTCATGTTGTTTCCTTTTGAAATAGCCCTTTAGTTAGAATATATTGTAGTTTTCCTCTCAAAGTCCATGAAATTCTCATCATTTTGGGCCTAGGCATGCAACAAGGAGGCCTAAGCTTAGGGGAGTTCATATTGGCTTTGTAGGATTTTTGGATGCTAAGTCCATAGCATATTTGTTACCTTAGGCCCCAAATCCTCTTTTCAAAAGGGCTTTTTCCATTTGGGCCTATGATAGTAGTTAGGGTATAGTCCTATGAATCTTTCAAGTTAAGATATACCTTTGGATTTGGGGATAATGTGAGAGCTTCTTTTCTTTTATTCCATAACTTCTTAGGGTATACTGTAACTTTAGGGTCATCCCTTCCATTTTTTTACAACTTTTATTTGTGTTTAGTTAGGTGAACACATGATATATGGTTGAACAAATAAGAGATATAAAGGGTATCCTTGGTGATAGGGTCTAGGATCTCTCTAATGTGGGTTCCTTAAGGCTAAAGGGATAGATAAGTAGATCACTCACAACTAGGTGGGCTACAATTCCAATCGAGGGCCTAAATGGACCCCATAACGGATTGGTAGTAAACCTTTAACGTACTCAAAACCTATTGTAGGCAATGACACCGATTGTGAGTTGATGGGATGAACTTCAAAAGATTTGGGTGTGAATGGAGCCTTCCACCTTCCCACTCATCACCAACTGAGGTTAAGGAACAAAATGAAAAAGTGAATATGTGTGCAAACAAGTATTGAAAAAGTTTTTATTAAGGTTAAGAAACAAGACACATAGGAATGAAATTCAAAATCCTTAGTGGAGTTGCCACTGTGGATACAAGGAGTTAGAGTCCCCACCTAGTTTTTGCAATGGTCTAGGAACCATATATATAGTGTTCTCTCAAGGAAGGACATTTGATCTTACTATCAAAGTATGGGTTTGGAGTTTAGGTACGCTTTTAGGAAGGTGTTAGGCACCCAATATTGCGTAACCTTAAGGTTGGCCTCCCATCATTATGTCCCATGTATTAACGCCATTAAAAACTAATTCAACACTTGTATTCTAGACTCACACACACACACACACACACACTAATCATGCATCTAACATACAACATGACATCTTTATCCCTAAATAAACATACTCATCTATCCATAAAGCAAAAGAGAGCTAATACACACATAAGAAACCCTAGCATTCATCTAACCATGGCATCTAGGCATTAGCACATTACAAACCCTAATCATAATTCTAAGCATGCTCCATTATATCATCAAAATAAAACCATAACACAAATGCATGAACATTTCTAATGCATGACTTACCCATGACTTACCTTGCAGCAACTTAGCACCTATGGCATCATGAATGGGCATGTGAATGAATGGCATGGCATAAAAAAAGGATAAACCCTCATCTAACATACAATGAAAAACAAACATGTGAACAAAAGAAAAAAAAACCCAAAAGCATATAAGAAAGTTAAAATAGGGGCATATTAGGTAAAACGAGCAAACCAAACAAAACAAAAATCTGAATTAGGATTTCTGGGCAAGTAATAGAGTTTAAGCTGCGTACGCATGCTCATGATATGC
Source organism: Castanopsis chinensis (assembly GCA_032878915.1). Classification (NCBI taxonomy): domain Eukaryota; kingdom Viridiplantae; phylum Streptophyta; class Magnoliopsida; order Fagales; family Fagaceae; genus Castanopsis; species Castanopsis chinensis. Next base: position 1,047,538 of record JAVQMG010000073.1, read on the forward strand.
GTGCGTGAGGCTTCTTTATGTTAGGATATATGTGAATCATGTCAGGAACATATGTCAATCAATTATTGGCTAATCCTTTGAAAAAACACAGTTTTCTTATAATTGGGTAGATCTAGGATGTGTTTAATACTTCAAAGAACAAGCTTTCAAGTTGAAGTGTTAAAGCCATGCAAATCTCTGTCCCAGAATCAAGTGATAGTCCCCATCAAACAGTTATGATTGTGTGTGAGTTAAAGTGATTTTCTTATATCTCGAATTGTCATAACATATAGACACTTATGCAATCTTGTGATGTTTTTCACACACAACACGTAATATTCTTTGCTACTTTGATACATATGTAGGGGTAATGTGATTTGGCCATTGATAGGCCACAAACGCATTGACCCTTTATAATTAATTAAATTGATTAATTAGCCAAGTTATTAATTAATCAAGTTAACATGCAAAATCACATGATACTACAAATAAATCACCAAAACTAAAGTATGCAGCGGAAAAATAAAAGACACGGTGATTTATTTACAAATGGGAAAAACCTGACGGCAAAAACCCCACCAGGTGATTTAAGGTCACCACTCCCGAAACTCCACTATTATCACAACAAGCGATTACAAGCAAGGAATCCGAGTACCTTACCAACCTACAGTTGAACCCTTACCCCAATACCCAATTGGACTTGTTCTGTAATGACAGTTTCTCCTCTTGATGCACGGCTCTGAGTACGTGACTAACCAATTTGATGCACGGATCCTAATACACGGCTTATTCCTTTGCACGAATCTTAGTACGTGACTAACTTCACAGCAACCCTTTGATTGTTGTAGTTGATTTGCAACAGCTTTACATAGAAACACCAATAAGATCTTCAATGTTGGTGTAAGAGACTTTGCTTGGTTACAAAACCCAAAGGCGTATAAGAAACGCAGCAAGAACTCTTTCTTCTGTAGGAGGAGGCTAGAGTTTCAAAAAGAAAACCTTGTGAAGCTCTCTAGGTTTAGGTTTTTCTTTTTCCACCTCCTTTAAATAAGAGCTTAATGGGCTCTCCTATTCCAAATAGGTTTACACAAACCTTGGGTTTTCCTAGTCCAATAAGAATTATACAAACCCATAAACAATTTAGTCTTTTAAAGTAAAAACGTTGCTGGCTATAATCTGACTCCTGTAAGCTCGATCGATTGAGACATCTGTCGAGCTTTAATGAATCTCTACAGATCGAGATTCTGTCGATGAGGTATCGAGACCTGTAGTTTGCACTCTTCTTGAGCAGTTCTTGAGTAATATTCATGTCTTCAATTTAACCACTTGTAATGATCATCTTGAACCTACTTAGATTTACCCAAATACAAGTAAAGTGTGTTTTGTCAAAGGATATGCCAATTACAAAAAAATGTCCCCAATAGCTATCATAAGGAATACATGTATTAATGTATGCTCACTAAACTATCTTAACTTGTTTTTGAAATATAAAATTAGTTAGACTTGTTTAATGTGTGTGTTTTTTGGATCTAAATGCTTGGCATTTTTCTTGTTGAGATTATTAGGACATATATGAATCACGTCAGGAACATATGTCAATGTAGAATTGGCTAATCCTTTGACATAACACACTTTACTTGTAATTGGGTAGATCTAGGATGTGTTTAATACTTCAAGGAACAAGTTTTCAAGTCCAAGTGTTAAAGCCATGTAGATCTGTCTAAGAATCAAGTGAAGAATCGCTGGATTTTAAAGCTCGACAGCTAGCTTGACAAATAGCATCTATCAAGGTTTAAAAGGCAGTTTTTGCCCGATGCTTTACGGCTACTCGATAGATAACCCATCTATTGAGATTTACAAAAATCGGTTTTTCAGATCTGATTTCACTCCAATCTATGTATACATGTTTAGGCTTTCTTTTCTCACAACCCTAAACATATATAAGGATTGTTTTAAGTGTCATCACAACTGATGCAAGTGAGTGCAACTTGATGCAAAGGTTTTTCACCAGCATATTGTGACCAAAGACAATTTGCCCTAGTTCATATTTCTCTTCAAGAAGATGCTGCGTTTGTATGCTGTAGAGTTTTTTAATCAAGGAGCTTTATGATCTTTATTGTGTTGATGAACTGAAAAACTTTATAGCCAGCATCCTTCTCAAGTTGTTGGTTAGTCACGTACTTGGATCTATGCATCGATTGGTTAGTCACGTATTGGGAGTCGTGCATTGAAAATGGGAGATTGTCACTACAAAACAAACCCAATTAGGTATTGGGATAAGGGTTCAATTGTAGGTTGGTATAAGGTATTAGGATTCATTTACTTGTAACTACTTGTTGTGATAATAGTGGATTCTCAAGAGTGGTGACCTTAAAATTACTCTGTGGGGTTTTTGCCTTGGAGGTTTTTCCCATTTGTAAAAAAATCACTGTGATTTTCCACTGCATATTAACTTAGTTGGTGATTTGTTTGTACTACCACGCGTATTGCATCTTAATTAACTTAATTAATTTACTTGGCTAATTAATTGGTTAATTTATCACAAGAGGTCAATACATTCTTGGACTATCAGTTCAAAACCCTAACCTAGAAACGAACAAGGCTAAAAATAGAGCATGAACTAAAATCCTAATTCTAACAATCAAACATGCATTTTAAGTATACAAAAACTTAAACCTAACCCAGAAAAGCATATTAAAATATATTTTAACGGTCAAAACAAGCAAACAAGAAAAAGAAAAGTTTAAAAGAATACCTCACACAAAAGCTTTCCAAGCTTTTATTTTGACCATTCTCCTTAATTAAGTCTATTCACAAACCAATAAGAAAGTGATTTGCAACGTTAAACTAAAAGGATTGGGGCCAAAAAATGTCTTAATCAAATAAAATTGACTTGAGGGTGTTTTGTAAAAAAACTCCCTTTTGATTCACTATTTTCTAGTAAATCTTAGGTTTTTCCCGTGGGATGTCTGTGTGTTTTGAAAAAGTAATATGTAAGGCTTTATATAGTGGAAAAAAATAGGGTTTGGAGCAGCTCTTAGACGATGTGGGATTCATTCCAAACTCTAGCCATTATTGTAAAAAACTTGTCTTTCTTATACTTCTGAAACCCTAGCTGCGTACACAGGAATGTGCCCGCATATGCAAGATTTGTCTCACGTATGCAAGCCGTTGCCCACATATGTGGGCCGAGGGCCATTTTGGTAACTTTATTTCCAAAAATACTTTATTTCTCATTTAAAAGGTCATATTTTACATTTTAACACTCCTCAAGTCAATTTGATATCAAATTAGGCTCTAAACTGGCCTTGTGCCTTAGAGTTTGAGCATCATTGAGGAACGGGAGCTCGAATCGTAAGGGGTACAAAATGTGGTGTCTACATCAAGAGGTATATTTCTTGCTCTCTTTTTCCTTTCCTTGGTCTTAGGACCTTGGATTTGAGGTTTTAAGGGTGTAGATGTAGCTTTTTAGCTACTAGCTACTATGTAGTTCAAGTTGTTGACATATGTCACTATTTTATGTAATTGGTTTATCCTTTGACAAAATGCACTTTATTTGTAATTGGGTAAATTTAGGATGTGTTTAATGCTTCAAGAAACAGTGTTTTAAAATCAAGTGTTGAAGTCATCAAGTCTGTCCAAGAAACAATCTGGAAAGTGCAAGTTACTAAAGCTCAACACCTGGTCTCGACACATGCATCTATCGAGCTTTAGAAGCTGTTTCAGCCCCGAGGCTCGACAGCTTCTCGACACCTCTATCTGTCGAGATTTAAAGAAAACAGATTTTCAGTTCTATTTTAATTCCAATCCGTGAATGTGTCTTTGGGACTTCTTTTCTCCTAACCCTAGACATATAAAAGGATTGTTTTAAGGGCCGTCAAAGTGATGCAAGTTGCACAACCATTGAGTAATTCTTGTTCATGCAATTTGTGATCAAAGACAAAGTTTATGCCCTAGTTCATCTCTTATGAAGGCTGTGTAATGTGCACCGTAGGGTTTTGTAACCAAGCATCTTCTTAATCTTCATCGTGTGGATGATTTGAAGAACTTTGTAGCCAAAAACTCTCTCTCTAGTTGGTGGATTGAAGTCGCGTACTCGAATCCGTGCAATTGGTTAGTCACGTACTCGAAGCCGTGCATTAAGAGGAGAAACTATCACTACAAAACAAGTCCAATTGGGTATTGGAGTAAGGGTTCAACTGTAGGTTGGTAAGGTACTCGGATTCCTTGCATGTAACCGCTTGTTGTGATAATAGTGGAGTTTCGGGAGTGGTGACCTTAAATCACCTGGTAGGGTTTTTGCTGTCAAGTTTTCCCCATTCGTAAACAAATCACCGTGTCTTTTATTTTCCACTGCATACTTTAGTTTTGATGATTTGTTTGTACTGCCACGAGAATTTGCATGTTAACTTGATTAAGTAATAACTTGGCTAATTAATCAACTTAATTAATTAAAAGGGATCAACGCGTTTGTGGCCTGTTAGAATGGTTACTGCTTTATCTTGCTTCCTAGCATGTTTTATAGCTTTCTTGGCATGTCTACTTGCTTTTTTTCCATGTTTTATTGCTTTGATGATGTTTACCTAGCCTTCTTGGGCTAGGATATGTCTAAATACTATTTTTGTGCTTAGATCTATATGCCTAGGTGCTTTTTGCTATGTCTATGCTTAGATCTATATGCCTAGGTGTTTTTTCCTATTTCTATGCTTAGATCTATATGTTTATGTGCTCCTTGTCATGTTTATACTTAGACCTATATCTTGATGTGCTCTGTGCCATGTTTATGTGTCTAGATCTACATGTTTGATGCAACGCCATGTGCTTCTATAGCCTTTTCGTCTCTTGATATGTCTCTTTCTTGCATTTTGGCGCTTTAGGTAGGGTGTAGATCTAGATCTTGTGGTCTAGGCCAACATCCATATGCCTAGGCCTATATCAATGAGTTTGGATCATTTCCTTTATGCTTGTGTTTGCTTGCTTGGTTCTATGCTTTTTATCATGTTTGTCTGGCTAGATCTAGGTTTTGCCATGCTTGGTGCCCCCTGTGGGCTTGTGATTGCGTGGTTGCACTCGTCGGTCTTGTGGCTTGTTTGGGTGTAACAACTTGCAAGAACACATCCTCATGATGTTGATTTGCTTGATGCAAATCCTTTCTCTGCTCTGTGCGATGATATTCTTGCCTTGCTTGATTTGTGCCACCCATTTGGCTCTCCTTATCTCTTTGCATCTATGCACACTTGCCTATATGTTCATATAGGAGTCCTTGTGCTTGCTTGTGTCATCAAGCCTAATTCCTACTATCTCGTGCGGGTTCACACCGATAGTTGGGGTCTCTTTGATACACGAGACCCCAACTCCCTTTTAGGAATTTTGCTTCATGGCATGTGTGTCGTGCATACTCCAATCCAATAGAACTATCGACACCCAATCCAAACCTACATTTGTCTTCCTAGGACACCCCTTTTTGTTTGATACCATGCTTTTTTGGCCCTTCGTGGGCTTAACATGCTTGTTTGCCCCCATTTGGCTCTCTTTGTTAGTGTGTCTCTTTGTATGCTTTCTTTATCTTTTGGCTATCTTTTTTGCTTGTCCATTGGATTGTTCTTTGTTTGTTGCATGTACATGCTTGGTACGAGGATGCTTAGAGTGAAGGTCCGACCTCCTAGGTGCGAGCAAAAAAGGCAGGGGTGCAAGCAAGAAGACGTAAACCCAAACAGGACAATGTTTAGTAGATTAGAAGGTTTAGCCTCCCTACTTAGCCACTTCTTTAGTGCCTTGTATTAGGATTCTCATCCTTGTATCTAGTTTTAGGTTGCGTTCTTAGGGTATGGCAATGTTTGTTTTATATTTCCTGCACTTTGTTAGGTTTACCCCTAGGGATGTAGGCATGCATCATTTATCTTTCCCGTGCTTTACGTGGGCTAGGTTTCTTGGGTATGGGAACGTCTAATCATGCACTTTGTATGATGGACTCTCGTGGCTAAGTGAGTGACCTTCTCTAGCCATGAATGCTCTTAACCTTATAGTGTGGGTATATGCTTAAAGGCAATTACTATAGATGCATGTTCATGCTATATTGTAGGCATAATCATCGTGGTATGATTGTCTCAATCCGAGTCACCTGAGTGACATCAGTTTTCCCATATATGCGATATGCATCAATATGCTTGATGCTTTAAGGGGCTCTAGCTCGTCTTGGTATGAGCATGTTTGCACGCACCATATACACAGGCATGAAACCCTGCCTCACCAAAGTATGAGGTTCTGCTTGCGTGGTTTCAGTGTTTTAAAATTTAGTGGATAAACTACGTGTTCTTCTGCACGTTTAATGTAATTGACAGGCCACAAACGCGTTGACCCCTTGTGATAACTTAGATTAATTAATTAGCACAGTTATTAATTAATCAAATTAACATGCAATCACGTAGTAGCACAAACAAATCACCGAAACTAAGTTAAGCAGCGAAAAGTAAATAACACGGTGATTTGTTCACGAATGGGGAAAAACCTTACGGCAAAAACCCCACCGGGTGATTTAAGGTCACCACTCCCAAAACTCCACTATTATCACAACAAGCAGTTACAAGTAAGGAATCTCAAGTACCTCACCAACCTACAGTTGAACTCTTACCCCAATACCCAATTGGACTTGTTCTGTAGTGACAGTTTCTCCTTTTAATGCACGGCTCCCAAGTACGTGACTAACCAGATGCGCGGATCCCAGTACGTGACTTCAATTACCAACTATGGAGAGAGAGAGAGTTGGCTGCAAAGTTCTTCAAATCATCAAGGATGAACTAGGGCACGAACTTTGTCTGTCAGATCACAACTTGCATGAACAACAAGTTCTCAAAGAATGTGCAACTTGTTTTTTTTTTTGTGATCTCTTTTTTGACGGCCCTTAAAATAATCCGTTTATATGTCTAGGGTTAGGAGAAAAGAAGTCCCAAAGACACACTCACGGATTAGACTTGAAACAGACCTGGAAATCTGTTTTCTTTAATTCTCGACAGATAGAGGTGTCGAGAGGTGTCGAGATAGCTGTCGAAGCTCAGGCAAAACAGCTTCTTTAAAGCTCGATAGATGTATCTGTCGAGGTATGTGTCGAGTTTTAAAAACTTGCACTTCCTAGCTTGTTTCTTGGACAGACTTTGACGGCTTCAACACTTAACCTTGAACCACTGTTTCTTGAAGTGTTAAACTCATCCTAAATCTACCCAATTACAAGTAAAGTGCGTTTTGTCTAAGGATAAGCCAATTACATAAAATAGTGACATATGTTCACAGACTTGAACTACATATGTCCTAACAGTAATCAATGTTATATAATGTTTTATGTTCTAGTACTTGTGTTCAAGATCTTTGGCGTGGTTTGATCTTCATATATATTCTACTGTAGGTCACGATGTAATCACACTACAAGAAATTTGGGTTTAGGCGACGTTTTTAAAATGTCGCTATAGACACAAATGGTCTACAGCGACGTTTTCTTTTGCGACGTTCAAAAACGTCGCTATAGAGCAGTCACTATAGGTCTATTGCGACGTTTCAAAAAACGTCGCTATATGTCTCTTCAGTGGCGTTCAAAAACCTTTAGTGACGTTTTTTAAAACGTCACTAAATAATATAACATTTTTGTATATAATTTAAGAAAATACATTTAGTGATGTTTTTAAAACGCCGCAAATAATCTCACCAATTAAAAAAAATCAAAACTAAAGCAATCATATGCACACATAAATGTTGAATAATGATAACACATTAAAGATATCATTTTTTAAGCAAAAATTCTCATCTAATGGAAGAATCTCCTTTTAGACATTAGTGGGCAGTGGTCTCTTTTAAAAAAATTAATCTCAAGTTAGCTAAACCACAAAACCAATAACCAAAAAAAAAAAAAAATTAATAAATAAATAATTCGAAATCTACAAACTATAGAAAAATTAAGTAGAAATAAAAAAAAAAAAAATACGAGATTTACAAACTTGTACATAAACTTACAATCATTCGGCCCTTGATCCTCAGGTCCTTGCTCACAAAGCCAAATCTGTAAAAGTTTTCTGTACCAATTTCCAACCAAAACAAAAAAAGAGCACAAATTAGCACAAAAACTCCATGACCCATTAAAGAAAAACCAAATCAAAGCAAACCCATAATGTAAAAACAAAGGCTTACACTCTAAAGAAATTTGAACAACAATAACTTTCCAACCAAAACAGAAAGAGAGCAAAAATTAGCACAAAAAATCCATGACCCATTAAAGAAAAACCAAAATCAAAGCAAACTCATAAGCCAAAAACAAAGACTTACACTCTAAAGAAACGGTGGGTCAGCGGTGGCTTGGGGTTGCTACAGTGGTGGCTAGGGTTGGCAAGGGAGGAGAGAAGATCTGTGGCGGCTTGAGGGAGAATAGGTGTGGCTGCTTCGGAGTGGTAGAGGAAAGACTATAGAATTGAGAGAGTGGGACACGAAGTGAACAAAAGAAAAACAAAGTGCAGGAAAAAAAAAAAACAAAAGAAGAGAAGTGGGAGTGTGGGACATGGTGAACAAAAGAAAAGAAAGAAAAACAAAGTGAAAAGAAATACAAAAAATGAAAAAGAGGGAAAAAAAGTGTGGGAAATGAAATGTTGGCAAAAGTTTGAGTGGAAAAGTCAAAAGTGGGGGGCGAGAGTTTTTTCTTTTGCTGGCAAAAGTTTGTGCAAAAAAGTCAAAAATGGGGGGCAAGAGTTTTTTTCTTTTGCACTTTCCTAGTAGTGTTCTTTAATACCTAAACGTCGCTATAAACCAAAAAACGCTGCTAAAACTATACTTATTGCGGCGTTTTTAGAAAAAGTTGCTAATCACTCACTCTTTAGCGGCATTTTTCAAAAACGTCACAGTATACCACTTATAGCGGCGAATTTAAAAATGTCGCTAAAAAAAAACGCCGCCTAAACCTAGATTTCTTGTAGTGTCAATGCTTTATTGTCTTCTATATATATATATATATATATATATATATATATATATATATCTATTCTACTACTCATGACGTTCAATCTCCTCGGCTTTCCTTCTTTACTTTCATAGCTTCATCTCTATAGTTTGTTAATGGATCACGACCATCAAAATGAATATATTATCAAAACGTGACTTTAAATCATGTTTTATAAACTATAGTGCATGTGTGCCATTATCAACATCCCTATATGATTGAGAATTTCAACTACGATTTCTTAAAATCCTCTTAAAATCCTAAAGATGCAAAATAAAATTCTTGAGAATTTTACATTTAGATTGCTCAAACACACTTAACATTTGTGTAAATTTGAATTTATTCAATTATGTGTTGATTTTATTCCATGCCAAATTTGCTTGTAATTCAGCATTTAGAAATCTTGTATTTAGGTGGGAATACTGTAAAAGTTGTGTGTGAGAAAATGTGAAGATTTGATCAAGAGTGTGCAAAAAGAATGTGACTTGCGACTAGACTTGTGATTGACTCGCAAGTAATGACTCGCCAAAATGAAACACACGTGTGAAGCATGTAGGCAAATGAAGAGTCAGGTCAGCTGGATCACTACAGGACAAAAAGTACAGTCTAGTCTAGTCTAGTAACTGGCGACTGAAATTCGCAACTCATCCCAGTTGCGAGTGACTCACCAGTGCACCTTGTTTTGTTGAAAAATGACTTTTCACATTCCATCTTATACCCTACTATAAAGACCCTTATACCCATGAAATGTAGAGAGCTTCCAGAGAGAATTTTGAGAGAGAATTTTGAGAGAGAAACCCTAGAGAAAAACAAGATTGATTCATCCACAATTTTAAACACTTGATTCTCCAAATTTCTCTACTCCCACCCTCTCCATTTTCATACCCATGAGAGGATTATAAACCAAATACTTACCTCACCAAATTCAGAGTAGTGAGAAGGTTCTTTGTGTTTGGGAAGCAATTCAAGAGAGAACCAATTCATATTGGTTTATGCAATGGGCTAATTGCGGGATCTAGAGAAGACATGGTTCGGCGTAACTTTGTTCAAATAAGAAGCTTGGAGGGCTTAAATGCATTAGGTAGATTAGGCTTGGACTGTTTATTGCTATTCATGTATCCCAACTAATTTTCTAGTGAATCATTTACCGCTTGGAGGGCGGTGGAGAGGTTTTTCGCCAAGTTTTTTGGTTTCCTCTTCGATAACACTTGTCGTTATTATCTTGTATTTTCATTTTCCTTTCCCTTACTCTTAACTTTTAATTTTTGTTGGTTGTGATTAATTTGACAGGCCACAAACGCGTTGACCCCTTGTGATAACTTAGATTAATTAATTAGCTCAGTTATTAATTAATCAAATTAACATGCAATCACGTGGTAGCACAAACAAATCACCGAAACTAAGTAAAGTAGCGGAAAGTAAATAACACGGTGATTTGTTCACGAATGGGGAAAACCCTTACGGCAAAAACCCCACCGGGTGATTTAAGGTCACCACTCCCGAAACTCCACTATTATCACAACAAGCAGTTACAAGTAAGGAATCCCAGTACCTCACCAACCTACAGTTGAACTCTTACCCCAATACCCAATTGGACTTGTTCTGTAGTGACAATTTCTCCAGTTTAATGCACGGCTCCCAGTACGTGACTAACCAATGTGATGCGCGGATCCCAGTACGCGTCTTACTCCTTTGCACGAATCCAAGTACGTGACTCACTCACCAACTTGAGGAAGAAAGAATGTTGGCTACAAAGTTCTTCAAATCATCAGAGATGAACTAGGGCACGAACTTTGTCTCACAGATCACAATTTGCATGAACAAAGAGAAGATGCAACTTGTATCTTGTGATTCCTTTTTTTTTACGGTCCTTAAAATAATCCTTTTATATGTCTAGGGTTAGGAGAAAAGAAGTCCCAAAGACACACTCACGGATTGGACTTGAAACAGACTTGGAATTCTGTTTTCTTTAATTCTCGATAGATAGAGGTATCGAGAGGTATCGAGACAGCTGTCGAGGCTCGGGCTAAACAGCTTCTTTAAACCTCGATAGATGTATCTGTCGAGGTATCTATCGAGCTTCAAAATCTTGAACTTCCTTGCTTGTTTCTTGGACAGACTTCGACGGCTTCAACACTTAATCTTGAACCACAGTTTCTTGAAGTGTTTAACACATCCTAGATCTACCCAATTACAAGTAAAGTGCGTTTTGTCTAAGGATAAGCCAATTACATAAAATAGCGACATAAGTTCACAGACTTGAACTACATATGTCCTAACAATCTCCCCCTTTGGCAATCCGTGACAAAACCACAACATACAAATGAAGATATGAGAGAAGTCATAAATCACTCAACTCATATTTACTTGTTACATACAATAAAATCTATCCTAACACAAACTCTTGAAAAACTTTGCAAGAAGAGAGTTTATGGCAAGAAGACTTTGACAACCTGTATTTCTGAAACACTTATAAACAAAACACATCAAGGCATCTTTGTGTGAAACAGAAATAATAGATTGCATACAAGTAAAGAAACATGTGTATAAAGACAGAAAAGAAACAACACATGTAAAGGTAGGTGAAAGAAAAACATACATCATCATATATAGAAAGAATGTAAGTACAAAGTATGTCAGTACATGATCAATGTATCTCTAAAAGATAAGAAAAGAAAAAAATACATCTGATCACCTCACTACATCCCTCAATCCACACTCCCCCTAACAAAAATGTCCTATGCTAACACTCCCCCTAAGTATGACTACTCTCATACAAAACTACTCCCCCTTTTTGTCACGAGTGACAAAGGGTAGAGTGTCAAGTAGACATCTCATCCGAAGAGCTAGCATCTCCATCATCATCATCGTCAGAAGCATCATCGTCATCGCCATCATCATCAGCCTCGGTCTCAGTCGACACATGAGGTGGTGGAGGAGAAACCTCTGAGGCAAAGCCGCCCATGGTCGCCTGTCGCCTGGCGATGCGACCAACACGGACATTCACCTGATACAACTCTGTGGAGAGTGTATCGAGGCGAGCATCCATGCGCTGTAACTGCGCCATGATGTCTCCCAAAGAGATGTCGCTTGAAGAAGTAGAAGCAGAAGCTCGAGCGGATCTGGAGGTGGTCGGACGGGTGGAAGGAGTGGCCCCGTCAGTCTGTCGCGATCTCAACTGTGCCTCGCTACGTTTTACGGTAGCGGCGTCTATGGCGGACATGACGTGGTACGGATCGGACGAAGGGAAAGGGATGGAAAAACGACTCAGAATCCTCGTGATAGCGGAAGGGAAAATGAGCTTATCACGGGTGGCCGTATCTCTATAGACATCGATAATAGAAAAGATGAAGTGAGAAGGAAAGTCTATAGAAAGATCCTCTAAGAGGGATAGCAAAAATCGAGCACGTGGCTCTGTGATAGAGTTATAGTGAGAGAGTGGGTGCAAAACAAAAGTCATCACCATGTTAAGGAATCTAGGACCTTTAGCAAAAGGTCGACATGGTGTGTACATGTGATCTCCCCAAGAGGTAGGGCGCTCACAGAACGCCGAGATCATCTCGTCTTTGGACACAGTCCAGAGACGCTCACAACTAGGGTAATCGGGATGATCCACCCTAGGTACATGTAGAACCTCAGAAACTAGCTCTGGGGTGACACAAAAACGCGTACCTCTAACACAAGAATAGAAAGAAGGTACTGACGAATCTATCCCGTGGATGTTGGAGTAAAACTCCTGAATCAACACGAGAGGAGATGTGACCGGGACGTCACACAGTGACTCCCATCCCCGAGTGTGAATGACATCGGGAAGGTCAGTATCGGCAAAGTCTGCCAGGACTACGTGGCGTTCCGAATGAACACCGCGTTTAGAAAAGTTCTCCAAGAAGTCCTTGTGGGCCTTCTCATCACGGAACCGGACAGAAGTAGGAATAGAATCGGAAGAAGACTGTCCCTTAGAACGCAGAGGGTTCTGGGACGGAATGGACTTATGCTTAGGTGCCATAGACACAGCTAACGCAACCATAGAGAGGGGGAGAGAAAGAAAACACACAGAAAAGTCCCAAACAGTTCAATATTGACAGAATAATATTGAATAGTAAAGAACGTATGCATGAAAATGCATGGACATGTGACATGCAACATAAAAACATCATGGGCTCAGCCCAATCCAAACCTAACAGCACACAATCGATTTGCACACATCTAAATGCATGAAAATACAATTAGAATGCTAATGTGATGCAATGCATGTGGTTTTGAAGATCAAAACTAGAAAACCAACCCAAAAAGTTCATGAAAAACCCCAACAATTTTGAAAACTCCCAAAAATTTTCAAAAACATAAAACCTAGGGTTTTAAACAATGCAATGCATGAAGATGAGGGATAATGCGCTTACCAAGAGATGAAGATCGCAAAGAAACTCTTGAGATAGCCTTGGGAGAAGGTTTGGAGGGAAAAAGAAAGAAATTTGAGAGAGAACAGTGAGTTTTCGAGCGAGAAAGATCGAGAGAATGAACTGAAAATCGCGAAGGTTCATCTTATAGCGCTTCAGTAATTCTCGACAGCTGAAGGTATCGAGAGCTGTCGAGGTAAGCTATCGAGAAATGCAAGTGGACAGATGCAGCTATCGAGGTCAGCTATCGAGGGAGAAGAAACAAACAAGAGGGAACCTCGATCGATCCAGCAGCTATCGAGGAGCTATCGAGCAAATAGAAAGTTTCTCGATCGATCCAGCAGCTATCGAGGTATCTGTCGAGACTGCGATAAGAATGAGTCTAAGGAGCTCGACAGATAGCCTATGTGTCGAGAGGTATCGAGAGGTGTCGAGATGCCATGAAAAGCAGTTTTTCAAAAGAAGAACAACACAGACATGAATGCAATCATGCATGCAACTCAACCAAAGATACAACCAACACATTTAGCTCTCAAAATCATCTCTCAACAAGAAATATTTATGCACATGTATCTCAGAACACGCACACACACACTAAACAAGTCTAACCAATTTTATATTTCAAAAACAAGTTATGACAGTTTAGTGATCATACATTAACGCATGTAAACTTTGTGATGGCCAAATCACATTGTACTTGCATATGTATCAAGAATAGCAAAGAGTATTGCGTGTCGTGTGTGAAAACATCACAAGATTGCATAAGTGTCTCAATGTTATGACGATTTGAGATATAAGAAAATCACTTTAACTTCACACGCAATCATAACTGTTTGATGGGGACTATCACCTTCGAGGTACATCCTATAACTCCCACATCTCCTAGAAAACACACTTGCAACCATATTTTAAAGCATTTTTGATCTTTTTGCTTTTAATTTCTTTGCATATTTTCCTTTTAACAAGCATATCATACATGGGCATACAAGAGAAAGAAAAGAAATACCCAATGATGTTAAGCTTTTGACACTGCACTTTTGCTATGCCGAAGCATACCGGTGTCTTTTGACATTGCACTTTTGCTATGCCGAAGCATACAGATGTCATATTATGATTGGCGAGTAACAGTGGTGAGATGGTTATTTATGCCTTTCTCTTAGGATTTTCTAGTTCAACCCGTCAAAAAGAGTGATACGAGTGTTAAGAAGAAGAGATTACTTAATCTTACTCATCACAAACAAAGAGCTACAAAGCTCACTCGCTTAGTTGTGCAAAAAAGTGCTCATCTAAGCTACAGGTGATACAAAGTTTAGAAAACTCTGTTTCAATGGCCATTACAAAAGTTTGCATGAACTAATGCACACAAACACACACTGTTTTTGTATTTTTTTCAATTTTTCAATTTTATTTTTATTTTTATTAGAGAAGCAAAAATAAAACACAAAACTGAAAACACACAGACAAAAACATGCTAAAGAAAGCAAAACATACATAAAACTAGATGCACATGCATGAGGAAGAAGAGGGAAGGGAGGAGATCAGTCCATGGAGATGACACCGATGTTTTGACGGAGGAACTCAAAACGTTTGCTATCCAGAGGTTTGGTGAACAGATCAGCTTTTTGGTCATCAGTATGGATAAACTCAAGGGTGAGAACACCATCTTCGACAAGCTCCCTAATGAAGTGATGTCGAATCTCTATGTGCTTGGTTCGAGAATGTTGAACCGGATTCTTAGAGATATTGATGGCACTGGTATTGTCACAGTAGATGGTGAGATGTTCTTGACAAATACCATAATCATGAAGGAGTTTTTGCATCCAGAGGAGTTGGGTGCAACAGCTACCAGCGGCAATATACTCAGCTTCAGCAGTCGATAATGAGATGGAGTTTTGCTTTTTGCTCATCCAAGAGACCAAATTATTTCCCACATAAAAACACCCTCCTGAGGTGCTTTTTCTGTCATCAGCATTCCCAGCCCAATCAGCATCAGAATACCCAGCTAAGACATTATTTGTGTCTTTGCTATACCACACACAAAGTTGGCAGTAGTCTTGACATACTTGATGATTCTTTTTAAAGCAATCATATGTGACTCTTTGGGATTAGCCTGATATCTAGCACACACTCCTACACTGTAGCTAATGTCAGGTCTACTAGCAGTAAGGTAAAGAAGACTACCTATCATGCTTCTATAAAGTGAAGAGTCTACACTTTTACCTAACATGTCAACAGTGAGTTTAACATTTGGGCTCATGGGGGTTCTAACAGAACTAGCAGATTCCAAACCAAATTTTTTCACAAGATTCTTAGCATATTTAGATTGAGAGATGAATATACCTGAATCTTGTTGACAAATCTGCAGTCCAAGGAAGTGAGACAGCTCTCCAATCATGCTCATCTCGAACTCTGCTTGCATGAGTTTTGAGAATTCTTGAGCAAGCTCATCCTTTGTTGATCCAAAGATGATATCATCAACATAGACTTGAGCAACCACCAGCTCACCAGCTTTTCTTTTGATGAAGAGAGTTTGATCAGCCTTTCCTCTTGTGAACCCATGGGATATCAGGTATTGAGTCAATCGGTCATACCAAGCTCTGGGTGCCTGCTTTAATCCATAGAGGGCCTTTTTGAGATACAACACATGATCCGAAAAGTGAGGATCAATGAAACCTTTTGGTTGAGCCACATAAACATCCTCTTTAAGCAATCCATTCAAGAAGGTGGTTTTCACATCCATCTGATATAACTTGAACTTCAAGTGACATGCTAAGGCGAGAAGGATTCTGATGGATTCCATACGAGCCACTGGGGCAAAAGTTTCATCATAGTCTATACCCTCCATCTGAGTGTATCCCTGAGCTACAAGTCGAGCCTTGTTGCGGATTACATTGCCCTCCTCATCAGTCTTATTTCGGAATATCCACTTGGTGCCGATAACATGTTCGCCTTCCGGTCTGGGAACTAAGGTCCACACATCATTCCTCTGAAACTGAAGCAGTTCATCATGCATTGCTTCTACCCAACTTTCATCCTGAAGAGCTTCCTCAACTTTAGTGGGTTCAACCTGTGACAAATAACAAGAGTATGACACAAAGTTAGCAACACATTTATCAACTGTGCGTTTCCGCAATGTGAGTTCATTCATGTTTCCCACAATAGTTTCTGGAGGATGATTTAATTTGATTCTGGAGGAAGGTTCTTTGTCTTCATGACACTCAGACTCTGGTGATGAAGGAATGTCTGCTGGCTCTTCTACAACACTAGGAGTACCAGGAGTACTTGGGGATGTAGGCTCTTGTTCCATGAGCTCCGGAGCTCTCCTAGGTTCTGGAGGGAGAATCTCTTTAGGAAGTTCCTCATCAATTTTCTCAGAATTGACATCTGAAGACTCATCAATAACAACATTCACTGTTTCCATGACTTTCATGGTTCTTTTGTTATATACTCGATAAGCCTTACTTGTAGTAGAGTATCCCAGAAATATCCCTTCATCGCTTCTGGAATCAAACTTTCCTACATTCTCTCTATCCTTTAGAATGAAACAGGTGCTTCCAAAAATTCTGAAATACTTCACATTTGGCTTTCTTCCTTTCCACAACTCATATGGAGTCTTTTTGGTACCGGGTCTGAAGTATACTCTGTTCACTGTGTGACATGCCGTGTTAACTGCTTCTCCCCACAAATTTCTAGCCACATCCTTACTGTGCAACATGGCTCTGGCCATTTCCTGGATAACCCTGTTCTTTCTTTCTACCACACCATTCTGCTGAGGAGTGATGGGAGCAGAGAATTCTTGAGATATACTTGATCTTGTGCAGAATGACTCCATGTATGAGTTCTCGAATTCTTTACCATGATCACTTCGAATTCGGTCAATTTTCAGGTTCTTCTCATTTTGTAGTCTTGTACACAGTGCTTCAATGTGCTCAGGAGCATCAGACTTGGATCGTAGAAGAATAACCCATGTGTACCTGGTGAAGTCATCTACTACAACCATGATGTATCTCTTACCTCTAAGAGATTCGGTTCTTGTAGGACCCATGAGATCTAAATGCAATAGCTCCAACGGTCTGGATGTAGCTGATGTCTGAGTGCTTGGATGCTTAGCTTTCGTCTGTTTCCCAAGTTGACATGGTCCACACACAACATTGTTCATCCTACTCAGCTTTGGCATCCCTAGAACAGATTCATGCTTAGATACAATAGAAATATGTTTGTAACTAGCATGCCCCATCCGTTGGTGCCACAAGTCTTCATTTGGCAACCGAATACTATTGCATACAATGTCAGCATCAGGTACCAATCCATAACAGTTGTCTAGAGTACGTACACCACTTATGAGTTTCTTTCCAGATTCATTCATAACAAGACATTTTTCTTTGGAGAATAACACCATGAAGTCTTGATCACATATCTGGCTTATACTCAACAGGTTCACTCTTAGGCCATCCACGTAGAGAACATTTGCAATGTCTGGTAGTCCAGGTAAAGAGATAGTTCCTTTCCCTTTTATCTGTGATTTGCTTCCATCACCAAAAGTGACATTTCCACCTTTCTTAGACTCGAAGACTTTGAAGAGGGATCGGTCTCCAGTCATGTGTCTTGAGCAACCACTATCAAGGTACCATAAGCACGTGTCCATCACTTTAAAGGCGGACTTCATCATGAAACACACTTCATGCTTAGACAGCAGATCAGTGGGAATGGTATCTTCTCTCATCTGCCTTCTCCGAGCCAGGCCTTTAACTTTAACTCTGTTCAGACATACTCCTTTGCACATTTTGAATTTGAGACAGTCTAGTTCCTGCTTATACAAACTGAGATCTTTTCCAATAGTCATCATGGAGAGAATCAAATAACTTTTAGACTTGTATTTTCTGAGACACTCAAAGAATGGATATTAGAAAAACAAGATGTATTTGATATCACAGTTCTCTTCAAATGAGAGATTGACTTTTATCCTTGACAACAGGGGTCAATGGATCACACACAATAGATTAAACCCTAATCAGAGTGTGCTTGCTCTGATACCACTTGACAGGCCACAAACGCGTTGACCCCTTGTGATAACTTAGATTAATTAATTAGCCCAGTTATTAATTAATCAAATTAACATGCAATCACGTGGTAGCACAAACAAATCACCGAAACTAAGTAAAGCAGCGGAAAGTAAATAACACGGTGATTTGTTCACGAATGGGGAAAACCCTTACGGCAAAAACCCCACTGGGTGATTTAAGGTCACCACTCCCGAACCTCCACTATTATCACAACAAGCAGTTACAAGTAAGGAATCCCAGTACCTCACCAACCTACAGTTTGTTAGGACATATGTAGTTGTTCAAGCTTGTGAACATATGTCGCTATTTTATGTAATTGGCTTATCCTTAGACAAAACGCACTTTACTTGTAATTGGGTAGATCTAGGATGTGTTAAACACTTCAAGAAACAGTGGTTCAAGATTAAGTGTTGAAGCCGTCAAAGTCTGTCCAAGATACAAGCAAGGAAGTGCAAGATTTTAAAGCTCGATAGATACCTCGACAGATACATCTATCGAGATTTAAAGAAGCTGTTTAGCCCGAGCCTCGACAGCTGTCTCGACACCTCTCGACACCTCTATCTGTCGAGAATTAAAGAAAACAGAATTTCTGATCTGTTTCAAGTCCAATCCGTGAGTGTGTCTTTGGGACTTCTTTTCTCCTAACCTTAGACATATAAATGGATTATTTTAAGGGCCGTCAAAGTGCACACAAAGCAGATATCACAAGATACAAGTAGCTTCTTCTCTGTTCATGCAAATTGTAATCTGTGAGACAAAGTTCGTGCCCTAGTTCATCTCTGATGATTTGAAGAACTTTGCAGCCAACATTCTTTCTTCCTCAAGTTGGTGAGTGAGTCACGTACTTGGATTCGTGCAAAGGAGTAAGACGCGTACTGAGATCCGCGCATCACATTGGTTAGTCACATACTGGGAGCCGTGCATTAAACTGGAGAAATTGTCACTACAGAACAAGTCCAATTGGGTATTGGGGTAAGAGTTCAACTGTAGGTTGGTGAGGTACTGGGATTCCTTACTTGTAACTGCTTGTTGTGATAATAGTGGAGTTTCAGGAGTGGTGACCTTAAATCACCCGGTGGGGTTTTTGCCTTAGGGTTTTCCCCATTCGTGAACAAATCACCGTGTTCTTTATTTTCCGCTGCATAACTTAGTTTGGTGATTTGTTTGTGCTGCCACGTGATATTGCATGTTAATTTGATTAATTAATAACTGGGCTAATTTAATTAATCTAAATTATCACAAGGGGTCAACGCGTTTGTGGCCTGTCACAGTTGAACTCTTACCCCAATACCCAATTGGACTTGTTCTGTAGTGACAATTTCTCCAGTTTAATGCACGGCTCCCAGTACGTGACTAACCAATGTGATGCGCGGATCCCAGTACGCGTCTTACTCCTTTGCACGAATCCAAGTACGTGACTCACTCACCAACTTGAGGAAGAAAGAATGTTGGCTGCAAAGTTCTTCAAATCATCAGAGATGAACTAGGGCACGAACTTTGTCTCACAGATCACAATTTGCATGAACAAAGAGAAGATGCAACTTGTATCTTGTGATTCCTTTTTTTTGACGGCCCTTAAAATAATCATTTTATATGTCTAGGGTTAGGAGAAAAGAAGTCCCAAAGACACACTCACGGATTGGACTTGAAACAGACTTGGAATTCTGTTTTCTTTAATTCTCGATAGATAGAGGTATAGAGAGGTATCGAGACAGCTGTCGAGGCTCGGGCTAAACAGCTTCTTTAAACCTCGATAGATGTATCTGTCGAGGTATCTATCGAGCTTTAAAATCTTGCACTTCCTTGCTTGTTTCTTGGACAGACTTCAACGGCTTCAACACTTAATCTTGAACCACAGTTTCTTGAAGTGTTTAACACATCCTAGATCTACCCAATTACAAGTAAAGTGCGTTTTGTCTAAGGATAAGCCAATTATATAAAATAGCGACATAAGTTCACAGACTTGAACTACATATGTCCTAACATAATTAATGGCTTAGAGTAGTTTGTTAATTTGGATATTGCTTATATTTCATATTCTTCACATATATTGTTTGAATATAAGCTTGTATTGGAAATTTTGTATTTTGGGGTCTAAACATTCACAAATGTTTTATACACTAAGTGAGTTTTCAATTTGAATTTGCTTGTATCGTACTATATAAATTTTAATTAATTGAAATTTTCTCATACGTAATCATTCAGTAAATAATCCATAATTTGACCATTATGGATAAGTTTTTAAATGAAAACATACCTTTGAACATTGATAAGCATCTTTGTTTTGGTAAAAACATAGAATTTTGTTCTAAAATCAATTTTACGTAATTAGTCATAAAAAAGAAACAATTAAAAGTTGGATTTAAATGTCATTTTAGTTATTTTCTTATAGACAATATATACATATTTCCTACATAAAATATATGAGTTGGAATTTGGTATAAATATTAAAAATAAAAGGAATATGTAATCTAACACATAAATTTTTAAAATATTAATTATGTACAAATAATAGACCTCTATCAAAAGAAAATTCCTAGATACTCTCGAATTTAGAACAACACTCAAATCAAATTTTCAAAACTTTTAAATTTGGGCCTCAAAGAACTATAGAGAATGTGTCAATACACACAATCATTTGAATTTTTAATTTTTTTTTAAAATGCTATGAATATAAAGTGATAGAAAGAGACTGAGAATAGTTTGTACAAGACCATGTGTACCGTTTTTAAATTTCTTAAAATAATTCTCACTCTTGCTAGTTCACTTAGTTAAGACATACCAAAGTTATGTACAAGACCATGTGTCTTGATTTTTCTTCACGTCAAATCTGACACGATATGTTGTGATTCATTGCTTATCACTTTCACATAAGCCTAATGTGCGAAAAAGTATGTTTACTAAATATATATATATATTTTTTCCTTCACGTGGAATTAGACTCTAAGAACTTGCCCAAGTAAAATAGCTATCCCTATCCTATGCACAAAATTTGTGCGCGAGATAGAAAAAATTGGTTCAAAATGTGCCTGACAGCTACATCAATATTTCAACAATAGTTCTAAATTTCATACTTCTTTATAATGATTACCTTCTTGTTAACGTCATGTTCAAACAATCACACTTTTATCATTTGTGCCTATATATATATATATATTGTTGGTAAATTTAGACCACAGTTGATAGAATTAATAAGTTTTAAACTTAAGTTGTTAATTAGATTTATTATGAATAAGCCTTGTTAAGTCAAACAAATATAAATATCATGTTAATATCATGCACAATGGAATAGTAAATAAGACAAGATATGATGACCAAGGAAAACCAATAAAACAAACTAGTTTCACAATAAAAAACCTGAGGGGAAACTTTCCCGAAAAGAAATTCACTATAGAAAAAAGAAATTTTAGATCTAGTACAAAACCTTTGTTCCTAGACTCTACAATCCCCGTAGATGAACTAACAACAGAAATCTTCTATCGCTTTAAAACCTTTAAACTCTTCAATATATGAACGCCACCCTTTTGCACGAATTCCAATACATGACTAACTCCAGCAACTTGAAGATGTTGTTGACTGAAAAGTTCTTCATTTCATCAACAACGAAGATCAAGAAGTACTTGGTTACAAAACCATAAGGCGCAAAAAACGCAGTAATTTCTTGTAGAGAGAATAAGGCACCAGGCCACTTTTTGCATGTGTTCTCCATCTATAACAACCTTTAAAACAAGCTTTATATATGTCTAGGGTTGTGAGAAAAGAAACCCTACACTTACATGTTAGCTAGGGCCAAAAATTAGATCTGAAAATTCTGATTTCGTAAATCTCAACAGATTCAATTTCAGTTGAGCTTTGTGCTTAAATCTCGATAGATACTGTTTTTGTTGAGATATCTGTCGAGCTTTAATGAACAACTTATCTTCACTTATTTCTTGGTCCAATCTTCATGGCTTTAACACTTGACTTGAATTCTAATTTCTTGAAGTACTAATTGATAAGCCAAGAAAATATTGACCCCTTGTGATAAATTAACCAATTAATTAGCCAAGTTATTTAATTAATTTAAATAACATGCAATACGCGTGGTAGTACCAAAAAATCACCAATTAAGTCAATATGCAGTGGAAAATAAAGTCGACACGGTGATTTGTTTACGAATGGGGAAAACCTCCAAGGCAAAACCCCACCGGGTGATTTTAAGGTCACCATTCTTGAGAATCCACTATTATCACAACAAGTGGTTACAAGTAAAGTAATCCCAGTACCTTATAGCAACCTACAGTTGAACCCTTACCTCAATACCCAATTGAGCTTGTTCTATAGTGACAATCTCTCATTTTCAATGCACGGCTCTAAGTACGTGACTTACCAATCGATGCACGAATCTAAGTACGTGACTAACAACTAACTTGAGAAGAATGTTGTCTGTAAAGTTCTTCAGTTCATCAACAAGATGAAGATCACAAAGTTCCTTGGTTACAAAACCCTACGACGTACAAACGCAGCAGCTTCTTCAAGAGAAATATCATTTAGGGCATATGTCTCCAGTCACAATATGCTTGTGAAAAACTTTTGCATTAAGTTGTATCAGCTATGACGGCCCTTAAAACAATCCTTATATATGTTTAGGGTTATGAGAAAATAAAGCCTAAACAAATATACATGGATTTGTGTGAAATCAGATTTGAAAAACTGATTTTTGTGAATCTCGATAGATAGGTTATCTATCGAGTAGCTGTCGAGCATCAGGCTAAACAAGCCTTTCAAACCTCGATAGATGCTACCTGTCGAGCTAGCTGTCGAGCTTTAAAATCTGACATTTTTTCACTTGTTTCTTGGACAGATTTGCATGGCTTTAACACTTGGACTTAAACTCTTGTTCCTTGAAGTATTAAACACATCTTAGATCTACCCAATTATAAGTAAAATGTGTTTTGTCATAGGATTTGCCAATTCTAAATGACATATGTTCCTAACATAATTCACATATGTCCTGACAATCTCCCACTTTGGAAATTCGTGACAAAACTACAACAAACAAATGAATATATGAGAGAAGTCATAAATCACTCAACTCATACTCACTTATTAAATACAATAAAATCTAATTCTAACGTAAACTTTTGAAAAACTTTGCAAGAAGAGAGTTCATGCAAGAAAAACTTTAACAACTTGTATTTCTAAAACACTTTAAACAAAACTCATCATGGCATCTTAGTGTGAAGCAGAAATAGCAAAGATTGCATACAATTAATAAGAAGTATGTACATAAAAAGAGAAAAGAAACAACACACAAAGAGATAGGTGAAAGAATATAATAACAACCTCAATATATATCAAAATGAATATAAGGTTTGCTATCACAAAGTAAGAACAATGTATCTTAACAGTAAAGAAAAGAAAAGATACAAAAAGTCCTCACTACATCCCTCAAAAAGAAAACACTCCCCCTAGCAAAAGTATCTCCTACACTAACTCTCCCCCTAAGAACATGACTACTTTCATACCCAAAATTACTCCCCCTTTTTGTCATGAATGATAAAGGGCAAGTAACACAAGCTGTCATCTTGTCGTCACTGGAAGAGCTAACATCCTTATCCTTATCGTCATCATCATCGTATTTGTCCTCAGATGCCTCTAGAGAAGGAGAGGGAGACTCCATAAAGCCACCAGGGCGAGCTTGCCGTCGCGCAATATGACCGACATGGGTGTTCACCTGACACAACTCATCATTGAGTGTATCAAGGTGAGTACCCATGCACTGAAACTGTGCCATGATCGCCTCGAGGATCACACCACCCGTAAAAGAAGAAGGAGCAAATGTGGATGGAGCGGAAGATGCCGGAGGAGTCACCATCTCGGTCGAAGTTAGGCCTCACTTCGTCGAATAGTTGCTGCGTTTACGACACACATGACGGAGAAGTGTGTAGACTTAAGATAGGAGACAGATGCATGGCTGAGAATCCGCGTGATAGCCGAAGGGAAAATGAGCTTATCACAAGTCGTCAAATCCTTATAGACATCTATAAGGGAGAGTATGAAGTGAAAGGGAAAGTCAATAGTGAGTCCCTCAAGTAGGGATAAAAAAAATCAAGCACGAGACTCAGTAATGGAGTTATAGTAAGACAAGGGTGGAGAACAAATTTCATCACCATGTTAAGGAACCTCGGACCTTTTGCAAAGCCTGAGCAAGGGGTATTTTGACGATCACCCCAAGATGAAGATGTGCCAATTCATGTGTAAACTCGGTAATTACCAACAAGCATAGATGTGTTTAAAAGTAAAGGGGGGAGAGAAAGGAGAAAAATACATAACTTCCATCTCAACATGACTAATTAAAACGATTCAAAAGTTAAAGAAATTGTTTCATCACCACAGCCTGACGACCTAGGCTTACCAAATATATAACAAGTAAATAACATAAACGAAAACTAAATCTTCATGCAGCAGGGTTGATAGGTTGAGGCTGAGTAGGAGGTTGCCCAGATACATCCTTGGCTATCTGGACTGTAGGGGCATCTGGGTTTGAATACTTTCGGCTTCGGTACGAACATTGCTTGTGACCTCCGCATCAACCATCTCTACGGGGGAATCAATCGCCTGCACTATTTCCCTCATGCTAGGGGTATCTTCCTCGTCCGCGACACCAGCTTGACTCTGAGCAGAGGGGGGGGGGAGGAGGGGCTGGATAGGGGATCTGCTTGGGATTCCACAGTGGAGAATCCTTAGCCACTCCCATTGCTTGAAGGGCAGCCAACCACCCTTCCCCGAACCCATGATGTCGGGCTTGGTGAACAATAGGCTCCATAGAATTTTCAACCTCTATAAAGCCTGCGTTATACCACTTATCCTCGCAGGCTTCAAGGGCTTCTTTCAAGTTAGCAATCTGGTCAGCTTCGGCCAAATTTAGGTTGTTTGTCGTCGCTAGTTTGAGCTCAGTCTTACCTAGAAATCGTAATGGTGTGCCATTGCAGCTACCTAGATAGTGACTCGTCGTCACGTTCCGAGAAGGAGTGAGCATCCTCGGGCAGAAGGAGACCCTACGCTAGGCTTTAAGCAACCCGTCCCCCTTCGCCTTGTGCCCATGTCCGTACACTGGGAAGAGGATGCCATATTGGTGCTGACCTGGACCACTGGTTGAGAAACACCAATCACCTCCTAGATTTTGGGCCCACCTTTTACATGGGGTGGGGTCTTCGATGGAGCGTCACTCGAGAAGATTGTGGTTTTCTCGATGGTTTGCTTCCTTTTCTTGCCCTCACCAATAAGAGGAGTCTGACCCTTTCCTTGGGGGAGTTGAGGTTGAGTCGCGAGGCTAGCGCTAGGCAAAAACCGAGCGAGGGGCATTACTCTCTGCTTCACCATCTTCTCTGCTTGGTCAGCTTTGGCGCTCGAAGTATTGATCGAGTTGGCTGCTTCTTTCTCGGCTACCGGGTGGGGCCTTTAGGCTGTTTAACGGCTACGTATCTCTTACAACTATAGGACATGCGCTCGATAGACTCGTCCCTCACCGGCGCAAGATTGTCTGCAGTAGTGTACCAAGGACCAAAATCCTGAGCTTCACCAATGATGAGTAAGGGCGGGAGGAAATTTGAGTGTCGTACGTCTATGTACGAGAGGAGTGGGCTATCTAGAAACAAAGCTTGGCCGAATGATTGCTAGGTCGTGCATACAGGTGCGACGTTGAGAATCAAATGGGATGCTTGGAGCTGTCCGTCCGTATGAAAAAAATTTCTGATCTAAGTACAACATTAAGACCCCGAATGGTTACAACCTTGAAATCTGGTAGAAATCCTTTTGATTTTGTAGCAAATCAACAAAAAAGAACGATTAGTTTGGCATGTAAACAACTAAAAGACGCAGACTTAATGCAAATGAAGGCTCTCAGTACCAACCAACATTATGCGGCGACAACATGCAGGGGAGCTCATTGGCAAACCAATTGCCGTTCACCCGAACAAATTCCCCCGAACAAATTCCCCCACCAAGTTTCTGTTCGAATTGGGCAAGCATGACATCAGCCGTACATGCATATCTATGGTCTTTAAGTAATAATCGAAACTAATGTTTCCGCATAGACTATATATGAAGTTAATGTCATGGTGGTTTAACTACAGACTAAATATGTGGTTTAACTTGCTCACACAACTTACCACTCAGTAAAAATTGGGGGGGGGGGGAGTTGGTTGGGACACAGACTGTAAAATCTAAGGGTACCAACGACAAGGGGGTCGACCGGGAACCTAACCCCACCCTTAAGAATGGCCATCAAAGGGAAAAAGATGGTGCTTACGCCGGTACGCCTATGGAGTTCGATATTGCCCTCATGATAGTAGGCGATATCGATGTCCCTAGGAACATTGTAGGCAACCCTAAAGTTGGCCAAAGACGCCTCTGAAGATAGAAGGTGGGAATAACCCATTCCTAAACTAAGATTGAAAGAATATCAAAAAAAGAAGAGAAAATGAAAGGAAAGGTGGAGAAAACTTACTTTGGGGGTCTAGGAAGGAGCAGTGTTCTTGACTGAGAGATGAACGCACGATACCACTATGCTCGACAGAGAGGTAGTTTGGAGAATGGAGAAATATAAAAGTGAAGTAGGGACTCAAAAGGAACTATTTATAGGAGCCAAATAAGGGGATGAATGACCTTTAATAAATGGGAAGCGGGAAACCCCACGAATCCCCATCTCAACTACCACACTTGTGTTGCCTCGGTTCACGAACCGTCAGATAATGATGATGGTTGAGCCAACAGCCAGACGCTACACACCTTTTTAGGGCACATTAATAAGTCTTTTAAACCGTCCCATACCTACCCATAGGATTTCTTGGATAGTGCTTGGTACTTAGTTCTTGATTCATGCCTAGGGGCCAGGCACGGATCAAGGGGAGGCTATTGTATGGGACCTTACTTCCCCTTAAGCCCAATATTCATAAAACCCATCTTAATGGCGCTCCACGTGTAGGACCTTGTGCTTGTTGAACCTTAGGTTTTAGGACACTGTGCGCAGTTGCGTGTACTATTAGGCCTACAAACTCAGCCCAGGCAAGCTTTGACGTCCATCAAAAGCCCAAAACCACGAGATAAAGCCATTTATGACATGAACGGCGAAGGTAAGATCCTACTTGGTCGGGGAATGCAATTTCCCGGGAAGATGAGTCCCAAGATGCTCGACATCACCTAGGGAGTATCGTCGCAGGGCAGTTCCTCTAATGGTGAAATTAGTTCCAATGCCACTCTCACCACCTCTCACTCCCAACTAAACAACCACTTAAGGGTGATAACATTGGACCTTTCTTCCCACTCATCATGAAAATAATCATAACTCTTCCACTAGCCTTGGGCTATAAATAAGAGATGAGAATTCGAGATAGGGGGTTGGCAATTTAAGAGTGAAGACTAAGCAAAGAGGGTGGCCATTTTGAGAGAGAAAGTGAGAGCAATTCTGAGAGTAGAGAAAATAAGGGTACTTGAGTTGCCGGGCATAGAATCATCCATAGTAGGAAATTCAAAGTCCACAATACAAATAAATTGTGAGTCCAAATAGAAGTTGGGCCTAACAACCACTTTTTGGGTACGTGCGTGCATACGCACACACACACAAACACACACACACACACACACACACACACACACATATATATAATGAGAGTTTTACACCTTTTATAGCAAAAACATATGAAAGTTTTAAGTCTTGAAATTTTTTCGGACTCCATATTTTTACCATTTTCTATAAAGTCTACATTCAACTAAAAACGATTTAGAATTATTGAAAAAAATTCCCTTGAAAGAAACAAAAAACGAAAACGTTCATGTGTAATCCATAGTTTAAATCGTTCCTGAAAGCTGTGTGTATTTGCTTTTAAAACATAAAAAACAAAAACAAAAACAAAACGAAAACAAAAAAATGTGTCCAAAAATTTAGACAATAGCTCCTAATGTCCGAACAAACTCAATAAAACAACATCCATAACAAAACCCACAACATCAAAAAGCAATCCAAACAGGATAAGATAAAGTTTTGTTACTTTCGTGGCATTTATGTCAGTCACCTATCTTAGGTCGGATGCTTTTAGAGAGAGCACAATGAATTTTTCTGATTATCTTAGGTTCCTTTATGCCAACGGGGGCTTGGCTCAGCTGGCAAGGTTCGGACGCTTCGTGCAACACACCTAGGTTCGAGTCCCGCTACCAGCAGGTTTCCGTTGGTGGGTAAACTTGGTGGGGGTGTACTCAAATGAGATGACTCCCACACAGAGGGTACAGGGTGGTCTGCCTGCGATGTCCTCGCCTTACCTACCCCGAGGCCACTAGCTCCCTGCTCGGGAGTGTAATATGACCATAAAGACCCCCATTTTTTGATTCTCAAAAAAAAAAAAAAAAAAAAAAAAAAAAAAAAAAATCTTATGTTCCTTTATATATGGTCTCACCTAAGTTGAAAATAGAGTACACTATGCCATTAAGTTTAGCATAAACTCATAAAATGTCTCAACTTCAGTCATAATTTCCTCAAACATAAAGGTGAGCATCTGTAGTTTTGCGGCTTTTCTTTGTTTCGTTCTTAAAACAAATTATTATTGTTCAATTTTATTTTTCCATTTAAAATCAATAATGGGCATTTAAATTCAACTTTTCATTTTTTTTTTCTTAAAAATAATTGTTAAAATTAATTTTAGCATAATTGTCCACCTAGTTATTGCGCTTGAGTTCAAGTAGTGTGGGAATCATTAGCACCAGGACCGTGGGTCAATGAGGGAATCCTATTGTATATCCTACCTGGTAGGATATGATTTACCTCGATGATCATATATTTATTCAGCAACGTATATATTTAAAATTAGAACAAGTGCTCAGACTCTAATCTGGCCGGAAGAAAAATCACACTTTGTTACAAGATCTCTAGCTAGTAGGTTACTCTGCGATGAATATTATAACAAAAAGATGGTAAGATAAAGCTAACAACAATAGTAAGATTGACAGAGAGGTGACAAAATAGTGTCAATGGAGTGGTGGCAGCAGGACTGAAGGAAGCGGTAATACTAATATTGGGATTATTTCACAGCCAATGATAATAGGATTGTCATGGAGGCGATATACAATATAGTAGTACATTGATAATTAAGACAAGATGGTAACGATATTAATTGACTAATGTAGTAGTAATGGATTTAGGGTGCAGTCATAAAGAATTTCTAGGATTAAAATTGATATTGAAGGTGCACAACTCAAATTATTTATTCTAATTATGAAACAATCATCTTTACTCATAAATAATGTCAAAGCCAAAATTACGCTACACAACAAAATAAATAAATAAATAAATATATATATATATATATATATTTTATAGATTCTATTATTTTGTACATTAAAAAGAAATATTTTGCAACACTTTGTACAGAATCAATCATACAAAATTGTGTGATTTAAAAAACTATCGAGTTGGGTCATATTGATTGATCACAAAATGATTGGGCAAAAATGTATTAGAACAATTTAAATGGAACTAATTTAAATGATTGAGTATGTTATTGAGTTTGACATTCTCAAAAGAGATGTATCAAAATATTTTGAGGATGATAAATTTGTTAGACATTTTTTGTTTGCATTCATGGAATATGATACTACAATTTTATTTGAAGAACATGCACATGCTTATCTCACTTGTGTTTTGCAAATGATAATGATTTTTGTGGTATCCAATCTCTCAATTACTCAAATTATTGATAAGGTTTTACAAAATTTTCATTATCTATTTAGTCTAAGAGACGTTAAAGGAGCCATTGTGCGTACTCGTAAAGATCACTTGTCTTCTTGCGTTAGCAGAGAAAATTCACATGATTCACTGTGTCCTCAAGTGAATTGTTAGAACATTATTGTTGCATATCACACATAGGGGTGGCAAATGAGTGGATAGGTATATAATTATCCATTTATTCATTTATAACCCGTTTATATATAAATTAATTATCCATTACCAATCAAACTCATTAATCAGTAACCAACCCATTTAGCCCAATATGATTCAAATATCTCTAAAACTACTTGAATACCATCTTGACATCCAAAATTACCAAAATACCCTTAAATACCTAAAATGACGCAAATACCCCTACACTTCCAAAATTACCAATATACCCTTGGACATCCAAAATTATCCCCAAAATCTCTAAAATGAGCAAATTATTCCCAAAATCTCTAAAATGAGCAAAATACCTACGAAACCTCCAAAATAACCAAAATACCCCTGATATCTCTAAAATCACCAAATATACTTTAAAACCACTAAAATAACCAAAATACCTCCAAAATCTCTAAAATGAGCAAAATACCCCCCCAAAACCTCTAAAATGTTCAAAATATCCCCAAAACCTAAAAATGACCAAAATACCCTCAAAATCCAAAAATGACCAAAATACCTTCGAAATAAAAAAAATGACCAAAATACTCCTGAAACCTAAAAATGACCAAAACCCATAAAATGACCAAAATACCCCCGAAATCTAAAAATGACCAAAATACCTCAAAAACCTAAAAAATGACCAAAATACCCCCCTAAAACCCAAAATTGACGAAAATACCCCTGAACCCCAAAAAATGACCAAATTACCTGAAAACCTAAAAATGACCAAAATACCCCCAAAACCAAAAAAAATGACCAAAGTAATCCCAAAACAAAAAAAGGACCAAAATACCCTTGAAACATAAAAATTACCAAAATATCCCCCCAAAACTCACAAAATGACCAAAATACCCCTGAAACCTAATAAATTACCAAAATACCCCAAAACCTAAAAATTACCAAAATACTTCTAAAACCTATAAATTTATTGAAGTAACCAAAAAATATAAAAATTATTGAAATACCCCTAAAACCTAAAAGATGACAGAAATGCCCTTGTAACATAAAAATAACTGAAATACTCTTAGAATCTAAAAAGTGATCAAAATAACCTTCAAAACCTAAAAAATTACTGAAATCCTCTCAAAACCTATAAAATGACTGAAATACTCTTAGAACCTTTAATTTGTCGAAAATATCCTCGAAACATCCAAAATGCCCTAAACCTCTATTTAAGTAATTTTAGATGTTTCAAGTTTATTTTGGTCGTCTTGCATGTTTAGGGGTATTTTGGTCATAATTTAGGTTTCAGGGGATTTTATCGATCATTTTTTTTTAGGTTTTGGGGTTATTTTTGTCATTTTTTAGGTTTTGGGGTATTTCGATCATTTTTTAGATTTCAAGTATTGGTAATTTTATAGGTTTCGGGGGTATTTTAATCATTTTTTAGGTTTTGGATGTATTAGGTCATTTTTTAGGTTTGGGGGGTATTTTGGTAATTTTATAGGTTTAGGGTGTATTTTGGTAAATTTTAGGTTTTAGGGGTATTTCAGTTATTTTTTTAGGTTTTGGGGGTGTTTTGGTCATTTTATAGGTTTTGGTCGGTATTTTGGTCTTTGTTTAGGTTTTGGGATTATTTTGGTTATTTTTTAGGTTTTGGGGTATTTTGATCATTTTTTAGGTTTCAGGGTATTTAGGTAATTTTTTAGGTTTTAGGGGTATTTCAATCATTTTTTAGATTTTGGAGATATTTCAGTCATTTTTTAGGTTTTGGAGGTACTTTGGTAGTTTTTTTAGGTTTTGAGTGTATTTTTTAGATTTCCAAGGGTAATTTGGTCATTTTTTGGGTTTTGGGGGGTATTTTGGTCATTTTTTGGATTTTGGGGGGGTATTTTGGTCATTTTTGGGTTTCCGGTGTATGTTGGTCCTTTTTTGGGTTTTGGGGGTATTTTGGTCTTTTTTTGGGTTTTGGGGGTATTTTGGTCTTTTTTTAGGTTTTGGGGTTATTTTGGTAATTTTTAGGTTTTAGGGTTTTTTGGTCATTTTTGTGGATTTAGGGGTATTTTGGTCATTTTTTAGGTTTTGGGGGTATTTTAGTCATTTTTAGGTTTTGGGGGTATTTTGGTCTTTTCTTGGTTTCAAGGGTATTTTGGTCACATTTTGGGTTTTGGGGGATATTTTGGTCATTTTTTGGATTTC
The DNA here is from genome assembly GCA_032878915.1 of Castanopsis chinensis. NCBI lineage: Eukaryota > Viridiplantae > Streptophyta > Magnoliopsida > Fagales > Fagaceae > Castanopsis > Castanopsis chinensis. The sequence goes on from JAVQMG010000073.1 coordinate 1,079,995, forward strand.
GGGGGTATTTTGGTCATTTTTTGGAAATTTAGATTTTATATTATTTATTTAAATTTTAGATGGGTTTTAGTGGGTATTAGTGGGTTTAACCATTAAGACTCATATAATTAAATAACCTAATGGGTCTTTACCCATTTAACCCAAATATTCAAATGGGTTAGGTTAAGACTTATCCAAATTAAGCGAGTAATAGGTGGGTTCACACAGTATCATAACATTATTGCTATTCATCACATCAATTTTGGCTTTTTCTCAAGAAATTATTATTGGATATCACACTTTCTTGTTAGACATCACATACACACATTATTGTCCTTTTTTGAGTTGCTTCACATTCTTCCAAAGAAGAGGCCACATTTTGTTGAATTGCTAATAGTTAGTCAACAATGGTCAATTTAACAAATCAAACTCATTTTGGTCTTACGAATCTTGAAAGCAAAATCCAAGAATTCCATTGGTTAGATTCCATGGGCTGCATTTGAGCTTTCTTGATCATTGTCACTATCATTCTTACCACTGAGTTGAGTTAGGAGAGGGCATCCTTTAGCTTTTGCTTTAGCTTTTTCTTAAAAGAAGTCGGATAAAATTCAAAATAGATTTTTCATCTTTCAATTAAAAATTGGGACTGTTGTTTTGGCGGGGGGGAGGGGGGGGGGGGGGAAGGGGGATGGGGGAGATATGCATCTTGTTGTATTGAACTGATTATATTAACAATTTGATTGCTGTGACTTGTGAGAGGTGAGAGTCAAAATATTAGAGTACCATTCTTTCAGGTGATAGTGGTACATAAACAATAACTGAGGACTGAGGTATGCCTTCATAACATTAATTTCCTCTTAAGTTCCATTTGTCTATCTATCTTTTTATTTAATTTTCTCCATATTTGTCTTACCGATACCATCTCTTTTTATTAACCCTACAAAGTTATTGAGTTAGATATAAGTAGTTCACTTCTATCTATTCTAAATCCTGCAATAAGACCATGATACTCGTGTACTAACAAATTTGACTTAAGTTATCTGTGATAGGTACATTTGTAAATGACATTAATTAAATTTGCTTTTGAAAGTTAGTGTCCTTTTGCTTTGAAACAAAGTCCTCTTGAATTGAGGATAACATTTAAAAGTAGTACATTGCAAGCTATGATTTAATTAACATCATTTTCAAATGGGTAACTTAAATTAAATTATCTTCAAAAGTTATTGTTTTTTTTCTTTGAAACAAAGTCCTCTTACATTGAGAATATGATTTAAAATCAGTATATTGCAAGTTGTAATTTAATTAACGCCATTTTCATACATACTTATTACGGATAACTTAAATTAAATTTGCTTTTGAAAGTTGGATTCAGAAATGGTGAAAAGAAAATGGTCAATTTGATCTAATATCTTCCAGGAAATGGTCAAAAGAAATGCTTGGATTGGCAGATAAACTCACTTACCTAGATTTGGAACCTAATTTTAAGTTTGAGGGTTTACAATTTAATTTAATTTTTAAAGCAACTATTTTTCAATCTCTTGAATCATACATCAATGCAATTAGAATACTTTTCGGAAACCAAAATGATAATCTCTGCCAATTAGCTGTCACTACAAAAAACACGAGCTATAGCCGCGTTTACAAAAAACGTGGCTATACCTGACCTATGGCCGCGTTTCTAAGAAACGCGTCTATAGACCCAACCTATGGCTGCGTTTCCTAGAAAACGCGACTTTAGACGCAACGTATGGCCGCATTTTTCAAAACGCAGCTATAGGTTAGGTCTATAGCCGCGTTTAAGTGCCTTTAGCTGCGTTTTTCAATAAAGTCTATAGCCGCGTTTTCAAAATCGCGGTTATATGTCCAACCAAAAAATATTTTTTAAAAGGATGGCCACGTTTTCCCAGTAAACGCGGCTTTAGACCCAACCTATGGCCGCGTTTTTAAAAACGCAGCTATAGGTTAGGTCTAAAGCTGCGCTTGTAAGTGCCTTTAGTTGCGTTTTTCAATACGGTCTATAGCCGCGTTTTCAAAAACGCGGCTATGTCCAGCCACAAAATATTTTTTAAAAGGATGGCTGCGTTTCCCCAGAAAACACGGCTTTGGACCCAACCTATGGCCGCGTTTCTAAAAACGCGGCCATAGGTCCAGCCAAAAAATATTTTTTTACATGGACTGTATGTACAGCAGCGCAATATTTTTTTTTTTAAAGGAGGGCCTATTGCCGCGTTTGTAGAAACGTGGCCATAGGTCCAACCAAAAAATATTTTTTTACATGGACGATATGTACAGCAGCACAAAATTTTTTTTTTTTAAAAGAGGGCCTATAGCCACGTTTTTATAAACGCGGCAATAGGTCCAGCCAAATAATATATGTTTTTTAAGATGATGGCCAGTACAGCAGAATAATTTTTTTTTCCTTTTAAAGGAGGGCCTATAGCCGAGTTTTCAAAAACGCAGCTATAGGTCCAGCCAAATAATATAAAAAAAACCCCACTTTCCCACCTTCTCCTCCGGTTTTCTTTTCTTTCTTTGGTCTTTCTTCTTGTGGGTTTCCTGGGTTTCTTTTTGTGCTTCTCTTTTTGCAAATCACGCTCAGCTCTTCTTTCATTCTCTTCTTTTTCTTTTCTTTTTTTCCTTTTTCTTTCTTCCTTCTTCACTCCAGCAAAACTCTTTTTTTTTTTTTTTTTTTTTATTTTTTTTATTTTTTATCTTTGTTTCTTTGCTGCTGCTACTTTTTTTTTTCTTTCCTTCTTTTTTTTTCTTTCAACACAACGCACACTCCACACCACTATTTTTTAGGCAAGGGCCAATGGACAACTTCATAAGAAAAACTAAGGCTCACTCATCTCTACTATTTGAGGTAAAAAATTTCAAATCTTTTTATGGGTATTATACTTTTGCTAGAGGTTATTTTTGCTATTGTGTTGTGATATTGTGCCTATGTTTAAATGGGTTTGTGTTCTTAAGCTTGTTCTTGTGTTTCTGAGCTTGTGTTTTTGTGTTCCTTGAATGGATTTACTATTAAATTTGGGTTGGTTTTGTTGAATGAGATGAAATTCATGGGTTTGTATTGTTATATTTTAGAGCATGTTGTATTTGTATTGTCAATATATTGTGTTTGATTTTGAATTTTTTGGGTGTGTTTGTATTGTATGTTGTGTTTGATTTTGAATTTTCTGGGTTTGTGTTTAATTTTGAATTTTTTGGAGAAAAAAAACCCAGAATTTTTTTTTGTTTTTTTTTAAAAAAAAACCCAGAATTTTTTTGTTTGAATTTTTTGGAGAAAAAAAAAAACCTAGAATTTTTTTTTAAAACAAAAACCAAGAATTTTTTTTTTTTGTTTTAAAAAAAAATCCTTTTTTTTTTTGTTTTTAAAAAAAATTATAGCCGCGGTTATATACGTAGCTCAAAATGGGTCTGTAGCTGCGTTTTTAAAAAACACGGCTATAGACCCAAGCCTATAGCCGTGGTTAAAAACGCAGCTTTAGGCCTGATCTTTAGCTGCGGTTATAAAAACGCGGCTATAGACCCACAGGGGCTATTGCTGCGCAACATAGGCCTGGTTTGTAAACACGGCTATTAAAAACGCGGCTATATCCTATAGCCGCGTTTTGAAATGCGGCCATAGACCCTGTTTTTTGTGGTGTGTAAACAACGGAAACGTGCATCATCATATTATTGGCAGGATCTAGAATAGTGGTCTTATTTATATATATCCTCATGTGGATGTGGGCATAATTTAATTGCCGTGAATCGCTTCAGCAAGGAAAAACAAAAAAAACAAAAAAAACTCCACTTCATTTGTTAATTAATAGTTAGCACTAAGTCCCATCTGTACAAGCTCACAGCTTGCAAGTTGGCCTACTACTATAGACAAATTTAATTTAACACACCCCTAGTAGGTAGGAAACCGACGTTAATTAAATTACAGATTGCAATATATTAATTTTAAATTATATTCTCAATGTAAGAGGGCTTTCGTTTCAAAGCAAATGGACACTAATTTGCAAATCCTTTCTCCGCTCTGTGCGATGATATTCTTGCCTTGCTTAATTTGTGCCACCCGTTTGGCTCTCCTTGTTTCTTTGCATCTTTGCACACTTGCCTATATGTTCATGTAGGAGTCCTTGTGCTTGCTTGTGTCATCAAGCCTAATTCCTACTATCTCGTGCAGGTTCACACCGATAGTTGGGGTCTCTTTGATACAAGAGTCCCCAACTCCCTTTTAGGAATTTTTCTTGATGGCATGTGTGTCGTGCATACTCCAATCCAATAGAACTATGGACACCCAATCGAAACCTACATTTGTCTTCTTAGGACACCCCTTTTTGTCTGGTATCATACTTGTTTGGCCCTTCGTGGGCTTAACATGCTTGTTTGCCCCCATTTGGCTCTCTTTGTCAGTGCGTCTCTTTGTATCCTTTCTTTACCTTTTGGCTATCTTTTTTGCTTGTCTATTGGCTTGTTCTTTGTTTGTTGCATGTACATGCTTGGTACGAGGATGCTTGGAGTGAGGGTCCGACCTCCTAGCTGCGAGCAAAAAAGGCAGGGGTGCAAGCAAGAAGACATAAACCCAAATAGGGCAATGTTTAGTAGATTAGAAGGTTTAGCCTCCCCACTTAGCCTCTTCTTTAGTGCCTTGTATTAGGATTCTCATCCTTGTATCCAGTTTTAGGCTACATTCTTAGGGTATGGCAATGTCTGTTTTATATTTCCTGCACTTCGTTGGGTTTACCCCTAGATGAAGGCATGTATCATTTATCTTTCCCATGCTTTACTTGGGCCGCATTTCCTGGGTATGGCAACGTCTAATCAGGCACTTTTTATGATGGACTCTAGTGGCTAAGTGAGTGACCCTCTCTAGCCATGAGTGCTCTTAACTTTGTAGTGTGGGTATGTACTCAAGGCAATTACTATAGGTGCATATTCATGCTATATTGTGTGCATGATCATCGTGGTGTGATTGTCTCAATCCAAGTCACCTAAGTGATATCAGTTTTCCCGTATATGTGATACGTATCAATATGATTGATGCTTTGAGGGGCTCTAGCTCGTCTTGGCACGAGCATGTTTCCACGCACCATATACACAGGCATGAAACCCTGCCTCACCAAACATGAAACTCTGTTGAATTTTTGCCATAAAAATGGGGTAGCTCTGTTGCTGTATTCTTACAGTCAAAGCTTGGTGAGAATAGTATTTGTGTGCTATAACACACCTGAAGTGAAGCGTTGCTAGATTTCCAGCACGAAAATAAGGCGAATTGCTGTCGGATTTTTGTCATGGAAATTTGGCATCGATTCTAAACACACTAGAGAAGCATTGATCAAGACCACACCCTTTCCGAAGCCAAGCTTGAGAGTCCAATTCATTTAAAGCCCCAAAAGCTAATGTTAATAGCTTGTTTTTAATTGTCAATGTCCGAAAATTACAATTTTATCAAAACAAAGGATTTTCCTTAGACAGGCATTGAGGGGTGCCTAATACCTTCCCCATACGTAACCAAACTTCTGAGCTCAAGAATCAAGATTTTTTATCCATCTGTATTGGATTAGGAAAAATGACCTTTGTGTAATAAAATCAAATAGAGTTAGGTGACCAATCACGCCTTAGAAAAAATCAAATGATTGGCGGCAACTTCAATTACCTTTGCTAGCCTGATTAAAATTAACTCATTTTCCAGTCACACACCAAAGGTATACTCTTTTTGCACAGCACCCGAGCTCCTAAGCCTGTAACTCCACGGGCGTGCAAGAATGTTTACGCAATGGGTGGTCAAACCACCAAGTATATTGTTTGCAAAAATCAACAATATGTATACTGTTTGCAAAAATCTTTTCAAAAAATTCAATATGCCAAGTATTCTATTTATTCATAAAAAAACTAATGTTTGAAATAAATTAAAATGAGGTACTATCTTCAGATAGGCATTGTGGGGTGCCTAACACCTTCCCCACACGTAACCAAACTTCTGAGTCCGAGATCTTTGGTTCAAAGACTTCTAGTTTACCATAATTAATGAACCTTTAAAATTTGGTTTAGTTAATGAGGTGACTTAAAACAAATTAGACATCCAAGTGACCAATCACACTTAATACAAAACCAATGGTTGACAGCAACACCTAAAATAAAAATAAAAAAAGGGACTCACACACACACACACACACACACACACACACACACACACACACACACACCTCACCTCAGAGACATTATCACACAAGAGGCACATCACCAAAGACCCAATGTGCGATGAAACCTAAAAACAAAATTTCCCCAATTTTTTTTTTCCAGAGGGGAGGGGCTCAATCACATTATATTAACTACTCAGTTTTCTCTTCATTATTTAATGTGAGACTTCACTCACATGCATATACCCAATAATCGCCCCCTCACGTGTAAGTCTCTGCCTCTTTGTGGGTTTCATGACCTTTGTGGGCTTCAAGACCTTTCTGTGGGCCATGAACAAGTCCTACTCACTCCCCTTTTGTCTAATAGGCTTTTTTCCTCACTAGTGCATCATTCATGGACCTTCACGTATCAACCCCACACGTCTTTTATCCTCCATGAGTACCTCACACCTCATCATTGTCTAGCACTATTAGCAATAATACTCCTTTGTTGGGCCTTTCTAAGATTGTTTGTGTGAGCTTTATGGGCTTGACTGGTTCAATATACTGTCCCTACTGCAACTACGAAAAGGACTTGCTCTTCTTCATTTGTGCAAGGGCTTCAAGTACACACATCCCGGGCATACAAAAATATAACATAAAAAAATACACTTTAACCCAAAAGACCTAAACCCAATAGGTATGTGCTTAATTATGTTATATTAACTAGTCATTCTTCTTATCATTATTCAATGTGGGATTCATTCACACGTGTATAACCAACAATATAAGTGTTGCAAACTTTGAGAAGATAGCCAAGGAGAGCTACGTGGAAAGAGAAGGAAGAAGGAACGAAAGTTAGAGAGGATAGAGCAAAGTGTTGCCGCCCTCTACATAAATAATTAGTGTGTGTGAGAGCAAAAAATAAAAATAAAAAAAGAATGTTTTTCTTTAGCCGTGAGACACAAAGAGAGTGTGTGTGGGAGTAAAGAAAAACAATGAAATTTTTCTTTAACCGTGGGATACAAAGAGAGTATATGTGAGTGCAACAAAAAATAAGAGAGATTTTTCTATTACCGTGAGACATACACAAGAGATATTATAATTGATTTGATAATAGTGAAATTGATTCAGAATTTGTCTCGGGGTTATTCCTTTCGAGGAGAAAGGGTTTTCCACTTAAATATTTGTGTTCTTATGTGTGATTGTTCTTTGGAATTGATAATATTGATGGTAATATTATTTGGGACCCAACAGTGGTATCAGAGCTTGGTTGATTTAGTGGATGATTTTCTATGTGAATTAAGATGTAAGAGAAGGGATTGCTTTGATTAAGATGAAGCTATTCCAAGAGGAAAAAAAGACTACTTGATTAAGGTGGAACTATCCCAAGAGAAAACAAGACAGTTGGAGACAATTGATGGAATTTGAGTCAAGGTGAAGATTGTTGGGAAATTGTCTCAAATTCCATTTGTGACTTGGAAAGTCAATTAGGTTTCTTAGTTGAAGAATGAAAAATTAATTTGAGTTCCTTTGTGTGGAAGGAGAGACTATTCCTTGGTGTGAAAGGTTGGTGTGGAAGGAAAGTCTACTCCTTTTTAAAGAAGTAATGTATTCCTAGTCTAAGAGGGAATAGAAAAAAAGTCTTATATATAAAAAATCCTACAAAGAATTTGATGGCTTTGAACCAAGGGTTCACCCTATAGGGAGAGGAAAAATAGAGTGTGATACCAAGAGAGGAAAAGAATATTTTCGCTTGGGAAATAACCAAGGAGTAGAGAGTAAAGTATTGAAGTATTGCTGCCTTCAAGAAATTTTTATACTTGTCCTCTTGAATTGAAAACCAACCTTAACAAATTGAAAATTGAGACAAAGAACCCAAAAGTTAAAATAACCATGTGAATCATATTTGTATTTGGTATGAAACTTTGATTGTTTATTGTTTCTTGGGCATTTGGATCACGTCCACGTTTGGACGTCTTTTTTTTTTTTTTTGACCAGCGCCTAGTGCACTGTTCATGAGACATGAACAATGCATCAAGACATATGAATAGTATTTTTTAGTGTGAACAGTAACTGAAAATTATTTTTTATTATTTTTAATTTTCAGTTTTCAACAAAATAAGCAGTATCCAAACACACCCTCTTATCAAAAGATATATATTTGGGATTTAGGCATTGTCATGCTGTATGGCTCCACCTAAAGAATTGTATAGATTTTTCTTTTTAATTAATTTTTTTTCCTATGCATTTTTATTTATTTACAACACTAATTTGAGTATATATATAATAAAAATATGAAGCTGTTTCGCACTTCCCTTTCAAACAAGTCATTATATATACAGTTGTCATTTTACTATTTATTAGGATTTAATTTATTTCCGGTACATTTTTAGCTAGACATATTATTTTGTTTTAATTATACAATAATAAGTGATTGTGAGTTTTAATCCTCGTATTTTATTTACTTAATCAATGATGTGTCAATCACTCATTAAAAACAAAATTCATTTTAAAAATTAGTACTGGAAATAAACTAAATCCTGTTTATTATACCCTACCTACGCTGAATGTAATGCACTCGTAAGGAACAATACTAGTCGTGGAAAGCATATTAACTCCAAGTCGATCGCCTATTTATAGCAGGCTCACCAGCCTCAGTTGTACACAAATTAAGAACTAGGAAGTAACACAACATTTTCAAAAAAAAAAAGAAAAGAAAAAGAAGCAATGAGGTTTTACCTACTCATACTTTTCGTTTTTCTCTCCACAGGTGCAGTTGGGGTCCTAGCACAGTCTCCTGTATGTGGAAGAGACGCTGACGGAGCTGTATGTCCCAACGATGAATGTTGCGGCTCAATTGGGCTTTGCGGAAGCACTGAGGACTTTTGCAGCACTCAAAATGGCTGCCAGAGCAATTGCCACCTACTACCAAGTGATATAAGCGATCTCATTGACCGGACCACGTTTGAAACGATGTTTAGTCACCGCAACGATCCTTCGTGTGAGGGGTCCTTCTACACCTATGATGCATTTATGGCGGCTACCTCTGTATTTGGAGGATTTGGAAGAACTGGCGACTCCACCACCCAGAAGAGAGAAATTGCAGCCTTTTTGGCTCAAACTGCATATGCAACTGCAGGTTAATTTGCCAAATAGAAACTAAACCTTTTTTTTTATATATAAAATAAAAAATAAAATATAGTTTTACTATATTATATGTTTACTTATGTTGCTTTATGTTGCGCATGGTGAAGAACACAACCAAGAAGATGAATCGGATCCCTATGCGTGGGGTTATTGTCACGTTGTAGAGCAAAACACTACCAAGGAAGATTATTGTATTGAAGGAAGTATAAATTGGCCATGTGCAGAGGGTAAACAGTATTACGGCCGTGGTCCCATTCAACTCCGATAGTAAGAAATCGATAATTATTTTTATGAGTTTAATTTATGTAGTAGAGCATCGCCCATTGAAGCTATTGGCCTAATTTGACTGAATATGTTGTAATTGCAGCAACACCTACTATGGCCCGGCCGGATTAGACTTGGGTTATCCACTTCTATCCGACCCAGATCTGCTTGAAAAGGACCCAGTCATGTCTTTCAAGTCTGCATTGCACTATTGGATGAATTACCATTTACAAAAACCCTCATGCCATGCTGTCATGACCAACCAATGGGTGGCAAGCAAAGACGACGTGGACGCGAATCGAGTGGCAGGCTTTGGTCTCACTACCAATATCATCGATGGAGAATTTGAATGTGGGCATGGAGAGATCGACCCACGTGACCGGACCCGGTTTAACTTCTACTATGACTTCTGCGAAAAATTGGGCGTGCCTATAATTGCACCTGACGCACTTGACTGCTCCAACCAGCAACCTTATGGACCTGCTCCTGTCACGAAGATCTTCATGGAATAGATCGATCCGTACGTGCGTGGTCATATATAGAACTATGGCCCAAGAAAAATCAATGATTATTATTTATATATAGTAGTAATCATTGACTTATCTGTCTTCTTAAATAAATGAACCTAGGCACGAGGTTCTGCTTGCGTGGTTTCAGTGTTTTAAAATTTAGTGGATGAACTACGTGTTCTTCTGCACGTTTAATGTAATCAATGTTATATAATGTTTTATGTTCTAGTAATTGTGTTCAAGATCTTTGGCGTGGTTTGATCTTCATATATATTCTACTGCATGTGACGATATAATCAATGCTTTATGGTCTTCTATATATATATATATATATATATATATATATATATATATATATATCTATTCTACTACTCATGACGTTCAATCTCCTCGGCTTTCCTTCTTTACTTTCATAGCTTCATCTCTATAGTTTGTTAATGGATTATAACTGCCAGGCCACAAACGCGTTGACCCCTTGTGATAACTTAGATTAATTAAATTAGCCCAGTTGTTAATTAATCAAATTAACATGCAATATCACGTGGTAGCACAAATAAATCACCAAACTAAGTAAAGCAGTGGAAATTAAATGACACGGTGATTTATTTACGAATGAGGAAAACCTTACTGCAAAAACCCCACCGGGTGATTTAAGGTCACCACTCCCGAAACTCCACTATTATCACAACAAACAGTTACAAGCAAGGAATCTCAACCTTACCAACCTACAGTTGAACTCTTACCCCAATACCCAATTGGACTTGTTCTGTAGTGACAGTTTCTCCTTTCAATGCACGGCTCCCAAGTACGTGACTAACCAAATTGATGCACGGATCCCAGTACGCGGCTTACTCCTTTGCACAAATCCCAATACGTGACTAACTCCACAGTAACCCTTTGATTGTTGTAGTTGATTTGCAGCAGCTTCACATAGAAACACCAATAAGATCTTCAATGTTGGTGCAAGAGACTTTGCTTGGTTACAAAACCTTAAGGCGTGCAAGAAACGCAGCAAGAACTCTTTCTTCTGTAGGAGGAGGCTAGGGTTTCAAAAAGTAAACCTTATGAAGCTCTCTAGGGTTAGGTTTTTCTTTTTCCACCTCTTTTAAATAGGAGCTTAATGGGCTCTCCTATTCCAAATAGGTTTACACAAACCTTGGGTTTTCCTAGTCCAATAAGAATTATACAAATCCATAAACAATTAGCCTTTTAGAATAAAAACGTTGCTGGCTATAATCTGAAACCCGTAAGCTCGATCGATCAGGACATCTGTCGAGCTTTAATGAATCTCGACAGATCGAGCTTCTATCGAGGAGGTATCGAGACCTGTAGTTTGCACTTTTCTTGAGCAGTTCTTGAGTAATCTTCATGTCTTCAATGTAACCACTTGTAATGATCATCTTGAACCTACTTAGATTTACCCAAATACAAGTAAAGTGTGTTTTGTCAAAGGATATGCCAATTACAAAATATGTCCCCAACAACAACCATCAAAATAAATATATTATCAAAATGTGACCTTAAATCATGTTTTCTGTTATAAACTATAGTGCATGTGTGCCATTATCAACATCCCTATATGGTTGAGAATTTCAACTACAATTTCTTAAAATCCTCTTAAAATCCTAAAGATGCAAACTAAAATTCTTGAGAATTTTATATTTACATTGCTCAAACACACTTAACATTTGTGTAAAGTTGAATTTATTCAACTATGTGTTGGCTTTATTCCGTGCTAAATTTGTTTGTAATTCAGCATTTAGAAACCTTGTATTTAGGTGGGAATAATGTAACAGTTGTGTGTGAGAAAATGTGAAGATTTGATCAAGAGTATGCAATAAAAAGGTGACTCGTGACTAGACTTGCGACTGACTTGCGAGTGGTGACTCACCAAAATGAAACACGTGTGAAACATGCAAGAAGATTGTTAGGACATATGTAGTTCAAGTTTGTTAACATATGTCGTTATTTTATGTAATTGGCTTATCCTTAGACAAAACGCACTTTACTTGTAATTGGGTAGATTTAGGATGTGTTTAACACTTCAAGAAACACGGATGTGTTTAACACTTCAAGAAATAGTGTTTCAAGATTCAGTGTTGAAGTCATTAAGTCTGTCCAAGAAACAAGCAAGGAAATGCAAGTTACTAAAGCTCGATACCTGGCTTAACACCTGGCTCGACACATGCATCTATCGAGCTTTAAGAAGCTGTTTTACCCCGAGCCTCGACAGCTTCTCAACAGATCCTCGACACCTCTATCTGTCGAGAATTAAAGAAAACAAATTTTCAATTTTGTTTTAAGTCCAATCCGTGAATGTGTCTTTGAGACTTCTTTTCTCCTAACCCTAGACATATAAAAAGATTGTTTTAAGTGCCGTCAAACAGGATGCAAGTTGCACAAGTATTGAGCAATCCTTGTTCATGCAATTTGTGATCAAAGACAAAGTTTGTGCCCTAATTCATCTCTTATGAAGAAGATAGCTGTGCATTGTGCACCATAGAGTTTTGTAACCGAGCATCTTCTTGATCTTCATCATGCAGATGAATTGAAGAACTTTGCAGCCAACAACTTTCTCTTTAGTTGGTGAATTGAAGTTGCGTACTAGGATCTGCGCATCCGGTTAGTCACGAACTTGGGAGCCGTGCATTGAAAGGAAAAACTGTCACTACAGAGCAAGTCCAATTGGGTATTGGGGTAAGGGTTCAACTGTAGGTTGGTAAGGTACTTGGGATTCCTTGCTTATAACCGCTTGTTGTGATAATAGTGGAGTTTCGGGACTGATGATCTTAAATCACTCGGTGGGGTTTTTGCTGTCAGGTTTTCTCCATTCGTAAACAAATCACCGTGTCATTTATTTTCCGCTGCATAACTTAGTTTTGGTGATTTGTTTGTACTGCCACGTGATATTGCATGTTAATTTGATTAATTAATAACTAGGCTAATTAATCAATCTAATTTATCACAATGGGTCAACGCGTTTGTGGTCTGTCAAAGATGAAGAGTCATGCCAGCTAAATCACTACAGGACAAAAAGTACAGTCTAGCCTAGTCTGGTAATTGGTGACTGAAACTCGCGACTCATCCCAGTTGTGAGTGACTTACCAATGCACCTTGTTTTGCTGAAAAATGACTTTTCACATTTCATCTTATACCCTACTATAAATACCCTTATATCCATGAAATGTACAGAGCTTTCAGAGAGAATTTTGAAAGAGAAACTCTAGAGAAAAACAAGATTGATTCCTCCACAATTTTATACACTTGATTCTCCAAATTCCTTTACTCTCATCCTCTCCATTGTCATACCCATGAGAGAATTATAAACCAAATCCTTACCTAACCAAATTTAGAGTAGTGAGAAGGTTCTTAGCGTTTGGGAAGCAGTTCAAGAGAGGACCAATTCATATTAGTTTATGCAATGGGCTAATTGCAGGATATAGAAAAGACATGGCTCGGTATAACCTTGTTGGAGCAAGAAGTTTGGAGGGCTTAAATGCATTGGGTAGATTAGGCTTGAGTGGTTTATTGCTATTCATGTATCCCAACTAATTTTCTAGTAGATCATTTACCGCTTGGAGGGTAACGGGGAAGTTTTTCACTAAGTTCTTCAGTTTCATCTTCGATAACATGTGTCGGTATTATGTTGTGTTTGCATCTCTCTTTCCCTTACTCTTAACTTTTAATTTTTGCTGCTTGTGATTAATTAATGGTTTAGAGTAGTTTGTTAATTTGAATATTGCTTATATTTCATATTCCGCACATATATTGTTTGAATATAAGCCTATATTGGAAATTTTGTATTTAGAGATCTAAACATTCACAAGTGTTTTATACACTAAGTGAGTTTTCAATTTGAATTTTCATGTATCATACTATATAAATTTTAATTAATTGAAATTTTCTTATACGTAATCATTCAGTAAATAATCCATAATTTGACCATTATGGATAAGTTTTTTAAATGAAAAAAATACCTTTGAACATTGATAAGCATCTTTGTTTTGGTGAAAACATAGAATTCTGTTCTAAAATCAATTTTACGTAATTAGTTATAAAAAAGAAAGAATTAAAAGTTGGATTTAAATGTCATTTTAGTAATTTTCTTATTGACAATATATACATATTTCCTACATAAAATATATGAGTGGGAATTTGGTATAAATATTAAAAATAAAAAGAAGATGTAATCTAACAAATAAAATTTTAAAATATTAATTATGTACAAATAATAGACCTCCATCAAAGGAAACTTCTTAGATACTCTCGAAGCATGAGGAAATAGTACTCTTTCTTCTCACATTTATGGTAGATCGCACCATAAATTTAATTAGTGGATTTTACCATGAATGTGAGAGAACAAAACATCATTTTTCTTCTTTTAATGAATTTTTTAGGTGGAGACAAGCAACAATATTAGAACAGCACTCAAATCAAATTTTTAAAACTTTTAAATTTGGGCCTCAAAGAACTATAGAGAATGTGTCAATACACACAATCATTTGAATTTTTAGTTTTTTACATGTTGTGAATATAAAGTAATAGAAAGAGACTAAGAATGGTTTGTACAAGACCATGTGTCTCGTTTTTAAATTTCTTAAAATAATTCTCACTCTTGCCAGTTCACTTAGTTGAGACATACCAAAGTTATGTACAAGACCATGTGTCTTGATTTTTCTTCACGTCAAATCTGACACGATAGATTGTGATTCATTGCTTGTCACTGTCACATAAGCCTAATGTGCGAAAAAGTATGTTTACTAAAAATATTCTTTTTTTTTTTCCCTTCCCGTGGAATTAGACTCTCAGAATTTGTCTAAGTAAAATAGCTATCCCTATCCAATGCACTAAATTTGTGTGCGGGATAGAAAAAATTAGTTTAAAATGGGCCTAACAGGTGCATCAATATTTCAACAATAGTTCTAAATTTCGTACTTCTTTACGATGATTACCTTCTTGTTAACGCCATGTTCAAACAATCACTCTTTTATCATTTGAGCCTATATATATATATATATATATATGGGTCCTGCTAACGAATGCCCTTAGGGCATTGGTTAACAATCCATTTTAGGAAAGCTTTTACATCACTTTTATGGGAAATGAAAAAAACTGTCAAAACATTTATTGCTTTATTTCATTTTCCCATAAAAACTTTCCTCAAATGGATTGTTAACCAATGCCCTAAGGGCATTCGTTAGCATTTCCCTATATATATATATGGTAGGGAAATTTAGACCCTAGTTGATAGAATTAATAAGTTTTAAACTCAAGTTATTAATTTGATTTATGATGAATAAGCCTTGTTAAATAAGCCTTGTTAAATAAGCCTTATTAATGACTTAGGAAAACCAATGAAACAGTAAAAAATCTAGGAGGAAACCTTCTCAAAAAGAAATTCACTATAGTATAGAGAAGTTTCAGATCTAGTACAAAACATTTGTTCCGAAACTCTACAATCTTCGTAGATGAACTAACAGTAGAAGCCTTCTACCGCTTCAAAACTTTTGAACTCTTCAATATATGAACGCCATTCTTTTGCACGAATTCCAATACGTAACTAACTCCAGCAATTTGAAGATGTTGTTGAGAGAATAAGGCACTAGATTACTTTTTGCATGTGTTCTCTATCTATAACAACCTTTAAAATAAGCCTTATATATGTCTAGCGTTGTGAGAAAAGAAACCCTACACTTACATGTCAGCTAGGACCAAAAATCAGATCTGGAAATTCCAATGTCGTAGATCTTGATAGATTCAATTTTTGTGGACTTTCATTCTTAAATCTCGATAGATACTGTTTCTGTTGAGGTATCTGTCAAGCTTTAATGAACAGCTTTTCTTCACTTATTTCTTGATCCAGTCTTCATTACTTTAACACTTGACTTGAACTCTTATTTCTTGAAGTACTAAATGATAAGCCAAGAAAGTATTGACCCCTTGTGATAAATTAACCAGTTAATTAGTCAAGTTAATTAATTAATTCAATTAAAATGCAATACGCGCAGTAGTACAAACAAATCACCAACTAAGTTAATAAGCAGCAAAAAATGAAGTCGACAAGGTGATTTGTTTACGAACGGGGAAAACCTCCAAGGCAAAACCCCACCGAGTGATTTTAAGGTCATCATTCCCAAGAATCCACTATTATCACAAGCGGTTACAAGTAAAGAAATCCCAGTACCTTACACCAACCTACAATTGAACCTTTACCCCAATACTCAATTGGATTTGTTTTGTAGTGACAATCTCTCCATTTCAATGCATGGCTCCCAATACGTGACTAACCAATCGATGCACAGATCTAAGTACGTGACTAACCACTAACTTGAGAAGAATGTTGGCTGCAAAGTTCTTTAATTCATCAACAAGATGAAGATCACGAAACTCCTTAGTTACAAACCCTACGGCGTACAAACGCAGTAACTTCTTCAAGAGAAATATCAGTTAGGGCATATGTTTCCAGTCACAATATGCTTGTGAAAAACTTTTGCATTAAGTTGCATCAGCTATGACGGCCCTTAAAATAATCCTTATATATGTTTAGGGTTGAGAGAAAACAAATATACATGGATTTGTGTGAAATCGGATTTGAAAAACTAATTTTCATAAATCTTGAAAGATAGGTTATCTAAAGAGTAGCTGTCAAGCATCAAGCTAAACAAGCCTTTTAAACCTCGATAGATGCTACTTGTCGAGTTTTAAAATCCAGCACTTCTTTACTTATTTCTTAGACAGATTTCCATGCCTTTAACACTTGGATTTGAACTCTTGTTTCTTGAAGTATTAAACACATTCTAGATCTACCCAATTATAAGTAAAATGCATTTTGTCATACGATTAGCCAATTCTAAATGACAAATATTCCTAACATGATTCACATATGTCCTAACAATCTCCCCCTTTAGCAATTTGTGACAAAACCATAACAAACAAATGAACATATAAAAGAATTCATAAATTACTCAACTCATACTCTCTTATTGAATACAATAAAATCTAATTCTAACACAAACTTTTAAAAAAATTTTCAAGAAGAGAGTTCATGTAAGAAAGACTTTGACAATTTGTATTTCTAAAACACTTTAAACAAAACTCATCACGACATCTTGGTGTGAAGCAAAAATAACAAAGATTGCATACAATTAATAAGAAGCATGTGCATAAAGAGAAAAAAAAAAACAACACATGAAGAGATAGGTGAAAAAATGTAATAACAACCTCAATATATATCAAAATGAATATAAGGTTTGCTATCACAAAGTAAAAACAATGTATCTAAACAGTAAAGAAAAGAAAAGATACAAAAAGTCCTCGCTACATCCATCAAAAAGAAAACACTCCCCCTAGCAAAAGTATCTCCTACACTAACTCTCCCCCTAAGAACGTGACTACTTTCATACCCAAAACTACTCCCCCTTTTTGTCACGAATGACAAAGGGCAAGTAATTAAAGTTGTCATCTCGTCGTTACAGAAGACCTAGCATCCTCATTCTTATTGTCATCATCATTGTCCTCGTCCTCAAATGCCTCTAGAGAAGGAGAGGGAGACCCTACTAAGCTACCAAGGCGAGCCTGCCGTCGTGCAATATGACACGACATAGGTGTCAAGGTGAGCATCCATGTGCTGAAACTGAGCCATGACCGCCTCGAGGATCACACCACTCACAGAAGAAAAAGGAGCGGATGTGGATGGAGCAGAAGATGCCAGAGGAGTCGCCATCTCAATTTGTGACCGCCTCAGTTGAAGTTGGGCCTCGCTTAGTCGAACATTCGCTGCGTCTGTGGCATACATGACGAAGAAGTGTGTAGACTCAAGATAGGAGACAGATGCATGGTGGAGAATTTACGTAATAGCCGAAAGGAAGATGAGCTTATCATGGGTCACCAAATCCTTATAGACATATATAAGGGAGAGTATGAAGTGAGAGAAAAAGTCAATAGTAAGTCCCTTAAGCAGGGATAACAAAAATCGAGCACGAGGCTCAATAATAGATTTATAGTTAGATAAAGGATGGAGAACAAATTTCATCACCATGTTAAGGAACCTTGGACCTTTTGCAAAGCCCAAGCAAAGGGTGTTTTGACGATCACCCCAAGATAAAGGTGTCTCACAGAAGAAAGACAAGAGTTCGTCTTTAGACACAATCTTAAGACGATCACAGTCGGGGTAGTTAAGATGCGCTACCCTCGATACATGTATCATCTCAGATTTAAGATCTGGAGTGACTACATTGCGCGTACCCCGAACGCGAGTGAAAAAAATGAAGTATAGAATAACCAAATCCGTTCATGTTTGAGTAAAACTCCTGTATGATCATGGAGGGACAAGTGATTGGGATGCCATAAAGTGACTCCCAACCCTTACTATAGATGACAGTGGGAAGGTTAGTATCAAAAAATCTGATAAGACGACTTGGCATTCCGAATGAATGATGCATCGTGAAAAGTTCTCCAAGAAGTCCGTACGGGCTTTCTCATAACGGAATCAAACGTGAGTGGGGGTAGAATCAATAGGGGAAGAAGAAGAAGATACCCCAAAATGAAGAGGATTCAGGACGAAGTAGACTTACATTTAGGCCCCACAGAGCATCATTTTAACATATAGAGCACAAATCTATAATGCATAAAATATTGTTAAAATGCAAATGTGATGCAATGTATGAAAATTTAAGATCAATTAAACAAAACCCAACCCAAAAATTTTGCAAAAAAATTATCAATTTTGCAAAAAAAAAAAAACCCAAAAACCTAGGTCTTAAAGTATGAACTGCATGAAGAAGGAGAGATAATAAGATCATACCAGTGAAAAGAAGCAAGGTTTAGGCTGAAAATCAAGCGAGGAAGATGAAGAGGTTAAGAGAGAAGAGTATAGGAGAGAAAAGAAAGTCTTTCTGTCAAGAGAGATCGGTGAGAAATGAAAAAAAAAAAAAAAAAATCGCGCTGAGCTATATATAGAAAAACACGAAGCTCGATGGATCAAGAGGTGCCGAGCTTTCATTTTCAACAGATGGAGCTATCGAGAGGTGTCCACAGCAAAGTGACCTTGATGGATTGAGAAGCTATTGAGCATACAAAAACTTCCTTGATGGATCAAGAAGCTATCGAGAAGCTATCGAGACAAATTCTCAAAAACTTTGATGGATTGAAATTGCGATAACAGCTGTCTAGAAAAGAAGATCAAAAGGCTCGATAGATAGCCTAGCTATCAAGATGTATCGAGAAGATGTAGAAAGGTATTGAGAAGCTGTCGAGATTGCTCAAAAACAGTTTTTCAGAGAAGAGAAAAACACATATATGAATGCAATCAGGCATGCTATTCAACTAAAGATCCAAACAACATTTTAAGCTCTCAAAAACATCTCTCAACAAGAAAATGTGAAGTATTTAGATCCAAAACACACACACACACTAAACAAGTCTAACCAATTTTATATTTTAAAAACAAGTCAAAACTGTTTAGTTAGCATATATTAACACATGTATTCCTTGTGATGGCCAAATCGCATTGTACATGCACATGTATCAAGAGTAGCAAAGAATATTGCATGTTGTGCGTGAAGAACATTGCAAATTTCATAAATGTCTACATGTTATGACGATTTGAGATATGAGAAAATCACTTTAACTCACACACAATCATAACTACTTGATGGGGACTATTACCTTTGAGGTACATCCTATAATTTCCACATCTCCTAGAAGACATGCTTGCAATCATATATAAAGCATTTTGATTCTTTCTGCTTTTTATTTTTCTTTGCATATTTTCTTTTGTAAAGCATATCATGTATGGGTATATAAGAGAGAGAAAAGAAATACCTAATAATGTTAAGCTTTTGACATTGTACTTTTACTATGCTGAAGCATACAGATGTCATTTCATGATTGACGGGCAACAGTGATGAGATGATTATTTATATATTTCTCTTAGGATTTTCTAATTCTTCCCGTCAAAAAGAGTGATACAAGTAAGTATAAAAGATTACTTAATCTTACTCATCACAAACACGAGCCACAAAGCTCACTTGTTTAGTTGTGCATAGAAATGCTCATCTAAGCTAAAAAAGATACAAAGTTTAGAAAATTTTGTTTCAATGGCCATCCAAGGTAAGCAAGTACCAATGTACACAAATCACACATTGTTTTTGTGTTTTTTTTATTTTTCAATTTTTATTTTTATTTTTATGAAAAACAAAATAAAGCAAAACTGAAAATAAACAAACAAAAACATGTTAAAGAAAGCAAAGCATAAAACTGACTGACTTAAAATAAGAAAGCAAAACACATAAGTAATGCATACTAAAAAAGAAGAAAGGGAGAGAGAAAAAGTGACTAAATTACTTAGAGCCTTTTTCCTTCCATACCTTGGAACCCTTTCCTTTTGATGAACCCTTGATCTGGTGGTGAAGGGGAAGACTTGAAATCGTTTAAGTTCGAAAGGAACATGAGAGTTTTGAGAAGATCTCCAAGAGGTGCAAAAAGGGATGGAAACTGATTCTGGTTTCCTTATAAGATCATACTATTGCTCTGTTGAGTGGCAAACCACTTATAGCAATTAGGTCGAGTATGTCCAGTTACTCCATAGTGATGGCTGAGATACTACTTCTTTTGTTTAGACTTTTGAGTATTGCCCTTCTTAGCCCTAGGGTTTTTAGTCTCTTTCTTATCAAGCTTAGGGACTGTTCCTAAAATAGATTTACCATTGTCTATATTCTCACTAGCTAAAGCAGTTTTAACACCATTGTTCTCAAATTTAACATTATTATCAGGTGAAACAAAAATAGTAGTATTAGTAGAAGCAATACTAGGAGAACAGAAATCATACTCTAAGCTCTGACTTGGAATAGCTTCGCCTCAAGCTTCTTGGTCTTCTTAGCCAAGAAATTGTTCTCAAACAGCAGTGCTCCAATAGTCTGATTGACTTCATCAAAATTCGTGGAGATTTCTTCTCATTCAAGCTCCACATCACTAAGCCTCTTGGTGGCCAACATATACAACTTCTCATGCTTTTTTGAGACTTTGTATAATTTTGCATTGGCTATGTGGATGTCATCTTGCTCATCCATCTTTTCAAACTTAGACTCCACCAAGTCCTCTTCTTCATCCACTTCTTCAACAATCCACTCAATAGGATTTACAGTGGCAGTGAAGACATTTAGGATTCCATCATCCTTATTGTTCGAATCATCCTCAAGTTCGGTGTCACTTAAAGTAGTAACAAGGGCCTTGCTTTTCCTAATGGTCTTAAGATAAGTTGGGCATTCTTGTTTCATGTGTCCGAAACCTTGACACCTAAAGCACTTTGGTCCTAAGGAAACAGTGTATTGACTGCCATCCCTAGCATCCTTCTTTCCTTTGTCTTGGCTCTTGAAATGAGACGAACTAGACTACTTGCGATCTTTTTCAAATCCTTTAGCATTGACATTGTTCATAAACGTTTTGAATTACCTTGTAATGTAGGATTTTATTTTAGAATCTTTATCTTCTGACAACTCATCTGTGTCACTGCTCTTAGCCTTAAGTGCCATGCTTTTTCCCTTATTTAATTTCTCAATCCTTGTCAAATCCAACTCATAGGTCTGTAGATTATCAACTAGTTTTGTCAAAAGAATTTTGTCAATATCCTTTGATTTTTCAATTGCGGTGATCTTGGCATGAAGTCTCTCTAGTAGAGATCTAAGCACCTTTCTAACATTCTTAGGTTCAGGAATGGTTTCCCCAAGATCAAAGGCTAAGTTCATTATCTCCTTGAGCTTGTAATAAGCCTCTGAATTTTTGAATCCTTGATAACCTTAGTTCCTTCATAGGTTATCTAAAAGACAGTCCATGCTTCCTCCACAGTTTCGATAAAGGATATCTTCTTGAACTCCTCATTTGTGACTGCACTAAATAAAACATTCAACGCACTGTTGTTAAAGTTAGCCACCTTGAACTTAGCATCATCCCAAGGCCAGCGCTTCCTTTGGCTTGGTCCAGCCTATCTCCATAGCTTGCCTTATTTTTTCATCTAATTACTGCAAGAAAACTCTCATGCGTACTTTTCAGTATGCATAGTTGATGCCATCAAATAAAGGAGGTATAATTAATGATTGTCCTCTGTCCAAGACAACAGGGGTCAATGGATCACACAATAAAGATTAACCCTAATCAAAGTGTGCCTGCACTAATACCCTTTGATAGGTCAAGAAAGTGTTGACCCCTTCTAATAAATTAACCAATTAATTAGCCAAGTTAATTAATTAATTCAATTAACTTACAATAATCATGGTGGCATAAACAAATCACCATTAAGTTAATATGCAACCGGAAATAAAGTTGACACGATAATTTGTTCACTAATGGGGAAAACCATTAAGGCAAAACACCACCGAGTGATTTTAAGGTCACCACTCCTGAGAATTCACTATTATCACAAGCAGTGGTTACAAGTAAAAGAATCCCAGTATCTTATACCAATCTACAGTTGAACCTTTACCCCAATACCTAGTCCTGTAGTGACAATTGCTCCCTTTCAATGCACTGCTCCTAGTACGTGACTAATCAATCGATGCACGAATCCAAGTACGTGACTAACCAGCAACTTGAGAAGAATGTTCACTACAAAGTTCTTCAGTTCATTAACACAATGAAGATCCGAAGTTCCTTGGTTACAAAACCCTACGGCGTACAAATGCAGCAGCTTCTTCAAGAGAAAGATCAACTAGGGCATATGTCTCCTATCACAATATGCTTGTGAAAAACTTTTGCATTAAGTTGCATCAGCTGTGACGGCCCTTAAAATAATCCTTATATATGTTTAAGGTTGTGAGAAAAGAAAGCCTAAACAAATATACATAGTTTGATGTGGAATTAGATCTGAAAATTGATTTTCGTAAATCTCGATAGATAGGTTATCTATTGAGAAGCTATCGAGCATCAAGCTAAACAAGCCTTTTAAACCTCGGTAGATGCTACTTGTCAAGCTAGCTGTTGAGTTTTAAAATCCAGCACTTCTTCACTTGTTTCTTGGATAGATTTGCATAGCTTTAACACTTGAACTTTTGCTCCTTGATGTATTAAACACATCCTGGATCTATCAAATTACAAGTAAAGTGCATTTTGTCAAAAAATTAGTCAATTACATAAAAATGTCCTTAACATATATATATATATATATATATATATTTATTTATATATATATAATGAGAGTTTTACACCTTTTCTAGCAAAAACATATGAAAGTTTTAAGTCTTGAAATTTTTTCGGACTCGATATTTTTACCATTTTCTATATAGTCTACATTCAACTAATATTCTTGCGAGTCTTTATCAATGTTCTACTATATCGCCACTCAATTGTTGACTTCATTTTGTCACCTTTCAATCAATCTTATTATTGTTGTTAACATTATATCGTACATCTTTTTTTCATAATATTCCCACTCTTGCCTGTTCACTTGAAACATACTGAAGCTATGTACAAGACCATGCATCTTGATTTTTCTTTACATCAATGTCATCAAATCCTACATGGTAGACTGTTTATTAAATCCAATGCGAGAAAAAGTATGAGTGATGATGCCAAAAGTCGTTAGTATGCCGCACAGTTCTCATGTGCTCTAAACAAAACCTGCACAACAAAGAAGAGGAAAAACCCTATAAAGAGTATCGGTGTAGTACCAACCAAAGATCCTCCGAAGGTTAAGTTAGAGAACTTTCACAACTCTAGAGTGCTAAAGCTGGGACAAATTATGCGTGACAAGCCACAAACGCGTTGACCCCTTGTGATAAATCAGATTGATTAATTACCCTAGTTATTAATTAATCAAATTATCATGCAATATCACGTGGCAGCACAAACAAATCACCAAAACTAAGTTATGCAGTGGAAAATAAATGACATGATGATTTGTTTACGAATGGGGAAAACCTGACGGCAAAAACCCCACCGAGTGATTTAAGGTCACCACTCTCGAAACTCTACTATTATCACAACAAGCAGTTGCAAGCAAGGAATCCCAAGTACCTTACCAACTTACAGTTGAACCTTTACCCCAATACCCAATTGGACTTGCTCTGTAGTAACAGTTTCTCCTTTCAATGCACGGCTCCCAAGTACGTGACTAACCAGATGTATGGATCCCAGTACGCGACTTCAATTCACCAACTAGAGAGAGAGTTGTTGGCTGCAAAATTATTCAAATCATTAGAGATGAACTAGGGCACGAACTTTGTCTTTCAGATCACAAATTGCATGAACAAGAAGTTCTCAATGCTTGTGCAACTTGCATCATCTTTTACGGCCCTTAAAACAATCATTTTATATGTCTAGGGTTATGAGAAAAGAAGTCCCAAAGACACATTCACGAATTGGTCTTGAAACAGAACTGAAAATCTGTTTTCTTTAATTCTCGACAGATAGAGGTGTCGAGGATCTGTCGAGAAGCTGTCGAGGCTCGGGGAAAAACAGCTTCTTAAAGCTCGATAGATGCATGTGTCAAGATAGGTGTTGAGCTTTAGTAACTTGCACTTTCTTGCTTGTTTCTTGGACAGACTTTGATGACTTCAACACTGAATCTTGAAACACTGTTTCTTGAAGTGTTAAACACATCCTAAATCTACCCAATTACAAGTAAAGTGCGTTTTGTCTAAGGATAAGCCAATTACATAACATAGCGACATATGTTCACAAGCACTTGAACTGCATATGTCCTAACAATGCGCACCTTGTTGTTTGAGGGCTTGGGGTGTTATATAGTGGTGTAGAACCGACTTCCATTTAAAAATCAATAATGGGCATTTAAATTCAACTTTTCATTTTTTTTATCTTAAAAATAATTGTTGGGTAATGTGGGAATCATTAGCACCAGGACCGTGGGTCAATGAGGGAATCCTATTGTATATCCTACCTGGTAGGATATGATTTACGTCGATGATCATACATTTATTCAACAACATATATATTTAGAATTAGAACAAGTGCTCAGACTCCAATCTGGCCGGAAGAAAATTCACACTTTGTTACAAGAACTCTAGCTAGTAGGTCACTATGCGACGAATATTACAACAAAAAGATGGTAAGATAAAGCTAACAACAATAGTAAGATTGACAAAGAGGTGACAAAATAGTGTCAATGGAGCGGTGGCAGCAGGACTGAAGGAAGCGGTAATACTAATATTGGGATTATTTCACATCCAATGATGATAGGAATGTCATGGAGACAAAATACAGTATAGTAGTACATTGATAATTAAGACAAGATGGTAACGATATTAATTGACTAATGTAGTAGTAATGGATTTAGGATGCAGTCATAAAGAATTTCTAGGATTAAAATTGCTATTGAAGTTGCACAACTCTCATTATTTATTCTAATAAAAAAATACCTTTCTGGTTGTAGTTGCATATACTTTTATAGTTTTTATTGCAATTATGAAACAATCATCTTTAGTCATGAATAATGTCAAAAGTCAAAATTACGCAACACAACAAAATAAAAAAAATATATATTTTTTATATAGATTCTATTATTTTGTACATTAAAAAGAAATATTTTGCAACACTTTGTACAGGATCAATCATAGAAAATTGTGTGATTTGAAAAACTATCGCGTTACATTTTGATCGATCACAAAATGATTGAGCAAAAATGTATTAGAACAATTTAAATGGTTCTAATTTAAATGATTGAGTATGTTATTGAGTTTGACATTCTCAAAAGAGATGTATCAAAATATATTGAGGATGATAAATTTGTTAGACATTTTTTGTTTGCATTCATAGAATATGATATTACAATTTTATTTGAAGAACACGCACATGCTTATCTCACTTGTGTTTCGCAAATGATAATGATTTTTGTGGTATCCAATCTCTCAGTTATTCAAATTATTGATAAGGTTTTACAAAATTTACATTATCTATTTGGTCTGAGAGACGTTGAAGGAGCCATCATAAAGATCACTTGTCTTCTTGCGTTAGTAGAGAAAATTCACATGATTCACTATGTCCTCAAGTGAATTGTTAGAACATTATTGTTGCATATCTCACATAGGGGTGGCAAATGAGTGGATAAGTGTATAATTACCCATTTATCCATTTATAACCCGTTTATATATAAATTAATTATCCATTACCAATCCAACTCATTTAATCAGTAACCAACTCATTTAGCCCAATATGATCCAAATACCTCTAAAACTACTTGAATACCCTCTTGACATCCAAAATTACCAAAATACCCTTAAATTCCTAAAATGACGCAAATACCCCTACACTTCCAAAATTACCAATATACCCTTGGACATCCAAAATTATCCCCAAAATCTATAAAATGAGCAAAATATTTCCAAAATATCTAAAATGAGCAAAATACCCACGAAACCTCCAAAATAACCATAATACCCCTGATATCTCTAAAATCACCAAATATGCTTTAAAACCACTTAAATAACCAAAATACGTCCAAAATCTCTAAAATGAGCAAAATACCCCCCAAAACCTCTAAAATGTCCAAAATATCCCCAAAACCTAAAAATGACCAAATTATCCTCAAAATTCAAAAAATGACCAAAATACCCCCAAAATCCAAAAAATGACCAAAATACCCCCAAAATAAAAAAGAAATGATCAAAATACTCCTGAAACCTAAAAATTACCAAATCTATAACTGACTAAAATACCCCCGAAATCTAAAAATTACCAAAATACCTCCAAAACCTAAAAAATGACCAAAATACCCCCCCCCAAAAACAAAAATTGACCAAAATACCCCTGAAACCCAAACAAATGACCAAAATACCCCCAAAACCCAAAAAATGACCAAAATAATCCCAAAACCAAAAAAAAAAAAAAAAAAACAAAAACAAAAAACAAAAAGGACCAAAATAACCTTAAAACATAAAAATTACCAAAATACCCCCAAAACCCACAAAATGACCAAAATACCCCAAAACCTAAAAATTTCCAAAATACATATAAAACTAGAAATTAATTGAAGTAACCAAAAAATATAAAAATTATTGAAATGCCCCTAAAACCTAAAAGATAACAGAAATGCCCTTCTAACCTAAAAATAACTGAAATACCCTTAGAATCTAAAAAGTGATCAAAATAACCTGGAAACTTAAAAAATTACCAAAATCCTCTCAAAACCTATGAAATGACTGAAATACTCTTAGAACCTTTAATTTGTCGAAAATATCCTCAAAACATCCAAAATGCCCTAAACCTCTATTTAAGCAATTTTTGATATTTTAAGTTTATTTTGGTCATCTTACTTGTGTAGGGGTATTTTGGTCATAATATTGGTTTTAGGGGTTTTTATCGATCATTTTTTAGGTTTTGGGGTTATTTTTGTCATTTTTTAGGTTTTAGGGTATTTTGATCATTTTTTAGATTTCAAGGTATTTTGGTAATTTTATAGGTTTCGAGGGTATTTCAATCATTTTTTAGGTTTTGGAGATATTTAGGTTATTTTTTAGGTTTAGGGGGTATTTTGGTAATTTTATAGGTTTAGGGTGTATTTTGGTAAATTTTAGGTTTTAGGGGTATTTCGGTTATTTTTTTAGGCTTTGGGGGTATTTGGTCATTTTATAGTTTTTGGTCGTATTTTGGTTTTTTTTTTTTTAGGTTTTGGGGTTATTTTTGACATTTTTTAGGTTTTGAGGTATTTCGATCATTTTTTAGATTTCAGGGTATTTTGGTAATTTTTTAGATTTTGGGGGTATTTCGGTCATTTTTTAGGTTTCAGAGGTATTTCGGTCATTTTTTAAGTTTTGGGGGTACTTTGGTAGTTTTTTAGATTTTGAGTGTATTTTGGTAATTTTGGTAATTTTTGGTAATTTGGTAATTTTTGGTATTTTTGGTATTTTGGTCATTTTTGGGGGGTATTTTGGTCATTTTTGGGTTTTGGGCGTATGTTGGTAATTTTTTGGGTTTTGGGGGTATTTTGGTCATTTTTTAGGTTTTGGGGTTATTTTGGTAATTTTTAGGTTTCGGGGTTTTTTGGTAATTTTTTAGGTTTTGGGGGTTTTTTGGTCATTTTTGTGGATTTGGGGGTATTTTGGTCATTTTTTAGGTTTTGGGGGTATTTTGGTCTTTTTCTTGGTTTCAAGGGTATTTTGGTCACTTTTTGGGTTTCGGGGAATATTTTGGTCATTTTTTGGATTTTGGGGGTATTTTTGTCATTTTTTAGAAATTTAAATTTTATGTTGTTTATTTAAATTTTAGATGGGCTTTAGTAGGTATTAGTCGGTTTAACCATTAAGACCTATATAATTAAATAACCTAATAGGTTTTTACTCATTTAACCCAAATATTCAAATGAGTTAGGTTAAGACTTATCCAAATTAAGCGAGTAATGGGTGGATTCACATAGTATCATAACATTATTGCTATTCATCACATCAATTTTGGTTTTTTCTCAAGAAATTATTATTGGATATCACACTTTCTTATTAGACATCACATACTCACATTATTGTCCTTTTTTGAATTGCTTCACATTCTTCCAAAGAAGAGGCCACATTTTGTTGAATTGCTGATAGTTAGTCAACAATGGTCAATTTAACAAATCAAATTCATTTTGGTCTTACAAATCTTGAAAGCAAAATCCAAGAATTCCATTGGTTAGATTCCATGGGCTGCATTTGAGCTTTCCTGATCATTGTCACTATCATTCTTACCACTGAGTTGAGTTAGGAGAGGGCATCCTTTAGCCTTTGCTTTAGCTTTTTCTTGAAAGAAGCCAAATAAAATTCATAATAGATTTTTCATCTTTCAATTAAAAATGGGGACTGTTGTTTGCGACCAGGGGGGGGGGGGGGGGAGATATGCATCTTGTTGTGTTGAACTAATTATTTTAACAATTTGATTGCTGTGACTTGTGAGAGGTTAGAGCCAAACAGTTAGAGTATCATTCTTCTAGGTGATAGTGGTACATAAACAATAACTAAGGACTGAGGTATGAATTCATAACATTAATTTCCTCTTAAGTTCCATTTGTCTATCTATCTTTTTATTTAATTTTCTCCATATTTGTCTTCCTGATACCATCTCTTTTTATTAACCCTACAAAGTTACTGAGTTAGATATAAGTAGTTCACTTCTATTTATTCTAAAACCCGCAATAAGACCATGATACTAGTGTACTGACAAATTTGATTTAAGTTATCCGTGATAGGTACATTTGTAAATGACATTAATTAAATTTGCTTTTGAAAGTTAGTGTCCTTTTGCTTTGAAACAAAGTCCTCTTGAATTGAGGATAAGATTTAAAAGTAGTACATTGCAAGCTATGATTTAATTAACATCATTTTCAAATGGGTAAGTTAAATTAAATTATCTTCAAAAGTTAGTGTTTTTTTTTCTTTGAAACAAAGTCCTCTTACATTGAGAACATGATTTAAAATCAGTATATTGCAAGTTGTAATTTAGTTAACGCCATTTTCATAGATACTTATTACGGATAACTTAAATTAAATTTGCTTTTGAAAGTTGGATTCAGAAATGGTCAAAAGAAAATGGTCAATTTGATCTAATATCTTCCAGGAAATGGTCAAAAGAAATGCTTGGATTGGCAAATAAACTCACTTACCTAGATTTGGAAGCTAATTTTAAGTTTGAGGGTTTACAATTTAATTTAATTTTTAAAGCAACTATTTTTCAATCTCTTGAATCATACATCAATGCAATTAGAATACTTTTCGGAAACCAAAATGATAATCTCTGCCAATTAGCTGTAAACAACGGAAACGTGCATCATCATATTATTGGCAGGACCTAGAATAGTGGTCTTATTTATATATATCCTCATGTGGATGTGGGCATAATTTGATCGCTGTGAATCGCTTCAGCAAGGAAAAACAAAAACAAAAACCAAAAAATACTCCACTTCGTTTGTTAATTAATAGTTAGCACTAAGTCCCATCCGATCAAGCTCACAGCTTGCAAGTTGGCCTACTACTATAGACAAATTTAATTTAACACACCCCTAGTAGGTAGGAAACCGATGTTAATTAAATTACAAATTGCAATATATTAATTTTAAATTATATTCTCAATGTAAGAGGGCTTCCGTTTCAAAGCAAAAGGACACTAATTTGCAAGGATTCAGGTCCTTTAAATTTTTTAAGGTACTCTACTAATAAATTTTTTTTAAATTTTAACTATTTTTTTACAATTTAAAAATCTAAATTTTGCCATGTCAATATTTCGTTAACAATACTCTGAAAATAATATAATAATATTACAAACAAAATAATTAAAATTGTTGTTTTGTACCAACAAAGCAGGGTGTTACAAGGGACAAAGCCTAGATATATTCTTAGATAACGGTATTGTGTGCACTATATGGAAATTCGCAGAGGATGTTGGGGTCCCTAACACCATTATTGACGAAGATTCTTGCAATAATTTCAAAGCTTTATCTTCATCCGGTGTTCACGTTTTTGTCAGGTGAATTTTTTAATTCTTAATCTTGGCCCCAGTTGCAGTAAACTGTAATTATAGACTCTGCGATTGTTTTGGCTTTAGTGGCAAATGATAGAGAGTATGGTTCACCATGATTTGACCAGTACTGCGTGGAAGAATATCTTCCTTTCATTGCACAGGTTTTGGCTAATCAAAGAAGAGAAAAGTTCACTAAAGGATTGCCAAAATGTTCTCAAACAAGGTTTTACACATGCTAAATATGCCTATGATTGAAAGAATGGAAGTTAGGTGTGCGGGTGCTAGGTGATTGTTTTTTCACGAGGCCTGGAAAAAGGAGTCACGGGGGAGAGTTCATGCAATCATGGACCCCAAATTAAATCTTAAAAAATTTGAACTTCTATTCACATTCATTTCAAGAAAAAAGTGGAAGGTTAGCATGGTAGAATTTAAACTTTTAAATCATAAAAAAATGGTTAGGATTTAAGAAAATTTATTGACAAAGTACCCTAAAAAATTTAGATGATCTGAATCCTTGGAAGTTGGTGTCCTTTTGGTTTGGAATGGAAGTCCCCTTGCATCGAGGATATAATTTAAAATTAATATATTGCAAAGTTTGCAATTTAGCCTTACTTTTAGAACTATAGAGTTTAATTAATTTGTTACTTTTCAAAGCCTTAGATTTTAATTTGTTACTTATCAAACTATAATGTTTAATTCATTAAATTGTTAAAATGAAATTTCTCAAAAGAGAATTCGCCAATTGATCTAGTAGTTTTAGAGACAATGAATTGTTTCCTCAATTTATTGTTATTTTTATTTTTGTAAACCTTGCTCTTGTACATCTGTTACAATTTTGCTTCATGTCTTTGAATGCTCCATTGGTTCTATTAAAATTTTGTTGTTCACTTTGATAGACAATTTGAAAATTTATATTCAAAATAAAAATGTTAAAATTTTCGCTAAGAAAATGGTAATAGATAAATTTTATTCTATGAAAGATCGTCATTTAGCATAGTTTTGATAGGAGTTATTATTATTATTATTACTATTATTATTATTATTATTATTATTATTATTATTATTATTATTATTATTATTATTATTATTATTATTATTATTATTATTATTATTATTATTATTATATTGTCCATTTCTATTATCAAATTATGCAACTTTTGTAAAGTTATTGGAGTTTAAAACCTAATAAGTTCTCCTACAAAATTATTTAGTAATATGTACGTAAAAGTTGACAATTTGTATGTATTACATTGTTGAAAAAACAATGGAATAACAAAGAGATAATTGATGAATACTAAAAGCACAAATAGTCGTTTTCTTTAGAAAGTTTTTACCACACACAAGTTTTGTTATGGGAATTCTGTAAATTTTTCCCTCAAAATACAATTAACAAGATTTCTACAAATAGCAAATTTGGAGAATTTTTGTGAATATATTAAAATTGGTATAAAAGTATTTAAAATCTGAATATGAAATCACTATTTATAAATAAGGGGTTATGATCAAAAGGTACTTTAGGAGAGTTACCATGATTCATTTTTCCATTAAGAACTGAAATATAGCGATTAGAGATAAGGCAAACAATTTTTTCTTTTTAAAAGCATAATTAGAAATATATATATATATATATATATATATATATATCAAATGGTACAAATTAGCTCTATAATTGTTTTTTTTTTTTTTTCACAAGTTAAGGCACTAGTTGACTTTTCTGGTTTCATTAACTAAAATAAAAAAGTCATAAAATATCTTAACATTGAATAAAGGCCTAAAAGGACTCTTGAAAGTTCGGATTTGTGTGAAAACATAAGAACTTGTTCGGACCCCTAATTAAAATACGGCTAAATTGCTTTTACTCTAACTTAAGTTAAGTGCAAAATAAGAATAAATAAGCGCAAACAACTGATAACACTACCCTAAGCCATATTCATCCATTATCAACAAAAAAAAAAAAAAAAAAAAGCTTAAAGAGTAAGGAAGAGAGATGCAAAAGCAAGATAACACCGAGACTTGTTATCGAAGAGGAAAACAAAGAACTTGGCGAAAACCTCTCCGTGACCTTCCAAGTCGAAATCCATCTACTAGAGAATAAAGTTGGAGTACACGAATAACAAAAGACCCTTCAAGGCTACTCTACCCCCATGTACTTAAGCCTCCAAGCTACTGCTACCAACTGGCTTCTTGGAACCTTGTCTTCTCTAGCTTTCCAGATCCCGCAATTCAACTCGATTGCATCTGCCAATGAATGGCCCCTTCCAATACTTTCCAACAGTACCAAAATCTCACTTGAAACTCAGAATGGGTGTGGTAAGTGTTTGGGCTATCAACCGTTCAAGGATATAGAGATGGAGAGGTAGGAGTTGAGGAAAACTTAGTGAAACAAAACACAACTTTTTGCCAAACAAAGAGTTTCATGAGTATTTCGCGGGATGACCTTTCCCGCGAGACACTTAAGAAAACCTTCAAACTGGTATGACTCTTCATCTTCCAGTCATGTGCTCTACACGTGGCTCTTTTACGGGTAAGCTTCTCATGAGGCACTCGCGAAATCCTCCTGTTCATCCTTTTAAGTTTGAGTCTTCACACTCTCTCACACTTATCCCTTACAATTAAAAACCCTCATAAAATATAGGGAAATATGATTGAAGAAACTACAATCAAATTTGGCATGGAATTAAAGCCAACATAAAATAGTTGTAAATTATAACTTTACACCTCTATTCTTTTTCTTTTTTTGCTAGATAAAAGTCCTCTATTCAGAAAAAAGTCACAAGCTCGCTATCTTAGTTCATTAACTCTCCCGAGCCTGATCTTCTATTGGGCTCTATCTTGCTGATTTCTTCCATTTTCTGCTCTTGGGCTTGGGTTCCTTGTTAAATAAGGACCCACTATTTAGAAATAAAATATCAAGTCCATCCCCTTGAATGTTTGAAATCAATTCATCCTCTTCTACTCTTTGCAACAATATATCAATTCATCCTCTTCCTTGTATTTTTGTTGGATTTATTTGTAATGGGTTTAGTATTAAGTAGTGGAGATTTGATCAAGACAGCAAAAGTCACATGAAGAGCACATGCTAGAAGCTGAAGAGCCAAGTGTTAGCTGTGGAAGTTAAAGAGTCATGTGCTAGCTGTGTCAGGTATTTTCTTTATTCAAGTAACCCGCGAGTGACCCGTGAATTTCACTAGTTAGAGAATTTTTAAGCGTGACTCATTTGCCCATCACTCAAACTATATATACCCTCATTACTCACAGAAATGGTACAGAGCCTATTGAGAGAAAACCCTAAGAAAGGTTTCTACAACACACCCACCTTATTAGAGAGAGAGCTACTCATTCTTAGAGAGAAATCTTTGTAGTCTCTTCTCTTTCCCTCTCATATTGTTATACCCATTAAGAGGATATTTGTACCAAAACACAATCCACACCCATTTAGACTGTTGAGAGTGTTTTTGGAGTTTAAGAAGCATTGGAAGATGCCAAGAATGGTGGATGCAATATGGAGCTTATTGTAGGATCCGAAAAGCTAGAGAAGACACAGTTAGGCTTAACCTTGTTAGAGCAAAAAGCTTGGAGGGTTTAGGTGCATCGGGTAGATTAGGCTTGAAGGGTCTATTACTATTCATGTATCCCAACTAATTTTCTAGTGGATCATTTTACCGCTTGGAGGGTGGTAAAAAGGTTTTTCATTGAGTTCTTCTGTTTTCTCTTTGATAACATGTGCCACTGTTATCCTTGTGTTAGTTATTTTGTTATTGGGGGTCTAAACATTTGAACTTTCAAAAATGATGAAATTCAATTAAAAAAAAGAGTGGCTCATTGAGGAAAAGAAGAGGGACAATTGATTGAGATGGTTTGGTAATGTGCAAAGAAGAATTATTAATGAACCAATGAGATATAGTAATTTGATTTAAGTCAAGGGAACAAAAAGAGTTAGAGAAAGACAAAAATAATACTAGTAATAGTACTTAAATAGGATAGAATGGCAGGGAAAAAAAAAACAAAAAAAACAAAAAATAAAACGTGAACATTATTTTATTTTATTTTTTTTAAGAATGAACTTGTGTGATTTTATTAAGGTAAATCAACTACATCCAAATGTAAAAATGAAACAACATTTGATGGAAAATCTTCCATCCATATTTGAAAATCTGGTATGCATATTGCATGTGATGGTTTCTGGGATGCATATTCCATCCCTTGGCCTAAGTTTTGTTTCTGGGAAGTTCCAATTAATATTATAATTATGTGGATTTTTTTTGGGCTTTCCGTGTGATGGTTTAGGGTTCTTTTTGCAGGTACAAAATCTGCTAGTGGGTGTTTGGAAACAAGAGAGTTTCAAAGATCAGGTATGTGAAATATCAGTTTTGTGGGATTTTATATTTTTTTTTCATTGATTGGTTTTGCTTGAATTCAAACATGTTGAAGCTGGTTTTTTTTTTATAGAATTTTATGAAATGGTCAATATTGAAATTCAAAGACGATTGATGCTGCAAATTGCATGATTGAAGGTTCTATATTCTCTATGTGTTGTAAATCTATTTCTGAAAAAAAACATGGATGAAATTGTGATTATTGAGACTATTTTATTGCTAGTTGAACCCATTTTATGTTGTGTTAAAAAACTTTGTTGGGCAAGTTCTGATTGAATGTTTAGGCTCTTTTCTGCCATTCATGTTTAGTCCATCCCTTACCAAAGTCAATTTTCGCTTTTATGATCTCATTTGTTAAGTAAAAGTACCAATGATTAGTGGTAGGAACATTCATTTGAAATGGGTGTGATGATTGTAGTCACATTTGATAGCTGCAGATGTAAACAATGCTGTCTATGGTTTGAAAATGGCACATTTTTTTGCCTTTTGGGTCCTTCCGTCCTGTAGTGTTCCATTAATGTGCCTTAATTATTTGAAACTTGTTCCTCCTTAGTCAAGATTGCTTTTATTTATTTATCGCTTTTATAATGTTACGTACTTCATGTTTTCCTTGATTATGGGGTTTGGTGCACTGACAAAAATTATAATTTGTGAATACTTTAAGATAAGATGTTTTTATATATTTTGTTGGGCATAGTAGCAAAGATGAGTCAGGCAAGTGTATTAGAAATGTATTGCATCTGTTGTTGTGGTTTTTAAGACCTGATACTTTTCCTTTTATTAAGTCACAATTTATTTAAATTAGCAAACAAGGGGAAGGTCGGTTAACTTAAAGTACACTAACGGTGTACTAAAGGAACCACCTTAGAAATTATAAAATTAATAAACCATATAAACCATATAATAAATTAATAAACCATATAGAACATAATCTTGAGGACTGAAGGAAGATTCTCCTATAAACCATATAACAAGGGGAGGCCCTGAGATAGGTTTAAGGGAAGGGGTAGAGCTTCCTCTCATTTTGTAGCCTAATAGCTCATAGAAATGGCTCCTACTACTATGTCAACCCCTCAACCCTTGAGACACTTGGTGCTTGAGGAGGTACCACTTGAACTAAAGAGTTTGGTGGTGACTCTATGACCTTTACATAAAAAGGAAAAAAAGAAAAAAAAAATTGAAACACATCAATTCATTGACCTCCCTTGAGATTTCAAAAAATAATTACTCTCTTAAAAACTTCAATTGAAATTACAATCAACCTATTGAGTTTCTTCTTCTTCTTCTTTTTTTTTAAAAAAAAATCCGCATCGAAGGTTTGGAATAAACTTAACAGCTTAAGTCTTTCTCCTATTAATAACCATAACAAAATATTTCAATTTTTAAAATGAATCCCAATTTTACTTTTTTCTTAACTATGGTTTTCTATATGGATGCCAAGAAAACATAAATGCCAGCTTTTAAGGTTTAGGGTCAATGGTAAAAACAATTTTCCTGAAATTTATTCATAACAATTTGACAATTACAAAGTTTTAAATGGGAGATTCCATTTCATTTGCTTCAAGGATATGTTTTGCATAATTGGGAAAAGTGATGTTACTTGACCACTGAAAATAAATATATCTTTCATTTTGTCTTGAGTATGATTAAGCTTTGATAATTGAATGAGCTTGAAAATGAACTTGCATTTAGCATTAATTAGAAATATGAAATAATTTTTGGGCATTTGATTTTAGAATAAGCTACTTTTGAGTTTTTGACAAAATCTTATTTGTAACCATACATAAGGGCCACCCTTCCATGTATAATATAGGAATGGTATACTATACTTGAGAAACCTGCCAACAGTTTTGCCACTTCTCAGTATCTTTTTTTTTTCTTTTTTTT
The DNA here is from genome assembly GCA_032878915.1 of Castanopsis chinensis. Taxonomy (NCBI): domain Eukaryota; kingdom Viridiplantae; phylum Streptophyta; class Magnoliopsida; order Fagales; family Fagaceae; genus Castanopsis; species Castanopsis chinensis. The sequence goes on from JAVQMG010000073.1 coordinate 1,116,706, forward strand.
TTTTCACCTAATAATTTATGCTGCATTAAAGATTAGGACCATACTAATCTATATTATATAAGTGTTCCCTATGTTTTGTCAAAGATGACCTTTTAAAATTTTGTGCTAAAGCCGATGTTTATATGCATGTTTGGTTGAATTTGCATGGTGAATTGTTGATGTAAACATAGTTGAACTGTTTCAGGGGTTTGTGTTTTGTCATACTTTGTTTCTTCAATTTTTTTTGGAAATCTTTTTTGGAATATTGTATTTTGAATTAAATATGCTCTTCTTAATGATTTTGAGATATGGGTATTGCTTATTTTGGTGGGATTTGCGTTGTACTTATTGTTTGCTTGTTAATTAGCTTTGATGGCCTTCATTCCCTTGAATTGTGCGCAGTTGAAGTTTCCTATGATTTTGCAAAGTGGCTATTACTCTCGTTTATGATTATCATTGTTAGGTCTGTGATACTTGATGGGATTTGTCCTATATATATACACACACACACACACACACACACAAAGAAAGATGATCCTTGCTTTGTTTTTGTTTTTATTTTTTGTTTGGATGCTGAGAAAACTGATTTGCAATGGCAGAAAAGAAATTTTAAATATTTTCCCAAAAAAATAAAAACTTTAGAAATTAAATTTTGTTTTTTTTTTTTTTTTTTTTAAGTTCACAATTTTGTTTGATAACTCCTATTGCTTACAAATCAGACTATTTAGAAATAGAATTGCTAAACACAGACTTACCTTTGAGAGAGATGGTGTATATTATCGGTTTGTACCAGTTTTGCTGACAAGTATGTGGACGACACCGTTGAGCAGTTCTATGCTGAGCATCTCTCTGCGCTTCAGGTATGTGGGTTGGACTTGGTTCTTCCATTTGGGTTTTGGGATTGGATTAGTGGGTGTCTCTTTGTTTTTGGATTGAGATCTGATTTTTTAAGTTTGAGCATGATTTGGGTCTTTTAGTTTTTGTTTCAGGTTTGACTTTTTATGGCAATTTTTGTTGTCTTGTATGTGTTTCTTAATTGTTATAGGTCTGAATTGTTTATTTTTCGACTAGGTTGAAAAGCATGTTTAATCTGTATTTCAATTCCTACATGCTTTGGGGGTGTGTTTTTGTCTTGTGTATCAAATTTGTGAATCTGCTATTTCTTGTTGTGAATCTGCTATCAAAAGACTTACCTATATAGTCCAAGTTTTTAGAGCCTTGTCAAGCAAAAAAGAAATAATAAAAAATGTTCTTTGGGCTTGGTTGTTACAAACCTTGGGTACCTCCGCAAGCTTCAATGACCAAAAACCTCCATGATTTTTGTTTATGGGGGGTTTCCTTCAATTATAGTATTTATTATTTTATTTCAACCTAGGCTTATTATCACTGCTATTATTATTGTCTTATTTATATTTTATTCTTTCTACTCCTATCTCACAGGGTCTATGAACTATTTATTTATTAGTAAGGAAAAAAAAAAGAAAGACCTATAGCGGCGGTCAAAAACCGCCACTAAAGGTGTACATTTTATGTTTTAAATGAAGCCCTATAGCGGCGCTTATTGACCGCCGCTATAAGTGAACTTTGTCCACTTTCATTGATTGCCTATAGCGGCGCTTATTGACCGCCGCTATTGGTGTCTACCTTCAGCGGCGGGCATGACCCGCCACTAAAGGTGCAATTCATCCATTTTGAATGATTGCCTATAGCAGTGTTTTTTGACCGCCGCTAAAGGTATCTACCTTCAGCAGTAGGTCATGCCCGCCGCCCGCTGCTAAAAGTGCAATTGACCTGAATTCTAAACTCGTATGGTGGCGCTTTTTTCCCACCGCAATAAACCTTTCCCTGCCGCTAAAAGGTACATCTATAGCGGCGTTTTTGGTGATCGCCGCAATATACCTACAGCGGCACTAGAATACTGACAGGGCCACTCGCCACAATAGCACCCGTTGCTATTGGTGATATGTACCTTTAGCGGCTCTTTTTTGGGCTTTAACGGCGCTTCTAGCCCGCCGCAGTAGCCCTTTTTTTTTTTGTAGTGTTCGCTAGATTATGAGCTACACTATTGCTACTTCTCTTAATGTGAGAATTCAACAATCTTACAAAATTGTTTGCAAAAAACTTGACATCCTCTACCAATAAACCCAATGGGGACAGATTATGGTCTTTTGCCTTCAAAGCTTGAATCAGACCAAGCGAGTCCCCTTCGAGTATGACATTTTGGAAACCCAGGTCGTACGCAAGCTGCAATGCTCTAAGTGCTGCCAAAACTTCTATTTCCTCTGCCTTGTAAGCTTGATTTAATTTTTTTGCACAAGAGGCCATAACAGCTCCATCATGGTTCCGTATTACAACTCCAATACCTGACATGTTTAAGTTACCGAACACGGTGCCATCAAAATTAACCTTAACCAAACCAGATTGCGGAGGCCTCCACCTTGTTCCTCCAATGTCGTTGCTCACAACTTGCATCTCTGCACTCTGGGTGTTTGCTTGGTATTGCGCCAACATAGCTCTTGCTTGTTCTGCCACCTGATGAAGCGAACTGACCTATTGGTTCATCCGGGCTTTATTCTGCTGGCTCCAAACACTCCAAGCTGTATAAGCAAATATCTCCAGGGACACACCTTTCTCAACCATCCTTGACAGCAACTCCTTTACACCCAAGAACCCAATTTCATACCTGAAACCCCATGTTTCCTGATCAGCCCACACCACATCCAATTTCGGACATGACCATAAAGCATGCTCTGTTTCTTCCACATCCAATTTATGCCTTTCACAGATTGGGTTTGCAACTATCTTCCTATGCATCAAAGCTTGTTTGGTTTGGCAATGCATTATGACAAGCTCGCCAAATACAATTTTTTACCTTCGGTGGAACTTGCAACTGCCATATTACTTTCCAAACCTTATCACAGATTGGTGGAGCTTGTGGATGAGCTTGCAACTCTGATTCCTCTTTAAGGAATCTATAACCAGACCTGCACGTATAGTGACTAGAGGTGGAAAAAGGCCAATAAAGGGTGTCCTCTGCTACACTTCGGCTTAGGGGAATTTTCTTAATCAACTTCGCACCCTCTACCACAAATAGACTGTCCACCAACTCCTCATTCCATCTTCTTGTGACTGGATCAATAAGTGTATCAACAGTGTGATTCTCAAAACTTTCTAATGGAAAATTTGGCTGCAATGGAGGGTGTTTTCTTGGCAACCAATGTTGCTGCCAAATGTTAATTTTTTCTCCACTTCCAATCCTCCATATTGCCCCCCTTTGAATGATGTATCTCCCTCTAAGGATACTCTTCCATGCATAAGCCTCCATAAGTGATGAATTTGGAAAAAAAAAAAAAACGTGCTTTAAATACTTTATAGAAGAGTATATATGAAAAAAAAAAAAAAAAAAAAAAAACGTGAACAATATTGATTAGTATATATGGATCCATAGTCAACTCCAAATGTAAGGATTAGGTCTTGATTAATGTTTTTATTTTTAAATTACATATATCTGGGGTTAAGTACTGACTTTGGTTTGGTAATTAGCTCAAAAATAAAAAGGTTTTGTATCGTTTTTGGCTGACCTTGATTAGTGAGTTGTTAAAATAAATACACCAACCCTAGGCCCAAATCCATACCTAACGCCAATTGTTTTCTCTGTAGGGAAGTCTTTATATTAAGGCTAGAAGAGTTAATGCTTTTACTGCTAAAATAGTCACGCTTTAATGTGCTCTTCCATGGGTGTAGTTGGGTTCTCCAAGGGCGCTCATAAAATCTGTTCAAATCTTTGCAAATGTTGTAGCTCTGATATACACATATGATACTGTCGAAAAGATTTTGAACAAGTGATGTTGCTGCACTGCTATCATGAAGGTGATTATCCACAATTTCTTATCACAAAGTAAATCCATATAGATCTTCGGTAGTCTTGATAAGTAAACCCAACATGGCAATGTAAGCTGTAAAGAGTTCATCTCCCGCAGAACGAGTTTTTTCAAATCCATAATGTTTCCAAAAAGAGTTTCTGTCCAATCGGATAATTCTATGAGTAGGATTTCCAACAAATCGGTTTTGAATTCAAGATCAATTAAGCTTTTGCTTGAACTCACCTTAAACTTTACACCTGCCTCCTATTGAAATCACACACAAGGTCGAGGTCCTACAATAGTGGAATGAGAATCAGAGAGAGAGAGAGAAGGAGCTGAAGTGTTGTGAATGAATCAATATATTGATAAATATCAAGCTCTTCCCCTTATATAATGAGAACAAAGAAGCAGGAAAAGTAACAAACTATCAATCCAACCAATACAGAAGAGACAAGTGGCAAAATAAAGAAACAGACTAACTGACTATCTGTACTGCAAAACGACAAGCTGTTTTTATGCATTGCTACTCTATGATACTTGTAGCTTAATACTCTATAGACAAACTACAATATACAAGTTACAAAACCACTATATACAAGATCAAGCCACTGCTTATTGCTAACACCTCCTCTAGCTGTGTTGCAGAGTACTGAAGTTCATCATAAATATAGTTTGTTGATAATAGCCTTTCAGTTGAAGTTAGCTCAAAGATTTTAAGCAGGTCTGTGAAGTGTTTTACTTGCACTGCTTTATGGGGGGATATTCGCTTATTGTTGAAGTACTCAAAGAAGTGAAAAGTAACAACTGCGAATGATTTCTTCCTTATCCCCTATAAAGTGTACTAAATGCTCGATGATCACCCCAGTCCGTGACAAGTAATCCTCCAAGTATCTCACTTTGTGCTCTTCCATGGCTTCCAATCTACAATTGCCATGGTGAAGAGGGCCAATTGAAATGACCTGCGGAGTGTAGACATCATTCTTCCCTTGTCGAAGATCATTTGGAATCATGTATATGACATGAAGTTGATGATTGTTGAGCATGAGTGAATCCTTTGCCTTCTGAATCATTTCTTAGGCATTGACAATGTGTCCTAGTAATTGATACAGCCATACTACTGGAAGAGGAAGAAATAAAGAGTTGGGACATCTTACGGCATAAGAAGAGAAAAAGATAGATGACTGATAATGAGGGGGGCCATGGCCCCCCCTCTCAACCTTTGAAAAAATATATTATATTAGTATGTATATTAATGAAATTTATATACTTCACCCCCTTTCACAAAAAATTTAAAGAAAAAGTTTTGGACAAATCATAAATCCGATCTAAGTAAAAACAATAACAACAACAAATCAATTACAAATCCTAGCAAAAAAAAATCACAAAAACCCAATAACCTTTACCCAAATTTTCCCTCTTACTTGAGAACTCTATGCCCCTCTCAAATGACTCTACCCTCATAGCCATAGAAACAACTCCTATGCCACATATTGATCGCTCCATCCACACATTAGTTTAACCTTAAAAATATTAAGGCGTGTTAATTGACTTATAAAACTCTTAATTATAAAATTCTATTATTGATTTTTTAAAAAATACAAATACAAATAATAATTAATAAATTAATGCTAATAATGCAACGCTGTCAACCTCTAGTAATGATAATCGAATTTTTTAAAATTTTTTAACAAAGAACTTTGGCCCCCTAAGTTTGAATCCTGATTCCACCCCTGCGAATGATTATATTCAATAAAGAATTAATACATATCGCTTAATTTGGATTCTCAAATTTCTACTATGCATAGTCTTATTAACATAAAACCACCCCATAATGACCATATATAACTTCCAACGGTTGAAAACACAACTCAAAAGACAAACAAGACAAATAATAAGACTTAACAAGTACAAAGCTTATTTTCAAGCTAAAGACTAATTAGCTAGGACCCCATTTCCAAGTAATTTTTAATGTTCAATGACTTCCTCTTGAACTTGAATGCTTACTTGGAAATTACATATCTATTATGTCACTACATCAACAATCAAACAACCACTCAAATTACAAAGACATTGAATCTATACTACTTTGAATATTGTTTGTAATAAAGTGAGCACCAGAATATGGTGGAAGCTATTCTCCGAGTGCTAAAACATTGATGTCTTAATATTTCCTTCCATCTATGCCAAGGTACCTCATAGAATTTATTCAAAGCTTCACAAACATGGGAGTAATCAGAGTTCATATCACCCCTGAAGATTCCTCTGTTAAGATTGCTAATCATTGATGTTACTACATTGTTGTCACCTAGGCTATTAACAATGATTTCCTTATCACAAAGTATATCCACATCTTTGGTAGTATTGATAAGACGATCCAATATTAAATAGAAATCTGTAATGTATCGATCATTTCGAATATCACATTGCTCTAATGCCATAATGTTTTGAATATGAGCTTCTGTACTATCCATGAATTCTAAGAGTGGGATTTTCAACACTCCTTGTTCAAAACTTAAGTCCAGTACGCATTTACTTGCAACCACCTTAAACTTTACTCCTGCCTCATGCAACTGTGTTGCAGAGTACATAGGAAAAGTTATTTTAGTCTCTCTGGATGCTAGCTTTTTTGGGTGGAAGTTGAAATAATCTAAGCAGATCAGTGAAGTGTTGTATTTGTATTTCCACATTTGAGGCCTATTTATGAACGTTGAAGGAATCAAAGAAGTCAAAAGTAAGCTAAATTAAAGAAGAGGATGTTGAGCAAGAAGGCAATAGGTGCAATAGCTTCTCAATAACGAAAAGATGGAAGCGGATTTTCAAGTAATAACAACTCGTGATACATCTTATTCAATAGCCATCCTTCCATCATCATAGGATCATCAATTTCCCATTTGCATTCATAAGATTTCAAGAATAGCTCAAGGATGAAGCTTGCATCCATGCTGATCATTCTCACAAAAATATCACTTTCAAGTGGAACAGTCTCTACATAGCAACGTCGAATTCTATTTTCCATGTCCTTTATAATGCTCAATAATTCTTCCTCATTGATATCCGCCCCAGTAGCCCTAGCCTGTTTCATGAAACAATTGAAGTATCTTTCTTTATGCTTTTCCATGGGTTGAAATTCTTTTTTGCCGTGGTGATAGGGACCAATTGAAATAACTTGAGGAGTGTAGGCTTCTACATTCCATTTGCAAAGGTGGTATGGAACCCTGTAGATATGGCACTCATTCAATTTTTGACTGTTTGTTTTGATTTTCATTTATACTTGAAGTTCTTGATTCCTCTTGAATTCCAGTATTTTCATTTTCATTTTTTATTAAAGAATTTGCTTCTTACTGAATTTCCCCACTCGCTAATTTCTCCATCTATCAAGTTGTGTTCCTTAATTTAATGACAACAAAATCAAGAGTCCCAGAATTAGAAACAACAACTAATGACCCACTTAATAAAGATCACTACCTTTAAAATTAAAATAGCCTAATGGCAACTGAAAGAAACTTAAATATGAATTGTTATGGAACCAACATCGGTTAATTGTGTAGCAGCTGAAACTGTCTGTTAGGACATATGTGGATATTGTTAGAGACATATGTATGAAAGCAAACTATGCATGGAACATCTTGCAAACTATGCATGAAGGCACTAAGGCAGTAAAAATAACCAAATTACAATAGTTGACATCTAGGTTTGAAAGTATTAGAATATCTGAAGATAAGTCTTTTGATGAATTCTATGCTAAATTGAATCATATTGTTAATTCTACTTTTAATTTGGGTGAAGTCTATGATCAATCTAAAATTGTTAGGAAAATTATTTGATCTTTGACTGAGGACTTCAGACCCAAAGTGACTGTCATCACTAAAAGTAAAGATGTTGACTCTATCCCTGTAGATAAACTTGTAGGATATCTTCAATCCTATGAATCTACTTTACCAAAGATAAATAAATCTAAATCTATGGCCTTAAATTTGTTGATGATATTGATGATCGTGGATTTGATGATGAACTATCATCTACTGAGATTGCTTATCTTTCCAAAAACTTTAGAAACTTTCTGAGATACAATAATAGGAGGGCAAGAAACAGAAATAATGTTGATACTAAGAATGTGAAGAAAAACGACACTGCTAAGAACAATAATGGTGAAAAATCAAAAGAAAAAATAGGTCAATCTTTAAATAATTCTTTAGGACAACAATGTTATGGTTTTCAGGGTTATGATCATATGAAATCTGAGTGCCCAACTTTCTTGAGGTCAAAAGGTAAGGCTGTAGCTGTTACTTTGAATGATGATGAAGTTTCTGATCATGAGTTTAAAAGTGACCAAGAAGGAAACTTCATGGCTTTCACTGCTATTGCTGTAGTAAGTGAAATTAAGACTGATGATGAGAGCCCTTCTGATGGGAAACTCTCAGAAAATGCAGATTTGCAGGAAGCTTGTAACAAGCTTTCAAGATAGCAGCTAAAGATGCTATGAGTGTGGAATTAGGTTTGAAAAAGATAAACACACTTGAACTGGAAAAGAAAAATTTGCTGCTAAAGTTGTTTAATGCTAATGAACTCCTGAAATCTATTAAGATTGAGAACATGTCTTTGCTTGAAAAAGTTAAGAGTTTAGAATTAGAATTACTTGTTGCTAGAGAACAAATAGATAGAATTTCTACCTCTAAACTAGATGAAATGTTACATCTTCAAAAGTCTATTTCTGATTAGACTAGTCTATGGTTTGTTAACAATGGATCTTCTATTGTTGTGAATCCTCCTAAGTTTGTATCTGCTACAAAATCTTCTGTTATTCGTCAAACTTTTTCTGATGTTAAGATTCACAAAGTAGTAGTTCCTGTTACTAGAAGAACTAGAGTAGATCTGAGTGAATCTGAGCCTAAAAAGTCTAATCAATCTGGAAATAAGAAAAACCACAAACCACATTGGTTTTGTCACTTTTGTAGTAAAGCTGGACATACAAGACCGAATTGCTTTAAGCTGCAAGCTTTAAAGAAATCTCCTAACAAAAAGTGTTTGTGTCAAAAAAAAGAATCAACATAGGTATCCAAGCATGTGAGGAAAAAAATACTGGTATTTAAAAAATACACCTAGCAAGAATTTTCATAGCCACTGTGCTTAGCTTAAATAATTGTTTCAAACCAACAATACTGCTCTTTAAGAATTTATCCTAAGTTACCTGCCACTCAAGTTGGGCTGCATGAATTCTATATCACTACTCCACTCTACGTCAAGTCAAGATTGCATGAAATCAGATAGGTCATTCCCTATAGTTTATGCATATTGAACAAGATGGAACTATCTAGTATGTTTAGTCTTCTATGCTTCTACATGCTCAGCTACTTGGATGTCACTCCTCCCCATCCACCCCCCCCCCCCTTTTCTTTTTCAAATTTCAACACTTTCACATCTTACAGAAACCAAAAAATGGGAGTACTTATATAAAAAATGAAAAACAAAAGAATGCACATTTAATTTTAATGGTTTCTACGACCTCATTATGGTGCAATTATTAGCCTACCCCTCCTCTACTTGCACTCACGAATGCCGCCCCAACAATCGCTTTACCTTACTTTGATGCACCATCACTGTTATGTCTAGTTTTAACGGCACTAATATTGCTAAATCCATATCTTAACTTCCTAGTATTCTATACCAAAAAACCTGCTTAGCCCCAAAATGATCTCATAAAATGTTAGCTTGAATAAATAAAAAATGGAAGTTACAAAGATAGTCCATTCATGTGATCACACAACAATCAATATTTACTTACATTTGACAAAATTCAGTAAAACAGCACTAGACCTTTAGCTAAAAAAAAAAAAAAAAACGAGTTCAGTTGTTCAACAAGTTTCATGATCCCCTGCACTATACCATACCATAACCAGGAAGCATTCTTGCAATTGATCACAGTTATTAAAATTTATTTTCAAGCAGTCACAAAAATATTTATAATTCTATTGGAAAGAAGATCTGCTGTCTAACCCACTATGTAGACTTATTCAGTCCATTCCACAGCATAATCATAATTCCAGGAGGGTAAAAGAAACAATATTTTATATAAGACAATAACAGTGTCCTATTTCCTACTTCAAATAGGACACTCTACTGCAATCTATAAGTGAATTTGGCTAGAAGCACCCATAGCAATCTCTCTAGTAAATTTACAATTAATGAAAAGTGAGAACAATAGTTTATCAAGGCTATCCACTATCATGTCAGAGGCAGGTTGAAAGAACAGGGAGCCTTAACCAATCGAAACAACTTATTGGGACCTAATAGACGACAAGAAAAAATATAGATCTTTTATTTTCGCTAAGTAAAAAAGAAATGAGGATTAGCAAGACAAAACTCACTCAATTAACTACCAGATCCAGCACCCTTTGAGATCAGCGTCCAAATAGCCTGTCAAACAGAAATATTTATAATTCTATTGGAGCCCATCCTTTTCAACCATAAATTGCGAATTAAGGTCCTCTGAGTCTCCAAAGTTTTAGGGTAACTCCCCTCTGGAATTGTTAAAATACTACTAATATTCCTCTACTACTAATCACAAATTCCCAATAGCTAACAATGATACCCAGTAGATAAACACTCACCCACCAAAGCCAACAAGTTGGACGATGCAGATTGAAATAAACACACACACACACACGGAGAGAAAGAAAACTAAATTTGAATACACAAACACACTTGATAGAGCAAAAATGAAAATTAAATTCCTAGTTATTGAATGTGCAAATTATATTGGAAATAAATCAAGGCTTACAGAGTGTCTAAAAGCACATTTCCCACACAACCAAACTAGCAATGCCTTGGATTAAGCCTTGCAATCTCGCTGTGCCTGTACTCACAATCAAAAAAAACTCAATCAATATTTGTATGAAAACTGTAAAGGAAACAAAGATTATGATTTGAAAAGGAATAATGAGATCGCAAAAGTCGAACAATTAGAAATCGAAATAGGAAAATTGATGATGAGCTCAGTTTTCAGAGAAATGTGAAACAAAAATCATGAGGAAATCGATGAAAAAGTGTGGGTAAACCAAAAAACAAAAAAAAAAACAAAAAATCAAAGACAAAATTAGGGTTTGTGATTCGAACCTAATCAGAGCTGAGAAACACAACGCCAAGAGAGATGAAGAGTCACAAAACTGAGATCAACTCACAACTAATCGGAGCTGTGCGATTACGTACCTAATCGTCGAGCTCTATGAAATTTCCATGAGCTCCATGATCGTTGAGCTCTCAATTTTCAAATTCCTTCGTTTAGCTTTCAGCGAGAGAGTGACATTTTCTGATCGGAGTGTTTGTTGGTTACAGTGTCATTCACATTGGGCTATCTTTTTATAATTTTTTGTCGGCTGTTTTTCCAGGCTGAAAATTTTGTTGTGGGCTTTTTTTAAGGGCTGAAAAATTTGTTATATTTTATCAAGGGCTGTGGGCTGAAAAATGTAAAGGTTTTTTTTTTTGTTCACGTTTATTTCAAGGATGTTTTAACTTATTTTGAAGGGCTAAATAACTTTTGATATAAAATTTAGTAATAGAGCCTGCAGCATTTGTATTTATAGGTTATTTCGACAAATTTTAGTAAACCCTCGATAAAAGAGGGTCGAAATAGCTAAAGTTTGTTGTAGGGTGGATCCCAAACCTCTTTCAGCTTAAACAAAAGCAAACGAGCCCACATCAACTTTGAGGTCTAATTGGGCTTTTTGTTATGACTAATGCTAAATAAAATCAAACTTGGGCCAACGAAGTTCATAGTTGTATCCCGTTGGTTATAGAAATTTGGGCTTTTGGGCCTGACAACTAGCTGAAAGGGAGCAGCTCTAGCTAGTCGTGGTGGACGGTGATACCAAGGTATGCTTTGATTTTTTCAGACACTTACTATATAATGTATAACTCCAAATTCTCCAATTGAAGTTGAAGTAGAGCTTACTGGCTTTTTGAAGCGAAATGGAGCCCTCAACAATTACTATGCAGTTATACTCAATTTGGCAATGAAACACGCAGTTTTAGTATTGCCCAATTAGCCAAACGAACTCGTTTTGTGTTACTCATGTATGCGTGACAATTTCGCAATAATCTTTTTTTTCTTTTTTAATATGAAAGGAATTAAAATTTTATAAAGCCTAATTTAGGAGGGGGGAAACAGTAAAAGGCATTTATTTGCAATGGTAGTTTTAGTTTAAAGCTTAAACTAATGCTCTGAGACAAACGGTCAAAATTGATTGTTAAATACTTCAAGTCGTACTGGGTTTTTATTGTCTAATCAATGCCCAATTGCAACCCAAGACTAACGCAGTCCAGTCCAAACCTCATTAAACCCAACTCAAACCAAGCCCAAAATAAAAAATACCATCAGCCCACTCTAAACCCAAAAATAAATTCATAAAATAGAACCCAAACCCAAACCCAAAGTCGAATTTGGAAACCAATGACAAAGCCCATTCAAAACTTTCCATATCTATTTCTATTATCTATTTATTATACTGTATTTTATTTATTTATCAACTATATAAGAAGAGCTAAGAGCTGTAGGAACAGTCATTTTGGTTTGTTGAACCAAAACAGTTTAGAAAAACTAATTAATCTAAACTCATAATTTGTTCATAAAAATAATCTGAAACATGGCACTTTTTAAGCGTTCAAATATTATTTTTTGAACTATGGTAAGTGGTGGAGCAAGAAATTCAATCTAGGGGGCAAGATTAAAAGTTTATATTAAAAAAGAAATTAATTTAAAAATATTATTTGATAATAGTAAAAAATAAATAAAAAATTGTGAACAAATTTGGGTTTATAATAAAAACAGAGTTTGAAATATTGAAAAAGTCAAGATATAGAATAGAAATTTAAAAAAAAAAATTTGAGACAAAAATAAATTACTAAAATTGCTACAAGTTTTATTACAAAAAGCTAACAAATCGATATGGTAAGAATGTGATTAGTACCACTAGACAAAATAATAAATAAATATAATTGATTTTTTGTGATAGTAATACATCATCTCATAAGGTTAATGTAGTAAAATTTGTAATATTTCTAGCATTACTTAATAAGAGCAGTTATATGAATAGTGAATTAAAAAAAAAAAAAAAACAAAAGGCAAAACCTTTGAAATGGGTGAAAACATGGGACAAGAATCTTGTCACAAGATATAAGCTACTTTAAAAGAATAGTGAGTAGGTGAAAAGTCACATGCTTTGAATCCTTTGATACGTGAGAGAGATTGTTTTTCCTTTGTCAGGGAGTTTTTTTTCTTTTTGCCATATCAGGTAGGAACAAAAGTACCTAAGGGATTTTTTGGGAGGAGTAGGGGGGAAAATGCCCCCTCTCGGCCCCCCTTGGCTCTGCCCTTGACTATGGTCTTCCTATTGAGTTATATGAGTACATATTTGTATTCTAGATATCTTTTTTTTTTTTTTTTTTTTTTTTTTTTTTTTTTTTTTGAGGATTGTATTCTAGATATCTTTGGTGTTGTGACTCAATTTTTAAATGAGCTTAACTTTATATAGATTTTCTTTTTCTTTTCTTCTCCACTAAAATATATAACAATTGGTGTCAATGGAATTTCATGTGTATGTACGGATATGATTTTATAATCTTTAAGATTCACAAGGTTATTGGTTGGACACTGAACTTCTTACTAAAGAGTTGTGTATTTGCACATTGACAAATCAATTCTGCAAATTATATGACGATTGAAAGATCTTTGCCATGCATTGGCCTTATCTTCACATTCAAAAATGCCAAGCACAGTTTTGCCCAACAGACTTGCAAGGCTGTATTATTTTTATTGTTGTGAGTTTACATTTGTAAACACATTGCACTTTTACTATCAATAAAACTTTTATTACTTATAAAAAAAAAAAAAAACAGTATCCAAAAAATGTCCAAAAGTCATTATTAATTTTTATTTTGAACAATGGATAGCTATCCAAATTTCTAAATCCACTCCAACATGCCATGGATAAATTTTCAAATGGCTGAATTGATAAATTGGTCTAGAAAGTATTGGTATTTATATAGCTTAATAAAAGGCATGTTACAAATAATTACGTGTGCATCATCATGAAATCATAAACTCAAAAAACTGTGAAGTTTCTTTGAGTTTTACCATCAAGCTATAGCAATTCCTATATTTAATAACAAACTGTTCATAGTTGCTAAATTTGTTCCCAATAAAATTTCACTCGCCCCCCCCCTTAAACAAAATCTTTGACCCACTTAAACAAAAAGAAAAAGCCCATAAAAAATTTACAAATCGAAAATCCCAGAAAAAACAAATTAGAAACCCAGAAACAAAGTCACCAATAAAAAAAGCTAAATAAAATTGAGCACATTCAACCAATTTATCAAAAACATTAGACCAGCCCTTAAAAAATCTAAAACAAAACCTATATGATCTCATATCATTCCATCAAATTCCCACCCCCCCTCCTCCCGCTGTCCCAAAAAAAACCCTAACCTAGAGAGAGACTCTAGTACTGAGACGTTAGGCAGAGGGAGTGAATACTGAGACCAAAATGCAACAACACTAAACGACGAGTCGGTACTAGATCTGCTTCTGAGAGAGACCAAAACTACACCAGCAAGTTATTTCCCTCTCTCTGCCTCATCTTAGCTAAGGCAGAGGTAGAGCATCCTCTCTCTCTCTCTCTCTCTTTACTGTTTGGAGTTTGGACCCATGTATTGGGTGTTTTTTATTTCTAGATTTTTTATGAACTATCCATGTGCTGATTGGATGATTTCGTTTTTTTCATAACATACTGGTTATTAACCCGTACTTCGCATGGTTTTTTTAGAAGTAGAAATATTTTTCAAAAAGTCATATATTACATAGAAAAGTTTTTTTTTATTAGTATTTTGTGTAGGCCTCTTTTATTTTGTGGTTGAATTTGATTTATATATATATATATATATATATAAGTTGTAAATATTATGCATGAACTTATTTTAGTGTATTTGAGGACCACGGTGTTAATGTCTAGCGGTTCTTCCACTCAATCGTATAATTCCATGTGTGCAAATTAACTAGGTTAGATGTTAGTCACAGTCTAGATCCTCATCATTCTAATCAAATTAGGTATCATTTTCATCAGAGGACACAGATTTCCTACACACAAGCTCCTCTCTCTCATCTAAAGCAAATGGCCAAGCACCTCTCTCTCCCCTTAAACCCACCTCTCTCCTCTCTCTCATCCTCCATCTATGTTTGATTCTCCACCAGCAAGAGGATCATGACCACATATTGGCTGGAAGAAAATACTCTCTCTTTAAAACCCCATTGACGCCTCTCTCTCATCCTCTTTCTTTGTTCTTCTCAGAAACCCCAACTACCGCTACATGCTCTGCCTTTCCCATCCCACACCCACCTCTTTGCTGCCAAGGATTGCCGATTCTACCACCCATCTTTTTAAGGCTCCAATTTTTTCTAGGTTTCTTACCATATCCCTCTATATTTGATATTATTTTGGTTTGTTTTGTGTGATATATTTGGATGATTTAATTCTGGTTTTTTGTTGTTGCGATAATTATATTTCTTATTTGTAACTTTCATAAAATTACCATTTTGGCTAGCTTGTGTTCTTGCTATGATATATTTGTAATTTTTGTTTTGTAAATTTTATTTTTTAAATATTTCCCAGTTTCATAGCTTGCTTGAGTTTGTGCAAGTAGGTTCTGTTTTGAGGTTGTGTTGGGTTTGGTAATTATGATGTTCTCGTGCATAAATATTTGTTGTGTAGGTATTTAGCCATCTTGTTATGCTTACCATAATCAATTGGAGTGTTAAGAGCCTTAGGCATGGTAATTTTCAAGCATATACTGTGTCAAGAAATAAAGGAATTTCCTTTTCATCCATTTGGCGAAAATTGCACCCAAAGAACAAAATTCCTTCATTGGTGACATGTAGTAAAAGTATCGACCGTGGGCAAAAATTGTCTTCTTGTGATTTAAAGCTACATTTCACAGGGGATTAATGGTTGCTATCCTATTTGTTCATAGATAGAAAAAATATTTATTACTCTAACAGATCAATGACTCATGTTACATATATGATTACATGTTAGATGTTAATATGGTAGAAAATTGGTTTTTTAAATTGCACATACAACAAGCAATTATTTTATCCTTGTTAAAACTTTTCATATTGACATTATTATGGCATAATTAGTTACTTTTCACCTAACTTTTGTTAATGACTATTGTAATATGTGACCATTGTCATGATGATGTTTTCTCCATGGTGTTAAATTATTGCAGGCAGTCTTGGTCCTTACTATTCTTTGCCCCTGCTTACATGGGCAACAAGGTTAAAAATTGGTCAAGGAACTGGAATGGGTTTAATGTACATCCATGAGTTCGGCCCCTGAAAATATGTTCATGGCAACAAGGTTATAGACTCAGCACTGTTACCTGAAGTGCATGCAATGAAGCAAGTTGTTGCAGCATTGCATATTGCACTAAATTGCATTGAACTTGATCCAGAGATGCGGCCTAGGATGCGAACATTGTTAGAGAGTCTTGATTGTATAAAATCACAAAGAAGAAAGTAAAGAACTTTCTAGAATTTTGGTTCTTATTGTTGTTGTTTTTTTTATTTTTATTTTTATTTTATTTTATTTTTTTTTATGTTTACGGTGTTTGGTTTGTTAGCAGTCTATGGTTGGAGGGAGATATGGATGTATATTTTCCTGGAAATATTTTTGTGAGCCAATGTATTGATATATGGAGAATGTACAGGGCGTTAATTCCAAACACTATTCGTAGCAAGCTTGCAATAAATGTGTATCAATTCAGCCAATGTGTGTAATTAATGTTTCAAGATATTTGATCCCTTCCTAAATTTTACTGATATTTTTCACGTCAACATTCATCAAGCTAATGAGTTTACTTTTGTTTATGTCCGAAAATTTTTTTTTCAATGTTGTCACCAATCACCATAGCTCTGTTAAGTTTGATTTCTTGAATTTAAATTTCCATCCACATCACTATATTGCATTCATCATTTCCATCCACAGGACTATATTGCATTCATTATTTTCATTTCTTGAAGAGTATTTTTCTTATAAAAGAGAGCTAGATAAAAGGAAAATTTCAACAAATCTATTGCTAAATTTAAGCTTCTTGAATTTAAATTCCCATCCGTATCACTGTATTGCATTCATCTAAAGTAGCCTTTGTTTAAATATGCAAATACATAGATACAAAAATATAGAAATGAACTTTTCCATTGCATATAGAAATATTTACCCGTTGCAATTATAATTGGTACCTAACTAGAAGCTTACTCAAACATGCACAGATGTTTATTTATTTTTTTATACGAAAACCATTATTCCATTATCCATTCAAGTCTGAATCAACTGATTTACATCTGAAGCAATTGCAGATTCTATAATGGTTGGAGTTTCCTCCATCTATGTTACATAGTCATCTACATATTGAGCATATTGTGCAAGACCGTGGGTTCCCTTATTTCCTTCTCTTTGAGTGTGTTGAACTTCAACCTGGTGCAATAGACATATATTGGTTGCTGCCAGAGATATTGTTGGCAATAACTGTAGGTGGTTCGAAGACTCCCTGAATTGCAAAACACACAAGTAGACTATCACTTTTGAAGACCACCTTCTGGATGACAATGTCTCTAGCAAATACAGTAGCAACTTCAAGCGCTTTAGCTTCAACTTCCAACGCCCCTAAGGGGAGCATCAATTTCTTACTCATTGCAGCAACTACCTTCCCTTGATCATCCCTTGCTATCACTATAATACTAGTCCATTTGTGGTTAGAGAAAACTGCACCATCAGTATTCACCTTGTACCATCTTATTGGGGGAGGAGTCCATTTGTTACTTCCTATTGAGTTACCATGGGGTTGGATTGGATTTTCTTGAACTGCAGAGTACTCCTTTAGCAATCTTGTGGCTAATCCATAAATTGCAGCAGCTGCGAGTTTTCTTTCTCCGTGCCTTACCTCATTCCTGATTCTCCAAATACTCCATGCAATCATCAACACCATATCCAACATGTTAGACTCCTTATTCAAGTCCATGCTGCACTGCCATAGTATATCAATAAACTCCCTTTTACCCTCAACCAGAGATAGCAGATGATAATGGTTCCATACCTCTTTGGCTTTTGAGCATTAACATTACACGTGAATGACAGTTTCAGGTTCTAAACCACACTCATCACAGATTGGGTCGTCCAGTACTTTCCTATGAAATAAATTCATTTTGGTGGGTAGGATATTTTGACAAGCTTTCCATCCAAAGGCTCTAATCTTAGCTGGGATTCTTGCTCTCCATAGCTTTTGCCAAAATCATTTCATCAGTGACGAATTTGACTTCTCTCCTTTGTCTTTCCCCTTCCCATTTCTAGCTAAATGGTATGCACTCTTCACACTAAATTTCCTATTAGCAGCTATATGAAAAGTTGATGGATTCGCAGTCCATTTATCCTTCCATATGCTAAAGCTTTCACCATTCCCCACTTGCCATTTAACACCAT
Organism: Castanopsis chinensis; assembly: GCA_032878915.1. NCBI lineage: Eukaryota > Viridiplantae > Streptophyta > Magnoliopsida > Fagales > Fagaceae > Castanopsis > Castanopsis chinensis. Next base: position 1,135,073 of record JAVQMG010000073.1, read on the forward strand.
CACTGATTATTGATTAGGTTGCCCAAATTCTTCTCAATGCAAAAGATGGGTGATGGCCCTTCTTGGCATGAATAAAGTTCTCATCTGGGAAATACTTATTTTTGTAGACTCTATAGAAAAGAGAATTATTGCCTTGTTAGAGCTGCTAGCTTTTGATAGGCCAAGAATGTATTGACCCATTGTGATGAATTAAATAATTAATTTGTCAAGTTAATTAATTAATTAGATTAACATACAATATGCGTGGTAGTACAAACAAATCACCAACTAAAATAAAATGCAACGAAAAATAAAGTTGACACGGTAATTTGTTTACGAATGGGGAAAACTTCCAAAGCAAAAACCCCATTAGGTGATTTTAAGGTCACCACTCTCGAGAATCTACTATTATCACAACAAGCGGTTACAAGTAAAGGAATCCCAGTACCTTATACCAACTTACAGTTGAACTCTTACCTCAATACCTAATTAGACTTGTTCTGTAGTGACAATCTCTCATTTTCAATACATGGCTCCTAGTAAGTGACTAACTAATAGATGTGCAGATCTTAGTACACAACTTAATCACCAACTTAAGAAAGATGTTAGCTGCAAAGTTCTTTAGTTCATCAACATGATGATCATGAAGCTGCTTGGTCACAAAACCCAACAGCGTATAAATGCAATAGCTTCTTCAAAAGAAAGAAGAACTAGGGAAAATTCTGTCTCTAGTCACAATTTGCATGAACAACATTTTACTTTACATTCGTGTAATTGTACAACATTTTACGACTCTTAAAATAATCCTTATATATATTTAGAGTTGTAAGAAAAGAAAGTCTAAACATGTACACACGGATTGGAGTGAAATCAAATTTGAAAAACTGATTTTCACAATTCTCAATAGATACTCTATCTATCGAGCAGCTGTCAAGCATCGGGCTAAAACTTCATTTTAAACTTCAATAGATGCTATCTGTCGAGTTTTAGAATTCAGCACTTCATCACTTTTTTCTTGGACAGATTTGCATGGTTTTAACACTTGGACTTGAAACATTGTTTCTTGAAATATTAAACACATCCTAGATCTATCCAATTACAAGTAAAGTGCGTTTTGTCAAAGGATTAGCCAATTCTATATTGACATATGTTTCTAACATGAATCATATATGTCCTAATGGAACCAAACATACCTCATCAAAATCCGTCTTCACCTTCTTCCCCTGTGCCAAGTTTTGATCCACCTCACCCAATGAAACCACTAGCTTCCTTTTCAGATCCTTCTTCTCTAAATCCCCATCCATGGCCATCGTGGCTGGAGATTCCCTGGTAAGCCTTTGCCATGATCCTTTACTATTCTGAACAGAGGCGTCTTCATTCTCCTTGCTTCCCGAACCCTTACCTTGATGAGCCCCACTTTTAATTAGTTGCTCCTTGTTTTGTTTCAGTACTGTGTTTGGAATGTTATTCCTCACTTTTGGTTTTCTATTAGTATTGGTCTCTTGAACCATGCTACCATTATTCAGGCCCAAGTTGAAAGAGCCCATCTCCATTCCTTTAAAAGTCACTATATGTGGCTGTGTAATTTCTAAGCCTAAAGTCACCTTTTCAATTGGGCTTGGGTCCACTGCACTAACACCATCCTTTGTATAGTTTACTCTAGCGCCATCTTCCCTTCCCTTAATTTCTAAACATCTATCTGTTGTATCCGAATTAAATGCCTTGATTTCGGGCCTCGGGATATCAGTCTTGGTAATCACGTTTCTTCCTGACTCCCTATCATTCGCCACTACTTCCTCTGAAAAGTTCCTTTGTCAACTAGGATTACTAAATCCATCGAATTTTTCGGCGTGATTTTCGGCTTTATTTCTTCATTCAATGTGTGTTCAACCTCCATCACCATTGCATCCTTCACCGCTGACTGATCTTCGCCATCTTTCATCGTGGCAGTCACCATAGAGTGAGCAGAATGAGTGCTAGTCTTCCCTTTCTCTCCAACATGCACGTGTACTCGTTGAGGGAGTTGGAGTTTTTCTGGGCTCACCCCATACTATTGGTCATGTGCCTACATCGATCCCCGAGTACATGTTCGTTCAATGTGTGTTCAACCTCCATCACCATTCCACAGTCCTTCTCATCATGATTCAGCTTGCCACACCAATAGCAGAAGATTGGCAGCCATCTACCCACACTGATGTCAATCCTCCAAAGTTAATCAGTTTTCCTCGACACAGAGCTTGTCTAATATCAATTCTCGCACGAACTCGAATGTACTTCCCTAGAAGATTATCGGTAGCCGAGACATCCACCTCCTTAACCTCGCCCATCGTTCTACCAATCCGCTCAACAACCTCCCTCATCATCCTTCTTGCTGGGAGGTCATGAATCTGGACCCAAAAGCTAGCCTTATCAAAGATGATGTTTTGTATCTGTTCATCCTTTTCCAATTTGTGAACTGCTAAGAGATACTTATCAAAGGACTAGGGACCATTATTTGAAACACGAACCATATCCGTCTCATCCTCAAATAAAAATATTGCTTTATTTTCCCCTAAATCATGAGCTTTAAAGCTCAACTCCGTCTTGCATGCACTCTTCAGCATACTTGTCATAGCTTTAAGGTTTAATCTCCTTTTTGTGAAGAACCTTGCCACTATCGTTGCCCTTTCAACCCATATGTTTAAGTAGTTTTATTTGTTACAAAATATGTTTAAAAAGATTCTATAAGCTCAAATGTGCTATCCAAAATGCTCTTCAAAAATCTGTTAAAGTCAAGTGTGCTATACAAAAAATACTGTTAAAATTTTGTCCGCTAGCTACTATAACTATACAATATGTTGGCCAACAATTGTGCAAAAAACAAGGAAAACAACCAATATAGTGTTTTTCAAAGGTTATCAATATTAGAATCTATAGAAGCTTGAAAAATATGCCACTAAATATGAATCAGTAAATGAAAAAAAAAAAAAAAGGAAATTATAAGTTTAAGTTATACAAAATTCATAATGACTATGCACACCTGACTCAAGCCATATAACCCAACATAATTTTGTCCAACCAAAAATCCACAATCAAAAGATTCCTACATATGACATTCAAACAAATCAATATTTCATTTTCTATGCTAATCAAAGTAACTGGGTAGTAGGATATTAGACAAAATTTATAAGTAATAGCAGTCATTAGTTTGTAGGATATAACCAAAGAAATTTGTATGCATACTTGATTCAGACCATATAACTCAACAGCATTTCCTTGTCCAACCAAATTACTACAACTAAAATATTCTTGTATATGACATTTAAATAAATTTATGTGTCACTTTTTAATAGTAGTAATTGTTTAATAGGATATTAGACAAAATATGTAATTAGTAGCATCATACCTGAGTTATGTTGACTACTAATTGTGATGGTTGTTTAACATTACTATGTTCTTTGTGAGAATCAATATTAACTGAGGAATCGACCTATGTGAAAAAAAAAACAATTTTCACATAAAACAAATTTAGGAACCTACAAATTCATGTTCTATAATAGAATGTAAATGAACTTACTTTATTTAGGCCACCACGTGATTTTACTTGTCTTGCTCCACTAGTCTTTTTGGGTTGAGCGTTCTTACTTTGAGATTTTTTTTTTCCCCTTCTAATGGACTTTTCAACATTTCTCAATTCTTGCAAATACTTCAATAATTTGTCAAAACATTTATCAACATGTTCATACATCATCTCTCTCTCTACTACAAGTGTGTTAATTTGAAGACATTTGTGACTCACAAGAGAGAGACGCTTTCTCATTGTCTCTTGTGCACTACCTTAAACATCAATGCCACGATAGTCCTTGATTGAACCAAACTTTGCATCTTGTGTCCATCTTTTCAATACATAAAAGCCTGAATTCTCTTAACATGGGAACATATAATTCCCAAAAAGCTAAACTTCATACAGTTGCATTAGATTGTAGTTGTTGAGGCTTCATATTTGACTAAGTGCTATTGAGTTCTGTTCCAATATTTCACTCTGTATTTTATAATAGAATAAGTTTACTATCCTTATAAATAGTACAATCCATAATCTTCACATATTCATCTTGAAATAGTTTGAATATTTTTGGAGTGTACAACTCTACAATATCTCTCAACATCTCGATATCAACTAGTAAAACTGGTGTTGTTTGCCTCATTTTGAACTATGTTTGTAGTTTTTGACTTCGCTTATCAAATAATACTTTAGAATAATGTTCAAAATATTGCAAAAGGTCATGTTTTGCTTCAAGTATTTCTTCAACACATTGTTCATTGACTCATTGCGTTGAGTGTTTTTCATATCAACAGTGAACATATGTTGACCATATACCATAGAATATTTCTCTTTCACATCAGACATTTCATGCAACCATGGATTAATAGTAAGATCATATGTCTCAAGCATGTTATTCCAAGCAACTATCCATTCATCTTCAAAATCATACACACAATTACTAAGATTATTTTCAAATTGGCTTGATGGATTAAATACATGATGTAGACGCTTAGTAGCATTCTGATAAATCTGCCACACATATAGACGGTAATTTGATTCGGGAAACACATCTTCTATTGCATTAGCCATTGCAGCAAATTAATTTTTAAATATAGTTCTTGGTTGTTTCCTTGACATTGCACTCAAAAAAGTTTTAAATAACCACTTGCATGACATTATGGTTTCATCATAACGTGATGCTGCGCTAAAGATAATTGATTTTTTTATGATGATTAACTCTAATGAATGGAGCAATGGGTTGACCATATGAATTTGTTTGATAAGTGGTGTCAAAACATATAACATCTCAAAAGTGTCCATAATCAACTATAGATCTAGAATCATTTCAAAAAACATTCAAAATTTGGTTATCATCATCAAGTTGTATAGAATAAAAATAAGATGTATCTTCTAATTCCATCTTTTTAAAGTAATCCATCACAGCATGACTATCTCCTCTCTTTAAAGCCTCTCTCCTCTTAGAAATTACATGACTTTTATAGTCAACATTCAAAAACTCAAGATTTTCATAACCACTAACTTGCATGCTTAATAATTCTGTGGTTTGTTTTATTGATATCCCAGATTTTTTTTGCATCATTCGTAAAAGCTTGTTTGGCAGGTGTAATTTTTCTATTTGATCTTAACATATGTTTCATTGGAGAAAGAGCAAACTCATGATTATGTTGTTCGTGAAAAGAACAAATTCTAACATACCATCATTTTGAAGTTGACAAGCCTTTTGTATTAAACAACCAATTTCGTGAAATTGGGTGATAGAAAGATACTTGTTCACGAAGTTTGTCAATAGCTAGTTCACATTGTTTTGAACGACAAAATGTTCTCCTCTTAATATGTCCACCACTCCCTCAGCTTATATAATGTTTCCTTACACCGAAACCCCTTCTGTGAGCATATTGTTTGTAAAACTCATATGCACTATCATCACAATCAAATTTTATTCCAATTGTTGGTGCCTTAATTTCCTTAGTATGTTTACTCGAGGTGTTTGGACTTCCATTAATAGGCTCTACTTGAGTTTCTTCCTAAATCCAAAAACCAATAACAAGCAATAGTGTTAGGAATATTCAATATAAAAAATGATATTCAATTTTTTTATTAAACACAAAAAAGAAACCATAGTTGTTTATAGTTTTATGAACAGTCACGATGAACAAAAACAACAATATTCAAAACTCAAAATACCAAAAAATCTTATTAAACAAAAATTATGCTCAAACTTCCTAAAAATAAGTAGTAAAAAATCCTGGTCACCAACAATAAATGCCCATTCAAAATCAACAAAACCATTAGCTCTTAAGCTATAGAACTCAAATATTCAAACTTCAAATATAATGCAATTTGAGAAACAAATTTAAGGAAATAATTATCTTTAAAACAATATATATTTTTTTTCAATTACAATAAATTTAATGAAAATCAGACCTCAAAAAATTGATAGCTATTGACTTTGTCACTGTTAGGGAAAATGCCGAGAAATGATGGAATTGTGGTCCTTGGTGGCGAATATATGGGTGTGGGATGGGAATGGCAAAGAGAGAGAAGGTTGCTAGGAGTGGCATCGGTTGAGTGAGAAAGTGAATGGGGTGGAATTGGCAAAGGGGGAAGGGGTAAAGAAGAGGAATGGAGATATGGTCAGGTGAGATTAGTGGCCATTGCATGTGGCCATGATTCTTTGGCCGATATAGGATTTTGAGAAAAAAAAAAAACGTGGAGGAGGAGGAGGATGAGAGAAGCTTGGCTGTGTGTGGGACTGATGTGTCATCTGGTTTAGATTGAAACAGAGAGAAGTTGTTAATGTTAAGTTAACAACTATTTTCTTAAAATGGGTCATGTGCGTGTCACAAGACCCTTCATATGTGTTTCTTTATTTGTTTGACATCTGTCCTATTTGTAGTAGTTGTTGCAAGCTTATGTGGAGGAAATCCTTGTCTTTCATCAAATATGATAGATTTCTTACTAGATTAGGTAGCATTTTTATCAGTCATACTTCTTCTTTTCCTCTTCCCAAATTTAATTTCAATGGTTTCAAGCAATTAGGGCCCATTCATAGTGCCCATCATGCATGTTGTGGGTAGCTTTTATTTAATTAAATGTAATTTTCATGTTTTAAATTGAATTAATTTTTTATAATGTTATATGAGAATTTCTTGAGGTTGCTATTTGAAGCATGTACTTTAATATAAAAATATTTTAAACAAAACAATGAGACTCCAGGTACATGTTTAGATAAAAAGTATTATTATGATTATTAATTAACTAGAAATATCTATAGTAACATACGATAGTTCTCAAAAAACAAGAAAAAAAAAAAAAAGAAAAGAAAGAAAAGTGTAACGTATAATATAAAACATTATGGTATTTTTTTGATTGGTATTTTGTGTGCTTATTACGTCCAATCTTTTGTTAGGCAGACTAATATTTATTATTCTTTGTGCTTCTCCTTTCTTTTTCTTTTTTTATTTTTTGGTTTTTCTAAGCTTTTGATTGAACATTGAAGAAAATTTCAATTAGATATATATTCTTTTAGTTGCCTTTTTTAATGGACGAATATAGTTATATTACCTATATTGTAATTATTGCTCATTGCTTTGTTTTGTTTTTGTTTTTATTTTTCTTTTGTAACCATAATTGTTTAGTTCTATCACCGCGCACCTTTGATGTAGTGGTTACTTCACAAGTATAAAAGCTTGTGGGGTGTGAGGAGAAAGGGCTGAGATACAAGTTTCCAAGAGAGAGTTTCACATACACTTAGATTAGGTTAGAGTAAAATTCTATCTTGTACATAAAAAAAAAATTGTTTAGTTCTTAATTTTTAATAGAAAAATAATGATTGATCTAAAACCTTAGTTTTAAAGAGCTAGAGAGAAACCTAACACCATAGAACTAAAATCTTCTCATTCTCTCTACCTTCTCCATCTGCAATTGTTAATTACTATATGATGATATTAAAACCATCACACAAAGAAACCTTCAAAATTCTTGGTGTTGTTTAGTGCTTGAGAATCATTGGAGAAACCCAAAATCTCCAAAATTCTAACCAAAACATGACTTAAAACAAATAACTAAACATTTGGCCAAAGATTTAGGGGTACTAGATATTACTCTTGAAGGAGAAGAAAGCCATGTCCTAGATACAAACACCTCCCCGGAGAAGATTTATCAATGCATGGCCCAGCTGATGCATGGAATGTTTTGTTGGGCTTAAAGAAATGGGAGATCTCTTGCATGTGTCGCCGAAGATAGGATTCTCGGAACCGAACTGCACTATACTTAGCACAACAAGTATGCATGTGATTATTGTACTGATGACCAAATCTGGATATATCTGATCTCCTCCAAGACTTGTGTGTAAATTGTAAATATTAATTATACTGAGTTTTAATATTATCAATAAATTTTTTCTGAATATTTTATATATAATAATTAAAAAAATATTATTTTTAAAAGAAATAATGATGCTGATGACGGTACTTTATAATTGCTCTCCGCAATCTTGGAAGAGACTAGGTTATAGTCCCCATTGGATGGAGATTGAATCTCTCTCTCTCTCTCTCTCTCTCTCTCAAACTAATGTTTTTGTAGTGTATACGTACGTAGAGAGGACATAAAGCAAGTTGTTCTAGTATTATAGAACACCCCTCCCCCTCCCAAAAAAAAACCCAATCATATTTTCAATGACTAAAATTTAGGTATAGTTTCTTAGATATAATGCTTGAATTAGATTTCCCCAATCAAATTCAAATACATGATTATTGACCAATAAAACACAATTAATGATATATTTTTCCAATGACAATTAAATTTAATGCAACTATTTATTTTAATTTATTTAGAGAACTTATTATATGACATCTTAGAAACTATACTTGATTTACTCTAAATTTATATATATATATATATATATATATGTATGTATGTATGTGTGTGTGTGTGTGTGTGTGTTATTTTATAAATTAAAAAATTTATTTTGAAATTTTCTTGTATGAGGGAAGATAATATATATCATGTTAAACTTTTGTTTTAAGTATAAATTTTGTATACTTATGTTAATATGAAAACACAAATGTAAAGAAATTGGTAAGAGATTTATGTTAAGTGTTTACAAATAACGTAAGATAAGAATAAAAAGGCACTATAATAAAATTACAATTTTGAAGTTTCAAGATCATTATTTATCCCTACACTTCCATTTTAGGAGAAAACTCCTAAAAATTACAAGGAAAGGAAATAAATTGAAAGGCAAGAAATTACACAAACTAGCACATATATATATATATATATATATATATGTATGACATTTGGTGAACTTATGTTACCAAGCTTTGATCATCTCCCATCATCGAAGGCCAACATTACGTGATGTTTCACACTATCATCATATTCACGAGAATCAGATGGCCCACCAAGTAAGTATTCAGTCTCTTCCAAGTTGGAACCCACAATATTAACCCACGAATGGTTTTCCATCTTTGTTAAACCTTGAAGTTCCATTGCTACTTCCTTCATATTAGGTCTATCCTCCCCTTTCAATCTTAAGCACCTCGTTGCAAGATTCGAAACTTCTTTCAGTTGCTCTACATTTTCTTCATTGGCTATATTCTTCTCAAGAACTTCAAACAATCTATTTTCTTTCAAAGAAGAAAGAAAATACAGAGCAAGGCATCTCTCCTCCTCAGGCCTATCAAATGAAATTGCCTTTTTCCCTGTTAATAATTCCGCAAGGACCACTCCAAAGCTATAAACATCACTTTTCTTTGTCAATTGGCTTGTGTGCAAGTATTCAGGATCTAAATACCCGAAAGTTCCTTGCACCATTGTAGCTATGGCTTGTGTTTGGTCAAGTGGAACTAATCTTGATGCTCCAAAATCTGATACCTTTGCTATATGTTTACCATCCAGTAATATGTTTGAAGATTTGACATCTCTATGAATTATAGGTGGAGAAGCTGCAGAGTGCAAATACGAAAGTGCTTCTGCAGATTCTGCAGCTATCCTAAGACGAGTTTCCCATGGTACAATAGACACCTTGCTTTCATGGTGTATGTACTCAAAGAGAGTACCATTGGGTACAAATTCATAAACTAGCAAAAGAACTTGTGTCTCCAAACAACAACCCAATAGTTTAACCACATTCGTGTGATTAATTTGAGAAAGTACAACTAACTCATTGATGAATTGCTCAATTTGGCTTTCATCTACTATTTTTGACTTCTTAATGGCCACAATTCTATCATCTGGTAAAAATCCTTTATAAACAGTACCAAACCCTCCTTGACCAATGATTAGATTTTCATCATAATTGTTGGTAGCCTTCTCCAACTCTTTTGTTGTAAAGATTTTTACCACGTTAGTTGAATTATCTTGTCTAGAGAGTTGTTGTTGTAATATTAAACCACCATTCTGCTGAAAGAACCTTTGTTTAAGCTTCATTAGCTTTCTTTGATTTACTATCAAGTACAGCGAAGAGCTACAGACAAGCATAGCTATAATGCATATGCCAATACCTATATTTGAAATAAACAAATGTAATACTCCATATATATATATATATACACACAAAGAGACGTTGTATAGTTTCTTTTTCTTTTCGAAAATTTGGGAATCAAGTAAATTTAAATCTATATTATATTTGGAAGTTAAAATGCTAAAGAAGAGAACAAGAAAGGTTAGTAACAATGAAGAAAAACTTTCTTTCTCACAATGTAAAAATAAAGATAAAATATAATAAAATTTGACAATATAAGAGGTCAATTTTGAGAGTATTACCATTCCAACCAAAAAAAAAAAAGATTTTGAGAGTATTAGCTTTCTTCACACACACACACACACACACACACACACACACACACACACACACACACACACACAGAGAGAGAGAGAGAGAGAGAGAGAGAGATGACTATTTCACTCTCTATTCCCATTCTCTCATTCCATGCAGATATTTCCAGATTGGCAAGAGTTCAATTAAATATATCATATTACAGTATTTCAATTTAATCTTTTTATTAGACGATAACCAAAGGTAAATAAAAAAGAAACAAACAGTAATGGAATACATTCATTCTATAAATTTGTAAATATAAACTAAAAATTTGGTAAACAAATTGAGTTAAGTCGAATATTAAAAGTTCAAGATTATTTATTTAATTTTGTATTGAACACACGGGCAATGATTTTAAACTATTTCCCAGCACATTGAATAACCCACTTTTGCTTTCTTCTTTTTTTTTTTTTTTTTTCCTGATAATACTAACTAATTGGATTGACAAAATCTCAATCCAACGATAAGTTGAAGAAAAAATATCAATATTATGTGGAAGTTCTAACCCAACCAATCTAAAAAAAAAAAAATACAATTCAAATTACCTTTCATTTTTCTAGACAAACTATCATTCTTTATTACTATTAAAATAATGCTAGAGATATAAATTATTTTACAAAAGAAAATTTACAAACTGCTAATATGGTGAACGATTATTGGTTTGTAAAAATTTTATAAGATAATTTTTTTTTTCCTTATAAAATGGTAATGGCACTTACCTCAACCATTTGAGGGTTTTTCCCCCTAATTTGATTGTTTCAACCATCTGAGATATAGCTACAAATAATTATAGTTTAGGGGGGAAAAAGTGTCTTAATCATATGGAATTTTTTTAGTGTTGGATAAATAATACATTAGGGAGACTATAATTAAAGAATTTATATAATATAAAAAGACATAACTTACGGCAGAAGGTTAAGCCTATAGATATAATTTTAATAATATTGAGTGCTATGACATAATAATTCTATAATGTAAGTGATGCTAGCTAGAGAGTCAAATTTTTTGATGACCTTGTCATAAGATGTTAAGAAGTTATAATTAAAACAAAGAGGTTATAATTGAAACATTACTTTCAGATAAATTCACAATAACACTTTTTTTACAATCCACCAGTCATAACATAAAATGTCAAACATTATAAGAAAAGTTATGGAAAATTTTTTATGTCACTAGACTTTTATTGTGTGAATATTCTTCACAATCAATGATGACTCTCACTATAAATTGAGCTAATAAAGCTCATTATTATGTGAGAGAAGAGATAAAATATCATAAAGATGTACTCTTGAATTACAAATTAATAAATTAATTTACTCATATATATATATGTGTGTGTGTATGGTACAGTCATAATTGACAATCAACTACAAACTCAATAAGCATTTTTCAAGAGTGCACCACATTATATATTAGTAATTAAAGGGTTGTATTTAATACATACAAATTGTTTTACACAACCAAAAATACCTATAAAATCACGATTTAAAATCACAATTTCAATTGTTTTTTTGGAGTATATATAATATCATGTGTAAAATAGTTTATCCACAACAAGAATTTTCCATAATTAAATATACTTACCAATGGCTAGCTTAATTGCTAGATTGGATGATGGATGGACACATGCCCCTCCGTCATCAAAATGATACCCCACGCTGCACACACAATAATAACTTCCTGGGTCATTAATACAATTAGTGTTTTTGCCGGTGCAGTTGTTATTGCCCTCTTTGCATTCGTCAATATCTGGTGGTAATAAAGCCCATATTTAAGTAACTTTGAGGAAATATAAATCAAGCAAGGGTTATAAGAAAGTTCGTGAACACAATTTTTATATCACAATTCTGGCATAGTTAGTGAAAGTGATTCTCTGCCACTTATATAGTACTTGACTATATCAAAATTATACAAGAAGAATACCTTGGCAACCGTCTTTGAGGTATGGGTTCCCACGATAACCATCCAAGCAGAGGCAAAAGTATCCTCCATTTTCGGAACCCGTACAAGTGCTATTCCCTCCACATGAGTAATTCTTTGTGTTCACAGCACATGTTTCATTACCGACCGCCCATGTTTCATTTCCGACCGCCCAATCAAGAACCATTGGCATCTTTTCTGGAAGATTTTGAAGGGAATCAGTTGAGAAATCGAACTTGCCCTTTTGCACAATAAAGGAAAAGCTGCATGGATTGAAATTCCATACTTTTAAGTGACTATTAAAGCTATGTGCTTCCAATGTAATATTTTTCATTCCTTTTGGAATTTCCGTCTGGCAACACCCGATCCCAGAGCAAGAGCCATTGACCACGTTGCTAGCGTCTACACATACCGACGTGCAGCCGAGGGAGAAAGATTCATTGTTCTTAAAACCATCAAGGTATGCGTAAGTGTCACACCCGACGGCCATGAACATGTTTTGAGTGTCAGAAATTGTGAAATAAAGTGACCAGAGAGTGGGGTGATTGCTAATATTCACAAGTCCACCAGTGTTGTTGTAACAGTCCCTGGCTGTATACGCCAAGATCTCTATATTGTGGTCTTCGATGGAAATGTTTTTAACAATGACATCTCCATACATAGGTTGGCTTGTCGAGTTATCACAAGTGATGGAAAAACTTTCATCTAGGTAACATCCTTGATTCATTCCAAAAGGATATGGAATTTCTACACCTCCACAACTGTTCTGACAATTAGGTAGGGCTGATGGATATGATATTACAGCTGAGGCTGCAGTGGTCAATGATAATAGCACAGCAACCCATGTGGCTTGCAAAAGCATCTTGTGGAATTGGAAACCCATACAGCACCCACTATTTTCTGGGAAGAGGAGTTTACTGTGTTTCTGTACAAAAAAACTTCCTATATATAGATGCTAGATTTTATTTATTTATTTATTTATTTTATGACACAGCTCATGTCCAGTGCAGTACACAGTGGGATTTTAGTAGATGATGGAATTTTATGTGCATTAGAAAATTAAGATAGACCCGTTCAAATCATATACCGGATGTTACTTACATTTGTATAATATTTGCCACAGTTATCTATGACGTCAAGTTCTAGAGTCCATGATGCTGAGACTTTGATAAAGTCATCAGAACGAGTCAATGACTAATTGGAGGTGAATCAATAATACAATGAAGGTGGACTTTGAGAGAGGGGTTCAAATCTCATTAACACACTACCCTCCCCATATATATTTAACTAAAAAAGAACAAAGCGGTGAAGTTAATTGCAGACACCTCCATTTCCTCAAAAAAAAAAAAAAAAAAAAAAAAAAAAATGAAATAAAAATTGCAGACACCTCCTGAGTTACATCTCAGTTCTCAAGTAACTCAAATGAGAAAATAGTATTAATCAGATAAAAAGCTTCATCTGTTATAACCATCAAATATCAAGTGCCTTGTAGTATATATATAGTGGCATTACTCATTTTGAATTCCACCGTCAATGTCCATTATTTAACTATCGAATTTTTAACATATTAACATAGGCACAAGTAAAACAAAATTATAACCAGCAGTTGCTCATGTATAATTTTTTGAGTGATTGTTACACTCAAAATATACAAAACAGTTTTTTTCCTTTTTCTTTAAATTATTGAAAGCACTTCAGCTCAGTATTATGAGTTTTGGACATTCCCAAAATTATAATCTCATAATAATACAATTAATTACATTATATGATGTGCAACTTTGTATAAATCTCAATCTCCCAACAACATAAATATATTCTTTAAGACTACTTGTTCAAATTTTAATTGGTCTACGAAGTATTAGAAATTAAGCCAAGGCCAAACTGCCAAAGTCGCTGACGTAAAATGATTGAACATCTCAGTCATGTAGACTAGGCCAAGCTGCCAAAGTCCCTTACGTATAGTGATTGGAACTTTATCTCTCTCTTTCTATGAGTTGGGCAAATTCATGTTACACTTTATGTAACTTTAGAAGATATTACACCATTCAATAACTTATTATTAAATTTAATATTTAAATATTCAACCGATTGAATTACATGTTCTATATATTTTTAATATGCATGTAAATTTTCATATCAATTAAATGTTATTTACCATTTGATCCATAAACTCATTTTTTATACATTATTTTAAGTTACAATTGAATATAAACAATTAATTAATATATAACTATTAGTCTTTAATTACAAGGTCGGCTGAATAGGTAAGCAAGAAATGCGGTTCAAAATAAAAAAATTTATCTTGAAATTTTGCATGTAGAATATATAAAGATACTGTAATCTAACAGTGATAAATTTTAATAAATAAATTCAATAATAAGTTATTAAGTACTGTAACATTGTTTAGATGTAACTTGAACTCATCCCTCCTTATATATATAGGGTCGGCTGAATAGGTGAGCAAGAAATGCGGTCGCCTAAGGCCCCAAGTAAAAAAAAGATTCCCAAATTTTAATCAATATGGTTATTTATAATTAATAAATAAAACGAAATTTTTTAACCAAATGAAAGTCAAATAAAAAAGAGAGAAAAATTTAAAGTCCACAATATTTTTCACAATACTTTTACAACTAATGCTAAGTAGTAGATTGTTACAACATGTTATTGATGGCAAAAAAATAATTATGGTGATATTTTCAAATGGAAAACAAAAATAAATTTAAAACCTAGGATTTGTTGTAAAAAATATTGTCAATGTTACACTTATAAAAAAATACTAATAATAATAAGAATTGAGTTAGCAAATTTTTACTAGTTCTCATTTAAGTCTACCACTAACACTACTCTTTTACTTACTACTATTAATCTGCCATATCAAGAAGTGTGAAAAATTTTGTAAATTTTTTTTTGTCTATAACATTTCTAAAAACATAAAAAGAAAAAATTATACATAGTTTATGTTAATTAGTAGTAATTTTGCATCTAAAATAAAATAATCAATTTTCGCTTTAGGCCCCCAAATGCATTAAGCCGCCCCTGTATATATAAAAGTTATAACTAACATATATGTCTCCATTCAAGTGCGAATGCAATAAGATACACGTTATATATGCCCACACATATTATGTAAGACCATTCTAGATAATATAATAAAATAAAATAAAACACCGGCACTCTTGTGAATACAAAATGGTATTTTAATATTATCTATAAAATAACATATGCATTATATTGTTTTTTTTTTTTTTTTTGTCATGATTTTTATAATTTGTGTTATAATTTCTTCATTGTCGAAATTTCACTTAATTCTCATGTAATGAATTTTAGTAATTAAAAAAAATCCCATGTACAATACGTGTCAATTTTTGTTAAACTTATAAAATGATCAAATTATAATCATTTTAAGTCATATTGTAAGTTTGTAACCATTTGTGCATCTAAAATTTAGAGTTCAATTTAAATGATATTCCATATTCCACTTATAATATATTTTTTAAATCCTATATTTCTCTTATAACTTTTTTCCATTACAAAACATTGATAAAATATGGAAAAAAATTTATATTATTCAACTAAATTTGATATAAAAAATATTTAAAGAAAACATCAAAAAAATAAAAAATAAAAAATAAAAATAACGTCAGGGAGTAATTTTCTCCTCTTGCCTGCTCCTTACAATTAATATATATATATATATATATATATATTATTTGAAATAGAATTCATTATCAAATGAATGTTTTTGTAGGGTACACGTACGTATATATTTACGTAGAGAGGATATGAACAAGTTGTTCCAGTATTTTAGTAACCAAAAAAAAAAAAAAAACACAATTCAGTCTAGTAACTACGTACTCTTATAAAGACCTGAAATTTATTTAATGTGTCAGTTGGTAAACATTTTCCTTTCAAGATGATGCCAGCCTCCGTGAACTGTGATGGAATTAAAACCACATGAATTGATGACATTTTCTAAACCCATGTTTAAGTCTTTTGTAAGAGTGGCAAAATCAACCCAAACTCATTTGTCCACCCAAACCCCCCCATTTAAATAAGACCCAAACCTATCAAATTATTAATTGAGTTAAATAGGTATTAACTAAATTATACCTAATTAACATTAATTTTTATTGGGTTTTAACTGGGTACTCAATTATGATCAAGTATTATTTTTATAAATCACCTAACTCTAAAATACTCGAAAACCACAACCGCACACTCTTGGTGCGTTAGTTACTTCACAAGCATAAGTGTTTGTGGAGCATGGAGGGTAAAGACCGGGATTTAAGACTCCAGAAGAGA
Source organism: Castanopsis chinensis (assembly GCA_032878915.1). Lineage (NCBI taxonomy): Eukaryota > Viridiplantae > Streptophyta > Magnoliopsida > Fagales > Fagaceae > Castanopsis > Castanopsis chinensis. The sequence goes on from JAVQMG010000073.1 coordinate 1,151,641, forward strand.
ATTTCACACAGATATATATTTAGATTAGGTTAAAGTAGAATTTCTATTTTGTTAAAAAATAATAAAATCAAAACCACTAAAAATACCAAAACACCCATTAAACCTAAAAAATTACCAAAATACATCTTAAACCTAAAAAATGACACAAATACTCCCGAAACCTAATTAAATTTATCACCAATCAAATTTAGAGTAATTAATAACAAGTGAGCAAGTGTGTGGTTTTTTTGTTTTTTGTTTTGGGAGAAATGCTAGTGTGTGATTAATTTAACTAAAAAAAAACCTTAATAATTGTCAATGTGATATTGACATTGATATTGATATTGTTCCACTACCACAAAATTGTGCTTCATCTTCTTTTAGTGGAAACGCTAATTTCTATATTCTTGTTGAAGAAATTTTCAACACCACATAAAGAAGTGTTTATTATATATTTTTATGTACTAGGGGAAAAATTCCTCTCTATCTCTCAAGCGACAAGTAATCACTCCATGCATTAATCTTAGCTACAAGTTTCTTGATAATCCTTTGACTAAGAAATAAAGAATTGATGAACTTTTCTTGCGCGGTATGACCATTGTAGTTTTCATTGATGTCCTAGTGAGATGTTTAATTTAATTTAGCGTGTTGAACTTTTCACTGAGCTATTTAATTTAGCGTGTTAAGAGGATATATAAATTGTATTTTTAATAAGAGACTTAAATCGAATCATGCTTACATTGAATCAAATTGGTGTCTTTTTAATGAACCTATAGTATCTATCATTGAAAAAAAAATTATATTTAATAAATCCATCTTCAACTTTGGTTCATATCAAGTTTGGGACTTATAAAATGGTAAGGAAGTTTCATTTATTCAATTATGATAATACTATTTCAAGGGATTTAGTGAAATTTTAAGGGATTTAGTTTATTTTTCCATGCACATCATGGGATTTAGTGAAATTTTAAGGTAGCACATATTGTTAAGGAAATTGATAGTTATCTAAAAAAGAAGGTAACTTTGAGGCATGTTAAAATTCATTTCTTTAAATTGATAATTGTCATAGTTAGTCAAAGGAGTTTGGTATCCAAATATATATATAAATCAAACAATCATGTTCAAGTACACCACACACGCTAACATGTTCTGGAATGTACATAAATTTTCTAAGATAAAAAGTGTTCTTGAAAAAATATGTGCATAAATTTTCAAAATTATGTTATTTATCAGTTTTTGTGTTACTTTATATTTTCAAAAGAGTTTGTAAACTTTCAAGATGAAACTAGTCTTAAAACACAAATTCACACCCCTTCTCATGTAAACAATCTACACAAAATATTTTAACAATCATTACCTGTTAAAAAAAAAAAAAAAGAACTTAATTAGCCAATACAGTTGAAGTAGAACATATAGGATAATTCCTTCTTTCTTTTCATGGTTCCTATATATCCTCTTTTAGTTGCTGACTTTGCCCTAGATAACTAGGGCATATACAGAGCATCTATAATCTAGTTGGGCATGAAAACAACCAATTTGACAGTGCTGACTGGTGTCCAATTGCAATATTTAGAGTATAGAGAAGATATATAAGGTGTATGAGACAAAAGATTTATGCTCTACTTTACCAAGACTTGTAAATTTACTACAACAAGATTTACAAGTAGGCATTTCTTTTAGTTTAATAAGTAATAACTAAACTAGACGTAGTTCTACACCAACGGTGAAGATGGTGAGATGTTTCACTTACTAGCTAGTTGCTATTTGATTGAAGGAGATATGGTCATCAGTGACCGTAATGGCCTTTGAAGTTTGAGAAAATATAAACCAGAATTTAAAAAAATAAAAAACTGTCTTATAATAATTATGATAGGAAAATGTACAGTAGACTGATTGATTAGAATTTAGAAAGAACTACCCTCCAAAATCGAAAAGAAAAATTATTTGTTGATTAGAAAAATCAGCACCGCCCTATAGCTAGCAAGTCAATTTTCTATTTAATTTTGCACATGGTATAATTATATTAGTAGGTTGGATTTATATCTCGATCAATAGATAATTTCATGATGTAATTATTTTCGAATTGCAAGATATGATGTAGAAGTTTGAAAAGTAGAGAGGTAAAATTATTTTGATCTAAAGACTAAAATTAAAAGTGATTTTTAATTTTCAATCTCATCCATTGATTTACTAGCATCAAATCTAGATCCGAAAGAAATATGGTTTGAAGTGATAGTCCATTAATATTTAGTGGTGTTTCATATTGGTGATTTGAACCCCACCTCCTATAATATAGTAGGAATTACTCTAGGAATTACGAATATTTACTACCATTGAGACCACGGCAAGTAACATGAAAATAAGAATGCTTTCAGATAGTCATATGAACTAATGTAGCTTCATAAGATCAACCTCAGAGAACCTTTGAGTGGTTGCATGCATGTAAAACGTTGATGAAAATAGGATTTTAAATTTGTTATTCTAGTGCACTCATTCAATTGATCTTTGGATTACTCTTTCAATTGATCTTTGCTCCAGTGAGATATTTAATTTTCTTTAATATGTAGAACTTTTCGTTGAGCTATTTAATTTAACGTGTTGGGACAACAACTTGTATGTTTCATTGATGTTCCAGTGAGATATTTAATTTCATTTAACGTGTTGGACTTTTTACTGAGCTATTTAATTTAATGTGTTGGAACGACAAATTGTATTTTCCATTAATATTGATGTTCCAGTGAGATATTTAATTTCAATTAACGTGTTGAACTTTCCACTAAACTATTTCAATTAACGTGTTGGGATGACAAGTTTTGTTTTTCATTGATATTCCAATGAGATATTTTTTTTAAGAGAGTTTTAACCTATGACATCCGCTCCTGATGATGATATTCCAATGAGATATTTAATTTCATTTAATGTATTGAAATTTCTACTAAGCTATTTAATATAATGTGTTGGGATGATAAGTTGTATTTTTTTTATTAATGCTTCAGTAAAAGAGAGATATTTAATTTCATTTCACGTGTTGAACTTTCTACTAAGCTATTTAATATAATGTGTTGGGATGATAAGTTGTATTTTTTTTTAATTAATGCTTCAGTGAGAGAGAGATATTTAATTTCATTTCACGTGTTGAACTTTTTACTAAGCTATTTAAATTAATGTGTTGGGATGATAAGTTGCATTTTTCATTGATGTTCTAGTGGGATATTTAATTTCATTTAACTTGTTGAACTTTCCACTTATTTATTTAATTTAACAACCAGTATTTTTCATTGATGTTCCAATGAGAAAGCAACAAAGATAGGGATGGAGAGTTATCTGTTGACTCATGAGTCATGTCTTCAATTGGATATGAAGGTGCATAGAACATCATGTCCAGCACCCACACCAAAGTTGTCCAAATTGTCAGTGAGCCTTTTGCTATTGAACAAGGCCTTTTACTCTTGAATAGCTTTTCAAATGGTTAATATATTCACAAAAAACATGTGATAGTGATTGATATTTTTTTGTATTTCCAATAAAAATGTCTGGGTTTAAATTCTTCCTTCCAAATCCTACTATCAAATTATTATTATTATTATTATTATTAGGAAGCTAGTAGTAGGTGAATTTGAATCTTGAATGTCTCCATTAGAACTACTTGGAAGTGCCAGTTGAATTACAAGCTCTTGACCCCATTGTTAAATTATCAAAAGAATGAAATAGTTAATAAATTCATGAGTTCCATTTAACTCAAATGTATATAAACAAAAAAATATTCTCATATAAGAGACTTAAATTCAAATCTTGCTTACACCAAAATTCAGTAAATTATAAAAATAAAAACAATAAATTAATAAAGAGGTACTTTCTTTATAAGAATTGCCTTGCTCATACAGTCACACTTAAAAAAAACTTGAAGTCCCTAAAGTGAGTGCAAGATTAATAATTCTTGAGTACACCATGATTACAACCCATAATATCATTGAGAACCTCTAGTTTGAAAATACTTGATCTAATTTAGGGATGACTTCTCTCTCTAGGTTTAGATGCCTTGCATACTTGCATTGATTCTTGTAGGGCCTATAGTGGCGAAGGCATTTGGAGCCATTGTTAAGTTATCTCTATCACCCTCCAACATTTGAACCCCAACTTTCATGAAAGGGTGATCCACTGGGTGCCATTGGATGATTAGAGTCCCACAATCTCTAGTTTCTTTGCAATTTTAGTATCTCCATTATCCTCAACATAGGCTCGTAGGGCTTCCTTTTTCTCTAACATATTGTATATCCATTCTGAAAATTATATTTGGCTAGTATTCTCCATGATTACACCAACATTTTTCCTACCTCCAACCATTTCAAGCAAAAATATTCTGAAATTGTAAATATCTAAATTTTAAGACATGCTCACAAAGTTCCTAGAGAACACTTTGGGTGCAATGTAACCCATAGCCCCTTAGTTGTGGTCAGGGACATTGCACTCTAATCCTTTGCACACAACTTGGCTAGACCAAAATCAGAAATTTTTGGATTGAAATTTCGGTCTAGCAAAATATTATGAGGTTTGATATCAAAATGCAGAATTTGTTGATCATATCCTTGGTGAAGATATTCGATTCCTTTTGTTGTGCCAAGAGCAATGTCTCGTAGTTTTTCCCAATCAAGGAAATGGTTAGAATCTACTAAGGAAATGAGCTTCTCTAGTGAATTATTTGCTAAGAACTCACAAACTAAGGCCCTTCTAAATCCATCGGCATAGTAGCCAACCAAGAAAACTACATTAACATGGTGGATTCTACCCATTGTTCCCCCTTCATTTATGAATTCTTCCCCATAGCCCTTAGAACTGTTTAGGATCTTCACGGCAACATGGATTTCATTCAAAAGCTTTCCCTTGAACACTGTTCCATAGGCTCATTGTCCTAACTTCTTAGTAAATTGATTTATAATCCTTTTAACATTGTTATATGAGTACCTTGTTTCCTTGAGAGCTCTATAGTCCTTCAAAAACCTTTCAATCCTTGCTTGATTTTCTTTTTCTTTTTTTTCATAGCAATAGACACGATAGAGTACATATACCACTAGTTCCAAAAGAAGTGACCTCAAGGTGGAAACTACATGTTAAACATATTCGTGAGTCTAGGAAAAAAAAATTTACAGTAAATTTTCAAAAATGGCCAACAAAAAACTCACCAATAATCACTATTGTTGTTGATCAACCTGTAAAATATTATAATATAATTAGCTTCTAGTTGCACCTAAGAAAATAAAATATAATTGTTTGTATTTATATCTCTAATAGCAATAAAATTATTTGGTATTGTCAAACAATTATTTTGGTTAATTTTTAGGTTTCGGGAGTATTTTGGTCATTTTTTAGATTTAGGGGGTATTTCGGTCATTTTTTAGGTTTAGGGGTTATTTTAGTCATTTTTAGACTTTAATAATATTTTGCTCATTTTTTAAGTTTTGAGGGTATTTTAGTCATTTTATAGGCTTCAAAGGTATTTTGGTCATTTTTAGGTTTTGGGGTATTTCAATCAATTTTTAGGTTTAGGGGTATATTTTGGTCATTTTTAGTTTTTAGGGGTATATTGGTAATATTTAGTGATTTTGAGCATATTTGGTATTTTTTATGTTTAGGGGGTAGTTTGGTAATTTTAAAAGACTTTAGGAGTACTTTGGTCTTTCAAGTTTTAGGGGCATTTTGGTAATTTTGATTATTGGATAATTGGGAAGATTGGGGTTTACCCATAATAATTGGGTTGGGTTGGGTTGGGTTGGGTTTGGGTTCGGGTTAAATGTAATGGGTTAAATGTAATTAGTTAAATGGGTAATAAATGAGTATATGAGTTTTATGTACCCAACTCAATTATGTCAACCCCAAACCCACTCATTTGACGCCCCTAGCTTTTTGTATGCTCGTGGAAGACAAGGTTAGAGCCTTTGTAGATTCAACCTTGTTGCCACTATTAGTATTCGTTTGGATTTAGCTTTTTTTTTTTCTTTTTTATGCTTTTACGTTTTCATGTTTTTTACTTCTTTTTTCTTTTCTTTTTTTTTTTTTTTTTTTTTTTTTTTTTTTTTTTTTGGTTCTGCCACGGGGACAAGGGTGCAACACGCACTGTTCACGTACTTTTTCAGTAATTTTTTTATTAAAAATAGGTCCCACAGAGTTCACACATTTAAAAATTATTTTACTACAGTATTTTCAGTTTTCAGTTTTCAGCAATAAACTCTATTCAAACGGACCCTTAATGTATATTCACTAAACACACATGCCTTAGCCCAATTTACTTACTGTGCACATTTTTTGCTTGTATAACACTCTTTCCAAGCCCAATGGGCTCAGACCCAATTTACTTTACTTATTGTGCTCATATTTTGCGTGTACAACACTCTCTCATGGCTGTCTATAAAGGCCCTCTATTGAACAATTACAGAGAGAAATTATTCATTTGTTTTCTGTTTTTATTTTCTCAACAGTCACAACATAATTCTGCTGTTTATCCTCACCCCCCCAAAAAAAAAAAAAAAAAAAAAAAGTTACAACATAATTTGGCCCGTTGCATATGCGTCATATTAAGGTTGGCAATGATTTGCTTTAATTAAGTGATCTCTCATGTTTTCCTAAAAATAAAAAGTGATCTCACATGTGATTGATATTGGTCTGTACTCTGTATTCTGCCTTGGCTGATTAGAATGTAATAGTTGTTTGTTTCTTAGTTTTCCATGAGATAAATTATTGACCAAGTAAAAATATGCATCTTGTCGAGGTGTTTACTCATGTAAATGAATGATGCTAGTAGCTAAATAAATATTTCTTGGCCAAGTGTTTACTTGATGTATCATAATTGTATTATTACAAAGCATTATTGTATTTATTTTGTGTTGATCAATGCATTTTATAGAATGGTTTTGGAATAATATTCAATAATTAATTTTTTACTTCCAAATGAGTTTTAAAGCATGAATAAGTCTTTTAATGAGGTTTGAAAGTGATTCTAGCAAGCTCTATAAAAACGAACGACTTAACGTGCAAATTGCACAATGGCACAAGTGAATTTGCTTAAAAAAAAAAAAAAAAATCTGATGGACTCAATTTTGATGTACACATTAATCAAGTCAAAGAAGGTCAACCCAATTCAATTTAAGGCCAAAGGGAACAACTACTCAGAGGAAAATGATATTAAAGCTAAATCAAATATTTGAATTTCAATCAGCGCAGGCTTCATTTGTTTTGCATGACTGAGGGAAAACAAGTAGCATTAGAAAGCTAATCCAAAAGGACTACAAAGGTGGTCAATCAAAGCGAGAACATCAACAAATCACTTGAAAATGCATGAGCATATTAGAATTTGCATTGAAAGGTGCACGACGTAGATGTTTTTATACATAAAGAATAAACATATTTCACATATTATCACAAGAATTTAGATTAGATCTCAAATCTAAAAATTTAATAATTTAACCTACTTTTCATAATTTTATGTAAAATAACCTCATTTTTATGAAAAGAAAATGCACAAATCTATCATAGGACGATTCTAAGCAATGAAAACTAGAATTATGATTGTGACCCATACTATCATAATTCATAAGTGTATGGATCTACAAATCTACTTGAGAGATATGGACCAAAAACATAATTATACGATTAAATCTGTCATCTCAATGAAAGAATCTCATCTTCTTCTTTTCTTTTTTTTCTTCTTTTTTTTTTGGGGGGGGGGGGGGGGGTGGGGAGAATGAATGAATCGTGTTAAAATATTTTTTTTATGAATATATGATTATGGCATGAAATCAACGCAAATAACATATCTATCAATAAGCTATATTAACAAGAACACCCTATTAATCTTAACACATGTTTTTGTACTTCTTTTTTTATTTTATAAAGTCAAAACATAATTAATCTAACATATTTAAGCAAAAGAATCCTAATTAGCTATTGGACTCAAAACTTACGTCCATGCACCCTAACCGCCAAATTTTAGTCCACTTCGAGTTGTAGTTCTCACCATGGTCAACGTGTCAATTTCTTATTCTAGGGTGAACTTTTGGATCCTTTTTCAATTTCTTAATTCTTATACAAAGAGGTTTTTTCCCTTAAAAGTGTACCTTGATCAACCCTGAGCCTCTGCTTTTTTTCTTTTTTAATTTTTTTATATTTTATTAGACTCTCTCTTCAAAACAAGAACATTTCAATTATTATTTTTTTTTTTTTGAGAGAGAGAAGAACATTTCAAATCATGAAATTAGAATTGATCAAATAATATGAGTCATATGACCAAATTACTATTGCAAAGTAAATACTTACATCTTTTTGAAGCTTCAAAATTTGAAAATTTCAATTACTATTATTTATTACCATTTACGTAATACTTTGTTTAAATATTTAGAGCAAGTAAAGAGATAAATATTTTAGTATGAATTTGTATCATTTATGTCTTTAAGCTTTTAGTATAATTTAAGTCTTTAAGCTTTTATAGGCTCTTTATGTTCTTTCACAGTTAAAAATTTTCTTTACTTAATCAAGATACATAAATAATTCAACAAGATAATAATGATAATAATAAAAAAAAGGTTTGTGAAATAATTAAAGAAATTATGCATTATTCACTGGGAATCATCTGGTATTTAAATGTACATCATAAATAAAAAGCTCAACCAATATGAACTGATCTTTGTATTAATTTTAAATTAATCCTTTAGGAATTAATAAGCTTAAGTTGATGTTGATCGTGTGAACGCATGTCTATGGTAAGAATCTTTATGGAAAAATCAAGGGCAAATTACAACTTACCCACCTGTGGTTTAGTCGAAATTTAAGTTGCCTACCTGTGGTTTGAAATTTGACACTCTACCCACCTGAGGTTTGACTAAAATTTAAGTTGCCTACCTGTGGTTTAAAATTCCATGATGAAAGTGTTCCGATGGATAGTTTTTGATCTTATTTAATTTTGTATTTTTATGTTTATTGTGTTTTTGGAGAAGAAAGACATAAAAGTAGAGCAAAATTACATATTTAGCTCTGTTTTTAATGAAGGTGGGTTATAGAAATCTAATTAAGCAAACCTCAAGTGGGTAAAGTGTCAAATTTCAAACCACAGGTAGGCAACTTAAATTTTGACTAAACCACAGGTGGGTAAATTGTAATTTACCCAAAAATCAAAATTAAGCCTTCATACAACCTTGGTCAATGCAACATTTTGAATATATACGAAAAATAAAAAGATCAATTTAGTGATTTACCCTTAATTGCGCTTGATAACCACATATAGACATGGCAAAACGGGCGGGTCGGGTCAATCGGGTTGCGGGTCAAACGGGTCACGGGTCAAAAACGGGTCATCTTAAGCGGGTTAAAAACGGGTTCGGGTCAATCGGGTTGCGGGTCGGGTTGGGTTGACCCGTATTGACCCATATTTTTCACATGAATTTTTTTTTTTTTTTTTTTTATAAATAAAACAACATGTATTTGTCATTTGAAAAGTTATGCAACAAATTATTTTATGTAAAATACATTATTTTGACTTCACAACTTAGATCAAGAATGAATTCAGTTAAACTTTTTTTTTTTTTTTGATAGAAAAATTCAGTTAAACTTATTAATACTTATTCAATAATTTTAAAATTATACAAATCCTAACATTGCTATCTAAAACAAAATAACACAAACATAAGGAAAACAAATACACGTTTTATTTCTACACAATATCAACATTCCAAAATATAAAACAAAATTACAAATTACTTATTGGATAACTCATTTGATAAATAATAAAAATATATAAGAAATTTACAATCTTGAAAATTAATTTTATCATCTATTATCAATTGTGGTTGACACTCTATTTCAATTTGAGATATACATTAAAATTAGATTGCTTACTTATTTATACATAGTCTCTTTTATGAATATCATATCATTGTTAAGCAACACACACTTTAGGAAATATTATAATTTATTTTGAAAAGTCGTTTATTTTGGACATAAATTGTTAAAAAATATGTCTAAGCATTCATAATTTATGCTAATTTGATACTTTGGCTTCACTATTTTTACACTTGTAATTGTTTCTCACACATGTTTATAATTTTAAATCTATATTTTTAACTCTACTGTAACCATATTATCTTAGCATGTACTTTGCTATTTAATATCTAAAAATCTTTACTCATTACAGAATGCTCAACTTTTTATCTTTCAATTAATTTGCATATATAAATGTATCAATTGTTTTCTTAAAACTCACAATAAACAATTAAACTACTATTGTCTTAATTTTACTTTTTTTTTTTAAGTTTTAAAAAAAGTGATTCGGGTTCGGGTCGGGTTGCGGGTCGGGTCGGGTTGACCCGTAAAAAACACGAAAAATTCGGGTCGGGTCACGGGTCAACCCGTTTTTATTTCGGGTCAAAAAAATCGGGTTCGGGTCGAGTATTTTTCGGGTCGGGTCGGGTCGGGTCAGAAAATTTTGACCCGTTTTGCCATGTCTAACCACATACATATATATGATGTGAATTTAAAGTTCAATGTTAATTATGAAATTTTCACCCATATGAAATTACTGTTTTTCCTTTAGTATTAAGATGACATAAAATAAATTCTAATGACTGCAAAAAGGGTGTTGTTGATGCACGGAAAATGCACGTCAATCTAAATTAATGATATGTGCAAAGCAAAATAGAATTCATCGTTTGTGATGTGTAATGTGATGCTGGACTAAGCTTATTCAATATTTAAATTAATTTTAGTTTTTTGCCTCATTTTTTGTGGTGTTTTTTTGTCATTCGTTTGGATTTCTTTCGGATTTCCTAGTATATAGGCAAAATTTTTAGAGTTTTCCTTTATTTTAGCCATTTTATTTATTATGGACACAAAAGTAACCTATGATGATTGATGAGAAGCACGATTGTGTTCATAATAGGTGATATTTTAGGAATGTAGTTGTTATTTCTCATAATAGGAAGTGATTATTCCACACACATTTGGTATTTTTATTTTATTTTTGATACTTTGATAATTGGGAATGGGAAGCTTTGAGTTTTGAATATTTCCATTAAGAAAATACCAAAAGTGTCCATTGAATTATAAGAATTTTGGCCAACACATCAAGTGTTAATAGTGAGTGATCATATCCCTCATTTTATATCTCTTCTTCGCCAATAAAACTTTGTATTTTATTAACCCTCACCATTTATTTCTCCATCAGATTCACAATAAATACTACAATTTACAAGAGTGCATGCCATGGTCTGAAGGGGTATAGTTGTTCTAGTGGCATTTTTGTTCTTTTGACTTGTAGAAATTGACCAGGCAGCATTGGTCAAATAACAACTAGGTTTGAAGAAATAGCTTTTTACTGGGTGGTATGAGAGACGACCCAAGCAAAGAGAGCTAACATTGAATTTGAAAACTATGAAGAGGGAATGGGTCAGCCAATTGGGTCAAGTCAAGCCAGTTGCTAGTCAATATTTCCCACATCTGACCCCTTCTTATCAGTCATATTTCAATATTTCCCACATCTGACCCGTTCTTATCAGTCATATTTCGTGGTATAAATAAGACTCCACATGCCTATCTACCTCCATTCTCAACCTCTCATCCTCCAAAGACAGAAAATAACCAAAGAGACAACCTCAATCAAATGGCTTCCCTACAAGCTTCACCTCTCATACTCTCTTCTTCTTCAAACAAAATCAGTGCTGCTATTCCTGTCCCAAAACTTCCAAAAGTCTCCATGTCAGTTCCGAAAATGCCAACAAGAACTGTGGTTGAGGAATTGAACATAAGGGCTGGGTTTACAAAAACAGTCCCAATTAATGTTGAATTATACAACTCCACTAGTATTGCAAATACCCAACTCTATGCTCTATTAGAAGCTGTAGCTGATAGGGTAGAGATGCACAATAACATTGGAAAGCAACGTGACAATTGGAACACCCTTCTTTTGAACTCTATCAACATGATAACTCTTACTGCTGCTACCTTAACTGGTGTTGGAGCAATTGGAGGCGCTGGAATGCCTTTATTGGCTTTGAAATTATCGTCCGCCCTATTGTACTCTGCAGCCACAGGATTGTTGCTTATAATGAACAAAATTCAGCCCTCACAACTCGCTGAGGAACAACGTAAAGCTACAAGATTGTTCAAGCAACTCCAAAGCCAAATCGAAACTATCCTCACTCTTGGCACTCCAACTCAAGAGGATGTGAAAATTGTGATGGAAAAGGTCTTGGCTCTTGATAAAGCCTTCCCACTTCCCTTGCTAGGAGCAATGCTCGAAAAGTTTCCTTCAAAGTTTGAACCTGCTACTTGGTGGCCATCAGAACAATCACAGAACAAAACCAAAGCACAAGAAGGTAAATTTCATAAGATGGCGAAGAATGGTTGGAGTGAGGAGCTGGAAGTTGAAATGAGAGATATTATTGAAGTGGTGAAGAGAAAAGACATCGAAGACTATGTAAGGCTAGGCAACTTGGTGTTAAAGATCAACAAGATTTTGGCTATCTCAGGCCCATTACTCACTGGCGTTGCTGCCATCGGTTCCACTTTTGTGGGTAATGGATCATGGGCAGCGATAGTAGCAGTGGCTGCTGGGGCATTAGGAACTGCTGTTAATGCTTTTGAGCATGGTGCACAAGTTGGAATGGTGTTTGAGATGTATAGAAACAACGCTGGCTTCTTTCGCCTATTGGAAGAATCAATTGAGGGCACACTTGAAGAAAAAGATTTGGAAAAAAGAGAGAACGGGGAACTGTTTGAGATGAAATTGGCTTTGAAGTTTGGAAGAAGCTTGTCACAGCTAAAAGAACTTGCACGAAAATCTGCTTACTCCCGAAGAGAGGGAACTTCAATTGATGAATTTGCAAGCAAGCTTTTCTAATTTTAGTTTTGACAAGAAGATTTTTGTATGATTAGGTAACATTGAAAGGGGCTAACTTTGATTCTTCTTAACGATTGTACTCTTTGTACAACAATATAACATACAATACAAACACAAATTTTGTTTCCATTAAGTTTGCAGAGGATTTTATTAAATAAGTTAATTTAATTATTTTGTCCAAATACATTAGTACATGAAGTTATTTAAGCACGATTGTTAAAAAAAAGAAGATAGGTCACTTAAGTTTATTTTTTTAAATTAATATTAGTCAAACAATAAAATATTTCAAATAATGCATTTTATAAATGTTTTCATTTAATTTTTAATAGTAAAATGATATTATTTACTAACTAAAATTTTTACAAAGTGATTTGATTGACTAGTTTTACATCAACAATATAATAAACATATTACTAATTATTTTTCGGTGATATTGTAGTTAGTACAAATTTTAGTACATGTAATTCTTAAAAGTAACAATAATTTCTAAAGTTTAAAACGTATCATCTATTATTGTTATGCTCTTTTTGAGCTACACAAATGTAGCATTCGGTCCAAGTCGGTCCACTTTGGGCCATTTGGTCTAATTTAGTCCAATTAAATCCAATTCAGTACATTCGGTCCTTTCTATCCACTTTAGTCCATTCAGTCCACTTTGGTCCATTCAATCCACTTTGGTACATGCTTTCCACTTCGGTTCATTCAATTTACTTCAATCCATTTGGCCCACTTCGGTCCATTTGGTCCCCTTCAGTTCATTTTGGACTAATGGGGCCTTAAATTGATTTTTTTTTTTTTAAATTGCCTTTTTTTTTTTTTTTTTTTGCTCAATTTTTTTTTGCTCAATTTTTTTTCCCTACGTGCATGACATAGACTTAGCTTCATGCCCAAGAGGGGCTGCTAGGGCCTAAGCAGCGTATATGCCACGACTTTGGTTGCATGCCCACACTAAGCTGCCGTGGTCTTGGCTACGTGCCCATGCAAGGCTGCTAGGGCCTAGAAAAATCCACCAATGAAGCTGTAACACCCCAGCTCAATTCAAGAATAAAGAAAAAAAAAAAAAAAAAAAAAAGAGAGGGAAGTCAGATATTTTAAGGAGCCGCACGTGTGACCCCACCTACCCCACTCCCCTCAACCACACATCTCACAAATATCCTCACTCTCTTGCCCAGCCACTCATCTACATTTTTTTTTTTTTCATACAACAAACACTCTTCTCTATCACCCTCTCATCCTCTTCCATGGTACCCACTCTATAGCACCACCTCCACCATAGGATCATTGGAAAATTCCATAGGAAAAAGGTAAGGCTCACTCATCTCTATTTATTTGTGGTAAAAATTCCTTATCTTTTGGTTGGTTTATATGCTTTTGCTTGAGGTCCTTTAATCTAAGTCTTGATAATGATGTCCATGTGATTTATGAGCTTTGGAAGTGATATTCATGTGTTTATATGTATGGGTTTTGTGTTGGTTGAATGATTTGATGAGTGGGTTTATAGTTTTGCAATGGTGGTTACCTAAGTGATGAAGATTTGTGGGTTTTGCCTTTCTAATGTGAAATAGTTGATGAATTTAATTTTTATTGTTTATTTGGGGCTAGTGGAGGATTTACTTGTGGGGTTTGTAATAGTGAGTATTGTTATATATGATGTTTCATGGGTCTCTTGAAAATGGTATGTATATATGGTGGAAGAAATTCATAAAGTGCTAGGATCTCTTATGGTAAAGGAGACGATTTGAATGACATGATGATAAATTGGAGTCTATGCCTTGTAATGAAATTGTTAAGAAACTTTGGAAGTGAAACACTTTATTTGTGAGGTTAAATACTAGGCTTTCCTAATCAAAGTGTTTATTTGGCAATTCTTAATTTGTAACTAGATACAATTTCAAGCTTTATGCTTATTATGATAGGTTGCTTGATATTGTTTAGGATCTAGCTAATCTCCTTTGGAGCTTAGAGAATTAGGTATTTTTGCAGGTTGCAAGGTAAGTAGCTTTTAATGGGATTTTTGGAAAATAACCATGTTGCATAAACTTTGTTTTTGAGTCAAACACATTTTGAAAAATTATTTGTGGAACTATGTTTTCTTAAAAAGTATTGTGTTGTAACCTTATTATATATGATTATATATGAAAGGCATCATGTTTAATATTGCATATGGGGAAATGCATGATTTGTTAGTATGGAAGAGATAAGCTTCTTTGATATAATTCTTGCGAATTGATTTTATGGATTTATTACATTAATTGCAAATTCTATAGATGTTTTATCTTGACTTGTGATAATTGGGAAATTGATAGAAAATCTTATTGACAAGAAATGATTTTGGAAAATTTGAGAACCTTGTGAATATATTGAGTATTTCAAAAGTTTTTGTGAAATTACTTGAAATTAAACCGTGTTTTGATTTTATGTAAATTTTATATTTTACCCTTGAGACGTGACATGTGATTACTTAGTGATTACTCAACCTGATGTCGTAGTCTTTGTGATATTGGTATCTTAGTACCACTTCGTGGCAGATTGATGTCTTTGTGGCATAACTTGATGTCTTTGTGGCATACCTAACGTCTTTATGACGACTTGTCATATGGCATTGGGTTGGATTTTCAGGTTTTAAAATGGTGTTTTGATAGCTCACAGTAAATAATACGTAGTTTCATGTTGGAATAATTTGAAAAAGTTTGGTGCTACAATCTTTTAATCATTATTGTCATTTTATTAAGAAAAATGGATTTGCTGGATTTTCATGGAAATTCCCAAATTATAATATGCTTTGTAAAATGTTCATTATCATAAAACTTGCATTTCTCCCATCCCATTAATTGTGCTACTTACTACGCTCTGTCTCATCACATTATTTCGTAAATTTTTCAGAGTAGGCAACAATCTTTTGAGATAGTTTTTTTGGTGGCTAACAGTAGTTAGACTAATTACTGATGGAGGCTTAACTTTTGTACTAGAGATATTAGATTATGTACATCTTAGAATAGGCTTGACTCATTCTTTTGTATATTATGGTGGTTGTGACGTAATTCCCACTGATAGGACAAGTTGATGATATGTAATTATTTATTCAGACCTCTATTCTTTTATGGCCAATAGTCCTTGTAATTATTACTTAGAGCTCTGACTTACTTTGAGAGTATATTCAATTGAATTATTATGATAATTCTTAATATTGGTACTTGATATGATTTATGTGGATTGAATTGTCAAGAACGAAAAATCTACAGGTACTTTAAGATGTCTTTCTCATGCTTTAGACCCTTTGGTGGCGTGTGACAGAAATTGTAAAAATTTCATGGCCAAATTCAACCTATATATATATATTTATGATTTTCGGAAGCTGGAAAATAGGAAAAATCATAAAAATTCAAAAAATGTTGGGAATGCCAAACCAATTGCTGAAAACCCTCTCTAAAATCGTGGAATAAATTTATCTTTTGGGTTGAAAAATATGAAATTTTAGTTTATCTAGGCCAAAATCTTTAGTTTAAGGCTAAAAAATATAAACAAAATATGCATTATAAATTAGATATATGGGCCATAAAAAAGCAATAAAAATGATACAATTCTAAACTTTAAATTCAAATTTCAATAATATAGGCATTATACTTATATTCGGACAGGAAAAAGTGCTGCAATTCTAAACTCATATAAACATTAAAATTATTGTAACACGTTACATGTGCTTCATGGAATAAGGTTTTACTTCTTTTAATTTTAACATTCTTGGATATCTTCAAATTAGTTAATCGATTATGAAAATTTTTTATTAAAAAAAAAAAAAAAAAAAAGCCCTTTACAACCTCTTGTCAATTTATATAAAATAATATTATAATTATGTAGTTTAAATATTTTATTAGATTAGTTTCACACACACACACACATGTGTGTGTGTGTTATTGTTGAATGAAAAATACATTATATGTTCTATTACATAAAACTTATAAAAATGGAAAATAATTTTAAACAACACATGCCCTACAAATTTTATATTATATATATATCTTAAATAATTATATAACATTTTCCGGCAACACTTAAAAAACACATATTCACACGAACATGGCACAATATCAATGTCATTATTAAAATTGAGCCCATGACTGGACCAGCTCATCGCCAAAACCCATTTAATTTTGAAAATTCCTTACTTGCCCATACATATTAGAACTAAACAAAATATTGAACCAAACCCACTAGTCCCAAACACCCAAACAAAAGCCCATATTAAGTTAGAAGCCCACTAACTTAAACCAATGTTTGGCCCAATAATTAAAGTCAATCCCTAAGTAAAAGCACATCAATGGTTGAAGCCCACTAACTTTAAAGTTTAAACCAAAGCTTGGCCCCTGCCTTAAGGCTAACCCTTAAATGAATGTCAAATGCCTAGCTTTCCAAATTTTTGAAAAGACCCCTAAAGTTTATTAAAATTATATAATTAGCCACATATTATTTAAATTATCAAAATGCCCTAATTTAAAATTAAAAAAAAAAAAAAAAAAACCTAAAACCCCTTAATTCCACCAAATGTCTTTCAAATCACAAAACACAATATAAACTTCTAATTATACCAAAATGACTAAAATACTTCCAAGACTATTGAAAACTAACCCCAAATTGGAACTTCTTTCAACTAAATATTGTTGGTAGATGTCTTAGAAACTAATTTATACAATGAATTATGTTATTCATAATAGATAAATGGTAGGCCAAATTCAATTACATTGCGTCACTTCTAGATGATGCTACAGTATCAAATTTCTTTATATTGGCTAATAACTTTGTTGAATTACTAGTTAAAAAAGAAAAATGATAAAAAAAAAAGATAGTAATTTTACTCTAAATTCATCTAAGTATATATATGTATGAAGTCCCCTTTTAGATACTTAAACTCTGGCCCTTCCCCCTCCCCCCTCCCTTCCCATTGTACAAGAATTTTATACTTGTGGAGTGACTATCACACTAAGAGTGAGCGTGCGGTGGTTTGTTGACTTACTGTTAACTTAGGTATTTTTGTTTCTATATCCATCATGGTCATCAAATATCAAGGTGATTAGTGATTAAAAAAAGACATTCCATCTATAAATAATTAATAATTTACTTGTTTTAAATAAGTCAAACCCATGCACTTACAAATTGGAAACTAAATGACATTTGAGCGACATATAACATTTGAGGTGCATAATAACAACATGAAAAGCATGTGAAATATAAAAGTGGAATGACAAAAAAGAAAATCTAAGATATGGAACGATGTGGGTATAACTTAAATCATACAAAGCAAAATACTTATTTGCAACTCTGCCACCCCCAATGCCGAACGACCATAATTTGTTGGTTTAGTTCAAAAAATTAAACCATATCAAGCACTTGGAAACACTAAATGGAGCCATGATGGTTGTTCTGTGTGGAAAAATAAGAAAAAATAAAAAAAAAATTATATTATAATAAAATATAAAGTAAAATAAATAATCTAATGTGTGGTATTTTGAAAAATGTATATGTAAAATAGAAAAATTTGGGTCTTATACTAAAATGGGAAGAAATTTTTGCATGAGCTGATATGAATGCACTACCGTTGAAAATGGGATGCACATCAATAAATTGTCCCACTGATTAGTGATGTTACCATTTGAATGATCGAAGCTCGCGTCAAGCATATTTGAAGTCTATAAATTTTGCAGTAACTGAAAGTACTAGGCCTGTACATATAAACCTTTCAAAAACAATACGTGGACAGATTTAATTTATATATAAAGAAAGAAATCAACTTAAAAATTAATGATTTAAAAATAATATTATTTATCAATACTTAATAATTAAGTACATATCACATATAAATATTTTTTTTTTCAACTTTTTGGTAAATTGAACGGATTAGTTACCAGTTATATTCTCAAATAACTCATATTTGGTCTCAAGGAGTATGTATAGTAGTTCTAGTGGCATTTTTGTTTTGACTTGTAAATATATAAGATATTGACCTCGCAGCCTTTGTCAAATTGCAAGGTGCAACCGTTGTCAAATTACACGATCCAATAAAAGAAACCAGGTTTGACAAATTACTCCCCCCCCCCCCCCCCATTTTAGTAAGGTACAAGTATGTGATGTGAGAGTAGGGGTGGGCCGGGTGGCAATTTGTATTTGCTTGTCGGGTTCGTGTCATGTTGACTCATGAGTATCCGATTATATGAATCAACATTAACCTAACATGTTTATTAAACGGGTCAAGATTCATCAATTCTAATACGATCTATTTATTAAATGGGTCAATCGTGTTGGCCTATTTATCAGATTTTATTAAAATGAAAAAAAAAATTAGTATTAACCAAATTGAATTATGAAAAACCAAAAAAATAAAAATAAATAAAATATAAAATTCAGAACTAACAAGTAATTACATTACAAATAATTATTCAAGATTAAAGCATATCTTAATATCATAAATAATCAATCATAATATGTTAAAGAAAATAAACCACAATAACTAATAAGTTTATGTACTTAAGATTTGAAGGATTTATTAGTAAATTGTTATTTAATTAAACGGGTCAAACAGGTCAAACGAGTTCTATAAATTAGACATTTACTCAAGCCGTTTATTAAATGGATTAGTCATGTCAACTCGGGTTAGTCATTAAATCTTAACTCATAACTTGCTAATTTTATATTGTATTATATTGGATTTGCATTTTGTGTCCAATTTTGTCATACATACACGAGAGGGAGACCAAGCCAAGCGAAGAGAGCAAACTTTGAATTGAAAATGATGAAGAGGGAATGGGTCAGCGAATAGGCTTAGTCAAGTCAGTTACAAGAAGTCAATAATTACCACATCTGACCCCTTCTTATCAATCATGCTATAAATAAGATTCCACAAGCCTCTCTATTCCTTCATTCTCAACCTCTCATCACAAAGAAAATAACCAAAGAGACAACCTCAATCAAATGGCTTCCCTACAAGCTTCACCTCTCATACTCTCTTCTTCTTCAAACAAAATCAGTGCTGCTATTCCTGTCCCAAAACTTCCAAGAGTCCCTTTGTCAGTTCCAAATAAGCCAAAAAGATCTGTGGTTGAGGAATTGAACATAAGGGCTGGGTTTACAAAAACAGTCCCAATTGATGTTGAATCATACAACTCCTCTAGTATTGCAAATACCCAACTCTATGCTCTTTTAGAAGCTGTAGCTGATAGGGTAGAGATGCACAATAACATCGGAAAGCAACGTGACAATTGGAACACCCTTTTTTTGAACTCCATCAACATGATAACTCTTACTGCTGCAACCTTAACTGGTGTTGGAGCAATTGGAGGCGCTGGAATGCCTCTACTGGCTTTGAAATTATCGTCCGCGCTGTTGTACTCTGCAGCCACAGGATTGTTGCTTATAATGAACAAAATTCAGCCCTCACAACTTGCTGAGGAACAACGTAATGCTACCAGATTGTTCAAGCAACTCCAAAGCCAAATCCAAACTATCCTCACTCTTGGCAATCCAACCCAGGAGGATGTGAAAATTGTGATGGAAAAGGTCTTGGCTCTTGATAAAGCCTTCCCACTTCCCTTGCTAGGAGCAATGGTCGAAAAGTTTCCTTCAAAGTTTGAACCTGCTGTTTGGTGGCCATCAAAACAATCACAGAAAAAAACCAAAGAGCAAGAAGGTAAATTTCATAAAATGACGAAGAATGGTTGGAGCGAGGAGCTAGAAGTTGAAATGAGAGATATTATTGAAGTGGTGAAGAGAAAAGACGTTAAAGACTATGCAAGGCTAGGCAACTTGGTGTTGAAGATCAACAAGATTTTGGCTATCTCAGGCCCATTACTCACTGGCATTGCTGCCATCGGTTCCACTTTTGTGGGTAATGGATCATGGGCAGCGATAATAGCAGTGGCTGCTGGGGCATTAGGAAGTGCTGTTAATGCTTTTGAGCATGGTGGGCAAGTTGGAATGGTGTTTGAGATGTACAGAAACAACGCTGGCTTCTTTCGCCTATTGGAAGAATCAATTGAAGGCACACTTGAAGAAAGTGATTTGGAAAAAAGAGAGAACGGGGAGTTGTTTGAGAGGAAGGTAGCTTTGAAGTTTGGAAGAAGCTTGTCACAGCTAAAAGAACTTGCACGAAAATCTGCTTATTCCCGAAGAGAGGGAACTTCAATTGATGAATTTGCAAGCAAGCTTTTCTAATTTTAGTTCTGCACATAGTTTTTCTTTGACTGTTTGATTCTTCTGACAAACAAAATTTTTGTATAACCATGAAATATTGAAAAGGGTTCACTTTGATTCTTTCTAACAATTGTACTCTTTGTATGCCTATATTACATACAATACAAAAAGGTTGAGTCAAAAATTTTACACTGCATCTAGCTAGTCTTCTAAAATAACATTTCTTAGTTTCTGGATTTCAACAACCCGTAATGATGAAGTTGTTGAACAGCAAGTTGCACATATATAATAGCATTATTTAGTATCTTATGCAATTGATGAAAGTGAGATTTCTAGAATATATAGTTAACCAGAAAATTATGGACCAATTGTTAATAGTCAAGCAGACTATTCAAGAAATATGAGCAGAATTTGATGGCTTGAAAAGTTAAACTTGTTACTGTTTTACACAGTTTTATAAATACCCCAAAAAACAATTAAAACTAAAACTTTATAAAATTAATAAACATTATATCTAAAATTTTGACTTTTCAAACACAAGAATTTACGACATTATTAAAGAGAATAGAAGCCATATATATAATTAGAATCAAAGATCAACATTAAAGTGCATTTTTATCATCATATATGTTGTTGTTGTTTTTATTATCTTTCTCTATAGGATTTTTATTTCTTTTATATTTTTTTCAAGTTTAGTATGGAAAAATTCAAAAGTTGAAAATCAAAATATATCATTTGAGCCAAAGATACAAGAAGCCCCTGTCAATCGAATTTGAAAAAAAAAAAAAAAAAGTATTATTTGTTGCATACATTGACTTAAAGTCACATTTAATTTTCAATTATAATTGGTTGTGTTTACACGCTATGTATGCAACAAGATTTTTTTTTTTTTGGAAAGAAAAACTAAAGCTCAATGGTCCAATGGTGACGAGCTCTTACACTGTTTCAATATGTTCTCTTTGCATAACCAAAGCATCGCTCGATCTGCCTCCTTCGTCATCTTCGTTGTCATCAACCCAAAAAAAAAAAAAAAAAAAAAAAAACCGGGGCAAACTAATACACAGAAAAGCTCCATTTAAGAACATGAAAACCGCTCACATATAAGACCAACCACCATCATAACTCCCTCACAATGGACTTAGAAAATCCCAAAAATTCAAAAGAAACCCCACACAAACAAAACTAGTTCTATCAAGCCAATCATAACAACAACAACAACAATAACATAGAGCAGTAGAGGTGGTATGCAAATAAGGAGAAAGATATAATAAAAAAGAGCGGATATAGAAAAGAAGCATCAAAGTGGAAGTGGGCAATAAGAACAAGCAACACAGAGACTAATTCCATCTTCTTTGATCAAGATTGTAACACTGATGAATTCTTTTTCCTTCCCTGCAACTCTGCAAGTATTACCATATTCGAATAATACGCTTGTGCACAACGCATCAACACACAGATTCACACAAACATTGCACAATATGAACATCATTTTCCACATTAAAACAAAGCCCATAAGTTCATTTTCCATATTAAAACAAAACCCATAAGTGGCCCATAACCCATTTCAGCTTAAAAATTCCCTCTTAGCCCATACATATTAAACCCAAACAAAACTTTGAACCAAACCCACTTGCCCCAAACACCTAAACAACAGCCCATCGATTAAGTTATAAGCCCACTAACTGAAACCAACGTTTGGCCCAAGCCTTAAAGCCAACCCCCAAACAAAACCCCATCTAATTTAAAATCATAAGATCATTCGCATCAGATTATCATTTATATTTTTAGCATAAAATCTATATTTTTTATTATTTATTTTACATACTCACTTCTTAAAAAACTTTTTTTTTCAAAAAAAAAAAAAAATCAAAACACTTCATATCAGATTATCTATTTTACATTACATTTTTATTAAAATATTAATTTTTATTAATTTTTTAATTGTTTCTCTTTCTTCATGCATAATCACCACCTACTCTCTTCCTTCATCCTTGAGATACATAAAGAAATAATAAAAACTAAATGTAAAATGAAATGAATAAAGCCAGATTGCCAATGTAAATTTACACGGTTATTATAGCAACCTTATATTTTTACACAACTTTTCATAACTTGATGTGGATGAATTTTTGGTTTGGTTGGCTAAAATGTGATATTTTTCCTGTTATACATGCACTTGCAATGATACAAGTGCTCTAAAGCCAATCCCAATACAAATGCCCATCAACTTCCAACTTTCCAAAATTATGCAAAGACCCCCAAAGTTTATTAAAATTATGTAACTAACCACATATTTATAAATATATATATTATCAAAGTACCCTAAGCTTCAAAAAAATTACCTAAAGGCTAAAACCCCCTAATTCCACCGAAATTAATGCAAGCCCTCAGACTATATAGAACTTACAAAAATAAGCATTAATTCCTCTAAAAAAAAAAAAAACTATCCCTGCACATGACAAAAATTATGAAAATGCCCTTGAAACCTTTGAATCACAAAAGCATAAGATAAGCCTCGGATTATAACAAAATGACTAAAATACCATTTGAGGCCAAGGAAATTCCAAACTAACCCCAAATCACACCAAGATGTCTAAAATATCCTTGGGACAAAAAAAAAAAAAGACCAAATTAACTACAAATTTTACCCAAAATTTTAAATGTCCCTACAACCTCCAGAATCACCAAATGCGAAAGCTAGCTACAATCAATTTTTTAAAACAAAAAAATATGGCAAACTCAAAAAAATAAAATAAAATAAAAAACTGTGGCTATTGTCACCTTAGCAATAAAATAAATAATTTTTTAAATAAATTTTTTTGGTTCTATGATTAAGAATTGAAATATTAATTTGTAAAACTTATATATTAAATTTTGTAAATAGGTGTAATATCACTCCTAAAACTTTGCATGAAAAAGCATATAAGTTAACGTTGACAATGCAGACTATTTGGTGAAGTAGTTTTCAAACTACAATACTTTAAAGTACACTTTGTTTTTATATAAAAAAAAAAAATTAAAAAAAAATTCTTTCAAAAAGTTTATAAAAAAGTTTTACGGAATGGGACAATAGCATTATATATATATATATATATATATATATATATATATATGTATGATATGGATGATGGTAGTAGACCTTTTGCTCTTATTTACCGCATTTACTATCGCTTGCTTGGTTCTCAACTAACTCCTTGTTCTAAGGATAAAGACCCTGCTGGTAATACTATGTTAATTCAATGTTCTACTCCTGATGCAGGAATTCGTGTTCCTAAAATGATTAAATGGGAAGACATTAATCTTCCTAAAGAATGGACTTTGGAAAAAGAAACACCTCCTGCAAAAATTATTAAACCTGTTTTTGATAAACTTGATCTCACTCATATTCAACAATTTGCCGATAGTACTGTTAAAATACGTTTTGATGATGATACATGTTTATCTCAAAACAAACCTTTAAGAATCAACGAAGGAAGACATTCCTTTGCTGGATCTGAAAGCCTTGCTAAAAGAGATCATGAAATTGACGAGTTTTTGAAAAAGAATTTTCGAAAACAAGATTTAAAGCTAAAAGGAGTTGCTAGCAACACCTCCCAAGTTAGCAATGCTTTTTATTCAACCAAACCTGATTTTCCTCTTGGTGATATTCAAAATACTAATGGTGATGATGATGATGCAAATCTGATGCTCCTTTTGGATCTGATTTCCCTCCTATTGAAACTCCTATTTTTCATAATCAACTACGAGTTCTTACCAAACTCGAACCTTTTGAATATGATATGGTTTTTCTATATAATGAATTTATGTTATTAAAAAACCGTCCCAAAAGAAAATATTACCAAGATACTTCTGCTCAGTCCGAAAAAGACAGAGTTAAAAGGAAATGGAAAGAAAAAATGGTTGAAGAAAGAAAACATATTTTGTTTTTTGATTATCTTGAAAATTATTATGTTTCCAAAAATGATGTTCATACTAATTATTTAAATGTCATTAGAAAATCTAATTTTGTTAAACCTGACAAAACCGTTATTCGGTTTAGTCACCCTCCTCTTGAAACTGTTTTGATCACTTGCCAAAGTGCTGATACGAAAGTTGAAGTGAAAGCTTCTCCTTTCAAGATTGTTAATGAAAAAACCCCTGTCATTTTTATTATTGAACAAAACAATTTTACAAACGAATCTTTGCATATTATTGGTCAACAGCTTGATCGTATTGAAGAAAAAATTTTTGAAAAAACTATTGTTTCAAAACCTGAGATTCCTTTGATTGATTTACCCAGTCAAAGCGAAAAAATTAGTTTCAAAACTTCTCAGAATAAGACTGTTGATCTAGTTGTTTCCCAAAATTCAACTCTTGACAAAGTTGAAAAAATGCTTTCTGATTTAAAAGTTAAAACCGAGCAGACTTTTGCTTCCAAAAGTGCTGCTTGTGCTATTTCAAGAAATGAAAAAGAACCTGTTTTTGAAGAAACAATAGATTCTGAATTATCATCTCATATTTCTCATGAAGATGTTTTTGATGATTTACAACCAGAAATTAAAAGATTTATTGGAAAACTTTCCATGTCTTTTACAAAAAACTAGTATCCAAAACCTACTCCTCCTGATATGCAGTTTGAAGAAAGATCTTTTCAAACTCAATTCTCTGTTTCTGCTAATAAAATGTATGAATGGAATATTGATGGTTTTTTTGAACAAGAAATTATTAACAAACTTGCTCACATGTCTATAGTTGGTTTTGCATACATGAACAATTATAATAAACTTGATCATTCTGATGTTGTTAACCTGCTTGTTACTGGCTTTTCTAACACTCTTTGTCGTTGGTGGGATAAGCATCTCACTAAAGAATCCAGAAAACTTATTAAACATTCTATTAAAAAAGATGATGATGGTTTGCCTATTTTTGATGAGGATATTGGTCGAGGTATTTCTGATGGTGTCAATACCTTGGTTTATACTATACTCAAACATTTTGTTGGTACCCCATCTAATATTTCATCCCGTATTTCTGATTATTTGAACAATTTGAGATGCCCTACTATGTCTGATTATAGATGGTACCAAGATGTTTTTCTCTTCAGTGTCATGCTTAGAAATGATTCCCAAAAAGTTTACTGGAAAGAGAAGTTTATTGATGGCCTTCCTCCCATCTTTGCTCATAAGGTAAAACAAGAACTAATGGGTAAAAGTGATTCTATTGATTATGATAATTTAACTTATGGTGATATTTTCAGTACTATTAAAAAACTTGGTATAAGCATGTGTAATGATGAAAAATATTTACGACAACAATTAAAAAATAAAAAGAGAGCTAAATATGAAATGGGTAATTTCTGTGAACAATATGGTTTACCTCCTATTGCCCCCTCCAGGCAAAAGGGAAAAAGTAAACATAATAAGGTTTACAAAAGTTATTCTCATAAAAAGCATAAAAAATACAGAACCCATTTGGTTAAACCCAATGACTATTGTTCTGAAAAGAAACCTGCTTTTAAAAAACATGTTAAACAAAGATCGGGTAAAGGTAAGTGCTTTAATTGTGGCAAATATGACCATTTCAGTAAAGACTGTATTCAAAAGCCTGGTAAACTGAAAAATAAATTAAAAATGTTAAACATTGATGATAATGACCAAAATAAATTATTTCAAATTCTTGAATCTGCTGCTTCAACTGATTTCTTTGAAAAGGACTTCTCATCCTCATCTGGTTCTTTTTTATCACTCTTGTAGTAGTGATTCTGATACTCCTAATATTAAACTTGGTTGTAAAGGATCCTGTTGTAATGCTATGAAATCTGTTAATGTGTTAACCAAAGAAGAAAAACAAGATAATTTACTATTAACTACAATAAGTAAAATTGAAAATCTTGTTTTACAAAAAGAGCTCCTTGATAAGTTTAAGCAAAACTTAACAAGAGACAAAACTGTTAAAAAACCTAAAGCTCCTGCTACCTTTGAAGAAACTTTGAAAAGATTTAATAAAAATAGATCCAAAGAAATAACTGTTCACGATCTTCCAAAAGAAATTAATGCTGTCAAACAAGAGATAATTCAACTAAAAAATGATGTTAAAAATATTAAAAAAGATAATGTTGATCTTAAACAAGAATTGTTAATTCTTAAAATTGACAAAAATTTGGATAAAAACTTGTCCGATAATGAAGAACATCAAGATGGAGAAGGATCCACTCAACACACCCCTCCTTCTAGTAATATTTATGACAATTTGATTACTTGGAATAATAATCAACTTGCTCTTGTTAAACATATGATGCCTCCAAAATAGTTTACTAAAGTTCGAATTGTTGTTTCACATGATTATGCTTTTGATACTATTGCCATGATTGATTCTGGTACTGATGTTAACTGTATTCAAGAAGGTTTGATTCATTCGAAATATTTTGAGAAATCTACTGAAAGATTGGTATCTACTAATGGCACTCAAATGAAAATCAAATATAAATTGAATAATGCCCATGTTTGCCATTCTGATGTCTGTTTTAAGATATCCTCTGTGCTTATTAAAAATATGACTAATAAAGTGATACTTAGATTGCCTTTCATTGCTTCTTTGTATCCATTTCTTGTTGAACATGATGGAATTACTACTGATCCTTTTGGACAAAAAGTCAAATTCAAATTTTGTTCAAAAAATGCTGATGATAATGTTTTTAATCTTATTCATGCTAAAGTCAAGCATCTTAATTTTCTTAAACAAGAAATTAAGTAAAAAAAATTGTTGAACATCTTCTTGATAAATTATTACAATCTAAAATTGATAATTTTCAGAAAATCCTGAAGAATGATGTTTGTTCTAGTTCTAATGCCTTTTGGCATAGGAAAACGCATATTGTTGATTTACTGTATGTTCAAGATTTTAGTGAGAAAAATACTCCTACTAAAGTTTGCCCTATCCAAATGAACACTGGAACTATTGACTGCTGTAATAAGCTTGGTCCTGTTTCTTACATTTACCCAACCAAGAAAATTCTTGACCACCAACTTATTCAAGTCTCCTTATCTCAAACATCTCTTCTGAACTATTGTCTTGCACAACATATAAATACTTTACGATATTCAAAAAATGAATTTGAATCCTGTTTTTCTAAAAAATCTCCTTTCCTGGGAAAGCTCCTGCTTAGGACTATCCTCAAGACAAAGGACTCCCTACGGGACAATCCTTTGTAATGCATGAAGGCGCATCTTCTGGAATAACATCTAGTTATGCAACATTCCTTCAGGAGAATGTACCAGCAGAGGTTGCATACTCTAGTAGTGACATGATTATTGCGCTGCAGGAAGTTTTGTCAAAAGAATTACAATTCCACAGTGGAATCTATAGTGAATTACCAGATTCCATAAAATATATTCTTGACAACCTCCAAGCTGCTTTCAAAACAAACCAGCGCAATCTATTCAAAAAACCCTCCAGACCCTGGAAATCCATCTTGTTAACCTTACAGCCCAAAATGAAATCTACAATGATTATCTTATTAACTCTACCTTTGAAAATGAGACTCAAAAGAGTCATCCTGCTCTCCTTGATAACTCTGATATTAACCTTCTTGTTGGTCAACTCCTTGGTAGGGAGGAAATCTATTCAATGGATCATAAGACCATAATGGGCACTGATTATGCTCGATTGAGCATTAAGTCTCAATCCTTTGTCAGAAGTGCTGTTGCCAACTTGCCGCCAGAAGTACAATCTTGTATTTTTGAAAGCAAAGTCATGAGCAAGGATCTTGATCTTTGGCTCAAATATTTTAGAATCTTGATTCTCATCACTCCAACTCTTATGGAACCCAATGGTCCCAACAGTGTTTACTTAAAAAAGAAATGGGAAAAACATTTCAAACATAGTCTCAAAGTCCATGAGAAGAGCCACCCTTTTCCTGGCCTTTTGATCAATTACGAAGATGATTCTAAGAGAAATGTTTTTGGTGATCCCTTCTGGTTATCCCAAATGTTTGAATCTGGCTTCATACAGTTCATAAAAATAACGAACCATAGCCAAATTAATCAATTCCCTGATATTATCAAAAAAGCTATTGAAAATGAAGGACCTCTGGTCACTATTTGATGCTGGAGTATTCTGCCAAAATGGATAAAAAATGATTGGATGAATGTTCAACCTTCCAAGCATCTTGTTCTTATTAACGGATATACTTACCAAGGCTAATGGTATGATGGTAATACTTATGTTTCCCACAAACAGCCATTTGCTCTTACCGAATGTTGGAGAAGTTATTTCAACAATCAAATTCTAGATGTCAGCCAGGAATTATGGAAAGATTACCATTTTGTTGGCAGCACAGATAGAATTTCTGTTTTCATAAATAAACCTTATGCTTTAATTGTACGCCATCTCCAATGGACAAGTCATGCTGACCCAAGAATATTTTTCACAAGAGATCCTGTTTACGATCCTATGTTTTATTGTGGTCTCTGCAATAAGTATTGCACCTATCATGGCCATGAATGTAATGAGGACCCCCTATGGGATCCCTGCCTCGTTTGGGATTATCCTTCAAAAGGTGCTTTCACTGAATCCCATTAATCATTCTGATTTGCCTAGCCAGCAAAAAAGGCCAATAATGCTACTTCACTATTGACTTACCTGGTGATGATTCTCTTATTGACTGATCTGCTTTTGGCACTCCAAGCCAAGTTACTTTCGCCCCCTGAAAAGGCTCTCCTGATACTTTTGCTACTTTTATTACCCCTCACGGGTCCTGATATGAATAGTAAAAAGTCACTATTCACTTTTACTATTCATTACTTTATTTGCCTATTTAAGGGGGGTTGTCCCTTATTGTTAAACTCAGAATTTCTCTTTGTGAGCTTACTTCAGAATTTTCTGAGAGCTTCCTTTAGGACTTCCTTAGAATCTCCTAAACACATAGAGTTTCTCACTACTTCCCACAAAACTTGTAACTAGATTAATGACTAGCCTTCAAGCCTTGTACTACTATCCCTGTTGATCACTATAATCCTGTAACTACTACTGGTGTAAGTGTTTTGAATTATTTTCAATAAATATTTCAGTTTTCAATATTTTGATTATCTTCATAACAACTACTTGGCTGGTTCTACCGCCTTATTTTACTTATAACAACTACTTGGCTGGTTCTACTGCCTTATTTTACTTATATCAATTGTGCTTCCGCCATCTGCGCCCAGGTCCCCTCCCTTTATGGTATCAGAGCCATTATTTCCTTGGCCACTGATAGTGTTGTTGTGTTTCCCTGTTCTTGCTATATCTGTCTGACCTTGTGACTCTTCGTTATCGTGTCGATCTTGCCATCGTTGGCGCCACCGTAGCCGTAAAGTGAATTCCCGAGTCCGAACAGTAAGGCCCGTGAAGCCGAGAGAGAGGCGTGAGGGCGTGAGAGGAAAAAGGGTTGATTGCGGTATGTGTTACGAAATGCAACGGTTGCGAGAAAAACATGATAATTGAGTGTTATAACTAGGATAGTTATAGAAAGTATGTGGAGATCCAATTCCTTTATTAGCTCCAGGACTGGTTGTCCTCCTGATATTGTGAATGAAGAAGACCACAGTGTAGAGAAGAGTGAGTACCCTGATTTTAGAAAATGGAATATTCCCAAAGTCTCTACTAAATCTGTTTACGAACTTGGATGGTCTGAAAACACTGTTTTCTCTAAGTATAGAGTAAAAACTGTTGAACAAACTTTTTCTATTTCAAAATTTTATGAAAAATGTTGTTTATTTTCCAAAAAATATATTAACAGTTTTATAACTAAGAAAGTAAAATATTTATACATTGGACTTGTTCAAGTTGCTGTTAAACCCTTAACAAGAAAAGGAATAAATGCTTCTGTGCTTATGTGTTTATGTGATGCTAGATTTAGACAATTTAATGATAGTATTCTTGGCATGATTACTACTTATTTGTATGATGGTTCTGTTTACTTTGATTGTTATCCTGATCTTGCTATTGCTTTGGATGATCCTAATATTGTTAAAGCTTTAACTTTGAACATATTAACATTTGGTTATGATATGGATGATGGTAGTAAACCTTTTGCTCTTAAACAGGATACTATTCCGAGATCCTGTTTATATATATATATATATATATGTGTGTGTGTGTGTGTGTGTGTGTGTATCCCATTTGCAATACAATGTCATATAAAGTTTTTAAAATTTCTTTTCAGCTTCTCAAGAAACAACCTCAATCTTTTCAAAATACATTTTTAGAAGAAATATTTTCAAAATAGGTTTTTTGTCATCGCATCAAATATGTACATTAGAAGCAAATCTTTCGAAGAATGAATTTTATTCAAATCAATTGAAATGTATTTTCATTGAAAGTATATTGAGCATACCCATAAGAACTTCTTTCAATTAATATCGACCATGGTCATCAAATACCAAGGTAATTAGTGATTAAAAAGAAATCATTCCATCTATAAATAATTTATAATTTACTTGTGTTAAATAAGTTAAACCCATGCATTTACAAATTGGAAAGTAAATGACATTTGAGTGACATATAACATTTGACGTGCATAATAGCAACATGAAAAATATGTGAAATAAAAGTGGAATGAAAAAAATAAAACAAAAGTCTAATATATGGAATGATGTGGGTATAATTTACATCATACAAAGCAAAATACGTACGTATTTGCAACTCTACCACACCCAATGCCGAACGACCATAATTTGTTGGTTTAGTTCAAAAAATTAAACCATATCAAGCATTTGGAAACACAAAATGGAGCCATGATGGTTACTCTGTGTGAAAAATAAGAAATAAGTTTAAAAAAATAAAGAAAAATTATATTCCAATAAAAAATAGAGTAAAATAGAATATCTAATGTAAGAGATATTTTGAAAAATGTATATGTAAAATAAAAAATTTTGGGTCTTATGCTAAAATGAACAAAAAAATTTGCATGAGCTAATATATATGAATGCACTAGCGTTGAAAATGGAATGCACATCTATAAATTGTCCCGCTAATTAGTGACGTTACCATTTGAACGATTGAAGTTCAAGTGTCAAGCATATTTGAACTCTATAAATTTTGTAGTAACTGAAAAGTACTAGGCCTATACATATAGACCTTTCAAAAACAATATGTGGACCAATTTAATTCATGTATAACGAAAGAAATTGACTTAAAAATTACTGTTTTAAAAACTAATATTATTTATTAATACTTAATAATCAAGTACTTATCACATATAAATATATTTTTTTTCAACTTGTTGGTAAATTGAACGAATTAGTGACCAATATTCTGAAAATAAGTCATATTTGGTTTCAAAGAGTATGTATAGTAGTTCTAGTGGCATTTTTGTTCTGACTTGTAGATATATTAGATATTGACCTCGCAGCCTCTGTCAAATTGCAAGACGCAACCTCTGTCAAATTGCATGATGGAATAAAAGTAAGAAACCAGGTTTGACGAAACAACTAATATTTTTGTTTCCTATTTTAGTAAGCTACGGGGATGTGATGTGAGAGTGAGACCAAGCAAAGCGAAGAGAGAAAACTTTGAATTGAAAATTATGAAGAGGGAATGGGTCTGCCAAAAGGCGAAGTCAAGTCAATATTTTCCAAATCAGACCCCTTCTTGTTAATATTGTTATAAATAAGACTTTCTTATCGATTATGTTATAAATAAGACCCCAAAAGCCTCTCTACCTTCATTCTAAACCTCTCATCAAACAGACAACCCCAATCAAATGGCTTCCCTACAAGCTTCATCTATCATACTTTCTTCTTCCTCAAACAAAATCAGTGTTGCCATTCATCTCCCAAAACATCCAAGTGTCCCTTTGTCAGTTCCAAAAATGCCAACGAGAAATGTGGTTGAGGAAGTGAACAAAAGGGCTGGGTTTACAAACACAATCCCAATGACTAAACCAATTGATGTTGAATCATACAACTCCACTAGTATTGCAAATACCCAACTCTATGCTCTTTTAGAAGCTGTAGCTGATAGGGTAGAGATGCACAATAACATTGGAAAGCAACGTGACAATTGGAACACCCTTCTTTTGAACTCCATCAACATGATAACTCTAACTGCTGCAACCTTAACTGGTGTTGGAGCAATTGGAGGCGCTGGAATGCCTCAATTGGCTTTGAAATTATCGTCCGCCCTATTGTACTCTGCAGCCACAGGATTGTTGCTTATAATGAACAAAATTCAGCCCTCACAACTTGCTGAGGAACAACGTAATGCTACCAGATTGTTTAAGCAACTCCAAAGCCAAATCCAAACTATCCTCACTCTTGGCAATCCAACTCAGGAGGATGTGAAAATTGTGATGGAAAAGGTCTTGGCTCTTGATAAAGCCTTCCCACTTCCCTTGCTAGGAGCAATGCTTGACAAGTTTCCTTCAAAGTTTGAACTTGCTGTTTGGTGGCCTTCAAAACAATCCCAGAACAAAACCAAAGCACAAGAAGGTAAATTTCTTAAGATGGCGAAGAATGGTTGGAGTGAGGAGCTGGAAGTTGAAATGAGAGATATTATTGAAGTGGTGAAGAGAAAAGACATCGAAGACTATGTAAGGCTAGGCAACTTGGTGTTGAAGATCAACAAGATTTTGGCTATCTCAGGCCCATTACTCACTGGCGTTGCTGCCATCGGTTCCACTTTTGTGGGTAATGGATCATGGGCAGCGATAGTAGCAGTGGCTGCTGGGGCAGTAGGAAGTGCTGTTAATGCATTTGAGCACGGTGGGCAAGTTGGAATGGTGTTTGAGATGTATAGAAACTCTGCTGGCTTTTTTCGCCAATTGCAAGAATCAATTGAAGGCACATTTGAAGAGAGAGATGTGGAAAATAGAGAGAACGGGGAGTTGTTTGAAATGAAGGTGGCTTTGAAGTTTGGAAGAAGCTTGTCACAGCTAAAAGAACTCGCACGAAAATCTGCTTATTCTCGAAGAGAGGGAACTTCAATTGATGAATTTGCAAGCAAGCTTTTCTAATTTTAGTTCTGCACAAAGTAATTCTTTGATTCTTTTGACAAACAAAATTTTTGTATACCCATGTTGAAAGCTCAATAGTGTAAATCACTATAACTTGTTTAGACCCCTAATTTTAATTACAACTTGATTAATTCTATGCTTAACACACTTAACGTGGAACATATGTGATTAGCAAATTAATCAATCAACTCATTCAAAAATTGCATGGATGAACATTTTTTAGTAATCTTCACTAACTTAATACTAAACTCATTACAATTAAATCCCACAAAATACAAGAAAACAAATTAATAAAATTACAAAACTTTTTAAATCTGGTTGTGGAATTTGATTTTATGTGAAACTTGGGTAGGATATTTTCTTAATAGTATGTTTTATAACACCTAACTTTCCAAGTAGAAAGTCAGCTTGTGTTTGACAAAGTGCCTTTGTAAATAAATTTGTAGGCAGTATGGGTGCGTCTGGTATGCACTTTCCTGTGTTTTGGATGGCAATCCATTTCTATGTCTTTTGTATGCTCATGGAAGAAAAAATTAGCAGCTATGTGGATTGTAGCCTTGTTGTCACTGTTAATGTATATTCACTCAATTCAATTTAAGGCCAAAGGGAACATGTAAACAACGAAAAATCACATTCAAGCCAATTCAAATTAGGGTTCAGATTTCAACCAATGTAGGCTTTAATTGTTTTTCATGTAACTTTTGGCCAAAATAACAGATTGAGGCAAAACAAGTAGCACTATAAAGCTAATCCAAAGGACCACTGTAGAGAAGGAAAATTCTCGGCCTATCATAAGCTGACATATCATGCGACTAAGTCCACAAAGTATGGTTAATTACAAAGTATCATATACTACTACTGGAAATTTGCCAAATTCCATTAAGGTAAAAATATGAAAAGCATGCAAAATGCTAATCATATGTAGGTGCATGTAAGCGATGATGCAAGCGAGTCGGCGCGTGTAAGCAATGACACAAGCGGACCAATCAAGCTGTGACATGTGTCACCAATCAGGCTCCGCCGTGTGTCGCTTACCTACCACCAAACTCCTATAAATAGAAGCCTTCCTAAGGCATTTGAAGACACCAAAACATCTGAGGAAGAACCGGGAAGAGATCTTAAGTTCAGAAATTCAGAAGCTCTGCTGGAATCGAGCTCTAAAGCCTCCAGAAACTTCAAGAACTTCAACTTCAAATACGAAGAACATTCGAAGAGAAATCATCCAAATCATCCTTCTAGATCTCAAAGATCACTAGAATCAAACTCAAAAGCCTCCAGAAACCTCATATACCACAAATCAGCGAAGCTCTAACGGATTCAAGCCTCCAAAGCCCCGAAGAACTTTCACCACAAACCTTCAAATACGAAGAACATTCGAAGAGGAATCATCCAAATCATTCTCCTAGATCTCAGGGATTACTGGAATCAAGCTCGAAAGCTTCCAGAAACCTCACCAAACCACAAATCAGTGAAGCTCTAAGGATTTAAGCCTCTAAAGCCCCGAAGAACTTCCACCACAAACCTTTGAAGACGAAGAACGCACGAAGAACGCACGAAGAACATGAAGAACTCGAATTTCTAACGACCTCATGGCCAGAGATTCATTGTAACTCCATTTTAAAGATCTTCGATCCATCCTTCAGCCAAATTGAAGGATATTTGGTGTTCGAATCAAAATCATATCACAAATCTTTCAAGGAGATTGAATTAGGGGAACACTCTTTGTAATTACAGAGAATTGTACCACACATTCATTAAATACAAATTCATATTTGAGAAAATATTTTACTTGTTTGATTAATTTTGAACTAAGAAATTTAGTCTTCTACAAATTCTGGCACGCCCGGTGGGACATCTCTACCTCTCATCTCTTTCTCCTCCAAAAGAAAAGAAATTCGATTTGCTACCAACTTCAATGGCCTCTAGCAAGAACATTCAAGCTTTAACAATAGCTACTTCAGTTAGACTTGGTACAGCTACCACTAATAGCTGCATTGGTGCAATCAATTGTAGCCAACCAAAAGCTCATAATCAACTTCAATCTCAATCAACCAAGGAATCCAAGGCCCAGACAATCATCTCCTTAGACCCTCTTACAAGAAACAAGGTCATCAACAAGGACATCTCCACCTTAGAACACCTCAAGTATGGGGGCAAATTCCCTTCTTCCTTCATGAGAAGCTGGTCGCACGATTTCTCTCCCATCAAAGGGAACCTAAAAGATGAGATTTCACGCGCTCACTTCAAATCACTTTCTTCTCCATCATCTTGGGAAGTTGTGTCAGTCATGATAACCGACATCTCTACTATGGAAGAAAAGATGGCTGAAATGGAACAAAGGGTCACCCTTCTCACAAAAGCACTTAAAGATAGGGATGTCCAAATTGCGACCCTGATGAACAAACTAGAGATACAAGATTCGAGTGAATCAAATCTTGACCTTGAGCACCCACCTGGCTTTACCTTGAAGGGAGAAAATGCTAGGGTTGATAAAGGAAAAGGAGTTGAAGGCACTTCTCAACATGTACATTCCACCTCAATGGCTTTGTTATCAGTTTAACAACTACAGGACATGATAACGAATACCATACAAGCACAATATGGAGGTTTTTCTACAAGTTCTCTCACATATTCAAAACCCTACACAAAGCGCATCGACAACATAAGAATGCCAAATGGGTATCAACCCCCCAAGTTCTTGCAGTTTGATGGCAAAGGAAATCCTAAACAACACGTTGCTCACTTTGTAGAAACTTGTGAGAATGCAGGGACTTAAGGAGGCCTCCTTGTAAAGCAATTTGTCCATTCGCTTAAAGGGAATGCCTTTGATTGGTATACAGACTTAGAACCTGAGTCAATCGATAGTTGGGAACAGCTTGAGAGAGGGTTTCTTGACCGATTCTATAGCACGCGTTGCATGGTAAGCATGATGGAGCTTACCAATACTAAGCAATGGAAAGATGAGCCCATTGTTGACTATATCAATCGATGGCATTCTTTGAGTTTGGATTGCAAGGATAGACTTTCTGAAATTTCTGTTGTAGAGATGTGCATTCAAGGCATGCATTGGAGACTTCTTTACATCCTTCAAGGATAAAGACTCGAACATTTGAAGAGCTAGCAACTCGTGCACATGACATGGATTTGAGCATTGCTAGCCATGGGAATTCAAACCCTCCCAAACCTGAAGTAAGGAGGAATGACAGGAATGCAAAAGGCAATCTAAAAAATCCAGTGGCTGTTAACACTGCCGTAGTTAAGGTCCTAAGAAGAGGAGCAAAAGCAAATAAAAAACAGCTTGAAGGATGGCTAAAGAACGAAGTGCGTTGTCTGACCTTTAAGGAATGTGAGCAAAAAGCATATTTGTTCCCCGATGAAGATGTGCCAAACATATTAGAACAACTATTGCAATTAAAGCTTATTGGATTGCCAGAATGCAAACGACCAGAAGACATGAGGAAAGTTGATGACCCTAACTACTGCAAATATCATCTCATCATTGGCCACCCAATCCAAAAATGTTTCATCTTTAAAGAACAAATCATGAAGCTTGCCAAAGAAAACAAGACTGATCTAGACTTTGATGAAGTTGTTGAGTCAAATCATGTGACCGTTGCTTGTGATGTACTTCCAACTCTCAGGCAAGGGGCAAACACCAACAAGGATTACAAATTGGTTGACAATGATGGCGTAAGGATTGACCCTATCAATGGGAAGTTCCTCAAGCACTTCTATGCTTAAAAACCGAGAACTGCTCCTTGGTAAGAGCTTAAACTGCCCACTGCAGCACTACAAGGGTACATGATGTCTTCCCATTACCTTTGAAAGCATACAAATAAAAAAAATATATATAAAAAAAAAAATCTTTTGAACTACGTGATGACTTGATCCCTCTCGAGGGTACGTAGGCAACTTAGCATCTTTTTCTAAATTCAGTCACGCCCTAAAAAAAAAAAGTATTTCATCAAATTGTAATAAAAAAAAAAAAAAAAAGCAGAAAATGAAGTCTTCTTTATTGATTGACAAAAGGAAAATAGTACAAGTGGAAAGTCCAAGACACATATGTAGGAAACTAAATAAAAAGATTACGACATCTATTTCAAGTCTTTCAAACTAGAACAATTATCTTCCAACAGGGCTTGTATCTTCTCTAAGGCCTCCATATCCTGGTCTTCAACAGCAAGAGTGGATTTAACTTCTTCAAGCTGTTCTTCTAAGGCTTGCACAACGTCGTCCTGTTCAACTTGACAGGCTTCCATTTGAGACAGTGATTATTCTAATTGAACGAGCTCAGTTCGCAGGTCAACCATCCTCGATCTAATGGTATCAAGCTCGGTCTTCAAAGATGCTTTCTTGTGCAATGCTTCAGAAAGGAGAAGTCCAATTTCAACCTCACGTTGAATTATGTTGGCAGGACTTGGTTGTTTATTCAAAAACTCTTTCATCTTCAAATAGTCTACAACCCCCTCGCAATGCTTGTCAACATGCTCACGCAAGTGTCGAGGGTCCACTTCGAGACTTTCAATCCCATTGTAGATTTCATTTATTTCGGATTGTGGGAGAATGTTGTCCACAGAAAGATTCGAAAGCTTGTTTAATAGAACATTCCCTAATATAGAAGCCTCTTTCCTACGAGCGGAAGTAATATGTGCCATGGCTTGAAATGTAGAGACTTCCGGAGGGTTTGTCGGTTGCAAGGATGAGAGAGAAGTCCTTTCTGTTTCAATCAGAAATTTAGATGACGTGCCAGCATCAGAAAATTTACGCCTTTTAAGATCCCAACTCTTTGCAAATGGCTTCGAGATAGAAGACTCACTATTTGTAAGGAGGCGTGCACAATCAATGAAAGCCCCTACATTAACACCCTTCATTGAACTCTTCAAATTTGTCCAATTGTGGTCAAAATCGTTACGCACTGCCCCTTCAGAAATTTTAATGCCATCTTTAACTGGCACAACAAGCGAACCTTTGGGGCCTTGATTGTGAGTAAATTTAATATTTACAGATGATTCTCTTGAATGACAGTCATCTTCAAGAGGAGGCTATGTAAACTCTGACAGAGGCTGTGGAATGTATGGGTCTTGCAATTCTCTCTTTCCCTTTTGAGACTTGTTGGATGTTCTTGATTTAACATGGAAGGAGGCAATGTTAGCCAGGAGACCTGTTTCTTTAGAAAAATCATTTCCGCAAACTCCTTCCCACCATTGTTTGTAGCTATGTTTGACCCGACTTCCAAAGTCTGTGGCAAAAGCCGGAATAAGTACCTTGGAACCTGTGTTGTAACGAGTGAAGGATTGGTAGAATTGTTACAGATCTTTCAAAGAGCTTGCATGGGTTTCCTCCTTCAAATCACCTGGAATGTCTTGGTGAAACCCAAAGCGTCGACTGAATCTGTGAGGACTATATGCTTCTACAACGTGTTGGTCTTCACATCGAAGTGACAAATAT
Source organism: Castanopsis chinensis (assembly GCA_032878915.1). Lineage (NCBI taxonomy): Eukaryota > Viridiplantae > Streptophyta > Magnoliopsida > Fagales > Fagaceae > Castanopsis > Castanopsis chinensis. The sequence goes on from JAVQMG010000073.1 coordinate 1,191,099, forward strand.
CCCGAATGAAGACTCATAAAGTAGTCAGACTTCTGGATCAATAAATGATTGTTGTCAATGAATGTCTCGTTGTAGCTTTTCTTGAAAGCAGTCTTATGCCAAAGGAAGTCGGTGGCACTTCGTATATGCTTTAGTGTGGAGAATTCACTAAACAGAGAGGCATAACCTACACCAGAATATTTGGTCATCAAAGGATCTGATAGTTTGTCATTGGTGATATGATTCCTCTTGCAAAAATGAGCTACCCATGCATAAACATAATGGTTGGCAAAGCTAGCTCCAAACTTGCTTGGAGTAGGAGAGGAAGAAATAGTGTTAAGGCCGCGATAAATACTAGCCAATACTAGAGAAGCAAGGCCAAATGGATGACCATTGACCATGGAGCTAGCAATCTTGAAAGTGCCTGGACGAATGCTATTCAGATCCTTAATAGGGAAGACAAATATGCATAGCCAACAGGAAAGAAGTGCCGATAAATAATTCTCTTCCCTTAAGTCACCCTCAACATGAAGATCTGCAAAGACCCCGTGCTCTTTATCAAACCATGGTCCGTGCTTGTTTATCACACCAAAGGGATTCTGACTACACTTGGGAATGGTTGTCCACCTTGCTAGTTTCCTAGGAGCTGAGTACCTCCCATTTTCTCTATACGAAAAAGTAATCCAGTTGCGAACACTTACCTTCCCTTGTCTCTTTAGCCGATTTTGGAGGTGATGGTATGCCATAAAAAGGTAGCGACAACTGTACGGCAGATAAGGCCGTCCTTGGTCATTGGTTCCCTCCAGCTCTTGCGTGTTGGGTACCACTTCGTCATAAAAAGCACCTGTGCAAAGAAGTCTACCGAGAATGGAAAGATCCCATGGTGTGATGGAAATCTCCCCAACTGAGGTATGGAGGGAATTTGTCAAAGGACTCCAACACTCACAAAATGCCTTCATGAGATTTTCATCATAATTATATGTGAACAAGGAGGCAAAGACAGCATTGTAAAGGTGAGACGCATCAAGGAGGTGTTTACACCGGCCAAGCACATCTTCTAGCCAATCCCAATAAAGGAAGAAATAAGAAAACCCTCCATTCATGCTAAAGGAAAAATCCCTATTAGCACGTTTTGCAATTATCTCTCGCCCCAAAGTGTTGTACGGCTTGGATTTGGCAATATTTTTGTGATGCGAAGCAAGAAGGATAATTGTCTCCAAGTTAGAGCTGCCATCAAGGGAAACAACCTGTGACCATTTCGGCAAATTGAGAGGATAAGAGTTATGTCCCCATCGCTTTGAAAATCTTCCAACTATGGGCGGATGAACAATCAGAGTTGTAGCCTTTGCATCCTTGTCATCTTTCTCCTTACAAATGAACAAGGCTAGTTCTTTATCAATCTTCGAATCCTTGCAAAAGAAGAAAAGCAAAGCATAGTTACTCTACGTAGTATATATGTTGCCTGAAGAATAGTCTTGTCCAACTTAAGGCATGCTTTGGATGCCCTTATATAGGGGTCTTTGGAAGCTAATGGACAGAAGGAAAAATATGTGAACAAAGGGGAAAAGAGTGGGAACTCATACTTTCAAAAAAATACTACATCAAACCTTGAAAAAGGAAAGGGCAGGTTCCTATGGAAAGGGCATGTCATTTAGGGGCTATTGCACTAGGAGTACCATATTATTGAAAGAATTTATGCTGCCAACCCTAGAGAACAGTGGAGGCACTCAATAGTCACCTGCGTCCAGCCTTAGATATCATCCTGTCAGAGCAGCCAGCGCCAAAATAGACCAAGAAGGCTGTAAGTCCAAATAGAGGCCCGTGACTTCTCATCCAAATTTGTGAAAATCCAAACCTTATTTCACAAAACTAACACCACAGTAGTCTTCTACGGCCTTCGATGTACAAAACCCAGAAAGATCATCAATAATGGGTCTACCACGCACCACCATAAACGGCTTAGTCTCTCTCCACTGTGCAAATCTGTCCATAATTTCACAAAACTGACCCTACAGGAGTATTCTACAGCCTTAGATCTACAAAACTTGAGAATTTCAAGCCCAAACGATGATCCACGCGCTACCACGCATCGCTAGAAGATCCAACGATTGTATCCTCAGTTGCACGCGCCTCCACGCGCCACCAAATGGCTCCACGCGCCGTCTATGATCTCACGCGCTTTCACGCGCCTAGCATAGACAAACCAACACAAACACACTCACTCAAACAAACTAACAAAGAGAGAGAGAGAGAGAGAGAGAGAGAGAGAGAGAGAGAGAGCACTGTTGTGAACTTGATACACTTGTGGATAGGTGCTAGCTGGTGGTGGTAATTGGTGCTTGTGGGTTAAAGGGAATGGGTTTTGATGCTTGTGGATCGGTGCTAGCAGTGAAGATGCTTGTAGATCGACGGAGATTGACGCTTATGGACCTGTGCTTGTGGTGGAGGGGTAATCTAAGAGAGAGAGAGAGAGAGAGAGAGAGAGACTGTGTGTGTGTGTATGTGGAAGGCTTAGATCGTTAGAGAGAGAGGGAGAAGGGAGGAGGGTGGAAGGCTTCAAATGGTTTGATCCGTGAGAGATGAGAGGATTTAGTAAAAGTAAAGAAAGAGAAATATAAGGATAAAAGAAAAAGATAAAATAATAATAAAAAATTGAAGAAATATTATTATTTAAATACAAAAGATTGTAAAATAGATTAACTAATGTGGGTGTTTTTAAGAGGTGATTGTGTAAAATAGAAATATAGGTTATAAACTTCTAATGCTAAAATAAACAGAAAAATTTACAAAGACTAATGTTAATACTCTAATTCCAATTTATAATTGTTTGGTAAATTCATCAATCTACGTTGTTAGTAAATTTTTCTAACAAACTAACTTTTAGTGGCTGTTACTACCCTAAAATTAAAACAATCAAACAAACTTAACCAATTACTACAATTTAACAACTATTTTAACAATACACGTGACTAGCTCGTGCTCTTTAACATACATCGTGCTCCTTCAAAAAAATGGTGCGTTGAGTTTAACGAAGCATTGCGCTTGATAATATTTTGTACGTGAAAGCTACAATGGCATGCATGTCATGCGGGAATTTTTGAATGAAGTCTTGGAGACCATTGAGGTTGATGGGATAAAGGATGACTTGGTAGGCATTAATGGTCTACCAAATGAGCAGCCAAGAGGCTTACAATAGTTGTGGAGCTTGTTGCCAACCCATCTATTATCTTCACTAGTGTTTAACCCACGCAATGCACGAGATCATTTTATAATTTAGGCTCACCTTTACATCACACACCATAAAACTCCTTTGATAGGTTTGACCTTTTGTGTTGCATATAAGACATGCAAAAATTATACACCATCTGTTGTTAACATTAACAATCTTGGCTTTGTATGTCACCAATTAATTTGATCTATCTGTGATAAAATTGTATATATGTTAAGCTTATGCCATTCCTTTTATTTTTTAATTTAACAAATTAACAGCTTTTCTAATACTTGGACTTCAAAAAAGGGAAAAAGTAAGAGACCAAGCACAATAGATTAATAGGTTTCCTGATATTTTGTTTTCTAAAAGTTGGCAATCTCCTGTACTGGTTTGCATTTTGATTTTCTCAACTCCAAATATTTTCCTTGTTCATGGCCTTCAATTGTTATTTGTATAATATAAACCTAAAAGGTCAACAATCAAGCTCAGTACTTAAAATTAGGACTCAGATTCATTACTTGAAATTAGAAGCTTTTTAATGTAGCGCCTATAAAAATGCATACTCATAGTTTTTCAATTTTCATCAATCTTGTATTCCCAAAATAAGGCTGCACTGAACAGTGCGGCAATCTAACAGAGACAAATGAATTACAATCTACAATTATAACTGAGTTCAAAATTAGAACCACATAAATTACAAAACTTAAATTCATGTTGATATAAGAGTCTTAGGATGCTCAGATTACAAAACCACAGCCTAAATGCAAAAAATTAAATCTCTCTTAATCTGAAATAAAACAAAAGATTAAGTAAATAAGAAAAGGGTATGAAGAATAGAACTTGGTGCATAATTCTTAAGCATTTTTTATGCTTCCAAGTCTTCTATTTCAGCAACTATTTTTCTATTATGTAAGAAAGTTATCCATCCAGTCCTTTAGGAGGTCCTTTTGGCATAATTTCCTTTGTGACTTTTGGAATGTCAAAGTTGATGTAGAGCTTTGTTGCCCATGTGAATGACAGTTGATAGTCACCTACAAATTGTTTTAATCAGTTAAGCATTAACATTTGTCATGCTTTCATTTAAAGAATATGAGAATAATATCTAATAATATTTAAAAAAAAAAAAACACTCAAATGATCAAATAGTTAAACTTAGAGGTGAGAAAAACATAACTTTCATTTCACAAAAATGATATAACTCTCATGCTCAACACATATTGCAAAGATCAAAACCACATCTATATTTCATGCCCAATTGACAAAACACAAAGTAGCAATGCACAGATTAATTAAGTTTAAATATAACTTAAGAAATCAAAATGCTCTAAAACAGAAAATGTAGTGAGCTCAAGTATAAGGGAAATCTGGTTTTTTTTTTTTTTTTTTTTTTTCGAAGATGTTAGAGGTCACTTCTACATCCGCAGAAGCAAAACTTGGTTCAGATTTTGCCCAGAAGTATAGAGATTCTGCTTTATACGAGTGAGTTGCTGAGTTCAACTACATTTGTCATTGGTTTTGTTGCTGTATAATGTGAAATAATTTCTCTATCATGTAACTTTGATGCCATGGAATTTCTACCAAAGCTTCTTCCTGACGTTAAGATAATTAGATCAAAAACCATTTTCTTTTCATCCTTTTTGAAATGCATGTGGGAGGGGGGAGGGGGGGGGGGGGGGGAGAACAGGCTTTTACTTATTTCTTTTTCAAATAGTGCATGATTTTAAAAGTAACTAGTACATTATCTGTTAGAAAATGACTTGGAATAAAAGCACTTTGGTTTTTTGAAATAATGGTAGAGAGGATTGGCTTAAGTCTATTAGTAAGGACATTTGATATGATTTTGTAAGACACAGTACAAAGACTTATAGGCCGGAATTCATTCATTTTGGACCGGCAAATTTTTTTTTTTAGAATAAGAGCAATATATGTTTGTTTTAGGGTTGCTACTAACGCATTGGAGTTTAGAACATTTAGAAAAGTATTAATTCCATCATCTCCAATGACATGCCAATATTTTTTTGTAAAAGATAGCAGACATACCACCAGAGTTCAGAGTTTTTGTTGGATACACATTGTGGACAACTTGAATAATTTCCTCCTTATGGAATTCCTTTGTGAGTTGCTCATTCATCTCTTGAATGACTCTACCTAGAACTAGATCAACTACTTCCTCCATTCTGGTTGGAGAAGAGGTAGAGATTAGCTCTTTAAAATATTCTGTTTCTATGCTTGCAATGCCCCCATATCCTCACAACATCTTCCATCTTTATCCCATAGCCCTCTAATATCTCATTTTTCTTTTTTCATGGGATACTTTGTAGTGGAAGTATTGAGTGTTCCTATCACCCTTCTGAAGCCACTGTGCCCTTGACTTTTGATGCCATATGGTCTCTTTCTACTACAAAAAATGCGAGCTATAGCCGCGTTTTTTTTAGCCGTATTTACAAAAAACACGGCTATACCTAACCTATAGCTGCGTTTTAAATGCCTTTAGCTGTGTTTTTCAATAAAGTCTATAGCCACGTTTTAAAAAACGCGGCTATATGTCCAACCAAAAAATATTTTTTAAAAGGATGGCCACATTTTCCAGAAAACACGGCTTTAGATCCAACCTATGGCTGCGTTTTTAAAAACGCAGCTATAGGTTAGGTCTAAAGCCGCGTTTTTAAAAACGCGGCTATATGTCCATCCAAAAAATTATTTTTTATAAGGATGGCCGCGTTTCCCAAAAAACGCGGCTATAGGTCCAGCCAAATAATATATATTTTTTAAAAAGATGGCTAGTACAGCCGAATAAAAAATTCCTTTTTTAAAGGAGGGCCTATAGCCGTGTTTTTAAAAACGCGGCTATAGGTCCCCCTTGGGCTGCGTTTTTTTCTTTTTTTAAAAACGCAACTATATGTAACACCAAAAAAAAAAAAAAAAAAAAAGTTTTGGAGAATCTTTTCACGTGATCCCCTCTTTCCCACTAACATCCCCACCTACCCCCCTTCATCTTTTCTTCCTTTTCTCTTTTTTATTTTTTCTTTATTCATTCTTCACCCAACGCAACTTTAGGTTCTTCCTACTTCCTTCTTTCTTTTTTTTTTTTTTTTTCCTTCTCTTTCTTCCTTCTTCACTAACTCTTCAGGTTCTTCTTTCTTCTTTTTTCTTTTTCCTTCTTCACTCCAACGTAACTCTTCTTCTTTTTTTTTCTTTGTTTCTTTGGAGTTCTTGCTTCCTTTTAATTTCTTTCTTTCTTTTTTTTTTCACTCCAGCGCTACTCTCTTTTTTTTTTCTTTGTTTCTTTGCAGCTACTTCTTCTTCTTTTTTTATTTCTTTCTTTTTTTTTCTTCATCTCAAGCCCACTGATTTGTCTATAGATCTAGTTTTTTTTTTTTTTTTTTAGTTTTACGTTTAGGTGGTAAGAAAATGGAGGAAATGCTGAAAATTTTGAATTTGTGCTATTGTATTGCTGATATTGTACTTATGTGTAATTGGGTTTGTGTTCTTGAGTTTCTGAGCTTGTGCTTTTGTGTTCTTTGAATGAATTTAGTGTTGAATTTGGGTTGGTTTTGTTGACTGAGAGGAGATTCATGGGTTTGTATTGTTATATTTTGGAGCATGTTGTATTTGTATTGTTAGTATGTTGTGTTTGATTTTGAATTTTTTGGGTGTGTTTGTATTGTGAGAATGTTGTGTTTGATTTTGAATTTTTTGGGTTTGTGTTTGATTTTTAATTTTCTGGGTGTTTTTGTATTGTGAGTATATTGTGTTTAATTTGAATTTTTCTGGGTTTGTATTTAATTTTGAATATTTTTGTTTGAATTTTGAATTTTTTGGGGGGAAAAAAAAAAACCCAGAAATTTTTTTTTTTTAGTTTTTTAAAAAACAAACCCAGAATTTTTTTGTTTGAATTTTTTGGGGAAAAAAAAACCGGGAATTTTTTTTTTTGTTTTTAAAAAAAAAACCCAGAATTTTTTTTTTTTGAAAAAAAAAATCCAGAATTTATTTTTTTTTGTTTTTAAAAAACTTCTAGCCACGATTATAAATGCAGCTCAAAATGGGTCTGTAGTCGCGGTTTACAAACCGTGGCTAGAGTATGTTCTATGGCCACGTTTTTAAAAACGTGGCCATTGGTCCTGACTATAGCCACGGCTATAGAAACGCGGCTATTGGTCCTGCCTATAACCGCGGTTGGAAAAAACGTGGCCTCAAGGCTATTGTTACACATTTTAGGCCATGGTTAAAAACGTGGCCCAAAAAAACGCAACTATAGACCAAATCGGTCTGTAGCCACGTTTTTTTGATCTATAGCCGCATTTTCAAAATGCGGCTATAGAACCTTTATTTTTGTAGTGTTCTCATCCATGACCTTATTAATTTTTTTTATGAGCCCCATCTATTTCTAATCCCCTATTGCCATCCCTGTCCTTTTGAACCAAAGCTTGGAGGGTCTTCCTTTTCCCTTGAATTTTTCGAGGATAGCAGCCAACATCTATTCAACTTCATCTAGTTAAACTAGTTACGCATTCTTTTAGACCTTCAACTAGCCTAATAGTTGATTGTATACTTGAGAAATTTTTCCATATATCCTGGATAACTTTCTTGATTTTTTCATACTTAGACCACGAAGCTTTGAAGTGGAATCTTCTCTTCCTATATATAGGTAGATTTTGTTGGTCTATCAAGAAAATAGCATAGTGGTTAGAAGTCAACAAACACTCTAAAGTGTTGGTAATGCTCTATCTAGTCCACTGTAGCTAACACTCTTATCTAATCTTAGTTGGATTTTTCCCCTCCCATGTCTTTGGTTGCACCAAGTAAAATCTGGCCCTTTATACCCCATGTCTTGGAATCCATAAATATTTATAACCTCTCTAAAGCCCTCTATCTGTTGCTAGGGTCTCCTGCTTTCTCTATTGCTGATAAAATTTCATTGAAATCTCCCAAACATATCCATGAAATTTGGTACTGGGAATTGAGATAGCAAAGCAAATTCCATGTCTCCTCAAGCTTGTTTCTGGATTTCCATAGAAATATATAAAGACATTACCTTTATAAAAACTTAAGCCTATGAATATAGTTCCAATAATGTTACATTAACTTCTCATTTTACTTTTTCTTTTTATAATCTCTTAATAAGTTATGAAGATAGTAAGTTGTAATTGGAACATTACATTCACATTGATTGAAAATAACCTATTTTTAGAATTAATGCACTAGGCACAATATACAATTTCAACAAATATAAGAAAAGTTATGAAAAAAATTATGTCACTAGAATTTTATGGTACAAATATTTTCATGAACATAAAATATAAAATCTTCACAACCAAATGTTACAGGAAAAATGGTATTACTTCCTCCTCTCACATAAATGATGGACCTCATTATAAATTTGATTAGTGAAACTTATTATTATATGAGAGAAGGAAATATCATATAGATAGATCAATGTCATCTCTAAGTACTAAATAATTAATTAATTACTCATGGTGCAGTTGTAATTGACAATCAACTGCAAATTCAATAGGCATTGTTCAAGAGTACACCACCAGAGAGCTTAATTACTAGCGATTGATTGGATGATGGATGGACACATGCCTCATTTTTATTTTCAAAATGCACGAAGAATGATAACTTCCTGGGTCATTAACACAAGTATTTCTGCTTGTACATTAGTCATTATCTGTGATGGTAATAAAACCCATCTTAAGTAACTTAGACGTATAATCAAAAGCAATATGCGTGCAAATTATTGACACAAGGAAAATGAAACGTAAACCCATATATGACATCAATTAATAAAGCCCATCTTTAGGTAACTTAGACGTATAATTAAAAGTAATGATATATACACTTAAATTAGATTAGAGTAGAATTTCTATCTTATATATAAAAAAAAAAAAAATGATTTGAATATTATTGACATAGAAGGAAAATGAAAGGTATTCCCAAAAATAATGTAAAAGAACAAAGAAAAGGGCTAACTATAAACTATATCGGTTGAAAGTTTCTTATAATTGTTAATATATAAAATACAAATTAACTCAGTACGCATCAATGTAAAACACAACCAATCAACATGTAACCCAATCAAATCTTTGGAGGGTAAAACGGAAAAATACCTTGGCAACCGTCGTTGAGGTATGGGTTCCTATGGTAACAGTTCATGCATGCACAGGCAAAATTATGTACCCAGACATGTTTTCGGGATCCTCACACATGCTATATATACCTCTACATGCATAATTCTTTGTGTTTACAACATATTTACATGTTTTATTGCGGACTAAATCTTCATTTCTAAGGTAATCAGCGGAGAAATAGAATATGTGCTGTTGCACAATAAAGGCAGAGCTACAAGGATTAAATTTCAATACTTTTGTGTGATTAGAAAAGCTATGTACCTTCATTGTAATTCTTGTTCGATCCTTTAGAAATATCAGTCAGGCAACACTCGACCCCAAAGCAAGCTCTATTGACCACATTGCTAATGTTTAATGCACCCGAGGGAGAATGGTTCATTGTTCAGTAAACGATTTACTGTAAACCATCGAGGTATGCATAGGGTGTCACACCCAACGGCCATGCAGAAGAAATAGTGAAAATGGTGGACCAAAGAGAAAATAGGTTTCTTATTACCACAGGTTCACCCGTAATAGTTAATGGCTGGATGCATTAAGATCTCCATATTGTGGCCTTCGATGGAAATGTTTTTAACTATGATTGATGTTTCTATACATTGGTTGAGGTTGGGCGCCGGAGGACAAGTTATCACAGGCGATGAAAAAGCTGTCATCTAGCTAAGCTAGGTAACATATTTGAGTCTGAGTCATGCCAGAATTTGAATTTCTACACCTCCACAACTGTTCAGGCAATTAGGTAGGGCTGATTGATATACCACAGCTAAGGCTGAAGTCAGTGATAAAAATGCACCAACCCATGCATGTGACTTGCATTAGCATGTTGTGAAAACCAATAGCCCCCAATATTTCTAAGAATAGGAGATTACTGTGCTTGTGCATGAACTACAAACTTCGTATATACCTTACACTTTTGTAATGAGTCTATGCATGTTGCATAAGACAACACAACCAGTGAATGAACTTAATTAATAATACACTGAAGTCCATTGCGACACTATTGGTTACATCTCAAATGAAAGCCTATCAACTCCCTTGCTTAATTTTGTATCTCTTTTTTTTTTTTTTTTTTTTTTTCAAATATATTCCTTTTTTATCTGAGCAAATAATATTAACACAGTAAAAGCCAAAATTTAGTACCAAAAAATATAGTATTTAAATTCAAAAAGGAATTAGTGCAAAACTCCTTGTTTGCATCATCCAATAGTAACATGCCACCAGGGCCGGCTGAATGGTGGAGCAAAAGATGCGGTGGCCTAAGGCCCCAAGGTAAAAAAAGACCCTCAAATTTTAACCAATAGAGTTATTTATAATAAATAAATAAAATAATTTTTTTTTACCAAATGAAAAACAAATAAAAAATAGAGAAAAATGCAACATCCACAATATTTTTACAACACTTTTACAACTAATGCTAAGTTACAGGTTGTTATAGCCTTTCATTGATAGCAAAAAAATATAATTATAATGATATTTTCAAATAGAAAACAAAAAGCTACTTAAAACCTAGGATTTGTTGTAAAAAATATTGTGAATGTTGTACTTTTAAAAAAAAATAAGAATAATAATATGAGTTTAGTTAGCAAACTTTTACTAGTTCTCATCTAAATCTACTACTAACATCACTTTTTTACTTACCACTATCAATCTACCACGTGAACAAATACAAAAATTTTGTCAAATTTTTTTTGCCTATAAAATTTCTAAAAAAAGAAAAAGAATTTTACGTAGTTCATGTTAATTTAATTAGTAGTAATTTTGCACCTAAAACAAGATCATCAATTTTCGCCTTAGGCCCCCAACTGCATCAAGCCGCCCTTGCATGCCACTTTAACATATTATAATTCAATGAATAAAGACAAACTACATAGTATACTTACTCATAAAAAAACCCATCCTCTTGCAATTCATGAACAACTACAGTCTCACATTATTTTTATTTGAAAATAGTGTCACAAAGGTGTCCAATGCTGCACTTTGTGTGTTTGCACGCCCGTCTAATGTGCTCTAACACCACTTCCTTGACACTTGCCTTGATTGCAAACAAAGCATTCCTAGTTTTAATCTTCCACTTCCTAAACGCTTTAGCATTCTTAGGAGGTGTGGTTTCACCACTAGCCACAATCTTCCACAAATCTTGTCCTTACAAGTATGACTCCATGCAAGTCGACCATGTGTTATAATTCTAGTTGTTAAGCCTTCTAATGCTACTAATAGCTTAGAGGTTCGCCATCACAGATTGGTGAAATCTCCCACACCACCGTGTAAGGTTAGTCCTAGATCACAAGCTTCACATTTCAGGACTGTATACAAGCAAAATGAGCACCTCCAAATATACTGTTGTAGACACCATAAACACAATCTTTGACCTCCTTATTCTGATACAAGATTGTTGAACTAGTGGAAACTCTAATGCTAAATTGTTGAACAAATAAAGCACAACATGAATAGAACAAACAAGCTTTTATTTCAAAATAATGATGACACACTTGTACATAGATACAATCTACATTCACTTAGACACACACGGCAACTTATATACTAGATGGACACCACTCCCTCATACACACTTCACTTTTGTAAGACACATGGACTCTCTTAGCAAAGGTTTGGTGATTATGCTAATTACACGTGCGGGAACTCCTTAGCTCCTATTTATACTCGCTGGAGGTCGATTAAGTAAAAGACATTGAAGCTCCTAGCTGACTTCGTTTATTTTCTATCAGTTTCTACAAGTTTTCAGTTTTTGTACTTCTCCCCTTTTCTTATTTCTTTCTCAAGGCAGCTTCTAGAACTGTGGCTGAAATTTAATTTTTTAGGGAAGCTTCTAGAGGAAGTATGAGAAGTGTTTTGAAGATATTTCCGGAGTGAGCAAGAGAGAGAAACCCCTTCTATATTCTTCATGGAAAACTTAAAAAGAAGTGTTCTCATGGAAAACATAGCCAATGATCAACCTATCGGTTAAATTGGATCCAATAACTTCTTATCCTATCCTACAACTTCAAGATGGGAGGGCTATTAAAGCCAACGCATAGATCTAAAGTAACTTATTTAGCTTGACCATGACTGATGAATGGCATTCAAATTTCATTTCAAAAGTAATTGCATGTGTTGGTAGATCATGTATGGCAATTTTTTTTTTTTTTTTAGTTACAATATATTGCTAATCTCGTAGCTCAAACCATTTGCCTCTAAACTTCCAAATACTTTGTGCATAGAAAATACCAATTAAGGTACAAATATTTTGGCCATATATCGCAAACTTAGTTTGATTGATTTAAAAAAAAAAAAAAAAAAAAAGGAAAAAAAGAAAGAAAGAAAGATAGAATCAGCGTGACTAAATGGCAAAAGGTAGCTAATACTTTTCATAAAAAAAAAAACTTTCTAGTCATTGTTTATCTATGTAACTAATATTGATTTTTTAAAAAAAGAAAAACAAAGATTGATTCTTAAAACCTATGTATGGCTTAAAGATATAATTTATTGTTCAAAATCTGCCAAGAGTGATAAGAAAAAGCATAATTTTCCGACTGGAGTAGCCGAGTTTTGCTAAGGCATTAAAAAGGTTAAATTTCAATAATGAATAATGTTAGTGTCTTCAAATGAAATTCTTTATCAAATACCTACAACTATCGACAATGAAAAATGGTGGTTAAAAATTAAAATACTATTTTTTTAAGTAGGTATAACTAAACATGACTTAAAACAAATAACTAAACATTTGGCCAAAGAGTTAGGGGTACTACTTACTAGATGTTGGGGGCCGACACCTACACGTCCTGCCCACTCTTATGCTTAGCTCATTAAATGAGCTTGTCGGACAAGTGCGGAGAAGTCAACAAAGTGAAATGGGTTTGCTAAAGTACCTTGACTGAAATAGAAGAATTGGGTTCATCTTTTTCTCTATAATTATGTACAGAAGTTCAGTAATATTTACGAAATGATGTACAAAAGTCAAGCTTCATAAATGAAGATGTGATGTTAAACTTATGAGGCATGTTGAAGGAAGAAAAGAAGAAAATGATGAAGAAATATAAAGCAAGGCCATTCAGCCATTTGGAGAAGTGTGAAGAGTGAAGTCCCAGAGAAAGTGACGACTAAGTGCAGTCTTGAAGAACTGCATGAGTAGAAGAAAAATAGAGTAAGAGAAAACTATGAGAGAAATACAATGAGGAAGAGGGAGTAAAAAGAAAAAGAGGGTTTTTTTTTTTTTTTTTTCTCAAGTTGTATCTCTAAGCATTGTAATCTCTGTTTAATCTAGTGAAATTATTCAGAGTTTGTCCCGTGCTTTTTCCCTTTAAAGAACAAGGATTTTCCTGTAAATCTTTGTATTCTTGTGTGGTTGTGCTTTTGCTGTTCTTGCTAAAATTTATTCACAATTATATAGAATTTTTCCCAACACTAAATATCTTGAAGGAGAAGAAAGCCATGTCCTACGTACAAACACCTCCCTGGAGAAGATTTATCAATGCATGGAATGGTTTGTTGGGCTTAAAGAAATGGGAGATCGGAACCGAAGATAGGATCACGGGAACCGAACGACACTATACTCAGCACTATAGTGATTGTTGTACTGATTGTTATACTCAGCACTATAGGATCGGAACCGAAGACTTATCAATGCATGCATGTGATTGTTTTACTGATGAGTGATGACCAAATCTGGATATATCTAATCTCCCCCAAGACTTGTGTGTAAAGTGTAAACGTTATAGTGAGCTTTAATAATATCAATACATTTTTTCGGACTATTTTATGAACAATAATTAAAAAAATCTTATTTTTAAAATAAATATTGATGCTGTTGAAGGTACTTTTTAATTACTCTCCACAATCTTCGGAGAGACTAGGTTATAGTCCCCATCAAATGGTGATTAAACATCTCTCTCTCTCTCTCTCTCTCTCAAATGAAAGTTTTTGTAGGGTATATGGTACGTAGGGAGGACATAAAGCAAGTTCTAGTATTATAGGACCCCAAAAAAATAAAAAACAAATCATATTTTTAAAGACTAAAATTTAGGTATAGTTTCTTAAATACAATGCGTGTATTAGATTATTTCAATCAAATTTAAATACATGATTCGTGACAAATAAAACACAATTAATGATATATTTTACAATGACAATTAAATTTAATGTAACTCTTTATTTTAATTTAATTAGAGACTTTAATATATGATATCTTAGAAACTATATTTGTTTTACTCTAATTTTATGTATGTATGTATGTATGTATGTGTGTGTGTGTGTGTTTGTTATTTTATAAATTAAAAATTTTATTTTGAAATTTTCTTGTGTAAGGGAACATAATATATATCATGTTTAAGTTTTGTTTTAAGTATAAATTATGTATATTTATGTTAATATGAAAACACAAATATAAAGAAATCGGTAAGAGATTTATGTGAAGTTTCTACAGATAAAGTAAGATAAGAATAAAAAGGGCATTATAATAAAATTACAATTTTAAAGTTCCAAGTTCATTATTAATCCCCACACTTGCATTTTAGGAGAAAACTCCTAAAAAATTACAAGGAAAGGAAATAAATTGAAAGGCAAGAAATTATACAAACTATCATATAGCATTTGGTAAAGTTATGTTACCAAGCTTTGATCATCCCCCATTATTGATGACAAATGTTACGTGATGTTTCACACTATCACACCCAATAGTTATTTTATTACTAACATCAAATTCACGAGAATCAGATGGCTCACAAAGTAAGTATTGTCTCTTCCAAGTTGGAACCAACATTGACTAGTCACGAATGCTTTTCCATCTTTCTTAAACCTTGAAGTTCCATTGCTACTTCCTTCATATTAGGTCTATCCTCCCCTTTCAATCTTAAGCACCTTGTTGCAAGAGAAGAAACTTCTTTCAGTTGCTCTGAATTTTCTTCATTTGCTATATTCTTCTCTAGAACTTCAAACAATCTTTTTTCTTTCAAAGAGGAAAGAAAATACAGAGCAAGGTTTCTCTCCTCCTCAGGCCTATCAAAAGAAATTGCCTTTTTCCCTGTTAATAACTCCACAAGAACCACTCCAAAACTATAAACATCACTTTTCTCTATCAATTGGCTTGTGAGCAAGTATTCGGGATCTAAATACCCTAAAGTTCCTTGCACCATTGTAGCTATGGCTTGTGTTTGGTCAAGTGGAACTAATCTTGACGCTCCAAAATCTGATACCTTTGCTGTGTGTTTACCATCTAGTAATATGTTTGAAGACTTGACATCTCTATGGATTATAGGTGGAGAAGCTGCAGAGTGCAAATACGAAAGTGCTTCTGCTGATTCTGTAGCTATCCTAAGACGAGTTTCCTATGGTACAAAAGAAACCTTGCTTGCATGATGTATGTACTCAAAGAGAGTACCATTAGGTACAAATTCATAAACTAGCAAAGGAACTTGTGTCTCCAAACAACAACCCAATAGTTTAACAACATTCATGTGGTTAATTTGAGAAAGTACAACCACTTCATTGATGAATTGCTCAATTTGGCTTTCATCTACTCTTTTTGACTTCTTAATGGCCACAATTTTATCATCTTCTAAGAATCCTTTATAAACTGTACCAAACCCTCCTTGACCAATGATTAAATTTTCATCATAATTGTTGGTAGCCTTCTCCAACTCTATTGTTGTAAATATTTTTACCATGTTAGTTGAATTATCTTGTCCAGAGAGTTGTTGTTGTAATATTAAACCACCATTCTGCTGAAAGAACCTTTGTTTAAGCTTCATTAGCTTTCTTTCATTTATTATCAAGTACAGCCAAGAGCTACAGACAAGCATAGTTATAATGCATATGCCAATACCTATATTTGAAAGAAAAAAAATATTAGTAATGGACTTCATAGTTTATACCTTAAACCCTATTGGCAAAAAAGTATATGGATCACTATGAATAATTTTTTTACATTTTTTTAATTAGGAGATGATGGAGGCAAGAGCGTAAGATTTAAATTCATAATAATTTTATTGATGTTAATGAATATATTTACACTATTCAACTACAAAAGTTGACATTTTTTTATTCTAAAGAAAGTACAAAAATTTATCCATAATATTTCTTTGGTTTCTCCTTATTTTGTTTCTTTGGTCGAACAAATGTAATACTCCATATATATACACAAAGAGACGTTGTATAGTTTTTTTTTTTTTTTTTTTTTTTCCCTTTTTCTTTTCGAAGGTTTGGGAATCAAGTCAAAATGTTAAAGAAGAAATGCTAAAGAAGAGAACAAGAGAGGTTCGTAACAATGAAGAAATTGTAGCTAGGGTACCAAGGACGCGAGGAAAAGTAAAGATAAAATATAATAAAATTCGACAATATAAGAGATCAATTTTGAGAGTATTACCATTCCAAAAAAAAAAAAAAAGATTTTGAGAGTATTAGCTTTCTTCAAAGGGGAGAGAGAGAGACAGAGAGAGAGAGAGAGAGAGAGAGAGAGAGAGAGAGAGAGAGAGAGAGAGAGAGAGAGAGAGATAGTATTTCACTCTCTTTTTCCATTCTTTCATTCCATGTAGATATTTCCAGATTGGCAAGACTTTAGTTAGATATATCATAATTACAGAATTTCAATTTAATCTTTTTATTTGATGATAAACAAAAGTAAATAAAAAAGATACAAACAGTAATGGAATACATTCATTCTATAAATATAGAATGAAAATTAGGTTGGTAAACAAATTGAGTCAAGTCAGATATTAAAAGTTCAAGACTGTTTATTTAATTTTGTTGTGAACACAAGGGCAGTGAATTTAAATTATTCCCCACCACATTGAATAATCCACTTTTCCTTTTCTTTCTTTTTTTTACCGATAATACCAACTAATTGAATTGATAAATCTCAATCCAAAAATAAGTTGAAGAAAAAAATATCAATATTATGTGGAAGTTCTAACTAAACCAGTTTAAACGAAAAACTTTTACAGTTCAAATTACCTTTCATTTTTCCTGACAACCATCATTCTTTATTACTACTTTTACTATTATTTTGCAATCAACCGTTGTAAATCACTCTATGGTCCAGCAGTCAAAAAATAAATCTAAGATTTTTTATGTATTTTCACCTTCTTCTTCTTTTTCTTTTCTTTTTTTTTTTTTTTTTATTGAGAGGAGGTAATGGCACTTACCTCAACCATTTGAGGTTTTTTTCCCCCTAATTTGATTGTTTCAACCATTTGAGATATAACTACAGATAATTATAGTATAGGAAACAAAAAGTGTCTTAATCATATGGAATTTTTTTATTGTTGGAAAAATAACACATTAAGGATATTCTAATTAAAGAATTTATATAAAATAAAAAGACATCACTTAACGCAAAAAGGTTAAGCCTGTAGATATAATTTCAATTATATTGGGTGTTATGACACAATTCTATAATGTAAGTGATGCTAGAGACTCAAATTTTTTGATTACCTTGTCATAAGATGTTAAGAAGTTATAATTGAAACATTGCTTTTAGATAAATTCAATGTAACACTTCTTTTACAATCCACCAATCATAACATTCAATGTCAAACATTATAAGAAAAGTTATGAAAAAAAATTTATGTCACTAGACTTTTATTGTGTGAATATTCTTCACAATCAAAAGAATATAAAAATAAAAAATTCACAATAAAATGCTATAAGGAAATCATATAATACTATCAGAAAACTTTTCTTATAATACTATCAGCTGTGCTTTGAAGTACAATTGAATACTTGTGTTACTTCCTCTTCTTGCATAAATGATGGCTTACACTAAAATTTAATTAATAAAACTCACTATTATGCGAGAGAAAAGAATATCATAGAGATGTACTCTTGAAGTACTAAATAATAAATTAATTACTCATATATATATATATATATATATATATGGTGCAGTCGTAATTGACAATCAACTGCAAATTCAATAAGAGTTGTTCAAGAATGTACCATAATATATATTAGTAATTAAAGGGTTGTATTTACTATTTAATACATACAAATTGTTTTACACAATTAAAAATACCTAAAACCTTAACTTAAAGTCACAATTTCAAAAAAAAATTTACTATATATAAAATTGTGTAAAATAGTTTATACGCAACAAGAATTTCCCGTAATTAAGAGTTCTTTTGAGAATAATTTATTTAACTGAAATTAAAAACTTCTTATTGAAAATATTATAAATAAAAGTAAAAATTAACAGAAATAATATAATTTGACTCATGTATAGTATCAAAAAGTGTAGTGAAACTTATGAATAGTAGCAAAAATAAGCTGAATAGTAAAATAAGCTAGGTAAAACTCTAATGCCAAATGCATGCTAAATATACTTACCAATGGTGAGCTTTATTGCTAGATTGGATGATGGATGGACACATGCCCCTCTATCATCAAAATGGTACCCCATGCTGCACACACAATGATATCTTCCTGGTTCATTAACACAATCAATGTTTTTGACCGTACAGTTGTTATTGCCCTCTTTGCATTCGTCAATATCTGTGGTGGAAATAAAGCCCATCTTTAAGTAACTTTGAGGAAATAAAAATACAAGCAAGGGTTATAAGAAAATACGTGAACACAATTTTTGCATCACAATTATGACATGCTTAATAAAAGTGATTTTATATTACTTACAGTTGACCAATTCAAAAATCGTACAAGAAGAATACCTTGGCAACCGTCTTTGAGGTATGGGTTCCCGCGGTAACCATCCATGCAGAGACAAAAGTATCCTCCATTTTCGGAACCCTTACAAGTGCTATTCCCTCCGCATGAATAAATCTTTGTGTTCACAGCACACGTTTCATTACCGACCGCCCATGTTTCATTTCCGAGCGCTCAATCAAGAACCATTGGCATCTGCTCAGGAAGATTTCGAAGGGAATCAACTGAGAAATTGAACTTGTCTTTTTGCACAATAAAGGCATAGCTGCATGGATAAAACCTCCGTACTTCTGAATGATTTCTAAAGCTGTGTGCTTTCAAACTAATATTTTTCATTCCTTTAGGAATTTCCGTCTGGCAACAGCCGATCCCAGAGCAAGAGCCATTAACCGCATTACTAGCGCTTACACATACCGACATGCAGCCGAGGGAGAAAGATTCGTTGTTCTTAAAACCATTAAGGTATGCGTAAGTGTCACACCCGACGGCCATGAACACGTTTTGAGTGTCAGAAATTGTGAAATAAAGGGACCAGAGGGTGGGACCATTGGGGCTATTGGAATTATTCACACGCGCAGCAATATGGTTGCTATGGGAACAGTCCCTGGATGTATTGGCCAAGATCTCTATATTGTGGTCTTCGATGGAAATGTTTTTAACAATGACATCTCCATACTTAGGTTGGCTTGTCGAGTTATCACAAGTGATGGAAAAACTTTCATCTAGGTAACATCCTTGATTCATTCCAAAAGGATATGGAATTTCTACACCTCCACAACTGTTCTGACAATTAGGTAGGGCTGATGGATATGATAGTACAGCGGAGGCTGAAGTAGTCACTGATAATAACACACCAACCCATGTGACTTGCAAAAGCATCTTGTGGAATCGGAAACCCATATAGCACCCAATATTTTCTGAGAAGAGGAGTTTACTGTATGTGTTTCTGTACAAAACAACTTCCAATAAATAGATGCTAGATTTTATTTATTTATTTATTTTATGACACAGCTCATGTCCACTGCAGTACACAGTGGGATTTTAGTAGATGCTGGAATTTTATGTGCATTAGAAAATTAAGATAGACCCGTTCAAATCATATACCGGATGTTACTTACATTTGTATAATATTTGCCACAGTTATCTATGACGTCAAGTTCTAGAGTCCATGATGCTGAGACTTTGATAAAGTCATCAGAACGAGTCAATGACTAATTGGAGGTGAATCAATAATACGTGAAGTCAATTGCAGACACCTCCATTTCCTCAAAAAAAATAGAAATAAATATTGCAGACACCTCCTGAGTTACATCTCAGTTCTCAAGTAACTCAAATGAGAAAATAGTATTAATCAGATAAAAAGCTTCATCTGTTATAACCATCAAATATCAAGTGCCTTGTAGTATATATATAGTGGCATTACTCATTTTGAATTCTACCGTCAATGTCCATTATTTAACGATCGAATTTTTAACATATTAACATAGGCACAAGTAAAACAAAATTATAACCAGCAGCTGCTCATGTATAATTTTTTGAGTGATTGTTACACTCAAAATATACAAAACAGTTTTTTTTCTTTTTTCTTTAAATTATTGAAAGCACTTCAGCTCAGTATTATGAGTTTTGAACCTTCCCAAAATTATAATCTCATAATAATACAATTAATTACATTATATGATGTGCAACTTTGTATAAATCGCAATCTCCCAACAACGTAAATATATTCTCTAAGACTACTTGTTCAAATTTTAATTGGTCTACGAAGTATTAGAAATTAAGCCAAGGCCAAACTGCCAAAGTCGCTGACGTATAATGATTGAACCTCTCAGTCATGTAGACTAGGCCAAGGCCAAACTGCCAAAGTCCCTTACGTATAGTGATTGGAACTTTATCTCTCTTTCTATGAGTTGGGCAAATTCATGTTACACTTTACGTAACTTTAAAAAATATTACATCATTTAATAACTTATTATTAAATTTAATATTTAAATATTCAGCCGATAGATTACATGTGCTATATATTTTTAACATGCGTATAAATTTTCATGTCAATCAAATGTTATTTACCATTTGATCCATAAACTCATTTTTTATACATTATTTTAAGTTACAATTGAATTTAAACAATTAATTAATAACATAACTATTAGTCTTTAATTACAGGGCCGGCTGAATAGGTAAGCAAGAAACGCGGTTCAAAAAAAGAAATTACCTTGAAATTTTGCAAGTATGTAGAATATACAAAGATTTGCAATTATGTAGAATATACAAAGATACTGTAATCTAACAGTGATAACTTTTAATAAATGAATTCAATAACAAGTTATTAAGTGCTGTAACATTGTTTAGATGTAACTTGAACTCATCCCTCCCTATATATATAGGGCCGGCTGAATAGGTGAGCAAGAAATGCGGTCGCCTAAGGCACCAAGTAAAAAAACAGACCTCCAAATTTTAACCAATATGGTTATTTATAATTAATAAATAAAATGAAATTTTTTTAACCAAATGAAAATCAAATAAAAAAGAGAGAAAAATTCAAAGTCCACAATATTTTTCACAACGCTTTTACAACTAATGCTAAGTAGTAAATTGTTACAACATGTTATTGATGTCAAAAAAATAATTATGGTGATATTTTCAAATAGAAAACAAAAAACAATTTAAAACCTAAGATTTGTTGTAAAAAATATTGTCAATGTTGCACTTATAAAAAAATAATAATAAGAATAAGAATTGAGTTAGCAAATTTTTACTAGTTTTCATTTAAGTCTACAACTAGCACCACTCTTTTACTTACCACTATTAATCTGTCATATCAAGAAGTGTGAAAAAATTTGTAAAATTTTTTTTGTCTATAAAATTTCTAAAAAAATAAAAAGAAAAAATTATACGTAGTTCATGTTAATTAGTAGTAATTTTGCATTTAAAATAAGTTAATTAATTTTCGTTTTAGGCCTCCAAATGCATTAAGCCGCCCCTGTATATATAAAATTTATAACTAACATAAATGTCTCCATTCAAGTGGGAATGCAATAAGATACACGTTATATATGCCCACACATATTATGTAAGACCATTCTACATAATATAATAAAATAAAATAAAACACCGGCACTCTTGTGAATACAAAATGGTATTTTAATATTACCTATAAAATAACATAAGCATTATATTGTTTTTTTTTTGTTATGATTTTTATAATCCGTGTTATAATTTCTTCATTGTCGAAATTTCACTTAATTCTCATGTAATGAATTTTAGTAATTAAAAAAAATCCCATGTACAATACGTGTCAATTTTTGTTAAACTTATAAAATGATCAAATTATAATCATTTTAAGTCATATTGTAAGTTTGTAACCATTTAAGCATCTAAAATTTAGAGTTCAATTTAAATGATATTCCATATTCCACTTATAATATATTTTTTAAATCCTATATTTCTCTTATAACTTTTTGCCATTACAAAACATTGATAAAATATGGAAAAAAATTTATATTATTCAACTAAATTTGATATAAAAAATATTTAAAGAAAACATCAAAAAAATAAAAAATAAAAATAACGTCATGGAGTAATTTTCTCCTCTTGCCTGCTCCTTACAATTATATATATATATATATATATATATATATATATATATTATTTGAAATAGAATTCATTATCAAATGAATGTTTTTGTAGGGTACACGTACGTATATATTTACGTAGAGAGGATATGAACAAGTTGTTCCAGTATTTTAGTAACCAAAAAAAAAATTCAGTCTAGTAACTACGTACTCTTATAAAGACCTGAAATTTATTGAATGTGTTAGTTGGTAAACATTTTCCTTTCAAGATGATGCCAGCCTCCGTGAACTGTGATGGAATTAAAACCACATGAATTGATGACATTTTCTAAACCCATGTCTAGGTCTTTTGTTGGAGTGGCAAAATCAACCCAAACTCATTTGTCCACCAAAACCCCCCCATTTAAATAAGACCCAAACCTATCAAATTATTAATTGAGCTAAATAGGTATTAACCAAATTAAACCAAATTAACATTAATTTTTATTGGATTTTAACTGGGTACCCAATTATGATCAATTATTATTTTTATAAATCACTTAACTCTAAAATACTCGAAAACTACAACCGCACACTCTTGGTGCGTTAGTTACTTCACAAATATAAGTGTTTATGGGGTGTGGGGGGTAAAGACCAGGGTTTAAGACTCCAGGAGAAAGTTTCACACATATATACACTTAGTGTGTGTTTGGGAGGGGCTGAAATGCCCACGTCTGCGTTTCAGCCCCTCCCACGTTTTCCTTTTTTTTTTTTTTTTTTTTTTTTTTTTTTTCACTTAAGTGAGACACGCGCGTACTGTTCATTGGCCAATGAACAGTGATTTTAGGCCAATGAACAGTAACTTTATGTGTGAACAGTATTTTTTACACATTAAAAAATTATTTTGCTACAGTATTTTTCAGTTTTCAGTTTTCAGTTTTCAGTTTCAGCTGCATCCAAACGGACCCTTAGATTATGTTAAAGTAGAATTTCTATTTTGTTTAAAAAAAAAAAAATCAAAACCACTAAAAAGACTAAAATACCCATTATACCTAAAAAATTACCAAAATACCTTCTAAACCTGAAAAATGACATAAATACTCCCGAAACCTAATTAAATTTATCACCAATCAAATTTGGAGTAATTAATAACAAGTGTGCAAGTGTGTGATTAATTTAACTAAAAAAAAAAAAAACCTTAATAATTGTCAATGTGATATTGATATTGATATTGTTCCACTACCATGAAAATGTGCTTCATCTTCTTTTAGTGGAAACGCTAATTTCTATATCCTTGTTGAAGATATTTTCAACACCACATAAAGAAGTATTTATTATATATTTTTATGTACTAGGGGAAAAATTCCTCTCTATCTCTCAAGCGACAAGTAATCACTCCATGCATTAATCTTAGCTACAAGTTTCTTGATAATCCTTTGACTGAGAAATAAAGAGTTGATGAACTTTTCTTGCGCGGTATGACCATTGTAGTTTTCATTGATGTCCTAGTGAGATATTTAATTTAATTTAGCGTGTTGAATTTTTCACTGAGTTATTTAATTTAACGTGTTAAGAGGATATATAAATTGTATTTTTAATAAGAGACTTAAATCGAATCATGCTTACACTGAATCAAATTGGTGTCTTTTTAATGAACCTATAGTATCTATCATTGAAAAAAAAATTATATTTAATAAATCCATCTTCAACTTTGGTTCATATCAAGTTTGGGACTTATAAAATGGTAAGGAAGTTTCATTTATTCAATTATGATAATGCTATTTCAAGGGATTTAGTGAAATTTTAAGGGATTTATTTTATTTTTCCATGCACATCATGGGATTTAGTGAAATTTTAAGGTAGCACATATTGTTAAGGAAATTGATAGTTATCTAAAAAAGAAGGTAACTTTGAGGCATGTTAAAATTCATTTCTTTAAATTGATAATTGTCATAGCTAGTCAAAGGAGTTTGGTATCCAAATATATATATATATATATATATATATATATAAATCACACAATCTTGTTCAAGTACACCACACACGCTAACATGTTCTGGAATGTACATAAATTTTCTAAGATAAAAAGTGTTCTTGAAAAAATATGTGCATAAATTTTCAAAATTATTTTATTTATCAGTTTTTGTGTTACTTTATATTTTCAAAAGAGTTTGTAAACTTTCAAGATGAAACCAGTCTTAAAACACAAATTCACACCCCTTCTCACGTAAAAAATCTACACAAAATATTTTAACAATCATTACTTGTTAAAAAAAGAAAAAAGAAAAAAAGAACTTAATTAGCCAATACAGTTGAAGTAGAACATATAGGATAATTCCTTCTTTCTTTTCATGGTTCCTATATATCCTCTTTTAGTTGTTGACTTTGCCCTAGATAACTAGGGCATATACAGAGCATCTATAATCTAGTTGGGCATGAAAACGACCAATTTGACAGTGCTGACAGGCGTCCAATTGCAATATTCAGAGTATCGAGAAGATATATAAGGTGTATGAGACAAAAGATTTATGCTCTACTTTACCAAGACTAGTAAATTTACTACAACAAGATTTACAAGTTGGCATTTCTTTTATTTTAATAAGTAATAACTAAACTAGACATAGTTCTACACCAACGGTGAAGATGGTGAGATGTTTCACTTACTAGCTAGTTGCTATTTGATTGAAGGAGATATGGTCATCAGTGACCGTAATGGCCTTTGAAGTTTGAGAAAATATAAACCAAAATTTAAAAAAATAAAAAACTATCTTATAATAATTATGATAGGAAAATGTACAATAGACTGATTAATTAGAATTTAGAAAGAACTACCCTCCAAAATCGAAAAGAAAAATTATTTGTTGACCAGAAAAATCAGCACTGCCCTATAGCTAGCAAGTCAGTTTTCTATTTAATTTTGCACATGGTATAATTATATTAGTAGGTTGGATTTATATCTCGATCAATAGTTAATTTCATGATGCAATTATTTTCGAATTGCAAGATATGATGTAGAAGTTTGAAAAGTAGAGAGGTAAAATTATTTTGATCTAAAGACTAAAATTAAAAGTGATTTTTAATTTTCAATCTCATCCATTGATTTACTAGCATCAAATCTTGATCCGAAAGAAATATGGTTTGAAGTGATAGTCCATTAATATTTAGTGGTGTTTCATATTGGTGATTTGAACCCCACCTCCTATAATATAGTAGGAATTACTCTAGGAATTACGAATATTTACTGCCATTGAGACCACGGCAAGTAACATGAAATAGGAATGCTTTCAGATAGTCATATGAACTAATGTAGCTTCATAAGATCAACCTCAGAGAACCTTTGAGTTGTTGCATGCATGTAAAACGTTGATGAAAATAGGATTTTAAATTTGTTATTCTAGTGCACTCATTCAATTGATCTTTGGATTACTCTTTCAATTGATCTTTGTTCCAGTGAGATATTTAATTTTATTTAACATGTAGATCTTTTCATTGAGCTATTTAATTTAACGTGTTGGGACAACAACTTGTATGTTTCATTGATGTTTCAGTGAGATTCATTTAACGTGTTGGACTTTCAACTGAGCTATTTAATTTAATGTGTTGGAACGACAAATTGTATTTTCCATTAATATTGATGTTCAAGTGAGATATTTAATTTCAATTAACGTGTTGAACTTTCCACTAAACTCTTTCAGTTAACGTGTTGGGATGACAAGTTTTGTTTTTCATTGATATTCCAATGAGATATTTTTTTTAAGAGAATTTTAATCTATGACATCCACTCCTAATGATGATATTCCAATGAGATATTTAATTTCATTTAATGTATTGAAATTTCTACTAAGCTATTTAATATAATGTGTTGGGATGATAAGTTGTATTTTTTTTTTTATTAATGCTTCAGTGTGAGAGAGATATTTAATTTCATTTCACGTGTTGAACTTTTTACTAAGCTATTTAAATTAATGTGTTGGGATGATAAGTTGCATTTTTCATTGATGTTCCAGTGGGATATTTAATTTCATTTAACTTGTTGAACTTTTCACTTATTTATTTAATTTAACAACCAATATTTTTCATTGATGTTCCAATGAGAAAGCAACAAAGATAGGGATGGAGAGTTATCTGTTGACTCATGAGTCATGTCTTCAATTGGATATGAAGGTGCATGGAACATCATGTCCAGCACCCACACCAAAGTTGTCCATATTGCCGGTGAGCCTTTTGCCATCGAACAAGGCCTTTTACCCTTGAATAGCTTTTCAAATGGTTAACATATTCACAAAAAACATGTGATAGCAATTGATATTTTTTTGTATTTCCAATAAAAACGTCTGGGTTTAAAATCTTCCTTCCAAATCCTACTATCAAATTATTATTATTAGAAAGTTAGTAGTAGGGGAATTTGAATCTTGAATGACTCCATTAGAACTACTAGGAAATGCCAATTGAATTACAAGCTCTTGACCCCATTGTCAAATTATCAAAAGAATGAAATAGTTAATAAATTCATGAGTTCCATTTAACTCAAATGTATATAAACAAAAAAATATTCTCATATAAGAGACTTAAATTCAAATCTTGCTTACACCAAAATTCAGTAAATTATAAAAATAAAAACAATAAATTAACAAAGAGGTACTTTCTTTATAAGAATGCCTTGCTCATACAGTCACACTTAAAAAAAACTTGAAGTCCCTAAAGTGAGTGCAAGATTAATTGTGTGCACCCAAATACAGTAGCTGGGCCTAGGAAGGGTTTGGGCTCACAATCTATTTGTATTGTGAGTTTGTGTTTCCTACAAGGGGGTGACTTTATGCTTGGCAGCCTAAATGCCTTAATTCTCCTTCTCCTTCCTTCCTCCTCCTCCTAATTTTTCCAGCCCCTTCCATTGATCCCTCCTTCCCAATTTATAGTTACAGCTTGTAGGTTTGCCAGTCCATTTTCTAGTTTAGTGGATAGGGAGGTCCAATACCATTACATTTAAGTGGATGTTTAATTATGAGTGAAAGGAAATGATGATGGCATTGGAACTTGGTTCCATCGCCAAGTTTGTTTCCCGGCAGAAGCGCTCCTAAAGCGACGGAGGGGCGGTCCAATTCCGATAATCGTAGCTGGAGGTTAGGTGATGGGAAGAGGATGATAGTGGCCTTAGAATCTACACAGTTTGCGGGCTTGACGCCCAGTGATACCCAGATAATGCTGTGCATATAAACGTGGACCAAGACCTGGCGACGATCACCCGGAGTGACGAGGTTTATCACTGCCGAGCATACCACGGGAGGTTTTGCTCACGAATTACTAATGCGCGGTGCGTGTTGGGTTGGTTTGAGATGAACCTGTTGGCCTGATTAGTGTTAGTTACCTGGACGGGCAATCATTCTTGTGGGCCTATGGGCAAATGGACCTGGGAAAGGTAGTGCCTGTACAATAGCCCCCCCTTGATTCATGCACGGTACTCGGTGATGAATCAAGGTTTACGAGGCCAGGTGTCATCGGTGAAATCACCAGTTATCTTTAATGTGCGTGGCTAGGGCAACTATCGTGGATTTCTCAAAAAATAGCGCTGCGACAGGCTGTCACTTCTATAATTATGATCCGTCGGTTGGTGAACCGTCAGATGGCAACAGACCGACGGTTCATAAGTCATGTCCACGCGTATGGGCAGGTTACCCAAGAAAAAGACTGGGAGGAGCTTTTTCCCACTCCTGCTCTCATTAAATGCTCTCGTGCCTATATATTCCCCCTTTCAAGTCCTCTTATCACTTTTTGCACTCTCTCAATACCTCTTCTGTCGAGCATTCCATTCGCGAAAAATTCTCCAGCTCTCCATTTTCTAGGGTCCCCAAGTAAGTTCTCTCTTTCTTCCCCTTTTGATTTCCTCCCTGCCTTATAGATTTAGGGATTGGTTTTTCTCACCTTTTGACCCTTGGGGCGGCCTTGGCTAGTTTTAGAGGGACCTTTGGTATCCCCAAGGATGTAGATATCACCTACTACAATGAGGGAGACATTGCTCTTGAGAAGGCTGTAGGCCGAAACGTCGTCTTTTTTCCATTGATGTCCGTATTAGAGGGAGGTGTTAGGTTCCCCATAGATCCCCTTATCATAAGTACCCTAGGGTTTTACGGCCTATGTCCCGACCAGCTTCCTCCCAACTTTTATAGGGTTGTTGGTTGCGTTAGCCGACTGAACCAGTTGTTCGGGCTACACTTGAACCACCACGATATTAATTTTATGTACAAATTATGCAGGAATTTTTCGAAAGGTTATTATCTAGAGATTAGGGATACGAGAGTTTGACTGATATCTTGCTTGCCGGATTCAAATAGGAACTCTGCAGGGGAGTTGGTTCGGGTGCGTGGCAACTGGCTCGCTGGGGAGCTACATTGCCCGCTTACGCCTCGCGACGTTGGTCGGTACAGAGACTCTTGATTCATTTTAGATTCATGCCTTATTTGCGCATTTAACTGACCATCGTCTTTTTGGACTTTATTCCAAAGTCGAAGAGGTTTTTGCCGAACATAAGAGTCATCCACGCGTGGGATCTTAACTTCGTTCTCCGATCAGAGATTTTTGTGCACGACAATGGGCAGCTAAGAGCTTCCCACTTGATCCTCAGAGTTAGCCCCGTGTACATTATCTGGCAGGGTTTCGACCAGGCGCTTTTGGTTAACAGCCCACTCTTGTCATACATCAATGTCCGGCACAAGAAATTCCTACCTCCCACATTCACGGTTGGCTAGGCCCAAGATTTGGGCCCCCGCTACACAATTGCAGACGATATTCCACCGATCAGGGATGAGTTTGCCGAGTGCGTGTCTCAAAACTAGAGGAGACACGAAGCCATCGATCAGTCGGCAGACGATCCCCCAGTAGCCGAGGAAGGAGCCGCAGAACCAACAGGCACTGCACCCGTCCAAAGAGAAAAGATGGTGAGAAAAAGGACAATGACCCTTTCCCGGTTCATACCCGATGCTGGCCAGTCCACCCAGCCTCAATCCCCGGTGGGCACAAGCCTAGTCCCTCAGCCCACTAGTGAAGCCCGAAAGAGAAAATGGGCCGTAGAGAAGAACGTCGCAGTTCTCGACGACGTGCTGCCAAAAACCCCGCCCCGACCGAGGGTTGGGGTGACGATCCAAGAGCCGTGGGTCGTTACCCCTTCACCTACCCAGGTTGGAGCTGACGTGGCACCCTCCCCTTCTAACGAGGTCAGTTGGAGGCATGAGTTCACGCTCGGTGGGGGACCATTGCCAACGACAGCCTGCGTTTGGCAATGGGATAAAGGCGATGGAGGAAGGGTGGCTCAGAGCCTGGCACAGGGTCTCCTGCTGCCCGAGGATGTCCATATTTATTTGGATGAAGATGACGAGTCGCTTGCTAGGCGGCTACAATGGCATACCGTCACGGTGAGGTTTTTAGTTTTTTATCATGCTTGACGATGTGTAGGGATTTGCCTAACTTTAATACCTTGCTATCATTATGCTCGTAGGCGGCGCAACTGTCTTCCATCATAGACGAGAGGCTGAAGGAGGGAGCCGAGGCTACTGAGCGGGCATTGGAGTTGAGGAATGCCGCAGAGATTTTGGCCGAGGAAAGGGGAGAGGTTGCTAACGCTGCAGAAAGGAAAGCGGTGGATGCCGAGAAGGCAAGGTAGGTAGTGGAGAGCCAGTTGGGGGCCCTAATGACCAAGCTGGAGAAGACGGAGCTCAAGCTAGCCAAGGTGAACAGTCTGAACTTGCCTCAAGCTTATTAGATCACCTCTTTGAAGGACGCCCTGGAAGCTTGTGAAGACAAGTGGTATAATGAGGGCTTCACGGAGGCAGAGAACTTGGTGGAACCTAGTGTCCAACAAGCTCAGCACCACGGCTTTGGCGAGGGTTGGTCGGCCGCCCTTCAAGCTACGGGGGTACCAGAGGGCTCCCCTTTATGGGACCTTAAGCAGACTCCCTATCCCGCCAATCCTCAGCCCGTGCAGAGCTAGACTGGCGCCGAGGATGAGGATACTCCGAGTTTGAGGGATCTCGTGCAGGCAATTAACTCTCACGTGGAAATGGTGGATTTGGAAGCCATGAGTAATGCCCCTGCTGGAGACGATGGTGCGCCAAACCAGACTCCCCCCACTTCTCAGCTCGTCGAAGAATGTGTCGGACAGCCTCCTGCCTAGACTATCCCCTCCGACCCGCAAATGTGAGGATGTGAAGAAGATGAAGCCCTCCTTTAAAATTTTACTTTATTTTTAATTTATTTTAGCCAAGAGCCCAGATCGCTGGGATGTGGCGATGAGACAATTCAGAAACTGTTTTGACCGTTTTAATTCATACTGTTCGATTTTAATTTTTATTACCATAATTTGGATGCATGTGTTTCGTTTTTCCTTTTACATTTATTTTATGCACCTAAGCCTGCTCGATAGTTGTAGTGTTCCTGTACGATCATGATCGATCCTTAGAAAATAACTGTGCCTTGTGCGGCCTTAGACGTGTAGGGATAATTAGGCCATTGGAGGGCTCATTCTTTTAGATGTTGATTAGGCTTTATGGGATAATTGTGCCCTAGACGGGTTTGGGTGATAGTGCCTTAAGTTTTCCACTTCTCGGTGATAAGAATGGAACCGAGGATGAGCTTCTGTCCTTAGAAAATAGTGATAAGGTTTCGATCTGTCCGGCAATAAGAATCGAGCCGAGGACGGGCTTCTATCCTTAGAAAATAGTGATAAGGTTTCCACCTGTCCAGCGATAGGAATCGAGCCGAAGACGAGCTTTTGTCCTTAGAAAATAGTGACTTGTTCTTCATTACCCTGTTCACACTTATCGATTAGAAAATAAAAAGAATGCAGTTTCGCGCGAAGGTACGAATAGGCATTATATTGACATGTGCTTATTCTAGATTACACCCCCTGAATACGGCAAATCAGTGGTAAAACTTCTTAAGATTATAAACATTCCAGGGATGGGGCAGCGGTTTCTCATTCATATCTTCCAAATAGTAGGCTCCTACGCCAGCAGTGGCCATTACTCGGTATGGCCCCTTCCAGGACGGGGCCAATTTCCCCGCGTAACGGTCCCGAGTGTTCCCCACAACTTTTCGTAGGACCAAATCTCCGAAGGTGAATTCTTTTTTCCTTACGCTCTTGTTGTACCTTTAGGCGAGCTTCTGCTGGTACTGTGCCAACCGGATCGTCGCTGCTTCGCGGCGTTCCTCTAATAGATCTAGCCAGTCCAGCATTAATTTGTCGTTCTCGGTCGGGGTGAATTTAGCTACCCAAGTACTGCACAGGTTTATCTCTACTGGAATGACGGCTTCTGCTCCAAAAGCCAGGGAAAAAGGCGTTTCTCCCGTGGATCTCCTCGAAGTTGTCCAGTATGCCCAGAGGACACTTGGTAGCTCCTCAGCCCGCCTGCCCTCGGCGCCGTCCAGCCGTCTCTTTAGCCTTGTTCGTAGCTTCGGCTTGGCCATTACTTTGCGGGTATGTCGAGGTAGAGTACCGGTTTCAGATGCCAAGGTTGCTACAGAATTCACAGAAAGCCTTGCTGTCGAATTGCAGCCCGTTATCTGAGACGAATGATTTTGGCACCCCGAATCTTGTTATAATATTCTTCCATATAAACTTTTTGACGTCTACGTCCCGGATGTTTGCCAGCGTCTCTGCTTCCGCCCATTTAGTGAAATAATCCACTGCAACCAAAACGAATCTTCGGTTTCTAGTTGCTTTGGGAAAAGGCCCGACTATGTCTAATCCCCACTGAGCGAAAGGCCATGGACTGCTGATGGGATTTAGGTTCCCTGCAGGCTGATGGATCATTGATGCGTGTTTTTGGCATTGTTTGCATTTTCGTGCATATTCAAGGGCGTCCTTTTGCATTCGCGACCACCAAAATCCTTGGGTCATTGCCTGGTGGGCCAATGATCATCCACCAATGTGGCTACCGCAAAGGCCCTTATAGAGCTCAGCTAGAAGGCTTTCTGTTAGGCTGGGGTGTAAACATTGCAAGTATGGACCCCCGAAATACCTCCGGTGCAGCTTCCGACTCAGAGATAGCCAATACCAAGGAGCGTTTCGTCGCACTTTGGCTGCCTCCTTTTCATCCTCCGGGACTTGATCCTCGGCTAAAAACTCGATTAGAGGATCCATCCAACACCTTTCGCTGGCCGTGGTTTGTAATACCTCTGTTTTTACCCTAATGCTCGGCTCCTTTACCAATTCTATTCTGACTAGCCGTGGGAGTTCACTGTCTATCGAAGATGCTAATGTAACTAGGGAGTCGGCGTGGCGGTTCTGTCCTCTCGGGATTTGCTCTACCTTTCGCGCTAGAGAATCGAGCTAATGCCTGTTTTACAATTCGCAGGTATTTGGCCATTCGTGGGTCTTTGGCCTCGAAACTCCCCAACACCTAGTTCACAATGAGCCGAGAGTCCGAGTACACCTCCACATCCATAGCCCCCAAGTCCGCGGCGACTCTTGACCCGGCCAACAGCGCCTCGTACTCGGCTTCGTTATTGGAGGCCCTAAAGCCTAGTCTGAATGATTGTTCCAACCTTATACCTTCTAGGGTGATGACCACAATCCCAGCCCCCACTCCAGCCGTGTTGGAGACACCATCCACGAATACCTTCCACGGCTTAACCTCCACCAAACAAACAATGTCCGGACTCTTTAGCGAGAATTCGGCAATAAAGTCCACGAGTACCTGTCCCTTTACCGAGTTCCTCGGTCTGTACTTGATGTCAAAAGAGCCAGGGTGGGTCCCCCATTTAGCTATCCTCCCGGTGAAGTCTAATCTCCTCAGCAGTGACTGAAGTGGGTATTGGGTCAGAACATAGACGGTGTGGGCCTGAAAGTAGTGGGGCAGTTTCCGAGTGGCATGCACTAGGGCCGACACCAACTTCTCCAGTGGTAAATACCTCGTCTCGGTGTCTACAAATGTTTTGCTTATGTAGTAGACCGGTAATTGGACGCCATTATCCTTCAAAAGTACCGCGCTAGCCCCATGCTCGGATACCGAGAGGTACATGTAAAGTTACTCCCCAGGTTCTGGTGCCGTCAGTGTTAGGGCTGGCCCAAGGTATTCTTTTAGGTCGTAAAAAGCTTTGTCGCACTCCTTGTCCCATTGGAAACCCTTCCACTTCTTTAAAAGCTGGTAAAAGGGGCGACACCGATCAGCGAACTTGGATATAAACCGATTAAGGGCAACCAACATGCCGGTTAATTTCTGGACCTCTTTCGGATTGCTCGGTGGCTTGAGGCGACTCACGGCTTCTATTTGCTCGGGATTGACCTCAATGCCCCGCCTCGTGACTAAATATCCTAGGAACTTGCCAGAGCCCACACCAAAAGTGCACTTGTCGGCGTTGAGGCGCAGACGGTGTTGCCGCAATATTTCAAATACTTCTTTCAGGTCACCGACATGTTGCCTTTCCTGTTTGCTTTTTATCATCATGTCATCAATGTACACCTTGACCGTTCTCCCGATCTTATCTCTAAACATCCTCGTCATCATCTGTTGGTATGTGGCACCCGTGTTCTTCAGTTCGAACGGCATTACCGTATAATGGTAATTGGCATCAGGCATTATAAACGCAGTTTTTTCCTGATCCTCGGCAGATAATGCAATCTGGTGATAACCTTGGAAAGCGTCTAGAAAACTCAATCTGGGGTGCCCGTATGTAGCATCTACCAGCTGATCGATCCTCGTCATAGGAAATGGATCCTTTGGGCATGCTCGGTTTAAATCGGTAAAATCGACGCAAACCCTCCACTTGCCATTCTTTTTTCTTACCACCACGGTATTGGCAAGCCATACTGGGAAGAAAATCTCCTTTATAGCCCCCGCTTCCCTTAATTTCCTCACTTCTTGCCTCACGGCCTCGACATGCTCTTTCGCCGATCTCCTCAGTTTCTGCTTTCTATGAGGGTATGAAGGATCTACGTTGAGCTTGTGAACTATAAACTCAGGGTCGACTCCGGGCACCTCATATGGATTCTAAGCGAGCACATCCATATTTCGCATGAGAAAAAGCAATAGCACCACCCTCTCTTCTCCCCTCAAGCCCACCCCTAACTGAAAATGCCTATCACCGTCTGGCAAAATCCTCACCCTCAGCACGTCCTCGGCACAGTTAACCCCTGCTTCCACTTGGGCTTGCTGTAATTGCTATAAGGTCGTCTCTTGGGCGGGCTTTATCTGCTCGTCCCTCCTGTTTGCGACAACCACTAGGAACTGCCTAGCCACTTGTTGGCTGCCTCTTATTACCGCGATTCCATCTTCTGTGCGGAACTTGACTTTCATGTGCAGTGTGGAAGGCACAACCCCCATTTCGTGAATCTAGGGCCTTTCGAGGATTACAGTGTATGGCGAGTAAGATGCGACCACTATGAATGTTACGGTCACCTCCTTTCCTTCCATGCTGACGGGGAGTGAAATTTGCCCTTCCGGGACCACCACGTGGCCATCGAACCCCATTAGTGGTGCGTCATACTTGAATAAATCCTCTTTCCTCAGTCTGAGCCCCCTGTACAGGTCGGGGTACATCACGTCTGCCCCACTCCCCTGGTCTATCATTATTCTTTTTACTACAAACCCTTTTATACGAACCGTGATCACCAGGGCATCACCGTGTGGCTAGATGGTGCCATTCAAGTCATCGTCATCGAAAGCAATGGGCTGGTTGGTGCCCCTTAGCATCTTTTTAGGACATTCTCCTGTGCTTCCTTCTGCCAACGTCACAGATAGGGCCTCCTTTATCGGGAATTCCCTCTGAACTACATGGATGACCTCTATAATTCTCAAAGGAGGTAGGAGGGGATTCCCACGCGTACGATCATTCTTCTCCGTGTCGTGGTTTCTTGTTGCTACGAATTCTTTAAGATGCCCAGCATTCACCAACTGCTCCAGGTGGTCCTTCAGCACCCTACATTGCTCGGTAATGTGGCCTTTATCCTTGTGGTACGTACAGTACAGATTTTGGTTTCTTTTTGTTGGGTCACCCGCCATCCTATTCGGCCATCTGAAGTATGGTTCATTTTTTATTTGATTGATGATCCTGTGAACCGGCTCCTTGAAGGCTACATTCACCTCCCCTGTTCCCAGGCCAAGCTCTTGAATCCTCAGATCCCTCTACAGTCTGGGTTGGAAGCCACTATTCCAAGGGTAGTTTATTACTGGAGCGTTTCCCTTACTCTGTAACCGGTCGTCCTCCAACTGCTTATACTCCTCGATGCATCTCATCAGTTGCCTTATATCCTCGGAGGGCTTCCTTGTCAAGGATTCCCTTAATCCCGATTCGTCAGGCAGTCCCATGCGAAAGGTACTTGCCGCAATCTTCTCGTTGCCTCCGTCGATCTCATTATACAGCTCCTAGTACCGGCTAGCGTAGCAACAGAGAGTCTCTCCGGCCCCCATTTTCATTAACAATAGCGTGTCCACAGGTTGAGGAACCCGGCTGCAGGTTATGAACCGTACACCGAACTCTTGTATTAATTCTAAGAAGCTGTGAATCGATCCCTTCTGTAACCCGTTGAACCACCTTAGAGCTGTGGGACCGAGGCTCGAAAGGAAGACTTTACACATCAACGCGTCATTATGGGCGTGCAAAGACATCATCTGGATGTAGTGGCTTACGTGTTCCATCGGGTTTGTCTTTCCCTTGTAAGAATTGAAAGGTGGGCGTGTGAATCTGCTCGGCATATGGGCGTTCTTGATGTCCCTCGAAAACGAAGATCTGGCATCTCAACGAAGTGCCCGGCTCATGGAGTCCATGGCCGCGTTTTGAGGTTGCCCTTTGTTCGGGGAGGTCGAATCACGATTCGCGTATTCCCGTGAACGTTCGCGATACTGATGTGAACCGGACTGTTGGGATCCTACTGCACGGCGAGTCTCTACACTGACAGATCTTTCTCTGTGTCCTCCGTGATCCCTTCTTCGATGTCTGACCCTTGCTTCTAATTCCAAATCTCTTACCAACCTGCGCAGACGCTCGAGCTCCCTATCCTTCCGTCCGAGCTCTTGGTTTTCTCTTCTGCAGAGGCTACGCCACGAGGCGTCAGATACCGCTTGAAGTGTCTGGAATGATCCTTCTCCAAGCCCGGACTCCTCCGCCTTATTTTGCCGCCTGTCCTCATGTCTCTTCTGTCTCCCTTCTAGCCATGCTGACCCTCGTGATAACCAACCAGACCCGCTCTCAGCATAACTTCCTAGTCTATTCCCTGACATTCTCCCGGGGTGCCTCGCAAAAAACCACTGCTACGCAGGAGATCCCCACAGACGGCGCCAATTGTTCACACCCAAATGCAGTAGCTGGCCTTGGGAAGGGTTTGGGCTCACAATTTATTTGTATTGTGGGCTTGTGTTTCCTACAAGGGGGTGACTCTATGCTTGACAGCCCAAATGCCTCAATTCTCATTGTCCTTCCTTCCTCCTCCTCCTCCTAATTTTTCCAGCCCCTTCCATTAATCTCCCCTTCCCTATTTATAGTTACAGCTTGTGGGTTTGTCAGTCCATTTTCTAGTTCAATGGATGGGGAGGTCCAATACCATTACATTTAAGTGGATGTTTAATTATGAGTGAAAGGAAATGATGATGGCATTGGAACTTGGTTCCATCACCAGGTTTGTTTCCCGGCAGAAGCGCTCCCAAAGCGATGGAGGGGCGGTCCAATTCCGATAATCATAGCTGGAGGTTAGGTGATGGAAAGAGGATGATAATGGCCTTAGAATCTGCACAGTCTGCGGGCCTGACGCCCAGTGATACCCAGATAATACCGTGCATATAAACGTGGACCAAGACCTGGAGATGATCACCCGGAGTGACAAGGTTTATCTCTGCCGAGCATACCACGGGAGGTTTCGCTCACGAATTACTGATGCGCGGTGCGTGTTGGGCTGGTTTGGGATGAGCCCATTGGCCTGATCAGTGTTAGTTACCTAGACGGGCAATTGTTCTTGTGGGCCTATGGGCAAATGGGCCTGGGAAAGGTAGTGCTCGTACATTAATAATTCTTGAGTGCACCATGATTACAACCCATAATATCATCGAGAACTTCTAGTTTGAAAATACTTAATCTAATTCAGGGATGACTTCTCTCTCTAGGTTTAGATGCCTTGCATACTTGCATTGATTCTTGTAGGGCCTATAGAGGCAAAGGGATTTGGAGCCATTGTTAAGTTATCTCTATCACCCTCCAACATTTGAACCCTAACTTTCATGGAAGGGCAATCCACTGGGTGCCATTGGATGCATCAGAGTCCCACACTCTCTAGTTTCTTTGCAATTTTAGTATCTCCATTATCCTCAACATAGGCTCGTAGGGCTTCCTTTTTCTCTAACATATTGTATATCCATTCTGAAAAATATATTTGGCTAGTATTCTCCATCATTACACCAACATTTTTTCTACCTCCAACCATTTCAAGTAACAATATTATGAAATTGTAAATATCTAATTTTTAAGACATGCTCACAAAGTTCCTAGAGAACACTTCGGGTGCAGTGTAACCCATAGCCCCTTAGTTGTGGTCAAGGACATTGCACTCTAATCCTTTGCACACAACTTGGCTAGACCAAAATCAAAAATTTTTGGATTGAAATTTTGGTCTAGCAAAATATTATGAGGTTTGATATCAAAATGCAGAATTTGTTGATCACATCCTTGGTGAAGATATTCAATTCCTTTTGCTATGCCAAGAGCAATGTCTCGTAGTTTTTCCCAACCAAGGAAATGGTTAGAATCTACTGAGGAAATGAGCTTCTCTAGTGAATTATTTGCTAAGAACTCACAAACTAATTCCCTTCTAAATCCATCAGCGTAGTAGCCAACCAAGAAAACTACATTAATATGGTGGATTCTACCCATTGTTCCCACTTCATTTATGAATTCTTCCACATTGCCCTTAGAACTGTTTAGGATCTTCACGGCAACATGGATTTCATTCAAAAGCTTTCCTTTGAACATTGTTCCATAGGCTCATTGTCCTAACTTCTCAGTAAATTGATTTATAATCCTTTTAACATTGTTATATGAGTACCTTGTTTCCTTGAGAGCTCTATAGTCCTTCAAAAACCTTTCAATCCTTGCTTGATTTTCTTTTTCTACTTTTCATAGCAATAGATACGATAGAGTACATATACCACTAGTTCCAAAAGAAATGACCCCAAGGTGGAAACTGCATGTTAAACATATTCGTGAGTCTAGGGAAAAAAAAAATTTTACAGTAAATTTTCAAAAATGGCCAACAAAAAACTCACCAATAATCACTATTGTTGTTGATCAACCTGTAAAATATTTTAATATAATTAGCTTCTAGTTGCACCTATGAAAATAAAAGATAATTTTTTGTATTTATATCTCTAATAGCAATAAAATTATTTGGTATTCTTAAACAATTATTTTGGTTAATTTTTAGGTTTCGGGGGTATTTTGGTCATTTTTTAGATTTAGGGAGTATTTCGGTCATTTTTTAGGTTTCGGGGTTATTTTAATCATTTTTAGACTTCAGTAATATTTTGCTCATTTTTTAAGTTTTGAGGGTATTTCTGTCATTTTATAGGCTTCAAGGGTATTTTGGTCATTTTTAGGTTTTGGGGTATTTCAATCAATTTTTAGGTTTAGGGGTATATTTTGGTCATTTTTAGGTTTTAGGGGTATATTGGTAATATTTAGTGATTTTGGGCATATTTGGTCTTTTTTATGTTTAGGGAGTATTTTGGTAATTTTAAAGGACTTTAGGAGTACTTTGGTCATTTTCAAGTTTTAGGGGTATTTTGGTAATGTTGATTATTGGATAATTGGGAAGATTGGGGTTTACCCATAATAATTAGGTTGGGTTGGGTTTGGGTTTGGGTTTGGGTTTGGGTTTGGGTTCGGGTTCGGGTTCGGGTTCGGGTTAAATGTAATGGGTTAAATGTAATTAGTTAAATGGGTAATAAATGGGTAAATGAGTTTTATGTACCCAACTTAATTATGTCAACCCCAAACCCACTTATTTGACGCCCCTAACTTTTGGTATGCTCGTGGAAGACAAGGTTAGAGCCTTTGTAGATTCAACCTTGTTGCCACTATTAATGTATATTCACTAAACACACCTGCCTTAGCCCAATTTACTTACTGTGCATATTTTTTGCTTGTATAACACTCTTTCATGGCCCAATGGGCTCAGACCCAATTTGCTTTACTTATTGTGCTCATATTTTGCGTGTACAACACTCTCTCATGCCTGTATATAAAGGCCCTCTATTGAACAATTATAGAGAGAAATTATTCATTTGTTTTCCGTTTTTATTTTCTCAACAGTCACAACATAATTCTGCTGTTTATCCTCACACACAAAAAAAAAAAAAAAATTAAAAAAAAAAAAAAAGTTACAACATAATTTGGCCCGTTGCATATGCGTCATATTAAGGTTGGCAATGACTTGCTTTAATTAAGTGATCTCTCATGTTTTCCTAAAAATAAAAAGCGATCTCACATGTGATTGATATTGGTCTGTACTCTGTATTCTGTCTTGGCTGATTAGAATTTAATAGTTGTTTGTTTCTTAGTTTTCCATGAGATAAATTATTGACCAAGTAAAAGTATGCATCTTGCCGAGGTGTTTACTCATGTAAATGAATGATGCTAAATAAGTATTTCTTGGCCAAGTGTTTACTTGATGTATCATAATTGTATTATTAGAAAGCATTATTGTATTTATTTTGTGTTGATCAATGCATTTTATAGAATGGTTTTGGAATAATATTCAATAATTAATTTTGTACTTCCAAATGAGTTTTAAAGCATGAATAAGTCTTTTAATGAGGTTTGAAAGTGATTCTAGCAAGCTCTATAAAAACGAACGAGTTAACGTGCAAATTGCACAATGGCACAAGTGAATTTGCTTAAAAAAAAAAAAAAAAAAAAAATCTGGACTCAATTTTGATGTAGACATTAATCAAGTTAAAAAAGGTCAACCCAATTCAATTTAAGGCCAAAGGGAACAACTACTCAGAGGAAAATGATATTAAAGCTAAATCAAATTTGGATTTGAATTTCAACCAGCGCAGGCTTTATTTGTTTTGCATGACTGAGGAAAAACAAGTAGCATTAGAAAGCTAATCCAAAAGGACTACAAAGGTGGTCAATCAAAGCGAGAACATCAACAAATCACTTGAAAATGCATGAGCATATTAGAATTTGCATTGAAAGGTGCACGGCGTAGATGTTTTTATACAGAAAGAATAAACATATTTCACATATTATCATAAGAATTTAGATTAGATCTCAAATCTAGAAATTTAATAATTTAACCTATTGTGACACATACTATCATAATTCAAAAGTGTATGGATCTACAAATCTACTTGAGAGATATGCACCAAAAACATAATTATACGATTAAATCTGCCATCTCAATGAAAAAATCTCTTCTTCTTCTTCTTTTTTTTTGGGGGGGTGTTGTGGGGGGTGGGGGGGTGGGTTGAAATGAATGAATCATGTTAAAATATTTTTTTTATGAATATATGATTATGGCATGAAATCAACGCAAAGAACAAATGTATCAAGACTAAAAGAAGAATATACTGAATTAAACAATAAGCTATATTAACAAGAACACCCTATTAATCTTAACACATGTTTTTGTACTTCGTTTTCTATTTTATAAAGTCAAAACATAATATATCTAACATATTTAAGCAAAAGAATCCTAATTAGCTATTGGACTCAAAACTTACGTCCATGCACCCTAACCAAATTCTAGTCCACTTCGAGTTGTAGTTCTCACCATGGTCCATGTGTCAATTTCTTATGCTAGGGTGAACTTTTGGATCCTTTTTCAATTTCTTAATTCTTATACAAAGAGGTTTTTTCCCTTAAAAGTGTACCTTGATCAACCCTGAGCCTCTTCTTTTTTTCTTTTTTAATTTATTTATATTTTATTAATAGACTCTCTCTTCAAAACAAGAACATTTCAATTTTTTTTTTTTTTTTTTTTTTGAGAGAGAGAAGAACATTTCAAATCATGAAGTTAGAATTGATCAAATAATATGAGTCATATGACCAAATTACTATTGCAAAGTAAATACTTACATCTTTTTGAAGCTTCAAAAATTGAAAATTTCAATTACTATTATTTATTACCATTTACGTAATACTTTGTTTAGATATTTAGAGCAAGTAAAGAGATAAATATTTTAGTATGAATTTGTATCATTTATGTCTTTAAGCTTTTAGTATAATTTAAGTCTTTAAGCTTTTATAGGCTCTTTATGTTCTTTCACAGTTAAAAATTTTCTTTACTTAATCAAGATACATAAATAATTCAACAAGATAATAATAATAATAATAATAATAATAATAATAATAATAATAATAATATTAATAATAATAATAATAATAATAATAAAAATAAAAAGGTATGTGAAATAATTAAAGAAATTATGCATTATTCACTAGGAATCATCTGGTATTTTTTTTTTTTTTTTGATAGGAAACTGTAAACTTTATTAAACTCTCAAAATGCAAGATACATCATGGCGAAGAGCTTGCTCTAAAAAGCAAGGATTCTCTTCCATCCAAGTCATATAATCGTCAATTCCTAACGCGTGTTTTGCTAACAAATGAGCTGGCTTGTTTCCTTGTCTTTTGGTATGTGAAAACTCAATTTGTGCACCAACCCTAGACATCCCAAGTATACCCGATATAACTTGTGCAATAGATGATGGAGGATCAGAATATCCCCTCAAAGAGTTATACACCACCAAAGAGTCCCCTTCAATAGTAAACTGAGAAAGTCCTACATCCTTTGCAAAGCTGATTCCTGCTTCAATCGCCTTAGCCTCCACCTCTAGTGCCCCCAACGATGAGTGAATTTTCTTGCTTAGAGCCACTATAATCAAACCATTGGAGTCCCGAATCACCACCCCTACACCTGTTGTCCCCTGCATTTTAAACACCGCGCCATCTACATTGACTTTGTATCTCAATGCCAATGGAGGTGTCCATTGAATTACTTGACTGTCTGGTCTTATGATTCTCGGAATGTCATTTGCTGCTACATATTCTGCCAGATACATAGATGCCCACTGTACTAGCTCCTGTCCCGTCTTTTTTCTTTTTCCGTTTCGAGCGTCATTCCTGTTAACCCATAGAGCCCAAGCTACGGTAACCACCATTGCCACTTTTCCTTCCTCATAGTCATTCAACACCATCATATTCCACAGTAAATCAAAGAACGACCCAATAGTGCCAGCATCGAAAGAGAAATGCAATTTTGTGTGCTGCCATACCTCTTGGGCTCTTGGGCATCTCCAGAAAAAATGTCCAGTTGTCTCCGGCTCTGTTCTACATTCTTCACACCTATCATCTTGTACCACCTGTCTGCGCATCAATTTCTCTTTGGTGGGGAGGATATCACGACATGCCCTCCATGCTAAGTGACGTATCTTATGCGGAACTGATAGCTGCCATACAGACCTCCAAAATCCTCTCAAATTCTTATCATCTGAGCTTGACCCTGTATCAGCCCGTGACCCCTCCATGGCCAATCTATAAGCACTTTTTACACTAAATTTACCATTGGTATTCCCTGCCCAAATCAATGTGTCCTCAGGTAACTGTACACTTAATGGTATACCTTTTATCATGTCCGCCTCATGAGGAAGAAAAACCACATCCAGCACTTGATGTTTCCAACAGCCAGAGTCTTGAGAAATCAGTTCACATACCCGTGTGTCATCATGCAAAAACTTCCTAGGAGAAACCACCTTGTATGTGGAAGAAGTTGGCAACCATTTATCTCCCCATACCCGAATAGAATTCCCATTGCCCACATTCCATCGAGTTCCCTGTTTAACCAAATGTTGAGCCGCCATAATACTTCGCCACGCATAAGAGGGATTATTGCCAATTGAAGCTTGCAAAAACTCTGTGTGTGGAAAATACCTTGCCTTAAAAAGGCGATATAATAATGAATCTTTCATTGTTTGAAGCCGCCATCCTTGTTTAGCAAGAAGTGCAAGATTAAATTGTTTTATTTGGCGAAAACCCATTCCTCCAGCTTCCTTGGGTGCACAAAGCTTCTCCCAACTAAGCCAAGCCATTTTCCTCTCATCGTGTTTTTGACCCCACCAAAAATTGCGGATCATGCTAGTCAGTTCATCACAGAGA
The DNA here is from genome assembly GCA_032878915.1 of Castanopsis chinensis. NCBI lineage: Eukaryota > Viridiplantae > Streptophyta > Magnoliopsida > Fagales > Fagaceae > Castanopsis > Castanopsis chinensis. The sequence goes on from JAVQMG010000073.1 coordinate 1,234,757, forward strand.
GAATCCGGGATTTTAAAGCAACCCATTGTGTATGTAGGAATAGCCTGGGCTACTGCCTTAATCAATACTTCCTTTCCTGCCTTCGACCAAAGTTTTTCTTTCCATCCTGCCAATTTTTTGCTAAGCTTCTCTTTTATAGCATTAAAAGAATTCCTCTTATTCCTCCCCACCAGAGACGGTAATCCCAAATATTTGTCATGCTGACGAATAACCTGTGCCCCGAATCTATTTTTTATCTCCTCTTGGATCTCCCTTGAAGTGTTACTACTAAAAAATAGAGATGTTTTAGCTCTATTTAATTGTTGGCCTGAAGCATTTTCATAAACAGCAAGGATTCTTTGTAAAGTGGTGCATTCTTCAATGGAGGCTTTACCGAAGATAATGCTATCATCTGCAAAGAAAAGATGTGATAGTATAGGACTACCTCTACAAACCGATATGCCCTCTAGTTCTCCAGCTTCTACTGATTTCTGAATCGTCGCAGATAAACCTTCTGCACATAAGAGAAACAAATAAGGTGATAACGGGTCTCCCTACCTTATTCCCCTTGTTGGTACAATATGCCCCCTAGGTTTCCCATTGATCCTGACTGAATATGATACAGATGTGACACACTGCATAATCAACTTTCTCCATTTTTCCTCAAACCCCAACCTCTCCATAATTTTTTCGAGACATACCCATTCCACTCTATCATAGGCCTTACTCATATCTAATTTAATTGCCATCTCCCCCTTCCTCCCATTCCTCTTCTGATTAATGTGATGCATAGCCTCAAAGGCTACTAATACATTATCAGTAATTAACCTTCCATGCACAAAGGCACTCTGGGTATTACTGATAATAGATGGCAAAATTTTCTTTAGTCTATTTGCTATTACCTTAGATGTAATTCTAAAGACCACATTACATAGACTAATAGGCCTGTAATCAGACACCCTCTTAGGCTCATTAATTTTTGGAATAAGAACAATATGCGTCTCATTAAAATTAGGAGGTGATAAACCATTATTGAGAAAATCAAGAATAGTTTTAGTGACTACCTCACCAATATTTGGCCAAAAATGCTGGTAAAAAAGTGGAGGCATACCGTCAGGTCCTGGGGCTTTGATGGGGTACACTTGTTTCATTGCTTTCCTTACTTCATCCTCTGTAAAGACCTTCCCGAGCATTCTGTTCATCTCCATAGTTACCTTTGGCTGCAAAGCTTGTATAACTTCTGTGAACTCCGTTGGATGACTAGTAGAGTAGAGCTTCTCATAGTAATCTACCGCCAGCTCACCTATTTTCTCCTCATCTTCATGCCAAAAATCATTCTCATCCAGCAAGCCTTCTATGTGATTTTTCATTTTTCTAGCTGAAGCCTTTGCATGAAAGAATCCTGTATTCCGATCCCCTGCTTGATACCAACTAATTCTGGACTGTTGAAGCCACATTGCATCTTGCTTTTCATTCCAACAATTCAACTCCATCCGTGTGACTTTCATATCTTGATTATTTTGTGAGGTAGCCGGTTGCATTTCAAGCCATTCAAGATGGTTTTGCAATTCGGCAATTTTGTTTCCCACGTGTCCAAATTCTATTTTATTCCAAGCCTCCAATTTTAATCTACACTTCTCCAAACATGATGTTAAAGGGAACTCTGTTTGGTCAGCCAGCCCATCATTCCATGCCTCCACAACTACTTCCTCACACCGTGGGTCCTTGAGCCACATCGACTCAAAACGGAACAGTTTTCTAGGCCTTCTTCTTCGTTTTTGAACCAACCTAAGCATCAAAATAGAGTGGTCCGATGCTGATGACGTAAGATGATGGAGCTTTGCCTGAGGAAATAAATTCATCCATGCCGTCGTGGCTAATGCTCTATCCAACCGTTCTCGTATATGCACTCCATCCCTTCTCACACACCACCATGTATATCTTGGACCCACAAATCCTATATCTCGCAATCCACAGTAATTTATTGTATTCACAAAATTTGACATTTGCTGCCTTGGCCGATCACTCCCTCCTTCCTTCTCAGACCTTTCTGTGATTTCATTAAAATCACCAATGACAATCCAAGGTAGCGTAGAAGTAGTGCTCAACTGTTTTAGCTTAGCCCAAGCTTCCGGCCTTTTTGCTGTCTCCGGATTCCCATAAAACCCAGTCACCCGCCACCATCCATACTCCGTCCCACCATCCACCAAAGCATCAATATGTGAAGGTGAAAAAGTTTGTACCTCCACCTTAATATTTTCCTTCCACATCAATGCCAAACCACCACTCATTCCGTTGCTAGAAACAAACAAACCATGTTTGAACTCACATTTATCTCGAACCATTACCATCCAATCTTTATTTGATTTTGTCTCTATAAGGAAGACAATTTTGGGATCTTCTTTTTTAACTACCTTTTTTAAGGCATTAACTGTCTGAGGGTTCCCAAGCTCCCGACAGTTCCAACTTAAGAGATTCATTGGGTCCGGCGGGGTTGCCTAGCAACCTCCGCCTATCCAAATTCTGATGCCAACAGCTTGCCAAGAGTTTTTGTTTCATCATCAATTTTATGCTTCTTTCCCTGGTCCATAAGTTGCACTTCTATCATCTCGCTGTGTAATTTCCTTTTAGGTCCCTCCTTTTCTAAGACATCCCTTTCCCTTTCTGTTTTTGATCTGGCTATTCTAGTCCATGTACCTTTAGATTTAAGCCCCACTTCCTGTGGCCCATTTGTTGGACCAACTTTTGTAATAGGAAGTCCACTCTTTGTTGTCTTTTGTGCACTATTACTATTTGTCCACCCAGGATTAAACATTGGGCTTTCCTCTCCTACGTATTCTGCTTCATGCAGAGATAGTGGATCTTCCTTATGCTGTTTGTCCCCTTGTATCATAGACTCTGTCTCCATAACCACTAATTCTGTAGCAGACCCCATATTCACCACTGTATCATTTTCATTTGAATTTTGAACTCCCCCATTGCCATGAATAGCCTCATCTATCTCCTGAAGTGTTGCCTCAAAATCAGTAATGGATTGGAGACCTGAAGTTTCGGACTCTACCACTGGCTTGTAAGCTGTTGGTTCATTGGACTCCTCCGCCGTCACTGGTATTTCCTGAACCGCGTCCACCATCCCCCTCCTTCCTTGATTCGGTCTCTCCTCCCTACTTTCAGTCTTTCTATTCTGGCCGTACCCCTGAACTTCGACCACCGCCTTCTTCGAAGAATTATATTGAGTAGCTCGGATCCACGGTCCAAATTGCTGTTCACTAGTCGACAAAGAACCACCACTTCTCAACCATATGCCGCAATCTTTATCACCATGCGTTAGATGCCCACACCAGTAACATATATTGGGTAATCGTTCATATAAGAAAGATACCCATCCATCATTATGCTCATCAAACATAACCCTCCTACCCCTACATAATGGCTCTGTGATATTAATAGTAACTCTCACCCTCATGAAATTTCCTCCCCTCATCTCTGTCGTGTCTTTTGGTATGAAAACCTTACCTACAGACTCCCCAAGACTGATGGCCACATCTGTCGTTAAAAACGAGTAAGGTAGGTTATGAATCTGAATCCAAAACGCTACCTTATCAAACTCAAGTTCCTCAATGGGAGTTGATGTATCATAATGGTGGAAAACCACTATATGCCGATCAAAGGACCACGGCTCACCTAATAGAACTTTTTCCATGTCTTCAACCGATTCAAACGCGAACAACACTCTATTATCCCCAGCATCACTTACTTCAAATCTGTGTTTTGTACGCCACAATGGCCTGAAGGTTTTTGCTACGACCTCCAGGTTTACTGAACGACGAGTATAGAATTTGGCTGCCAACACAAACCCCTGACTTTTCTTCCTTTTTGTCAGATCTAATCTATCTCCTTCTTTTTCTGAAAGCGAGAGCTTTGTCCAACTCTTCGTGAGATCCTCCATACCAACTCTACACTGTATCCCAAGCCCCCACAAGAAAAAACCCCTAGCCCTACTAGTAACAGTGTTACTAGAGGTACTCACCTTCCTCCTTAAGAGAAGGGAACAACTATGCTACGGTATGGAGAGGCGGCAACCCTAACCCTACCGAGAACCGGGTGCATGATACTGATGGAATCATCTGGTATTTAAATGTACATCATAAATAAAAAGCTCAATTAATATGAACTGATCTTTGTATTAATTTTAAATTAATCCTTTAGGAATTAATAAGCTTAAGTTGATGTTGATCGTGTGAATGCATGTCTATGGTAAGAATCTTTATGGAAAAATCAAAATTAAGCCTTTACAACCTTGGTCAATGCAACATTTTGAATATATACGAAAAATAAAAAGATCAATTTAGTGATTTACCCTTAATTGCGCTTGATAACCACATACATATATATGATGTGAATTTAAAGGTCAATGTTTATGAAATTTTCACCCATATGAAATTACTGTTTTTCCTTTAGTATTAAGATGACATAAAATAAATTCTAATGGCTGCAAAAAGGGTGTTGTTGATGCACGGAAAATGCACGTCAATCTAAATTAATGATATGTGCAAAGCAAGATAGAATTCATCGTTTGTGATGTGTAATGTGATGCTGGACTAAGCTTATTCAATATTTAAATCAATTTTTAGTTTTTTGCCTCATTTTTTGTTGTGTTTTTTTGTCATTCGTTTGGATTTCTTTCGGATTTCCTAGTATATATAGGCAAAATTTTTAGAGTTTTCCTTTATTTTAGCCATTTTATTTATTATGGACACAAAAGTAACCTATGATGATTGATGAGAAGCACGATTGTGTTCATAATAGGTGATATTTTAGGAATGTAGTTGTTATTTCTCATAATAGGAAGTGATTATTCCACACACATTTGGTATTTTTATTTTATTTTTGATACTTTGATAATTGGGAATGGGAAGATTTGAGTTTTGAATATTTCCATTAAGAAAATACCAAAAGTGTCCATTGAATTATAAGAATTTTGGCCAACACATCAAGTGTTAATAGTGAGTGATCATATCCCTCATTTTATATCTCTTCTTTGCCAATAAAACTTTGTATTTTATTAACCCTCACCATTTATTTCTCCATCAGATTCACAATAAATACTACAATTTACAAGAGTGCATGCCATGGTCTGAAGGGGTATAGTTGTTCTAGTGGCATTTTTGTTCTTTTGACTTGTAGAAATTGACCAGGCAGCATTGGTCAAATAACAACTAGGTTTGAAGAAATAGGTTTTTACTGGGTGGTATGAGAGACGACCCAAGCAAAGAGAGCAAACATTGAATTTGAAAAATATGAAGAGGGAATGGGTCAGCCAATTGGGCCAAGTCAAGCCAGTTGCTAGTCAATATTTCCCACATCTGACCCCTTCTTATCAGTCATATTTCGTGGTATAAATAAGACTCCACATGCCTATCTACCTCCATTCTCAACCTCTCATCCTCCAAAGACAGAAAATAACCAAAGAGACAACCTCAATCCAATGGCTTCCCTGCAAGCTTCACCTCTCATACTCTCTTCTTCTTCAAACAAAATCAGTGCTGCTATTCCTGTCCCAAAACTTCCAAGAGTCTCTATGTCAGTTCCGAAAATGCCAACAAGAACTGTGGTTGAGGAATTGAACAAAAGGGCTGGGTTTACAAAAACAGTCCCAATTAATGTTGAATCATACAACTCCACTAGTATTGCAAATACCCAACTCTATGCTCTATTAGAAGCTGTAGCTGATAGGGTAGAGATGCACAATAACATTGGAAAGCAACGTGACAATTGGAACACCCTTCTTTTGAACTCTATCAACATGATAACTCTTACTGCTGCTACATTAACTGGTGTTGGAGCAATTGGAGGCTTTGGAATGCCTCTATTGGCTTTGAAATTATCGTCCGCCCTATTGTACTCTGCAGCCACAGGATTGTTGCTTATAATGAACAAAATTCAGCCCTCACAACTCGCTGAGGAACAACGTAATGCTACAAGATTGTTCAAGCAACTCCAAAGCCAAATCGAAACTATCCTCACTCTTGGCACTCCAACTCAAGAGGATGTGAAAATTGTGATGGAAAAGGTCTTGGCTCTTGATAAAGCCTTCCCACTTCCCTTGCTAGGAGCAATGCTCGAAAGGTTTCCTTCAAAGTTTGAACCTGCTACTTGGTGGCCATCAGAACAATCACAGAACAAAACCAAAGCACAAGAAGGAAAATTTCATAAGATGGCGAAGAATGGTTGGAGTGAGGAGCTGGAAGTTGAAATGAGAGATATTATTGAAGTGGTGAAGAGAAAAGACATCGAAGACTATGTAAGGCTAGGCAACTTGGTGTTGAAGATCAACAAGATTTTGGCTATCTCAGGCCCATTACTCACTGGCGTTGCTGCCATCGGTTCCACTTTTGTGGGTAATGGATCATGGGCAGCGATAGTAGCAGTGGCTGCTGGGGCATTAGGAACTGCTGTTAATGCTTTTGAGCATGGTGCACAAGTTGGAATGGTGTTTGAGATGTATAGAAACAACGCTGGCTTCTTTCGCCTATTGGAAGAATCAATTGAGGGCACACTTGAAGAAAAAGATTTGGAAAAAAGAGAGAACGGGGAACTGTTTGAGATGAAATTGGCTTTGAAGTTTGGAAGAAGCTTGTCACAGCTTAAAGAACTTGCACGAAAATCTGCTTACTCCCGAAGAGAGGGAACTTCAATTGATGAATTTGCAAGCAAGCTTTTCTAATTTTAGTTTTGACAAGAAGATTTTTGTATGATTAGGTAACATTGAAAGGGGCTAACTTTGATTCTTTTTAACGATTGTACTCTTTGCATAACAATATAACATACAATACAAACATAAATTTTTTTTCCATTAAGTTTGCAGAGGATTTTATTAAATAAGTTAATTTAATTATTTTGTCCAAATACATTAGTACATGAAGTTATTTAAGCACGATTCTTAAAAAAAAAAGAAGAAAGGTCACTTAAGTTTATTTTTTTAAATTAATATTAATCAAACAATAAAATATTTCAAATAATGCATTTTATAAATGTTTTCATTTAATTTTTAATAGTAAAATGATATTATTTACTAACTAAAATTTTTACAAAGTGATATGATTGACTAGTTTTACATCAACAGTATAATAAACATTACTAATTATTTTTCGGTGGTATTGTAGTTGGTACAAATTTTAGTACATGTAATTCTTGAAAGTAACAATAATTTCTAAAGTTTAAAACGTATTATCTATTATTGTTATACTCTTTTTGAGCCACACAAACGTAGCATTCGGTCTAAGTCGGTCCACTTCAGGCCATTTGGTCTAATTTGGTCCAATTAAATCCAATTCAGTACATTCGGTCCTTTCTATCCACTTTAGTCTATTTAGTCGACTTTGGTCCATTCAATCCACTTTGGTACATGCTTTCCACTTCGGTTCATTCAATTTACTTCAATCCATTTGGCCCACTTTGGTCCATTTGGTCCCTTTCAGTTCATTTTGGACTAATTGGGCCTTAAATTGATTTTTTTTTTTAAATTGCCTTTTTTTTTTTTTGCTCAATTTTTTTTCCCTACGTGCATGACATAGACTTAGCTACATGCCCAAGAGGGGCTACTAGGGCCTAAGCAGCGTATATGCCATGACTTTGGTTGCATGCCCACACTAAGCTGCCATGGTCTTGGCTACGTGCCCATGCAAGGCTGCTAGGGCCTAGAAAAATCCACCATTGAAGCTGTAACACCCCAGCTCAATTCAAGAATAAAGAAAAAAAAAAAGAAAAAGAAAAAAAAAAAAAGAGGGAAGTTAGATATTTTAAGGAGCTACACGTGTGACCCCACCTACCCCACTCCCCTCAACCACACATCTCACAAATATACTCACCCTCTTGCCCGGCCACTCATCTACATTTTTTTTATTTTTCATTTTCTCTCCATACAACAAACACTCTTCTCTATCACCCTCTCATCCTCTTCCACAGTACGCACTCTATAGCACCACCTCCACCATAGGATCATTGGAAAATTCCATAGGAAAAAGGTAAGGCTCACTCATCTCTATTTATTTGTGGTAAAAATTCCTTATCTTTTGGTTGGTTTATATTCTTTTGCTTGAGGTCCTTTAATCTAAGTCTTGATAATGATATCCATGTGATTTATGAGCTTTGGAAGTGATATTCATGTGTTTATATGTATGGGTTTTGTGTTGGTTGAATGATTTGATGAGTGGGTTTATAGTTTTGCAATGGTGGTTATCTAAGTGATGAAGATTTGTGGGTTTTGCCTTTCTAATGTGAAATAGTTGATGAATTTAATTTTTATTGTTTATTTGGAGCTAGTGGAGGATTTACTTGTGGGGTTTGTAATAGTGGGTTTTGTTATATATGATGTTTCATGGGTCTCTTGAAAATGGTATGTATATATGGTGGAAGAAATTCATAAAGTGCTAGGATCTCTTATGGTAAAGGAGACTATTTGAATGACATGATGATAAATTGGAGTCTATGCCTTGTAATGAAATTGTTAAGAAACTTTGGAAGTGAAACACTTTATTTGTGAGGTTAAATACTAGGCTTTCCTAATCAAAGTGTTTATTTGGCAATTCCTAATTTGTAGCTAGATACAATTTCAAGCTTTATGCTTATTAAGATAGGTTTGCTTGATATTCTTTAGGGTCTAGCTAATCTCCTTTGGAGCTTAGAGAATTAGGTATTTTTGCAGGTTGCAAGGTAAGTAGCTTTTAATGGGATTTTTGGAAAATAACCATGTTGCATAAACTTTGTTTTTGAGTCAAGCACATTTTGAAAAATTATTTGTGGAACTATGTTTTCTTGAAAAGTATTGTGTTGTAACCTTATTATATATGATTATATATGAAAGGCATCATGTTAAATATTGCATATGGGGAAATGCATGATTTGTTAGTATGGAAGAGATAAGCTTCTTTGATATAATTCTTGCGAATTGATTTTATGGATTTATTGCATTAATTGCAAATTCTATAGATGTTTTATCTTGACTTGTGATAATTGGGAAATTGATAGAAAATCTTATTGACAAGAAATGATTTTGGAAAATTTGAGAACCTTGTGAATATATTGAGTATTTCAAAAGTTTTTGTGGAATTACTTGAAATTAAACCGTGTTTTGATTTTATGTAAATTGTAACTTTTTATGTTTTTACCCTTGAGACGTGACATGTGATTACTTAGTGATTACTCAACCTGATGTCGTAGTCTTTGTGATATTGGTATCTTAGTACCACTTCATGGCAGATTGATGTCTTCGCGGCATAACTGATATCTTTGTGGCATAATTTGATGTCTTTGTGGCATAATTTGATGTCTTTGTGGCATACCTAACGTCTTTATGACGAGTTGTCATGTGGCATTGGGTTGGATTTTCAGGTTTTAAAATGGTGTTTTGATAGCTCACAGTAAATAATACGTAGTTTCATGTTGGAATACTTTGAAAAAGTTTGGTGCTACAATCTTTTAATCATTCTTGTCATTTTATTAAGAAAAATGGATTTGCTGGATATTCATGGAAATTCCCAAATTATAATATGCTTTGTAAAATGTTCATTATCATAAAACTTGCATTTCTCCCATCCCATTAATTGTGCTACATACTGCGCTCTGTCTCATCACATTATTTTGTAAACTTTTCAGAGTAGGCAACAATCTTTTGAGATAGTTTTTTGGTGGCTAACAGTAGTTAGACTAATTACTGATGGAGGCTGAACTTTTGTACTAGAGATATTAGATGATGTACATCTTAGAATAGGCTTGACTCATTCTTTTGTATATTATGGTGGTTGTGACGTAATTCCCACTGATAAGACAAGTTGATGATATGTAATTATTTATTGAGACCTCTATTCTTTTATGGCCAATGGTCCTTGTAATTATTACTTAGAACTCTGACTTACTTTGAGAGTATATTCAATGGAATTATTATGATAATTCTTAATATTGGTACTTGATATGATTTATGTGGATTGAATTGTCAAGAACGAAAAATCTACAGGTACTTTAAGATGGCTTTCTCATGCTTTAGACCCTTTGGTGGGGTGTGACAGAAACTGTAAAAATTTCATGGCCAAATTCAACCTATATATATATATATATTTATGATTTTCGGAAGCTAGAAAATAGGAAAAATCATAAAAATTCGAAAAATGCTGGGAATGCCAAACCAATTGTTGAAAACCCTCTCTAAAATCGTGGAATAAATTTATCTTTTGGGTTGAAAAATATGAAATTTTAGTTTATTTAGGTCAAAATCTTTAGTTTAAGGCTAACAAATATACACAAAATATGCATTATAAATTAGATATATGGGCCATAAAAAAAGCAATAAAAATGATACAATTCTAAACTTTAAATTCAAATTTCAATAGTATAGGCACTATACTTATATTCGGACAGGAAAAAGTGCTGAAATTCTAAACTCATATAAACATTAAAATTATTGTAACATGTTACATGTGCTTCATGGAATAAGGTTGTACTTCTTTTAATTTTAACATTCTTGGATATGTTCAAATTAGTTAACCGATTATGAAAATTTTTTATTAAAAAAAAAAAAGCCCTTTACAACCTCTTGTCAATTTATATAAAATAATATTATAATTATGTAATTTAAATATTTTATTAGATTAGTTTCACACACACACACACACACACACACACGTGTGTGTGTGTGTTATTGTTGAATGTAAAATACATTATATGTTCTATTACATAAAACTTATAAAAATAGAGAATAATTTTAAACAACACATACCCTACAAATTTTACATTATATATATCTTAAATAATTATATAACATTTTCTGGCAACACATAAAAAACACATATTCACACGAACATGGCACAATATCAATGTCATTATTAAAATTGAGCCCATGAATGGACCAGCTCATCGCCAAAACCCATTTAATTTTGAAAATTCCTTACTTGCCCATACATATTAGAACTAAACAAAATGTTGAACCAAACCCACTTGCCCCAAACACCTAAACAAAAGCCCATAAATAGTTTAAGTTAGAAGCCCACTAACTTAAACCAATGTTTGGCCCAATAATTAAAGTCAATCCCTAAGTAAAACCACATCAACGGTTGAAGCCCACTAACTTTAAAGTTTAAACCAAAGCTTGGCCCCAGCCTTAAGGCTAACCCTTAAATGAATGTCAAATGCCTAGCTTTCCAAATTTTTGAAAAGACCACTAAAGTTTATTCAAATTATATAATTAGCCACATATTATTTAAATTATCAAAATACCCTAATTTAAAAAAAAAAAAAAAAAAAAAAAAAAAAAAAACCTAAAACCCCTTAATTCCACCAAATGTCTTTCAAATCACAAAAACACAATATAAACTTCTAATTATACCAAAATGACTAAAATACTTCCAAGATTATTGAAAACTAACCCCAAATTGGAACTTCTTTCAACTAAATATTGTTGGTAGACGTCTCAGAAACTAATTTATACAATGAATTATGTTATTCATAATAGATAAATGGTAGGCCAAATTCAATTACATCGCGTAACTTCTAGATGATGTTACACTATCAAATTTCTTTATATTGGCTAATAACTTTGTTGAATTACTAGTTAAAAAAGAAAAATGATAAAAAAAAAAGATAGTAATTTTACTCTAACTTCATCTAAGTATATATATGTATGAAGTCCCCTTTTAGATACTTAAACTCTGGTCCTTCCCCCTCCCCCCCTCCCTCCCCATCGTACAAGAATTTTATACTTGTGGAGTGATTATCATACCAAGAGTGAGCGCGCGGTGGTTTGTTGACTTACTGTTAACTTAGGTATTTTTGTTTCTATATCCATCATGGTCATCAAATATCAAGGTGATTAGTGATTAAAAAAAGTCATTCCATCTATAAATAATTAATAATTTACTTATTTTAAATAAGTCAAACCCATGCACTTACAAATTGGAAACTAAATGACATTTGAGCGACATATAACATTTGAGGTGCATAATAACAACATGAAAAGCATGTGAAATATAAAAGTGGAATGACAAAAAAGAAAATCTAAGATATGGAACGATGTGGGTATAACTTAAATCATACAAAGCAAAATACTTATTTGCAACTCTGCCACCCCCAATGCCAAACGATCATAATTTGTTGGTTTAGTTCAAAAAATTAAACCATATCAAGCACTTGGAAACACTAAATGGAGCCATGATGGTTGTTCTGCGTGAAAAAATAAGAAAAAATAAAGAAAAATTATATTATAATAAAATATAAAGTAAAATAAATAATCTAATGTGAGGTATTTTGAAAAATGTATATGTAAAATAGAAAAATATGGGTCTTATACTAAAATGGGAAGAAATTTTTGCATGAACTGATATGAATGCACTAGCGTTGGAAATGGGATGCACATCAATAAATTGTCCCACTGATTAGTGACGTTACCATTTGAATGATCGAAGCTCGCGTCAAGCATATTTGAAGTCTATAAATTTTGTAGTAACTGAAAGTACTAGGCCTATACATATAAACCTTTCAAAAACAATACATGGACAGATTTAATTTATATATAAAGAAAGAAATCGACTTAAAAATTAATGATTTAAAAATAATATTATTTATCAATACTTAATAATTAAGTACATATCACATGTAAATAATTTTTTTTTTCAACTTTTTGGTAAATTGAACGGATTAGTTACCAGTTATATTCTCAAATAACTCATGTTTGGTCTCAAGGAGTATGTATAGTAGTTCTAGTGGCATTTTTGTTATGACTTGTAGATATATAAGATATTGACCTCGCAGCCTTTGTCAAATTGCAAGATGCAACCGTTGTCAAATTACACGATCCAATAAAAGAAACCAGGTTTGACAAATTACTTCCCCCCCCCCCCTATTTTAGCAAGGTACGGGCATGTGATGTGAGAGTAGGGGTGGCAATTTGTATTTTCTTGTCGAGTTCGTGTCATGTCGACTCATGAGTGTCTGATTATATGAATCAACACTAACTCAACATGTTTATTAAACGGGTTAAGATTCATCAATTCTAATACGATCTATTTATTAAATGCGTCAATCGTGTTGGCCTGTTTATCAGATTTTATCAAAATGAAAAAAAAAGTTAGTATTAATCAAATTGAATTATGAAAAACCAAAAAAAAAAAATTAAATATAAAATTCAGAACTAACAAGTAATTGCATTACAAATAATTATTCAAGATTAAAGCATATCTTAATATCATAAATAATCAATCATAATATGTTAAAGAAAATAAACCACACAACTAATAAGTTTATGTACTTAAGATTTGAAGGATTTATTGGTAAATTGTTATTTAATTAAACGGGTCAAATAGGTCAAACGAGTTCTATAAATTAGACATTAATTCAAGCCGTTTATTAAACGGGTTAGTTATGTCAACTCGGGTTAGTCATTAATCCTCAACTCATAACTTGCTAATTTCATATTGTATTATATTGGGTTCGCATTTTGTGTCCAATTTTGTCATACCTACACGAGAGGGAGACCAAGCCAAGCGAAGAGAGCAAACTTTGAATTGAAAATGATGAAGAGGGAATGGGTCAGCGAATAGGCTTAGTCAAGTCAGTTACAAGAAGTCAATAATTACCACATCTGACCCCTTCTTATCAATCATGCTATAAATTAGACTCCACAAGCCTCTCTATTCCTTCATTCTCAACCTCTCATCACAAAGAAAATAACCAAAGAGACAACCTCAATCAAATGGCTTCCCTACAAGCTTCACCTCTCATACTCTCTTCTTCTTCAAAGAAAATCAGTGCTGCTATTCCTGTCCCAAAACTTCCAAGAGTCCCTTTGTCAGTTCCAAATAAGCCAAAAAGATCTGTGGTTGAGGAATTGAACATAAGGGCTGGGTTTACAAAAACAGTCCCAATTGATGTTGAATCATACAACTCCTCTAGTATTGCAAATACCCAACTCTATGCTCTTTTAGAAGCTGTAGCTGATAGGGTAGAGATGCACAATAACATCGGAAAGCAACGTGACAATTGGAACACCCTTTTTTTGAACTCCGTCAACATGATAACTCTTACTGCTGCAACCTTAACTGGTGTTGGAGCAATTGGAGGCGCTGGAATGCCTCTATTGGCTTTGAAATTATCGTCCGCGCTGTTGTACTCTGCAGCCACAGGATTGTTGCTTATAATGAACAAAATTCAGCCCTCACAACTTGCTGAGGAACAACGTAATGCTACCAGATTGTTCAAGCAACTCCAAAGCCAAATCCAAACTATCCTCACTCTCGGCAATCCAACCCAGGAGGATGTGAAAATTGTGATGGAAAAGGTCTTGGCTCTTGATAAAGCCTTCCCACTTCCCTTGCTAGGAGCAATGCTCGAGAAGTTTCCTTCAAAGTTTGAACCTGCTGTTTGGTGGCCATCAAAACAATCACAGAAAAAAACCAAAGAGCAAGAAGGTAAATTTCATAAAATGACGAAGAATGGTTGGAGCGAGGAGCTAGAAGTTGAAATGAGAGATATTATTGAAGTGGTGAAGAGAAAAGACGTTAAAGACTATGCAAGGCTAGGCAACTTGATGTTGAAGATCAACAAGATTTTGGCTATCTCAGGCCCATTACTCACTGGCATTGCTGCCATCGGTTCCACTTTTGTGGGTAATGGATCATGGGCAGCGATAATAGCAGTGGCTGCTGGGACATTAGGAAGTGCTGTTAATGCTTTTGAGCATGGTGGGCAAGTTGGAATGGTGTTTGAGATGTACAGAAACAACGCTGGCTTCTTTCGCCTATTGGAAGAATTAATTAAAGGCACACTTGAAGAAAGTGATTTGGAAAAAAGAGAGAACGGGGAGTTGTTTGAGATGAAGGTAGCTTTGAAGTTTGGAAGAAGCTTGTCACAGCTAAAAGAACTTGCAAGAAAATCTGCTTATTCCCGAAGAGAGGGAACTTCAATTGATGAATTTGCAAGCAAGCTTTTCTAATTTTAGTTCTGCAAATAGTTTTTCTTTGACTGCTTGATTCTTCTGACAAACAAAATTTTTGTATAACCATGTGACATTGAAAAGGGTTAACTTTGATTCTTTGATTCTTTCTAACAATTGTACTCTTTGTATAACTATATAACATACAATACAAAAATGTAGAGTCAAAAATTTTACACTGCATCTAGCTAGTCTTCTAAAATAACATTTCTTAGTTTCTGAATTTCAACAACCCGTAATAATGAAGTTGTTGAACAGCAATTTGCAAATATATAATAGTATTATTTAGTATCTTATGCGCTTGATGAAAGTGAGATTTCTGGAACATATAGTTAACCAGAAAATTATGGACCAATTGTTCAATAGTCAAGCAGACTATTCAAGAAATATCATAAGAATTTGATGGCTTGAAAAGTCAAACTTGTTACTGTTTTACACAGTTTTTTAAATACCCAAAAAAACAATTAAAACTAAAACTTTATAAAACTAATAAACATTATAACTAAAATTTTGACTTTTCAAACACAAGAATTTACAACCTTATTAAAGAGAATAGAAGCCATATATATAATTAGAATCAAAGATCAAGATTAAAGTGCATTTTTATCATCATATATGTTGTTGTTTTTATTATCTTTCTCTATAGGATTTTTATTTTTTTTTCAAGTTTAGTATGGGAAAATTCAAAAGTTGAAAATCAAAATATATCATTTGAGCCAAAGATACAATAAGCCCCTGTCAATCATATTTGAAAAAAAAAAAAAAGTAGTATTTGCTGCATACATTGACATAAAGTCACGTTTTTATTTATAATTGGTTGTGTGTTTACACGCTATGTATGCGACAAGATTTTTTATTCGAAAAAAGACCTAAAGTTCAATGGTCCATTGGTGACGAGCTCTTACACTGTTTCAATATGTTCTCTTTGCATAACCAAGCCATCGCTCGATCTGCCTCCTTCATCATCTTCCTTGTCATCAACCCAAAAAAAGAAAAACCCGAGGCAAACTAATACACAGAAAAGCTCCATTTAAGAACATGAAAACCACTCACGTATGAGACCAACCACCATCATAACTCCCTCACAATGGACTTAGAAAATCCCAAAAATTCAAAAGAAACCCCACACACACAAAACTGGTTCTATCAAGCCAACCAAAACAGCAACAACAATAACATAGAGTGGTAGAGGTGGTTTGCAAATGAGGAGAAAGATTTAATAAAAAAGAGCGGACATAGAAAAGAAGCATCAAAGTGGAAGTGGGCAATAAGAACAAGCAACACAGAGACTACTTCCATCTTCTTTGATCAAGCATGTAACACTGATGAATTCTTTTTCCTTCCCTGCAACTCTGCAAGTATTGCCATATTCGAATAATACGCTTGTGCACAACTTATCAACACACAGATTCACACAAACATTGCATAATATCAACATCATTTTCCACATTAAAACAAAGCCCAAAAGTTCATTTTCCATATTAAAAGAAAGCCCATAAGTGGCCCATAACCCATTTCAGGTTAAAAAATATTAAACCCAAACAAAACTTTGAACCAAACCAACTTGCCCCAAACACCTAAACAAAAGCCCATTGATAGTTTAAGTTATAAGCCCACTAATTGAAACCAATGTTCGGCCCAAGCCTTAAAGCCAACCCCTAGACAAAGCCACATCTAAGTTAGAATCCTAAAATCATTCGCATCATATTATCATTTATATTTTTAGCATAAAACTTACTTTTTTATTTTTTATTTTTTTTTACATATCCACTTTTCAAAAAACTCCTTTTTTAAAAAAAAGAAAAAAAAAATTCAAAACACTTCACATCAAATTATCTATTTTACACTACATTTTATTAAAATATTAATTTTTCTTGATTTTTTAATTGTTTCTCTTTCTTCATATACAACCACCACCCATTCTCTTCTTTCATCCTTGAGATACATAAAGAAATAATAAAAACTAAATGCAAAATGAAAGTGTCAGACTGTCAATATAAATTTACATGATTATTGTAGCAACATTATATTTTTACACAACTTTTCCTGACATAATGTGGATGAATTTTCAGTTTGGCTAGCTAAAATGTGATATTTTTCCTGACATACAAGTACTTGCAATGATACAAGTGCTCTAAAGCCAATCCCAATACAAATGCCCATCAACCTCCAACTTTCCAAACTTATGCAAAGACCCCCAAAGTTTATTAAAATTATGTAACTAGCCACATATTTATATATATTATCAAAGTACCCTATGCTTCAAAAAAATTACCTAAAGGCTAAAACCCCTTAATTCCACCGAAATTAATGAAAGCCCTCAGACTATATAGAACTTACAAAAATAAGCATTAATTCCATTTTAAAACTAAAATAAAATAAATAAATAAATCTATCCCTACACATGACACAATAGTATGAAAATGCCTGACAGGCCACAAATGCGTTGACCCTTTGTGATAACTTAGATTAATTAATTAGCCCAGTTTTTAATTAATCAAATTAACATGCAATATCACGTGGCAGCACAAACAAATCACCAAACTAAGTTAAGCAGCGGAAAATAAATAACACGATGATTTGTTCACGAATGGGGAAAACCCTTACGGCAAAAACCCCACCGGGTGATTTAAGGTCACCACTCCCGAAACTCCACTATTATCACAACAAGCAGTTACAAGTAAGGAATCCCAGTACCTCACCAACCTACAGTTGAACTCTTACCCCAATACCCAATTGGACTTGTTCTGTAGTGATAGTTTCTCCTTTCAATGCACGGCTCCCAGTACGTGACTAACCAGATGCGCGGATCCCAGTACGCGACCTCAAATACCAACTATAGAGAGAGAGAGAGTTGGCTGCAAAGTTCTTCAAATCATCAGAGATGAACTAGGGCACGAACTTTGTCTTTCTGATCACAAATTGCATGAACAACAAGTTCTCAAAGAATGTGCAACTTGTATCTTCTGCTTCCTTGCTTGACGGCCCTTAAAATAATCCTTTTATATGTCTAGGGTTAGGAGAAAAGAAATCCCAAAGACACACTCACGGATTAGACTTGAAACAGACCTACAAATCTGTTTTCTTTAATTCTCGACAGATAGAGGTGTCAAGAGGTGTCGAGAAGCTGTCGAGGCTCGGGAAAACAGCTTCTTTAAAGCTCGATAGATACATCTGTCGAGGTATGTGTCGAGCTTTAAAAACTTGCACTTCCTAACTTGTTTCTTGGACAGACTTTGACGGCTTCAACACTTAACCTTGAACCACTGTTTCTTGAAGTGTTAAATTCATCCTAAATCTACCCAATTACAAGTAAAGTGCGTTTTGTCTAAGGATAAGCCAATTACATAAAATAGCGACATATGTTCACAGACTTGAACTACATATGTCCTAACAATCTCCCCTTTTGGCAATCCATGACAAAACCACAACATACAAATGAAGATATGAGAGAAGTCATAAATCACTCAACTCATATTCACTTGTTACATACAGTAAAATCTATCCTAACACAAACTCTTGAAAAACTTTGCAAGAAGAGAGTTTATGGCAAGAAGACTTTGACAACCTGTATTTCTGAAACACTTATAAACAAAACACATCAAGGCATCTTTGTGTGAAACAGAAATAATAGATTGCGTACAAGTAAAGAAACATGTGTATAAAGATAGAAAAGAAACAACACATGAAAGGCAGGTGAAAGAACAACATACATCATCATATATAAGAAGAGAAAAAATACAATGTATGTCAACACATGATCAAAGTATCTCTAAACAGATGAGAAAAGAAAAGAAAAAAATACATATGAAAAAAATACATATGATCACCTCACTACATCCCTCAATCCACACTCCCCCTAACAAAAATGTTCTATGCTAACACTCCCCCTATGTATGACTACTCTCATACAAAACTACTCCCCCTTTTTGTCACGGGTGACAAAGGGTAGAGTGTCAAGTAGACATCTCATCCGAAGAACTCGCATCTCCATCATCATCATCGTCGGAAGCATCATCATCATCGCCATCATTATCAGCCTCGGTCTCAGTCGACACATGAGGTGGCGGAGGAGAAGCCTCTGGAGCCAAGCCGCCCATGGTCGCCTGTCGCCTGGCGATGCGACCAACACGGACGTTCACCTGATACAACTCCGTGGAGAGTGTATCTAGGCGAGCATCCATGCGATGTAGCTGCGCCATGATGTCTCCTAACGTGACGTCGCTCGAGGAGGAAGAAGCAGACGTACGAGCTGATCTAGAGGTGGCCGGACGAGTGGAAGGAGTAGCACCATCTGCCTGTCGCGATCGGAACTGTGCCTCGCTACGTTTTACGGTAGCAGCATCTATGGCAGACATGACGTGGTAAGGATCGGACGAGGGGAAAGGGATGGAAAAAAGGCTCAGGATCCTCGTGATAGCGGAAGGGAAAATGAGCTTATCACAGGTGGCCGTATCTCTATAGACATCTATGATGCAAAAGATAAAGTATGAAGGAAAGTCTATAGAAAGATCCTCTAAGAGGGACAGCAAAAATCGAGCGCGAGGCTCTGTGATAGAGTTATAGTGAGAAAGTGGGTGTAAAACAAAAGTCATCACCATGTTAAGAAAACGGGGACCTTTAGCAAAAGATCGACATGGTGTGTACATATGATCTCTCCAAGAGGACGGATTCTCACAGAACGCCGAGATCATCTCGTCTTTGGACACAGTCCAGAGACGCTCACAGCTAGGGTAATCAGGATGATCCACCCTAGGGACATGAAGAACCTCAGAGACTAACTCTAGGGTGACACAAAAGCGCGTACCTCGGACGCAAGAGTAGAAATGAGGTACTGAAGAATCTATCCCGTGGATGTTGGAGTAAAACTCTTGTATCAACACGAGAGGAGATGTGACCGGGACGTCACACAGTGACTCCCATCCCCGAGAGTGAATGACATCGGGAAGGTCGGTGTCGGCAAAGTCTGCCAGGACAACGTGGCGTTCCGAATGAACACCGCGTTTAGAAAAGTTCTCCGAGAAGTCCTTACGGGCTTTCTCATCACGGAACCGGATAGAAAGAGGGGTAGAGTCAGAGGAAGACTGTCCCTTAAAACGCAGAGGGTTCTAGGACGGAATGGACTTACGTTTGGGTGCCATAGACACTACTAACGCAACCATAGAGAGGGGGATAGAAAAAGAGACACACAGAAAAGTTCCAAACAGTTCAATATTGGTAGAATAATATTGAAAAGAAAGAACGTATGCATGGAGAATGCATGAACATGTGACTTGCAACATAAAACCATCATGGGCTCAGCCCAATCCAAACCTAACAGCACACAATCGATAAGCACACATCTAAATGCATGAAAATACAATTAGAATGCGAATGTGATGCAATGCATGTGATTTTGAAGATCAAAACCATCAAACCAACCCAAGAATTTCATGAAAAACCCAACAATTTTGAAAACTCCTAAAAATTTTCAAAAACACAAAAACTAGGGTTTTAAAACAATGAAATGCATGAATATGAGGGATAAGACACTTACCAAGAGATGAAGATCGCAAAGAACACTTGAAAACGCCTTGAGAGGAGGTTTGGAGGGAAAAGGAGAGATTTTGAGAGAGAGAACAGGAGTTTCGAGCGAGAGAGATAGAGCGAGTGAGAAGAAAAAATCGCGACAGCTCTATATATAGCCTCTCAGTTATTCTCGACAGATGATGCTATCGGGAGGTGTCGAGACAGCTGTCGAGGTCATGTGTCGAGAAATACACATGAACAGATGAAGCTATCGAGGTCAGGTGTCGAGGAAGAAGAAACAAACAAGAAGTAACTTCGATCGATCCAGCAGCTATCGAGAAGCTATCGAGCAAACAGAAAGTTTCTCGATCGATCCAGAAGGTGTCGAGGTATCTGTCGAGACTGCGATAAGAAAGAGTCTTGTAGCTCGACAGATAGCTATGTGTCGAGAGGTATCGAGAAGGTGTCGAGATGCCTTTAAAAACAGTTTTTCAAAAGAGGAAAAACACAGACATGAATGCAATCATGCATGCAACTCAACCAAGGATCTAATCAACACATTAAGCTCTCAAAATCATCTCTCAACAAGAAAATTGATGCACATGTATCTCAAAACACGCACCCACACACTAAACAAGTCTAACCAATTTTATATTTCAAAAATAAGTCTAGACAGTTTAGTGAGCATACATTAACACATGTAAACCTTGTGATGGCCAAATCACATTGTACCTGCACATATATCAAAAATAGCAAAGAGTATTGCGTGTCGTGTGTGAGAACATCGCAAGATTACATAAGTGTCTCAATGTTATGACGATTTGAGATATGAGAAAATCACTTTAACTCACACATAATCATAACTGTTTGATGGGGACTATCACCTTCGAGGTACATCCTATAACTCCCACATCTCCTAGAAAACACGCTTGCAACCATATTTTAAAGCATTTTTGATCTTTTTGCTTTCTATATCTTTGCATATTTTCTTTTTAACAAGCATATCATGCATGGGCATACAAGAGAAAGAAAAGAAATACCCAATTATGTTAAGCTTTTGACACTGCACTTTTGCTATGCCGAAGCATACAGGTGTCATTGACATTGCACTTTTGCTATGCCGAAGCACACAGATGTCATATTATGATTGGCGAGTAACAGTGGTGAGATGGTTATTTATGCCTTTCTCTTAGGATTTTCTAGTTCAACCCGTCAAAAAGAGTGATATGAGTGTTAAGAAGAAGAGATCACTTAACCTTACTCATCACAAACAAAGAGCTACAAAGCTCACTTGCTTAGTTGTGCAGAAGAATGCTCATCTAAGCTACAGGTGATACAAAGTTTAGAAAACTCTATTTCAATGGCCATTTCAAAAGTTCACATGAACTAATGCACACTAACTCACACTGTTTTTGTATTTTTCAATTTTTCAATTTTTTTTTTATTTTTTTATTAGAGAAGCAAAAAATAAAACACAAAACTGAAAACTGAAAACACACAAACAAAAACATGTAAAGCAAAACAATGCATAAAACTAGACTGACTCAAACAGTAAGGAAACACACAAGTAATGCAACACACACAACAAGATAAGAGAAGAAGAAATGACTGAAATCACTTAGATCCCTTTGCCTTCCACACCTTGGAAGATCCTTTCCTTTTGGTCGACTCTTGAACCGGTGATGAGGGAGAAGAGTTTAGCCCGTTCAAGTTCGAAAGGAACATGAGGGCTTTAAGAATGTCTCCAATTGGAGTGAGAGAAGACTGAAGCTGATTCTGGCTCCCAGATGCTATTGTGCCATTGCTCTGTTGAGTGGCACGCCACTTGTAGCAATTAGGTCTTGTGTGACCGGCAACACCACAATGATAACAGAGATGCGGTTTCTTCTGTTTGGCCTTTTGAGTGTTAGTCTTCTTAGTCCTAGGATTTCTAGATTCCCTATTCTCAATTTTAGGGGGTGCTCCTAGGATGGACTTACCCTTGTCTCCGTTCTCACTAGCTAATTCAGTTTTAACATTCTTTTCTTCTTTTTCAATGTTATTAGCAGGTGGAACAAACACAGTAGTACTAGAGGTAGGAGTATTAGAGAGAGAGAATTCATACCCTAATCCAGTACGATCTGAAGAATATCTCTGAGCACTCAGCATCTCGTCCAGTTTAGCACTTGACGTCCTCTCCAGTTGTGCTCTGACTTGAAACAGCTCTGCTTCAAGCTTCTTGGTCTTTTCAATCAAGAAATTGTTCTCGAACCTCAGTGCTCCAATGGTCTGATTTGCTTCATCAACCTTTGTGGAGAGCTCTTCACGGTTGAGCTCCACTTCACTGAGCTTCTTGGTGGCTAGCCTATAGAGTTTCTCATGCTTCTCAGAAAGCTTGTATAGCTTCTCATAGGCGGTATGGATATCATCTTGATCATCCATAATTTCACACTTGGGATCCACCAATTCTTCTTCTTCATCCACTTTTTCAGTAACCCCATCAGTAGGATTAACAGTGGCAGTGAAGGCATTCAAGATTCCGTCGTCTTCATCTTCGGAATCGTCCTCGGGCTCTGTGTCACTTAAGGTAACAGCAAGTGCCTTGCTCTTCCCTATGCTCTTGATGTACGTAGGACACTCTTGTTTCATGTGTCCGAAACCTTGACACCCGAAGTATTTTGGTCCAGAGGGAACAGTGTACTGACCACCATCCTTGACATCCTTCTTCCCTTTATCTGAATTCTTGAATTGTGAAGAACTGGATTGTCTACGATCTTTGTTGAAGCCCTTTCCATTGGCATTCTTCATAAACTTCTTGAATTGCCTTGTGATGTAAGACTTCATTTTGAAATCTTCATCATCTGACGAGTCATCCGTATCACTGCTTTTGGCCTTTAGTGCCAAACTCTTGCTCTTACTTGACTTGCCTAACCTAGTCAGCCCTAACTCATAGGTCTGTAAGTTTCCAACCAGCTCAGTCAAAGGAATTCTGTCAATATCCTTCGACTCTTCGATCGCCGTGATCTTAGCATGGAATCTCTCGGGCAGCGATCTGAGCACCTTCCTTACTATCTTAGGTTCAGGGATGGTTTCCCCAAGATTAAAGGCTGAGTTTACTATGTCCTTGAGCTTGGCATAGAACTCATCAAACGACTCATCCTCTTCCATCTTAATTTCTTCAAAGCGTGTGGTGAGCCTTTGCAGCTTTGAATCTTTGACAGCCTTGGTGCCCTCATAGGTTGTCTGGAGGATGGTCCAAGCTTCTTTGGCAGTTTCAGTTGAGGAAATTTTCTTAAACTCCTCATTGGTGACTGCACTGAATAGGGCATTCAATGCTCTGCTGTTGAAATTTGCCGCTTTGATCTTAGCATCATCCCAGTCGGCCGGCGCTTCTGTAGTCTTGGTCCAGCCTATCTCCACAGCTTGCCACACCTTCTCATCTAAAGACTGCAAGAAAGCTCTCATACGTACCTTCCAGTATGCATAGTTAGTGCCATCAAATAAAGGAGGTATAATAAGAGATTGTCCTCTATCCATGACAGCAGGGGTCAAATGGATCACACACAAAAGATTAAACCCTAATCAGAGTATGCTTGCTCTGATATCACTTGACAGGCCACAAATGCGTTGACCCCTTGTGATAACTTAGATTAATTAATTAGCCTAGTTTTTAATTAATCAAATTAACATGCAATATCACGTGGCAGCACAAACAAATCACCAAACTAAGTTAAGCAGCGGAAAATAAATAACACGGTGATTTGTTCACGAATGGGGAAAACCCTTACGGCAAAAACCCCACCGGGTGATTTAAGGTCACCACTCCCGAAACTCCACTATTATCACAACAAGCAGTTACAAGTAAGGAATCCCAGTACCTTACCAACCTACAGTTGAACTCTTACCCCAATACCCAATTGGACTTGTTCTGTAGTGACAGTTTCTCCTTTCAATGCACGGCTCCCAGTACGTGACTAACCAGATGCGCGGATCCTAGTACGCGACTTCAAATACCAACTATAGAGAGAGAGAGAGTTGGCTGCAAAGTTCTTCAAATCATCAGAGATGAACTAGGGCACGAACTTTGTCTTTCTGATCACAAATTGCATGAACAACAAGTTCTCAAAGAATGTGCAACTTGTATCTTCTGCTTCCTTGCTTGACGGCCCTTAAAATAATCCTTTTATATGTCTAGGGTTAGGAGAAAAGAAATCCCAAAGACACACTCACGGATTAGGCTTGAAACAGACCTGGAAATCTGTTTTCTTTAATTCTCGACAGATAGAGGTGTCGAGAGGTGTCGAGAAGCTGTCGAGGCTCGGGAAAACAGCTTCTTTAAAACTCGATAGATGCATCTGTCGAGGTATGTGTCGAGCTTTAAAAACTTGCACTTCCTAGCTTGTTTCTTGGACAGACTTTGACGGCTTCAACACTTAACCTTGAACCACTGTTTCTTGAAGTGTTAAACTCATCCTAAATCTACCCAATTACAAGTAAAGTGCGTTTTGTCTAAGGATAAGCCAATTACATAAAATAGCGACATATGTTCACAGACTTGAACTACATATGTCCTAACAATGCCCTTGAAACCTTCGAATCACAAAAGCATAAGATAAGCCTCGGATTATAACAAAATGGCTAAAATACCTTTGAGGCCAAAGAAATTCCAAACTAACCCTAAATTACACCAAGATGTCGAAAATATCCTTAGGACGACAAAAATGACCAAATTAACTCCGAATTTTACCCAAAATTTTAAATACCCCTACAACCTCCTGAATCACCAAATGTGAAAACTAGCTACAATCAATTTTTTAAAACAAAAATATATTGCAAACTCATAAAAAAAAATTGTGATTATTGTCACCTTAACAATAAAATAAATAAATTTTTTTTGTTCTATGATTAAGAATTGAAATATTAATTTGTAAAACTAATATAATAAATTTTGTAAATAGGTGTAAACTCCTAAAACTTTGCATGAAAAAGCATATAACTTAGTGTTGACAATGCAGACTATTTGGTGAAGTAGTTTTTAAACTACAATACTCTAAAGTACAATTTGTTTTTATTTTAAAAAAATTTCTTTCAAAAAGTTTATAAACAAGTTTTACGGAATGGGATAATGCCATTATATATATATATATATATATATATATATGTGTGTGTGTGTGTGTGTGTATCCCATTTGCAATACAATGTCATATAAAGTTTTTAAAATTTCTTTTCAGCTTCTCAAAAAGAAACAATCTCTTTCTTTCAAAATATTTTTTTAGAAAAAATCTTTTCAAAATAGGTTTTTTGTCAGCGCATCAAATATGTACATTAGAAGCAAATCTTTTGAAGAGCGAATTTTATTCAAATCAATTTAAATGTATTTTCATTGAAAGTATATCGAGCATACCCATAAGAACTTCTTTCAACTAAACATTGTTGGTAGACATGTCTTGAAACCTAATTACACAATGATTTTTATTAGTCATAATTGATAAACGATAGGCTATGTTCAATTACATCGCGTAAAATCTGATGTTACACTACCAAATTTCTATGTATATTGTCCAATAACTTTTTTTTTTTTTTTTTGGGAGAAAATATTGGCTAATAACTCTGTTGAACTTACTGCTAGTTTAGGGATTTTTTTTTTCTATATCCATCATGGTCATCAAATACCAAGATAATTAATGATTAAAAAAATCATTCCATCAATAAATTATTAATAATTTACTTGTTTTAAATAAGTTAAACCCATGCACTTATAAATTGAAAAGTACCTGGCATTTGAATGATGTATAATAGCAACATGAAAAATATGTGAAATAACAGTGAATTGACAAAAGATTTGTCCAATATAAAGTTATGGAAATATGTGGGTGTATCTTAAATCATACAAAGCAAAATATGTATTTGCAACTCTACCTCACCCCATGCTGAAGGACCATAATTTGTTGCTCTCGTTCATCAAATTAAACCATATCAAGCATTTGGAAAGACTAAATGGAGCCATAGAGCCTTGATGGTTATTGTGTGTGAATAAAAAGAAACGTTTTTAAAAATTAAGAAAAATTTATATTTTAATAAAATATAGTATAAAATAGATAATCATGTTTTGAAAAATGAGATGCAAAATAGAAGATATAAGATCTTATGCCAAAATATAAATAAATTTTTGGACGAGTTGATATGAATGATCTAGCATTGGAGATGAGATGCACATCTATAAATTCAAGGACGTAGCCACCACTGGACCAAGGCCCCCTCAAATTTTTTTTTTAAATATTATTGTATATGTGTGTACTAATTTTAGCAATTTTGTTCTATAAAATTGCATTTTGTTTTCCTTAAACAATATCATTGATTCTTTTAAGAGCAACGCTATACTCGTAAACTTTTTTACAATATATTTACAACCTGTTTTAGTAGCAAATTCTGATTAGTTCGCATATGGGCCCACTACTCACGTTAGTCATTTATAAAAACGTTTGTAACTTTAGCATTTTTCTCACTTTAGTGACCATAAAAATATTTATAGATCTAAAATCTTAAACAGAATATACAAGCCCAAAAAATATAGCTTAAAAATAAAAATTATCAATAATAAAACTAAAAAAAATTAAGATCAATTAACCAATTTTATTTAAAATAAACAATCCTGCACTTAAAAAAATTCTAAACAAAAATAATTTTGTTCTTACCCAAAAAAAAAAAAAAAAAAAAAAAAAAAAAAAAAACCTCAATGACTAAGTAATAACAAAGTCAGAGGTTGAAACTGCCCTACAAAACTAACAGTAAACCCGTGCCCCTTATCTCAAAGTTTTGGCTCCATCCTTGCATAAGTTGTCCCATTGATTAGTGACATTACCATTTGAATGATCAAAGTTCAATCGTCAAGCATATTCGAAGTCAACAAATTTTGTAGTAACTGAAAATACTCATTTGTAAAGCCTATACATGTAGACATTTTAGAAACCGTGGACGGATTTAATTTATTTATAACTATAAAACTTGACTTAAAAATTAAATATTTAAAAAAATATTATTTTTATTTATCAATACTTATAAATTAAGTATTTATCTCTCTCTCTCTCTCTCTCTCTCTCTCTCTCACACACACACACACATATATATATATATATATATATATATATTTCAACTTTTGGGTAAATAGAACAGAATGATGGCTAGTTATATTTTGAAAATAAACTCTTAACCGTGAAATACACGTACTCTATTTCAATGAAACGAAAAGGAAGCTCATATTTGGTCTCCAGAATTATAGTAGTTCTAGGGGCATTTTTGTTCTGACTTGTAGGTATATAAGA
Organism: Castanopsis chinensis; assembly: GCA_032878915.1. NCBI lineage: Eukaryota > Viridiplantae > Streptophyta > Magnoliopsida > Fagales > Fagaceae > Castanopsis > Castanopsis chinensis. The sequence continues at coordinate 1,262,525 of JAVQMG010000073.1, forward strand.
TATTGACCTCGCAACCTTTGTTAAATTGCATGATTCAATAAAAGTAAGAAACCATCTTTGAAAAGGGAATGGGTCAATCCAATATTAGGCTAAGTCAAGCCAGTTACCAGTCAATATTTTCCACATCTGACGCCTTCTTCTCAGTTATGTTTCGTTGGTATAAATAAGACTCCACAAACCTATCTACCTCCATTCTCAACCTCTTATCCTCCAAAGACAGAAAATAACCACATACAACCTCAATCAAATGGCTTCCCTACAAGCTTCACCTCTCACACTCTCTTCTTCTTCAAAGAAAATCAGTGCTGCCATTCATCTCCCAAAACTTCCAAGATTCCCTTTGTCAGTTCCAAAAATTCCAACAAGAACTGTGGTTGAGGAATTGAACATAAGGGCTGGGTTTACAAAAACGGTCCCAATTGATGTTGAATCATACAACACCACTAGTATTGCAAATACCCAACTCTATGCTCTTTTAGAAGCTGTAGCTGATAGGGTAGAGATGCACAATAACATTGGAAAGCAACGTGACAATTGGAACACCCTTCTTTTGAACTCCATCAACATGATAACTCTAACTGCTGCAACCTTAACTGGTGTTGGAGCAATTGGAGGCGCTGGAATGCCTCTATTGGCTTTGAAATTATCGTCTGCGCTATTGTACTCTGAAGCCACAGGATTGTCGCTTATAATGAACAAAATTCAGCCCTCACAACCAGTGTGGTCGATACCGTACCGGTACCGGCCGTACCGGCCGGTACATACCGTACCGGCCAGTGCACCGGTACCGGTACACTCTTATTTTGTACCGAAAAAAATACCGGCCGTATCGGCCATACCGGCGAATTCCGACCATACCGGTTGCGTACCGGCCGTACCGGACCGAAACACAAAATGTTGTGTTTTTTTTTTTTTTTTTTTTTTTTTTTTTTAATAATTGTGGAAGTTTTTGTCTCTAAAATAATCAATAATGAAAGTATTTTGTAGATAATTTCATTATTTCATCTAACCTTTATCTCTCCAATTTTTTTTACTGAATTTGGATTTGGTGTGTGTATATATATATTAAATATATAAAGTAGCAGTAAACCCGAAACGGTACACCGGTATTGACCGGTATCCGAAATATACCGTACCGGTTGCCAAACTGGTACAGCCTCCGGTACGGTATTGACTTCCTTGCTCACAACTTGCCGAGGAACAACGTAATGCTACAAGATTGTTCAAGCAACTCCAAAGCCAAATCCAAACTATCCTCACTCTTGGGTCTCCAACTCAAGATTGTGATGGAAAAGGTCTTGGCTCTTGATAAAGCCTTCCCACTTCCCTTGCTCGGAGCAATGCTAGAAAAGTTTCCTTCAAAGTTTGAACCTGCTGTTTGGTGGCCTTCAACACAATCCTAGAACAAAACCAAAGCAGAAGAAGGTAAATTTCATAAGATGGAGAAGAATGGTTGGAGTTAGGAGTTGGAAGTTGAAATGAGAGATATAATTGAAGTGGTGAAGAGAAAAGACATTGAAGACTATGTAAGGCTAGGCAACTTGGTGTTGAAGATCAACAAGATTTTGGCTATCTCAGGCCCATTACTCATTGGCATTGCTGCCATTGGTTCCACTTTTGTGGGTAATGGATCATGGGCAGCGATAATAGCAGTGGCTGCTGGGGCATTAGGAAGTGCTGTTAATGCTTTTGAGCATGATGGGCAAGTTGGAATGGTGTTTGAGATGTATAGAAACTCAGCCGGCTTCTTTCGCCTATTGGAAGAGTCAATTAAAGGCACACTTGAAGAAAAAGATTTGGAAAAAAGAGAGCATGGGGAATTGTTTGAGATGAAGATGGCTTTGAAGTTTGGAAGAAGCTTATCACAGCTAAAAGAACTTGCGCGAAAATCTGCTTATTCTTGAAGAGAGGGAACTTCAATTGACTAATTTGCAAGCAAGCTTTTCTGATTTTAGTTCCGCAACTAGTTGTTCTTTGACTGTTCTAATCTCTTGACAAATAAAATTTTTGTACAACCTTGTAACATTGAATAGGGTTAACTTTGATTCTTTCATTCTTTCTAACAATTATATTCTTTGTATAACTATATAACATTCAATACAAAAAGGTTGATCGAGTCACAAATTTTACACTACATCTAGCTATGTCCTAAAATAACATATCTTAGTTTCTGTGTTTCAGCAGCCCGTAATAATTAATGAAGTTATTGAACAGCCAAGTTGCAGATATATAATAATTATATAATATTTTATGGGGTAGATGAAAGTGAGATTTCTGGAATACATGGATGACAGAAAAATTATTGACCAATTGTTGAATAGTCAAGCTGACTATTCAAGAAATATGACGTGAATTTGATGGTTTTAATTGGGCCTGTAAATTAGTCGAGTCGAGTCGAGCAGAGCTGAACCGAGTATTAAAAATTTAAGTTTGTTTATCTAAATTTTTTGTTAATACGAGTCGAGCTTGAGTTTATCATCAAACGAGATTTTATGTCTAAGCTTAACTCATTCTTTTGTCGAGCAAGCTCTAGCTTGTTCACGAGTTATTTGATTAGCTTCTTCTTTTAATATATATATATATATATATATATATATAATGAAATCTTGACTAAAATGTTTTATCTTTTTACAATTCTTTGAATATTTAATATGAATAGACTATTTATATTATCAATAAGTTACAAATAATAATTTAATATCGTATGAACCTATTGACAAACTTATACAACTCAATTTCAAGTCTAAATAAATATATTTTTAGACGAGTGTACCTATAAAAACCATAATGTTACATATAGTCAAATCGAGCCCTCATATTCATTAGCTTGTTCATGAATGTATTATTATATTTGACCTTGACTTGTTTAATAATCGAGCTTAAACTAAAGACTTAAACTTGACTTGTTTAACTAGCCATTTTGGCTTAATTATATAAATCTTCCAGTTAACCAAAAAAAAACAAAAAAAACTTGACTTGTATCTAAAGAAACAAACATTAGACAAGTTTTTTCTCGAGTTAATTAAGCTCAAGTTATTCATATACAGTTTGGCTGACTTACAAGCCTAGCTTTGATTATCTAAAAGAACTAACCTTATTGCAGCAAATTGTTTTATAGAGTTTTACACACATTCCAAAACAAATCTTGAGTTTAATATTTTTGGGATGTGTTCAAAACACTATAAAACAATTTGTGTGTAATAAACACTACTCTAATAAAAATTTTGACTTTTCAAATAAAAGAATTCACAACATTTTATTCTTCTATTTTGCCAGAATTCGTTAATTGCTCTGTAAGAATTTACATAGTTAACAGAAGTTACAAAACCCATAGATATAAAAAAATTGAGCAAAGATCAAGATTAAAGTGCATTTTTATTATCCTATGTGTAGATGTTTTTATTATCTTGCGATAGGTTTTTATTTCTATTTTTTTCGTTCTTAAGTTATGGACAAATTCAAATGTTGAACATTAAAATATATCATTTGACCCAAAGATACAAGAAGCCCATGTCAATCATTTAAAAAATGACCTAAAGTTCAACATAGAGGGAACAATGTTCTCTCTGAACAACCAAAGCATCACTCTGCCTCCTTCATCATCTTTGTTAAGGACATATTTTATGTAATTAGCTAATCCTCTGACAAAACTCACTTTACTTGTAATTGAGTAGATCTAGGATGAGTTTAGTACTTCAAGAAACATGTTGTTCAAGTCTAGTATTGAAGCCATAAAGATTGGATTAAGAAACAAGTGAAGAGAAGCTGTTCATTAAAGCTAGATAGATAGTTCGACAGCTGCCGACAGATAGCTATCTATCGAGGTTTAATAAGTCTTGACAGTTGCCGACAGATAGCTATTTATCGAGATCTTGATAGCTGTTGACAAATAGCTATCTTTAGAGAATAATGTAAATCAGTTTTTCAAATCTGATTTTCGGCTCATGCTAACATGTATGTGTAGGGTTTCTTTTCTCACAATCCTAGACATATAGTCACATAAGAAAATACAATAAGAACATATGAAAAATGTGATCGATGCCTTATTCTCTCTAAAAGAAGTTACTGCATTTTTGTGCCTTAGGGTTTTGTAACCAAGTGCTTCTTGATATTTATTGTTGATAAAATGAAGAACTTTGGAGCCAGCATCTTCTTTAAATTGGTGAGTTAGTCACGTACTAGGAGCAGTGTATCATTGGTTAGTCACGTACTAGGATTTGTGTATCAAAGGGTGGCGTTCATATATTGAAGAATTTAGAGGTTCTGAAGTAGTAGAAGGTTTCTGCTGTAAGTTCATCTACGGGGATTGTAGAGTGTAGGGATAAAGTTTTGAACGAGATCTAAAACTTCTCTTTACTATAGTGAATTGCTTTTCGGAAAGGTTTCTCCCTAAGTTTTTTACTATGAAACTAGTTTGTTTCATTGATTTTCCTAGGTCATCATATCTTATCTTATTTATTTTTTCACTGCATGATTTTGACTTGATATTGATATTGTTTGTTTTAACAAATTTTATTCATAATAATTCTAATTAACAACTTGGGTTTAAAACTTGTTAATTCTATCAACCGGAGTCTAAATTTCCTAACAAGTGATATCAAAGCGGGTACACTCTGATTGGATTAATTTCCTGAGTGTGATTCTTGACCCCTGTTGTCATGGAAACTCTTGATTGTTTTGATTTGAATGATCTTATGTTAAATGATAATGATGATATTCAAGATGCCTGTTGCAAGCTTTATAATTTTTGTATGAAATCTCTTAAATGTTCTACAAAATTAAAAGCTTAATTTAAAAAGGTCAAACTTGAAAAAGATGATTTGATTGCAAAATTGGATGAAGCCAATAATTTGAAAAAGAATTTTAAAAATCAAATTTCATCTCAAGTGGACAAAATTAAGAGTTTGGAAGAATAACTAGTTGAATTTAAAACTGAAGTCGAAAAATTAACTAGTGCCAAACTTGTTGTTGAGTCTAACTCAAAAGAAAAAGATTTTTATATTCCTCCATTAAAAAGAATAATGAAGAGTTGGAGTATTCCTCTATTTAAAAGGAATAATAAAGAGTTGAAGGCTAATATTGCTAGGATAGACAAAGGTAAAATTTTTTATTTTAACGCTGAAGTTTCTAAACTTATGTCTAAAACTCCTCTTAAGAAGAATGAAAATTCTGAATTTGTCCTCACTTGTCATCATTGTCATATTGTTAGTCATATTAGGCCAAATTGTCCTAAATTGAGGTCTCTGTCAACCTCTAAGGTTAGACCTTCTTCTAGGAAGCCGAGTATCTTTAACATTACTCATGTTTATCATCATTGTGGTGTTTCTGGACAAACTTGTCTTAATTGTTTTAAGTTATATCCTCAAAAGCAAGTGTCCAAACGGTCACAAGTTTCCTTTCAAGGACCTACACCTTTGTTTTGGAGAGTTATTAAAAGCTTTGAGCTTTTTAACTCAATTTTAGGAGAATTTTAATTCTTCTATGTCCTTTAGTAGACATACTAAGACATGTATCTTTTCATTTTTACTGCTAAAGACTCGTGCTGTGTGGGTGAGAAAAGAACCTAAAACATAATTATCTTTTCTGTTTGTCCTCTACTTTAATTCTTTCTATCTAAAGTAGGACTCTCTTTGCTTGATTGCTTATTTGTTTTGGAATCATACTTTCATGCATTTGCATCTTTCTTTCATGCTTTCATGATTGTTTGTCTATTTTTGTTTGGTTATTTTTCAATTTCTTTTTTATTTTGTTTTTCATTCATAAAAATAAAAAAAATTGAAAAATCATAAAAATACAAAAACATGGTGTGTTTGTGTATATTGGTACTTGTGTACCTTGAATGGCCAGTAAAATAAAGTTTTCTAAACTTTGTATCTCTTGTAGCTTAGATGAGTATCTCTATGCACAGCTAAGCAAGTGGTGTTTGTGATGAGTAAGAATAAGTGATCTCTTGTACTTAACATTCGTATCACTCCTTTTGACGGGAAGGACTAAAAAATTTTAAGAGAAAGGTATAAATAACCATCTCACCACTGTTGCCTGCCAACCATAATATGACATTTGTATGCTTCGGCATAGCAAAAGTGCAATGTCATAAAGTTTAACATAATTGGTTATTTCTTTTCTCTCTCTTATATGCACATGCATGATATGATTAATATAAGAAAAATATGCAAAGAAAAACAAAAGCAAAAGAAACAAAATGCTTTAAAATATGATTGCAAGCGTGTATTCTAGGAGATGTGGGAGTTATAAGATGTACCTCAAAGGTGATAGGTCCTATCAAGCAGTTATGATCGTGTGTGAGTTAAATTAATTTACTCATATCTCAAATCGTCATAACATAAAAACACTTATGCCCCTTGCAATATTTTTCACACACAACACGCAATATTCTTTGTTACTTTTGATATTTGTGCAGGTACAATATGATTTGGCCATCACAAGGTTTACATGTGTTAATGTATGCTCACTAAACTATCTTAACTTGTTTTTGAAATATAAAATTGGTTAGACTTATTTAATGTGTGTGTGTTTTGGATCTATGTGCTTAACATTTTTCTTGTTGAGATATGTTTTTGAGAACTTAAAATGTTGTTTGGATCCTTGTTTGTGTAGCATGCTTGATTGCATTCATATCTGTATTTTTCTCTTCTTGAAAAACTGTTTTTAAGCAATCTCGACAACTGTTTTTGTGAATTCTTTTGCTTTTATTATTGATAGCTATAAAGATCTCAAGTGTGATAATATCTTTGTTAATAGAACCAAGAAAGTAGTGAAAAATTTAAAATCTATTTGATGATTTCTTTTTGCAAGTTGGTCTATGGGGGCTAAATATCTGGTCTATAGTGTTTGTATTTTGTTTTATTTATGTTTTTTGTTTTGTTTTGTATCTTTTGATTTAATTAAAATTTTAATTTTAATTCAATTAAAAAAAAACGTTTGATTACCAAAAATTAATTTTTGGTAATGAAATTTTTTTTGTTGGTGGTTTTTGGCTATAGTGGCGTTTGCAGAATGCCACTATAGGTCTATAGTGGCATTCTAAACTGCTGCTATAGCCTTTAAAAAAAGAGAAAATTGTTCTATAGTGGCGTTTATGTAAAACGCCACTATAGGTCTATAATAGCGGTACAATAGTGGCGTTTGTAAACGCCACTATAGCAAACACTGCTATAGCCCAAATGAGCCTATAGTGGCGTTTTTAGTACCTATAGTGGCATTTGTATACACACACACACACACACACACACACACACACACACAAAAACCTTCCATTTAAGAACATTAAAACCGCTCATACATAAGACCACCCTCCCACCATAAATCCCTCACTATGGACTTAGAAAATCCCAAAAATTCAAAAGAAACCCCACATACATAATTGGTTCTGTGAAGCCAACCTCAACAACAAAAATAGCATAGAGCAGTAGAGGTGGTATGCAAAGATTGAGAAAGGTCTAGTAAAACAGAATAACGATGGAAAAGAAGCAACAAAGTGGAAGTAGGCAATAAGAACAAGCAACACAAAAACTACTTTTATCTTCTTTGATCAAGCAACAAGCATGGAACACTGAATTCTTTTTCCCTCCCTGCAAATATTGCCATATCTATATAATATCTAAAAATTGAAAAGTAACATTTATTACACTTTGATGTCCAAAATGGGGTTCTACCCCTTTCTCACAAACTTTCCAGCAAAATGTCCCCTATCTGAAACTATTTAAAGATATGCCCCTATTTTGAAACTCAACTCTCTAAAAATTGAGTTTCAATGTAAAACTCGATTTTTAGACAATTGAGTTATAGCAAAATTAAACTTTAAAAAAAAAAAAAAATTGTGGAACTCGAGTTCCATGAACTCACATTCCATTCAAAGAACTCGAGTTCTACACTAAAAACTCGAGTTCCACAATTTTTTTTAAGTTTCATTTCCCTATAACTCGATTGTCCAAAAATTGAGTTTTACATTTGAAACTCGATTTTTAGAAAACTGAATTTCAAAATGAAAGTATATCCCTAAATAGTTTCAGACAGAGGGCATTTTGCCGAAAAGTTTGTGAGAAATGAGTATTTTGCCATTTTGGCCCACTCTAATTGATCCATATCAATGTAGCGTTTCGGTTAATTTCAATTCACTTTGGTCCATTCAATCTATTTCAATTGTAGAATCTATTATTAAATAATTAAATGAGTTAATTTAATTATTTTTTCCAAATCCATTAATACAGGAAGTCATTTAAGCTTGATTATAGAAAAAAGATCATTTAAGTTTTTTTTTAATTAATATTAATCAAACAATAAGATCTTTTAAAAATGTATCTTATGAATGTTTTCATTTTTTTTATTGTACATAAAACGAACATTTAAATGATATCTTTTACTAACTAAAAAATTTACAAAGTAATATGATTGTTAGTTTCAAATCAACAGCATAATAAAATAATTCCTAATTATATTTTAGTAATATTGTAGTTAGTACAAATTTTAATACATATAATTTTTACAAATATAAATAATATCTAAAAGCTAAAGTGTACTATTTTTATTTTTGTTACGCTCCTTTTGAGCCACAATTTTGGTCCAATTTGGTCCACTTTGGTCAATTTAGTCCATTTTGGTCTATGTAGTTCATTTTGTTCTAATTCAAACCACTTTAGTTGTTTGCTCCATTTCAGTCCACTATGGTCCATTTAGACTCAGTCCACTTCGGCCCTGTCATTCTACTTCAGTCCATTTGATCCACTTTAGTTCATTTGGTCCACTTTAGTCCATTTGTCATACACTTTGGTCCATTCGGTCCATTTTGGACTAATTGGGCTTAAATTGATTTTTTTTTCCTTTTTTTTGTAGATTGCCTGTTTTTTTTTTTTTTTTTTTTTTGGACTAAAAATTTCTTCTTTTTTCCCCTTAATTTTTGAGTTGGAAAAAAAATGAAATTTTATTCTATTTGTGTCAAACTCTTTAGTTTATTATTAAAAATCCAAATAAAATAAGCATTATAAATTAGAGATATGAGCCCTAAAATATTAATAAAAATGATAAATAAATTACCTTGAAATTCAAGTTTCAATATATATAGGAATTATACATATATTTGGAAAGAAAGAAAATGATACAAATCTAAACTTATATAATTATTTAAAATTAATGTAACATGTTACATGTGTTCCATGGAATTGAGGTGTACATTTTTTTTTTTAATATTCTTGGAAATGTCAGATTAGTCAACCAATTGTGGTATATTTAAATAAAATAAAAAACTCATTTATAAGTTATAGCATTCTCCATTTATATATATATATATATATATATATATATATATTATAATAATGTAATTTAAATATTTTTATTATACATTTTTCATGCACTTATAACAATAGAAAATACTTTAAAATAATACCTGTGCTATTTACCCTTCAAATTTTATACTATATTCTTATATATATATATATATATATATATATTGAGTTTCTGATGATAGCTCTTTATCATCATATTAAGATACCAATCGGTTGGTGTAGATGATGATTGAATCTCAAATATTTTATTCAACTCTCAAAAAGTTTACCAATTAAACTTACTAGAACCCACTTTTAGAAAGTAATTATACGCCGAATTTGCAACTAATTTGAATAAAAACGCTTGTGCCCAACGCAGCAACACAAAAAAAACAGATCCACACTAACATTAATTGCACAATATGAAAGCCATTATTAAAACCAAGCCCCATGAGTGGACCAGTTCATCGCCAAAACCCATTTCAGTTTGAAGATTACCTCTTAGCCCATACAAATTAATACCGAACAAAACTTTGAACCAAACGGACTTGCACCGAACACCTAAGCAAAAGCCCATCAATAGTTAATGTTAAAAGCCCATTAATTTATACCAATCTCAAAGTCAAGCCCTAAGCATAAGCACATCAACGGTTTAAGTTAGAAGCCCAATATCTTTTTTGATAACGAGTCCACTTACAATAACCAATGTTTGGCCCAAGCGTTAAAGCCAACTTCTAAACAAAAAGCCCATCAACAGTTTTGAAGACCACTAAGCACTAACTTTAATGGTACCTTTGGTTGGGGGAGATTTTAGGGAAGATGAAAAGGGAGAGATGAAATAGCTTTTGTGGGTGTTTTGTTGGAGAGAACAGAGGAAAAATTGGTGAGATTTGAGCGTTTTCTTTTCGGGGTCACCAAATTGTGTGAGGGGCTGTGTGTTTTTTTTTGGATAAAATTGTTCATCCCAATAAAATAAAAATTGAATTAGCCTTATTATACTTTTACTACAAAATTGACTATTTGATATCCTTTGGGTCTTTTATACAAGCTTACACCGTCCATTATCAAGTTTACATAAAATACATAATACTATATATTTAATAAGGATCATACTTATGAATTTTTTTTAAATTACATTATTATATTTGATCTTGGCTTATTTAATAATTAATCCTAAACTTGGACTTGAGTTTACCTCATTTTCTTAGTAAAAATTATAAGCAATAGTATTTTTCTAGTTCCAAACTTGAACTATTCAATAGACATGACCCGGTTAGTTTACAACCCTACAAAAAAATTCTTGATGTTGTTTACTATGAAAACTTTTGTGTTTCAATAAGTTTGGCATAGTTTAATAGCATTATCCGATTTTTTTTTTTTTGTTTTATTTTTTTTTTTATTTTTATGAGGACAATATTTCGACCTCTTAAATACAGAAGTAGGAAGCATCATCCCAGAGGATGACAAGGTTCAATGCTCATCAAAAATAAATAAATAGGGATGACAAAGTTTCGAAGAAAAAAAAAAAGTGAAATGCACACAGATTTTCTCCATTTCGTAAAAACCAACCTCTTGCATATAAATATTTATAAACCAACCACTTTGAACAATCCATTTTGCCTTTTTTCCTTATTAATAATTTAATGCCAACTAATTGAGTTGATAAAATCTTAATCGAACAAGAAGTTGAAGAAAAAATATTAATATTATGTGGATAGTAAATCAAATTACCTGTCATCATTCGTAACAAACCATGGCTTTCTTTGTTATTAAGACATGACTTAGCTTCAGTGTATTGGAGCTGACACAATATGATTACACATCTAATTTTTACCCAACGTCCACATTATGAGAAAATTATTGGGTACTCTCGGAATACTATAACTACGTACTCCTTCTTTCATATAAATGGTAGGTCTCACTATAAATTTAATTAGTAGAATTCACCATTCATGTGAGAGGAAGAAGTACGCATCTCTCTCTCTCTCTCTCTCTCTCTCTCTATATATATATATATATATATATATATTTCCTATACATATGGTAAGCACTTATCGACTTTTCTTAATCATTTGAGTTTTTTTTTTTTAATTTATTTTATTAAATTCAATTTTTTTTTTCAACCCATTTGACCTATGACTGTAAGTAATTATAGTTTAGAAATAAAACATGTGTGGAATTTTTCCTTTTAGCGTTGGAGAACTAAGTCAATAACACATTATGGAGATTCCAATTAAAGAAATATATAAAGACACTATCTAATCCAAAAACTTAAGTAAGCCTATGAGTATGAATATAATTCCAATATTAATATTATATTAATTTCTCATTTTTCTTTTTCTTTATATGAGACTTTCACTCACATATGCATACCCATAGATAGATGACGCTCGAATTAATTGGATACTATGACATAATCCAATAACGTAATGTTTGAGACTCAAAATTTTTTATAATCTTTTTATAAGTTGTGAAGATTGTAAGTTGTAATTAAAACATTACATCCACGTGTATTCACAATAACCCTATTTTTACAATGCACCAGTCACAACATACAATGTCAACAATTATAATAAAATTAATGGAAAATATTTTATGCTACTAGACTTTTATGGTATGACTATTATTCACAACCAAAAAATATAAAATCTTCACAACCAAATGTTGTAGGGAAAATGGTGCTACTTCCCTCTCTAACATAAATGATGGACCTCACTATAAATTTGATATGTGAAACTTATAATTATATGAGAGAAGGAAATACCATATAGATAGATTGATGTAATCTCAAAATACTAAATAATTAATTAATTACTCATGTTGAACTACAAAATCAATAAGAATTGTTAAAGAGTGCACTATAGTATTAGTAATTGAATATATACTTAGTTACTAATCTTGGTATGTTTAGCAATAATTTATACACTGGCTTCATCACATGCGCTCCGCGCCTGCATGAGGCTCTATTTTTGTAGTTTAGTGTCATAATTCTTTATTCATCACAATTTGAGATTTAAGTGTACGTTTGATCATATTATGCATTTGTGATTTTAGTAACTGTAATTTATATTTTGAATGTGTATTTGAAAGTGGTTAAACTTGTATTTCTTTTTTAACAGATAAGCATTTTTTACAAATAAAAAGGATAAATATGTATTTCTTTTTTAACTAATAAGCAGTAATTGTAATTTTTTTTTTAACGTGTATTTGAAAGTGGTGTAGTAGGCCTCTGCAATAATAATAAAGGTGATATAGACAAAAGATTGGGATAATGATAAGTATTTCTTCTTTCAAGGGGTAGTAATTTAAATTCAAATAGAACATGTTTGCTTTAAATTTTTTTAAAAAACATATAAAAAAGGTGTGTAATTTGGATGAAAAAGAAAAGAAAAGGCTAAATCCTAGGGAAAATAAAAGGATCTACGTGAATGGGAAAAATGAACAATTGGGCTAAATTTTAGGAAAACAAATGAATGTGAAAAGAAAAAGAAAACCTAAATTTTAAGACTTATCTTTTTGAAAGAAAAAAAAATCAGGGAAAATAAAAAGATCAATGTGAAGGGGAGAAATGAATAAAAAATGGCTAAATTTTAGGGAGAATAAAAGGATCAACGTGAAGGGGAAAATGAATATATAAAAAAAAAAAAAAAAAAAAAAAAGGCTACATTTTGCAAAAAAAAAATTGAACGTTAAAGAAATTTTTTTTTTTTTTTTTTTAAAAGATGAATGTGAAAAGAAAAGAAAGCCTATTTTATAGGGATGGCAATTTTTCCCCGCCCCGCTTGACCCGTCCCTCCCCGCTTCGCTCCGTGCGGGTTTTCCCCGCCTTGCAAAGGTGATGGGGCGGGGATGGGGTGAGATTTTAGACCTGCACCACGGGGCGGGGTGGGGATGGGTTTACACTTTTTAAACCCGTCCCGCCCCGCCTTGCCCTACCCCTCGTTAATAAGGGTTAAGTTGTAATTTTTTCATACTCTAAAACCCTACTATTTAAACAAAAATATCATCATTTTATTTTATTCTACCTAACGTGGTTCTACCTCTTTTTTCTCTCTAGAAAAGTTAGAAGTAAGGTACTAATATCATCATCTTATTAGGAGTTTGGATTATTTTATTGTGTCATACTATGGGATTTTTTTTTTTTGTGACATTGTTTGTTAAACATTTAGATAATATTATTTAGTTTTTCTTAAAAATTAGTTTGATTGATAGGATAAATTTATTTATAATTTCAAGTATATTTTTAATATTGAAACATGTCATTTTGTTTGAAAAAATGATAATAGTTGTAGGGAAAATTAACAAGAAATAAAGTTTTACTGTGTAGGGCAAGGCTTCGCGGGTCTTCACAGGGCCTTAAGAGGCGGGGATGGGGCAAGAAATTTTCCCCGTCATGCGAGGCGGGGCAGGAATGGGGCAAAAAAAATCTGTACGGGGCGGGGGCGAAGATTTCATCCTTCGGCCCCGCCCCGCCCCATTGCCATCCCTACTATTTTAGGACTTCTCCTTTTGATAGGAAGAAAATCTAAAATTTAAAGAAAATAAAAAAATCAACGTGAAGGGGGAGAAATGAATAAGAAATGACTAAATTTTAAGCAATTGTTTGACCTATTATGGTGATTTGAAACCACTGAAATAGGTGTTGATATAATCAACCGGGCTTAAAATATTCATTGACCTATTATGGTGGCTTAGAACCGCTGCAATGCAGCAATAGGTGTTAAAATAATCAATTTATTGTATTTTTCATAAAATCTTTCTTCTAAAATTTAATGTGTTTCTTCGTTATATTTTTTAGAGAAATTATTGTGTACTCTCGGAGTACCATATTTTCTATTTTTGAATCCTAATTGCGTTGTTGTTTAGGAAAGGTAGAATAATGAATGTATTTTGAATTTGACAATTTGATTTTTGTGGTGTTTCAGATTTAAAATTTTCCTCCAATTCAGAAGAATATATTAGAGAAAGAAGAATGTTGCAGTAAAGTAAAATGCACAAATTGTTTTTGCACAGTTCTACTTAGAGAATCAAAAGAGTATGCGGGATTTAGAAGCAAAGATGAAAAGTCTTCTTCTTTTTTTTTTTTTTTTTTTTTGAGCAAAAAAGACGAAAAGTCTTGAGTAGCTTGAGAAGCAATAGCAGATAAAATTTGCTAAATTGAATGATTTTAAGAAAAAAAATTGCTAAAAAGCATTGGGTCAAACTTATTTAGTTATGTAGCATTTTTTTTGAAACTCAAAACTCGAATTTCAAGCATTATATTTTATCCGATTGTCATAATGGTTGGAACTCAAGTTTTTCAAACTTAAGTTCCAAAACAATGTTACATAATTAAATAAGTTTGATCTGGTATTTTTTATCCTAAATATTTTCAAATATTATGCTATTTGGCAAATATGCCAGCAATCGCAAGTTGCAACAATGTAAGGCTCAAAATGAAACTGAGATAAGGGAGCATCATGATAAGAAAAAAAGTTATTTTATATTTGCCCATTTTAAAATTTTCACTTCTTAATAGATTGATAATATTAACTTTGTAAACCATTTAAAAAAAAAAAAATTATGAAGCTGGAAAACTTAGGTTACATAAAAAAAACTAACTTAACATAGCTCATGCGCTGTTTGGGAAATTGAAAAATGTGTTGTCGGCATCCTCAACCAGCTTCTATTTCATTTGTTTAGAATTTATCTACATAAAATGTTTAGGGATCATACTTACGAGGTTTTTTTTTTTTTTAATAGAAATACATTATTATATTTGACCTTAGCTTATTTGATAGTTAATCCTAGACTTGGGCTGGGCTTGAGTTTAGCTCATTTTCTTAACAAAAATTATATACGATAGTATTTTTCTCGTTCCGAACTTGAAATATTCATGAACAATACAATTATATTTTACAACCCTACAAAAAAAAAAAAAAAAAAAAACTCTTGATGTTATTTACTATGAAAATTTTTGTGTTTTGACAAGTGTGGCATAGTTTAATGGCACTATCTGATTTTTTTTTTTAATTTTTTTATGAGGACAACGCTCATAAAAAAAAAAAAAACCAACTAATTGAGTTGATAGAAGAAAACAAAAAAGTGAAAAGCACATAGATTCCCTCTACTTCGTAAAAACCAACCTCTTGCATATGTATTTTTTAAACAAACCACGATGAATAATCCATTTTACCTTTTATTCTCCATTAATTCCAACTAATTAAGTTGATAAAATCTTAATCAAACAAGAAGTTGAAAAAAATATATTAATATTATGTGGAGATCTAGTCAACTAACCCAACCAATCTAAATAAAAAATAAATAGCAAATCAAATTACCATTCATTATTCATAACAAACCATGGCTCCCTTTGTCGTTAAGACATGAATTAGCTTTAGTGTATTGGAGCTGACATAATATAGTTACACATCTAATTTTTACCCACTATTCTCCAAACTCTATATTCCAAAAGTCAAAAATCAATCTCTCTCTCTCTCTCTCTCTCTCTCTCTCTCTCTCTATATATATATGTGTGTGTGTGTACACACATATACATATGGTAAGCACTTATCGACATACCCTAACCATTTGAGTTTTTTTTTTTTTTTTTTATTAAATTCAATTGTTTTCAACCCATTTGAGCTATAACTACAAATAATTATAGTTTAGAAATAAAATTTGTGTGGAATTTTTCTTTTTAGCGTTGGAGAAATAAGTCAATAACACATTAAGAGGATTCCAATTAAAGAAATATATAAAGACATTATTTAATCCAAAAACTTAAGTAAGCCTATGAGTGTGAATATAATTCCAATAATGTTATATTAATTTCTCATTTTACTTTTTCTTTATATGAGACTTCCACTTACATATGCATACCCATAGATAGATGACGCTGGACTCAATTGGATGCTATGACATAATCCCCTAACGTTATGGTAGAGACTCAAAATTTTTTATAATCTTTTCATAATTTGTGAAGATTGCAAGATGTAATTGGAACATTGCATCCACATGGATTCACAATAACCCTATTTTTACAATGCACCAGTCACAATATACAATGTCAACAATTATAAGAAAATTAATGAAAAAAAATTATGCCACTAGACTTTTATGGTATGAATATTCTTCACAACCAATAGATATAAAATCTTCACAACCAAATGTTGTAGGGAAAACAGTGTTACTTCCCTCTATCACATAAATGATGGACCTCATTATAAATTTGATTAGTGAAACTTATTATTATAAGAGAGAACGAAATACTGTATAGACAGATCAATGTAATCTCAAAGTACTAAATAAATAATTAATTACTCATGTCGAACTGCAAAATCAATAAGCATTGTTTAAGAGTGCAACACAGTATTAGTAACTAAATATATACTTACCACCGAAGAACTTATTAATTACTAGCGATTGATTGGATGACGGGTGGACACGTGCCTCTCCATCAATGACATATAATCAAAAGCAATGACATGCATATTATTGGCACCAAAGGAAAATAAAATGTATTGCCAAAATTAATGTAAAAAATAAAAAAAAGGGTTAGCTATATCGGTTGAAGTTTTTAACAAAATGAAATTAACTCAGTACATATCTAATATGAAACTCAACATAAATCGACCAAAACACACACACACTCAATCACTACAAAAAACAGGGGATATACCGGCATTTTTTTCCTGGTGGTTTCCAAAACCGCTGCTATAGATCACCTATTGCATGCTCTTGTAGTAACTGCCTCAATATACCTAGGCAAATAGTGGCACTTTTGTAAGCGCCGCAATAGGTATGGCCAATCCTGGCTATTTCGACGTTAATAGAGACAATTACACAATACACCACACAACAAGTAGACCTATAACGGTGGTTTGAAATCGCCACAATAGGTGTTCAAAACATAAAACTTTAATTAATTAATTTTTTTTTGGACTTATTATGGTTGCTTTAAACCATCACAATAGGTGTAAACAATTGTTTGACCTATTATGGTGATTTGATACCGCTGAAATAGGTGTTGAAATAATCAACTGGGTTTAAAATATTCACTGACCTATTATGGTGGTTTAAAACCGCCGCAATAGGTGTTAAAATAATTAATTTGATGTGTTTTTTCTAAAATCTTTCTTCTAAAATTTATTGTGGTTCTTAATTATATTTTTTGATCTTAATTGCGTTGCTGTTTAAGAAAGGTAGAATAATGAATGTAACTTGAATTTGAAATTTTGATTTTTTTTGTGTTTCAGATTTGAAATTTTTCCTCCAATTCAGAAGAATATATTAGAGAAAGAAGAATGTTGCAGTAGAATGCACACAATTTTCTCGCACATATCTACTTAGGGAATCAAAAGTGTATGCAGGATTTAGAAGCAAAGATGAAAAGTCTTTTTTGTTTTGTTTTGTTTTTTTTTTTTTTTTTAAGCAAACAAGATGAAAAGTCTTGAGTAGCTTGAGATGAAATTGCAACAATGTAAGTCTTAAAATGAAACTGAGATAAGGTAGCTTCATGATAAGAAAGAAAATGTATTTTAAATTTGTCCATTTTAAGATTGTCACTTTTTAATTGATTGAAAATCTTAACTTTTAAAACTTTTTTTTTTTAATTTTAAATATTTGATGAAGCTTGAAAACTTAGGTGACATAAAAAAAAAAAATGTAATTTAACATAGACTACCTTAGATGAAAAGTCATTGGCATCCTCAGCTAGCTTGTATTTCATTTGTTTAGAATTTATCTAGATAAAATGTTAGTACATTGCTACTTTGCTAGTAGTGAAGTCAGATATTAGAAATTAGAATTAAAAAACTTAGATGTTTGTTACACAATCTCAAATTCACATTTTAAACAACTTTACATACATTTCCATACACTTTTTCATCCACACAAATTTCAAAAAACTACAAAAATTTCATCTTAAATTACTCTACCAAAAATCCCATCTCAAATTTCAAGAAATTGAACCTTTGAACGTTCCTTCTCTCTCCTCCTATGATATTTTTTATATGAAGTTACAAGTGTATCAATGAAATATTTTAGACAATTACCCAGGTTTTTCTAAGCAATCACACTTAGTTAGGAGAAGATAGTCATACCCTCAAAGCTTAAAATCAACCGTGCTGAAAATTTTCAAAATCAACCTTAATATCAATGTAATTAATAGCAATAAAACTATTAAATAGATCATTGCTAAATCTTGCCTAAAAGGATTAGTAATTTAGTACAACAAATAAACTATTTTGTAGGATTATGACGTTTAATATATATAAAATATTTTTTTACTCGTTTGATTTAGATTTAAAAATATTTTTACGCACTCTAACTTAACTTTTTCACTCCCTAATAATAGATCAACCTAGTCCAAAATTGAATAACAACACAAATCAGTCCATCTTAAAACCAAACAATAGCATTGATCACATATCATTCTTTGACTCTAGGAGTAAATGGTGAGCATTTGTGAGTTGTAAGTGTCTCACTCTTTATTATAAATTTATATTATATGTATGTAATTATGTGTCTGATATTGATTATGTGTGTTGTTGTTGTTGTTGTTGTTGTTATTATTATTATTATTTGTGTGAATGTGTGTGTATAGTATAAATATAATATAATTTAATAATTAGGAAATATAGAGGGTTTGTTACATGTGTATGTATTTTTATTATGTTATAATAACTTTTATTATAGAGTTAATGATTTAAAAAAAAAAAAAGTAAAGTTAGTGATTGTTTAAGCATTTGATACAGTGTCAATGGATAGAGTTTAGTGTATTATTTATGTATAGATAAGTGTAATCGTGTCGGTCAATAATTAATACAGTGTCAATGGGTAGAGTTTTGTCATTTAATTTAAAATATTTTTATAATAACAATGATAAATCTTTTTTTTTTTTTTTTGAGAAATAAATCAGTATGTATTATTAAGGAAGGCTATTTAAATCAGTCTAAATTACAGATAAAATGTCTGGTAGAACATCTTCTATCCAGGTGGACAAAAGGGAGGAGGAGATTGCTCTTCTAGCTAGTGAATGAGCAACCTTATTACATGGTCTTCGGACATGTGTATCACAAAAACAAGTAAAGTGCAAAGCAAGAAAAATAATATCATTTATGATATGTCCAAAGGGCGCCAATGACCTGCTACAACTGTTCAAGAGCTTGATTAAGACTTCGGAGTCACCTTTGAGGACAATGTTAATAAATCTCAGTTCTAATGCGAATTCCACTGCCCGGTGTGTTGCCAAAGCTTCCACTTTGATGACTGTGGAAGGTAGCGGAACGACTTCAGACAACGAGGCCATCACCAATCCATCATGGTTTCGTATGACTACTCCCAAACCAGCTCTGTTTTCTGGTTCAAAAAGTGCTCCGTCGAAGTTAACCTTGTAGCCAGGTAAGGGTGGTGGTGTCCACGCTGCTACTAACTATTTCGGTGCTGCTGTTGCTGATGTGGGATCAGGTAAGCAACCTAGTGTGAGGTCACGGGCTTTGTCCAGCACCTGTTCCAGCGGGATAGAGGGTTTCCCAAGTCTGATATTGTTTCTTCTATTCCACAACGTCCAATCCACTGATGAGAACAGCTCCGGGTCCCTCTTATCTGCACAAATAACAAACATTATATTCAACAAAACTGTTGCATTGTCTGATGGTGTCGTGACTCCATAGAGGGGTGCTCTGCCAGAAATTCTACAATTTTGGACAGCGATATAAAGCATGAGCTGAGTCTCCTGCGTGCAGGTTACACAGCTCACACACACACAAGTAACCACTTGGCTTTTAAGCAAATTCATCTTGGTGGGCAGCAAATTCTTACAAGAACGCCATACCAGATTTTTGACTTTTCCAGGAACTTTTAAACCCCAAATCTTCTTCCATAGAGGTTGCAATGTGGTAACATCAGAGGAACCAAGTTCACTAGCCATGCATTGATTCTGCAGAAAATTTATATCCGGTCTGAACTGTATACTCTCCATCCGGGCTAAAAGGCCAGATTAAAACATCCTCTTGTATAGATCGGCAAAGGGGTATGTTCTTGATGATATCGACTTCCCACTCAAAGAAATACGACTCAATAAACTCCCCCTTCCACACACGGTTGGTCTGATCAATTAAGGAACCAACCATTGCAGTATTATCACTAGCAATAGAAGGGGAGATGATTCTATTATTGAACTTCCCTGGCAGCCACCTATCACCCCATATATGAACTGAATTTCCACTCCCAATCCACCAAACAGCCCCTCTTTTAATTACATCTCGATCCCGTAGGATACTCTTCCATGCATACCAAGCATTACATGGTTCCCTTGCTTCCATAATACTACAATCCAAGAAAAATTTTGCCTTAAATACTCGATAAAATAAAGAGTGATGGTCATGAAGGAGTTGCAAAGTGTCATTAAACCAGGAGAGGCCTTTAAAGCCCATACCACCATGTGACTTTGGTTTACACAAATCCTGCCACTTTACCCAATGTATCTTCCTAGCATCTCCACGTTGCCTCCAAAAAAATTTCCGGATCAAAGCTTCAATCTCATGACAAAGAGTGGCTGGTAACTTGAAGCAAGACATTGTATAGGTAGGGAGTGCTTATACGACAACCTTGATTAAATTATCTCGCCTCGCCTATGATAGTAGTTTAACTTCCCACCCTTGCAATTTTTTCCAAATCCTTTGCTTTAGATGAGTAAAGCTTTCCTTTTTATTTCTACCCACAACAGAAGGTAGACCTAAATACTTTTCATATTGCTGAACCAAGAGCCTCTTTGATCACCTCTTGCACTTTAGATGAGGTTGATTTACTGAAAAAGAGTGTTGTTTTTGCCCTATTAAGTTGCTGCCCCAAGGCTCTCTCATAAGTCGCCAAAATCTCAAGCAACTTTAAACATTCATCTTCCTTGGGCCTACAAAAAATTAAACTATCGTCTGCAAAGAAAAGATGTGTTAGTTTGGGCCCATTTCAGCATATAAAGACTCCCTTAATATCCCCATTGCTTGTTGCCTTTTTTATGAGACCATGAAGGCCCTTAGTACACATAAGGAAAAGGTATGGGGAGAGTGGATAGTCTTGTTGTAGGCCCCTGCTTGCCTTGATATCTCCATGAGGCTCTCCATTAATGAGAATAGAATAGGAGGCGGTAGTAATACACTCCATCATAAGATTCACCCAAAGATTATTAAAACCCATTTTTCTCATCACTTTCTCCATAAACTCTCATTCAATCCTATCGTAGGCTTTACTCATATCAAGCTTTAGAGTCATGTACCCTGTCTAACCTGCATAATGATTTCTCATGTAATTTAAAGTTTCAAAAGCTACCATGATATTATCTGAAATCAAACGATCAGAGAGGAAAGCACTTTGGTGCTCTGAAGTAAGCTGTGGCATTATTTTCTTCAGTTTGTTAGTCAAGACTTTAGAAAACACCTTGTACAGAACATTACTCAGACTGATTGGTCTAAATTGTGACATCGATTCTGGATTTTTCACTTTACGAATTAAAATAACAAAAGAATGACCAAGGGCAGCAGGTAAAGAACCCGAATTTAAAAAGTGCAAAAAAGATTGTGTAACATCATTACCAAGTAAAGGCCAATAGCTTTGATAGAATAAGGGCGGCATACCATTAGGACCGGGGGCCTTTAAGGGGGACATTTGTTTCAAAGCTACCTACACCTCCAAGGCTGTAAAGTCACTAGTTAAACTTGCATTCATCTCGGCTGTAACTACCTCAAGAATAACATCTATAACTTCTTCCAAGTGCTCGGGTCTGTTTGAAGTGAACAAAGCTGTATAGAAGTCCACAATAGTGTCATTGATTTGATGTTGATGAGTGCACCAATTACTGCAAGCATCATGGAGTCTAGTGATGTAGTTTCTTCATTGTTTTTGGGAAGCTTTACTATGGAAAAACTTTGTGCTTTTGTCCCCATCTTTTAACCACATAATCTTGGATCTTTGCCACCATATAGTGGCTTCCTTACCAAGCAGTAAATTTATTTCCTCTTGCAATACTTTCATAAGCCTTGGGTCCCCTCCACTGATTGCTATTTTCTCAGCTTTAGACAATTTTTTTCTTTTCCTCTCAATCTCACGTTTCACATTCCCAAAAGCTTGCCTACCCCAACGTGTAAGTGCCTTACCACATTGATCTATCTTGGAAATAATTTTAGTATCCCACGACTCATCCATATTTTTCCTCCAAACTGTTTCTATAATATTAGTGCACCCTTTATCTGTCATCCACATTTGTTCAAATCGAAAGGGCTTCTGAAAACCACACTCCATTCCTTCAGGTATGATCCACAAAGCTTTATGGTCCAATGTAGTGACATCCAAGTGATGAATTTTAGTCCATGGGAACATTGAAAACTAGTCATTAGTAGCTACGGCTCAATCTAGTCTCTCCCATACTGTATAGTCTACATAGTGCTTGAGCCATCTAAAAGGTGAACCTACAAAACCCATATCCATGAACCCACATTCATCAAGAACATCTCTAAAAGGTTGCATTTGATTATGCGGTCTGACTCGCCCTCCTATTTTCTCAGATTGTCTTGTAATTTCATTAAAATCACCTGCACAAATCCATAGAGAGTAGCTACGGGGTTTTAGAGTACAAAGCTTTGCCCATGATTCATACCTAAATCGCGTATCTGGTTCCCCATAAAAAGCTATAAATCTCCATTCATTGTCTTTACCCTTATTAATCGTGGAATCAATATGGTTTGGAGTGAGTCTCAATTGACAAGTCAAAATCTTCCTTCCAAAAAATCACCAATCCTCCCGCCTTATTTCTCCGTGGAACTTCAAGCATATTCTTGAAATCTATCCATCTTTGAACTTGAGCTAGCCCATCTTTATCTATCCATGTTTCAGCTAAAAACACAACAGAGGAACCTTTTGCCCACACTAATTCTGTAAGCTAATCTTCTGTACGTAGGTTTCCAAGCACACGACAATTCCATACTAACAAACTCATTGCTTCTGGCAGGGCTGTTCAACAGCCTCCGCCAATATTTTTGTAGTTTCATCTTCACCATGGAAAACGACCTGCTTTTTTATTGGTAATTCATGGTAAAATTCTGTACTATTCAAGCTTCTCTTATGCCTACCCAATTTCTGTGTCTTTGTATTGGAAGGACCCGTGGCAGCCCTTGTAATTCTCTTCCAAGTTGGTTGATTGTTGTTGATGGGAGTATAACTGCTTGCTCACTCCCAAGTGCAGGAGATCGTAGCAATATAATTCTCGGAGTATCGAGGTCGAACCACAAGGAGCAGGGTAAATTCAAAGACAATATAATTAAATGACAATTTAAGTGAAGAAAAAAAATACTTTTGCTTGGTGATTGTTAACAAGAATAATAATAAAAACTGATTCAAATCAATAATGTAAATACTAGGGCATCAGGGCGTTTCCCTATATCGATATGAGATTCTTTGTGATCTAAGAAAATATCTATTTCATAATTGATTATTCTTATAAAATTAAAAACTTATGATTCGGTTGAACTGAGACAATTCAAGAATGCATTATAACCTCGATTAATAATGCTGTTAGAAAAGTTTTTCAAAAAAACCCATTCACTTTTAAATCTGATTTCTATTTGAAACTATTAGAAATTCATCTAAATAATAAGAAAAACATGATTGAACTTATTGAAAGCATAGAAGACCTAATACATCAATAGAAATCTAATTGAACAATCAAATATGTCGTTGATAAAATCTTAGAAAGAATCACGTTGAATATTCATACCATATAGAAGAAACATAACCCCTAGCCCTAGCAAAGAGTTTAGGCTGCCATTAGAGAAGGGAAAATACAAGTTTTCTCTGCCCCCAAAATTCGTTCTCACAGCCTCCCCTCCAAAACCCTAATGTAAAAGTGTCTAAAGAAAATAAAACTTTTATTATTTTAATTTCCGTCCAGGTTTTCAGCGGTAACTTATGAGTTAATTTCGGCCTTCAAAACTTGCGAATTTGGAAAAACTCAAAACTGGAAAGTTGTAGATAATTAAGTCACGGTTCCAACCCATCTAGCCTTGAGTCAATTGGATTTTCTATGAGAGAGATACGTCCAAAATACTGATCAGTACTCAAATCAGATTTTTTCTTTTCAGATTCTGCCTCTTTGGTTTTTTTCCTTATTTGAAGCTTCCAATCAGAGTAGACAATCCAAGCATTCCAGCTGCTCCTTAGACATTTAAGCATGGTTCTTTAGCTCACTTTAATTATAGTTTGCCTCCATTCTCTCACAAATTCCTGTAAACTCATCTTTCTCACATGATTTCCTGAAAGTAGAAAATTACACATAATGAATAGCATCTTATTCAAGAAATTATGTAAAGCTAAATAATAGGGACTAATACAAATAATGGTTTAATTATACAAATTAAGCATAGTAATAAGGAAATAACGCCCACATAAACATATAACTAGTATACATTTTAAGGCGTTATCAATAACCCGGGTTGGAAAAGTCACTCTCAAATATTGGTGGAGATATGTGTTTGGGGGGGGGGGGGGAGGGGATCGGTGTGTGGGAGAGAAATTTTTAATGTGTGACATGTCTTCATCCGTTTATATCAAATGACTTTTAGGTGGGGAGGCTGTGATAGGAGAGTCCTTACACGTGTGCACCATAGGAGTTTTAGGCAAATCAAATTTCTTCAGTTCTTAGTCTATCTCATCAATACACTTGGAGAGATCGTTTGTGGGATATTCATTATGGAAAGGCTCTAAATTCGGACTTGCATGAGTCACACTAGTCGTGGACTTTTCAAATTGAGGAGTAGGATTTGAATTTCAATTTGATTTTCCAGGAATTGCGCTTGCCATAACAGTTTCTAGTGGTGGACTTTCCTTTGAACTCTCAACATGGGAAGTACTCTCAACATGGGAAGTATATTTCGAATCCAAGTCTTCTGTCCTACTTTTCCTACTCCACTCTATACTCCACTAATAAAAACTTACCACGTATTCACCTAATTAATTAAATACTATCATTATTGACTTATTAATGGTACCATTATTAATTAATAATAGTATTTAATTAATTAGGTGAACACGTGGCAACTTTTTATTGGTGGAGTATAGAGTGAAGCAGGAAAAGTGGGACAGAAGATTTGAACTCGTATATTTCAGGGCAAAAAGTCCCATAGATTTAGCACTTACCATACCAGGGTGTGTAGATAGATTTGGTTTTGCCACCGTGCTTGCCGCCGTTGCCTCAATGGCTGCCTGAGCGGGGCGCCCTTTCCTCTCATAGAAACCTAGGGCAGTAATCACATGCCTCTGAGCTTTACTAAAAGCTAGTGCTCGAATCCATGAACCATAAGTTTGTTGCTCCACCGTTAAAGTTCTTTCACTGTTGAGCCATATTCACAGTTCCTGTCGCTATGTGTCAAACAACCACACTAATAGTAGAGATTTGGGAGCCGCTCATATTTAAGAAACACCCTCTGTTCCTTGTTCTCGCCCAAAGAAATAACCTTCCCCTTCGTAGTGGTTTAGTAACATCCACAATTACCCTCACCCTTAAAAAACCTGCACCCTCACAAAACACTCCATTTGGTGAACTACAGACTTGACCAACTGTTTCACATATTCCTTCAGCCACTCTCTGATTCCTAAATTTTATTGGGATCCCATGCACTTGGACCCTAAAAGGCATGAGAATAAAAAATAGTTCCTCCACATCCATGCCCTTTTCATAGCATTGCAAAACCATAAGGTGTTTGTCAAAGCTCCAAGGTTGGTTAGCTAAAATAGTATCCACATCTGCTTTGTTATCAAAAGTAAATAACACTATGATTTCCTTGATTCTTTACTTTGAAGCTATTTTTTGATCTCCATAAGGGCTTGAAAGTCGAGGCAATTGCATCAATATTGAGGGCTCCTGTAGTCAGGAATCTCGCAGCTATAATATATTCTGGAGTTGCCAAATCCTGAACCAAATCAAACTTTGGCCCTTCATCATCAGATAGAGAAAGACCTGTCCAACGACTCGTGAGGTCGTCCATGGTGCCTCCTTAAAGAAAGTTTTTCCCAAAAAACCAAAGAAAAAAATCTGTACAAACCTTAGAGTAAACCTGTTGCTCTATGGGACAGAAGCATCCATTGGAAGGGATAGTCGTTCTACAGCCTAGGAGAAGATGGAGAACCCGTCTTTCGCTAGCGACACAATGACAAATAGATAGTGACAATTTCATAAAAATAAAAATGTTATACAAACTTAACAAAATAAAATGGTCACACTTACCCACATTGACAAAAAGATAATGATAACTAATAATGAACGACATGTAATGATTTCAAAATTTAAAAACTCGTACAAAAAAATTGTAAAATTTCATGTATATGCATTTTTTTTTTGGTCAAGAACTCGATATATTCATGTTTTTTTTTTAATATTAAATTTTGTTTAATTTAAGTTTTTTAATGACTTCTCTGAAAAAATTTCTGGAGCCATCATTACTAGGAGATGGTGAAAAGAATTGACTAAATTTTATTATGTTCTGGCCATCTTCCTATCTACTCTCTTCTCCATTTGTTTCAAATATATCATTAGTGACGAAGATACTACAATTTTTTATTTGTACCCTCTAATACTTTTCATTGGCTATTTTTATGATTAGATTCGTGGTTGGTTCGTAAACTCTTGTGGCAACTCTAAAAAATTTATGAATTGGACTAATATCGGTTTTTGCTAGATTGAAAGGGCTATCTTAGGCTTCTTAGCACAAAAGAAGGCTGATGAGAAAATGTTGAGATTGGCAAAACAAATGAAGGCGTCAAAGCATTATTTATTTTTGATATGAATCTTATAAAAATGTTAAATATGTATCAACTTTTGAATTTTCATTATTTTATTTGTGTTTGATTTGTGATGGTGGAGAGAGAGAAGAGGAGGAACTTGGCCACAAAATTATTGAAATGGTAAAGAAAATTGACGCCAGACAAGAAATAGAGTTGGAGATAGCGCGTATGAGAACGTCTTTACATGTAATGAAACAGTAGAGTGAAGGGGGATATGAATCAGTGAAGATAGGGATGGATGCAATTGATAATGAAGATTTGAAGAAGGAGGAAGAACTGGGAAACATGGATGCACTTTAGCAAGTTCTTGAGTCTTGTCACCAAGAATGTTTAACCAAGCTAGTGCCTTCTACCCTTGAAGAATTTGCTTTCTTATTTGGAGTCAAACTGAAAAAGCATGTCTTTAATTTTAACTTAGATAACTAAATTAGACTCTATATAGAATTTTAAGCTCCATTGGGAATTTCTCTTATGATTAAGTTTGTGTTTCATTGTTCATTTTAAATTTATATTCTTCAAATATTATCTCTACATTGTTCAAATGTTATCTCTACGTTCATGTATACTTTTTACTAACCCATGCATTGTTGTAGGGGGCACATAGTTGGGAATGAAAATTAACATAATAATAATAATAATAATAATAATAATAATAATAATAATAATAATAATAATAATAATAATAATAATAATAATAATAATAATAATATAATAATAATAATAATAATAATAATAATAATAATAATAATAATAATAATAATAATAATAATAATAATAATAATAATAATAATAATAATAATAATAATAATAATAATAATAATAATAATAATAATAATAATAATAATAATAATAATAATAATAATAATAATAATAATAATAATAATAATAATAATAATAATAATAATAATAATAATAATAATAATAATAATAATAATAATAATAATAATAATAATAATAATAATAATAATAATAATAATAATAATAATAATAATAATAATAATAATAATAATAATAATAATAATAATAATAATAATAATAATAATAATAATAATAATAATAATAATAATAATAATAATAATAATAATAATAATAATAATAATAATAATAATAATAATAATAATAATAATAATAATAATAATAATAATAATAATAATAATAATAATAATAATAATAATAATAATAATAATAATAATAATAATAATAATAATAATAATAATAATAATAATAATAATAATAATAATAATAATAATAATAATAATAATAATAATAATAATAATAATAATAATAATAATAATAATAATAATAATAATAATAATAATAATAATAATAATAATAATAATAATAATAATAATGGTAGGCATCAACATATTATTAAAACAATAATAATGATGGAACTTCTTGATCACTGTTTTCATTTTCCAATCAATACCATTATGCTTTTATAAATTATTTTTTTGTCAACAATGATAGGTCGGCAGTGAGCATTGGAAGTGGGATAATTAATTAATCTTTCATAATGTATTTTCAATTGTAACTATTGGAGCTAGAATTGCTTGACCTAATTTATATCAATTTTTTTTAATTGAATTTATATCAATTTTGAAACAAATGTCTATATGACACCATATATTAATTTTAAAAAATAAATTTTCTTTGAGCAAAACTATAAATGATGTCATTAAATGATATTTTGTAATTTTTTTATAATTTAAAATTCAAATAGAAGATTTTGGGCCAAACAAACAAAAAGTTTAATTATAACATGCTGCTAATCCCGCAGTTAGAACTCTTTTACCCTAGACCCTCAAGTACTTTGTAAATGGGGAGGTGCCAATTCAGCTACAAGCCTTTGGAATTTAAGAAGGTAACTTTAAAAATAAGTGTTGGCAATTCTTGTCCTTAAGACAGTCACAACGTTCTTTTAAAAACAATAGAGTAATTGGATATATTAAATATTGAATACTACACTTTGCTAATAATATATTTTTGTGTGTCGCCGTGTCGCGTAAGTGAGAGAATATTCTACAAATTTTTTTTAAAAAAATTTATTCCCTTTTTAAACTATAGAATTTTTGCCCTATTCTTTTTGCTATCTTCCTAGTTTCATCCACAAAAAAGCTCTTAATTGTTATGGTTCGCTCATTTTTTATACAAAGATAAAATTCTAATCTAGCCTAATCTAAGTGTATATGTGTATGAAAGCTCCCTCCTGGAGACTTGAACCTCAGCCCTTACCCTCCACACCCCACAAGCACTTATATTTGTGGAGTGACCATCGCACCAAGAGTATGCGGTGGTGTTATTGTTCGCTCATTGGAATGAGTAAATCACGTAACACTTTAAAATGCATAAAAAAATTCAACATAAAAGTAATATTCTTAATTATTAGATTGACAATCCAAAAGAGTGTAAAAGTAATGAAAAGACACAGAATGTAATATGAAAAATTTCTTCTACTCGTAGCATCTAGTACTAGTTTCTAGAAATTTGGAAGAATTTTAAACATAAAGTTTATGAAACTAGTAGGAAAAAAAATGTTTTTAACTAATGACAAGACATTGTTGAAGGAAAAAAATGACAATTAGGAAAAAACGTTACTCGCAAAGAAAAAAAAATATTTAGCTTGAACTTAATTTAATATTTAACCTATCTATTGCCTCACCCTTGAAGAATAATTATCACATGACTTTAGTTGAAATTTATTCTTTATTTTTATCAATTTCATTGTTCTTTTTTAAGTATATTCTTGAATGTTATCTCTTGTTTATAAATATATTAAGTATATTCTTGAATGTTATCTCTTGTTTATAAATATATTAGTATTGACCGAGTAGTGTAAGGGTTGTTGGCTTTGTAGAGCCTAGTTGTGTTTGATCCGGTTGACGACCCGAGCCGACCCGACCTGAATAATGTTTTGTGGTTTTTTAATGGAAGATTTTCTGAAGCTTAGTCCATGGAGTGGAGGCTTGGGCCTGCCCCCGAGAAAATTTTTTTGGCCCATTTTGTAGCCCATTGTGAATCCTGTGCGTAGGATATAGAAAAAACGTTATCTTGGTGATTAGGGTTTTTCTGTTGTTGTTTTTGAGAGAGTGAAAAACTGTAGCCGCACTTTGTATTTTTTTTCCCTGATAATAGTGAAATCCCTGCTACTCCGTGGATGTAGGCAAATTGCCAAACCAAGTAAATACTGTCTTGCGCGGTGATTATTTTCCTTTGGTATGTGTTTTCTCTATTTTATGTTTCTCATAGGTTGGGAATTTCGTGGTAATTCCCAACAACTGGTATCAGAGCCTAGGGTTAGGTTTGAGTGAGAGCAATGGCGAAGGAAGCAGGAAAGGCATTTTGAATAGAAAAGTTCGTTGACACAGACTTCCCGTATTGGAGGATGCAGATTGAAGATTATCTCTATGGGAAGAGATTGCATCTGCCTCTTTTGGGGGGCAAAACCTGCGACTATAAAGGATGAGAAATGGGCTCTTCTTGATAGACAAGTATTGGGAGCTATTAGGTTAACGCTATCTAGGTCTGTTGCACATAAAGGAGAAGACCACAGTAGATCTGATGAAGGCTTTGTCTAGTATGCATGAAAAGCCGTCAACAAACAACTAGGTGCATCTGATGAAGAAACTATTCAATCTAAAGATGGCAGAGAATGCATCAGTAGCACAACATTTGAATGAATTCAACACTATAACAAATCAATTATCGTTTATAGAAATTGATTTTGATGATGAGATCTGTGTGCTGATTGTTTTGGCTTCTTTGCCAAATAGTTGGGAGGAAATGAGGATGGCAGTAAGCAATTCCACAGGAAAAGAAAAGCTGAAGTAAAATGACATACGAGATTTAATTCTGGCTGAGGAGATTCGCAGATGAGATGTAAATGAAACCTCAGGATCTAGTTCTGCTCTAAACCTTGAGTTAAGAGGCAGAGGTAATGATAGAAATTCAAATCGAGGTAAATCAAAATCTAGAAATTCTAATCAGAACAAAAGTAAATCTAGATCAGGCCAACAAGTATAATGCTGGAACTATGAGAAAACAGGTTACTTTAGGAGGCAATGCAAAAGTCCTAAGAAGAAGAATGAAGATGATTCTGCTAATGCTGTAACAGAAGAGGTACCAGATGCATTACTTCTTGCAGTAGACAGTCCACTTGATGATTGGATTTTGGACTCAAGAGCTTCATTTCATACCACTCCATACCGAGAAATCATATAGAATTATGTTGTAGGTGATTTTGGTAAGGTGTATTTGGTTGATGCTACAGCCTTGGATGCTGTGGGTATGGGAGATGTTTGGATATTATTGCCCAATGGGTTTGTTTGGTTACTGGAAAAGGTTCGACATATTCCTGACCTGAGGAGGAATTTGATTTATGTTGGACAAATTGATGATGAAGGGCATGCAATACTATTTGTTGGTGGGACTTGGAAGGTTACAAAGGGAGCTAGAGTATTGGCTCGTGAAAAGAAGACCGGTAATCTCTATATGACCTCAAGTTTGAGAGACACAGTTGCAGTTGCTGAAGCAAGTACTAATACAAGCCTATCTTACCACAAACTTGGTCACATAAGTGAGAAAGGGATGAAGATGCTGCTGTTAAAAGGAAAACTACTAGAATTGAAGTCCATTGATTTTGATATGTGTGAAAGCTGCATCTTAGGAAAGTAGAAAAAGATGAACTTCTTGAAAACTGGTAGGACACCGAAGGTTGAGAAATTGGAGTTAGTATACATTAATTTATGGGCGCCTTCTCCGATTGCATCCTTTGAAGGTTCAAAGTATTACATCACTTTCATTGATGACTCAAGCAGAAAGGTATGGGTTTATTTTCTGAAAAATAAATATGATGTATTTGAAACTTTTAAGAAGTGGAAGACCATGGTTGAGACAGAAACAGGTTTGAAAGTAAAATGTTTGAGGTCAGATAATGGAGGAGAGTACATAGATGGAGGGTTTAGTGAATATTGTGCTGCACAAGGAATTAGGATGGAGAAGACCATTCTTGGGACACCACAGCAAAATGGTGTGGTTGAGCGTATGAACAGAACTCTCAATGAGCGTGCTAGGAGTATGAGGTTGCATGCTGAACTACCAAAAACTTTCTGGGTTGATGATGTTAGCACCGTAGCTTACCTGATAAATCGAGGACCATCAATTCCTATGGAGTTCAGACTTCCTGAGGAGGTTTGGAGCGGTAAAGAGGTAAAGTTTTCCCATTTAAAAGTTTTTGGTTGTGTTTCTTATGTTCATATTGATTCTGATGCTCGTAGTAAACTTGATGCAAAGTCTAAAATATGTTTTTTCATTGGCTATGGTGATGAGAAATTTGGCTATAGGTTCTGGAATGAAAAATAAATTTGATGTATTTGAAACTTTTAAGAAGTGGAAGGTCATGGTTGAGACAGAAACATGTTTAAAAGTAAAATGTTTGAGGTCAGATAATGGAGGAGAGTATATAGATGGAGGTTTCAGTGAATATTGTGTTGCACAAGAAATTAGGATGGAGAAGACCATTCCTGGGACACCACAGCAGAATGGTGTGGCTAAGTGCATGAACAGAACTCACAATGAGCGTACTAGGAGTATGAGGTTGCATGCTGGACTACCAAACACTTTCTGGGCTGATACTGTTAGTACCGCAGCTTACCTGATAAACCGAGGACCATCAATTCCTATGGAGTTCAAACTTCCTGAGGAGGTTTGGAGCAATAAAGAGGTAAAGTTTTCCCATTTAAAAGTTTTTGGTTGTGTTTCTTATGTTCATATTGATTCTGATGCACGTAGTAAACTT
The DNA here is from genome assembly GCA_032878915.1 of Castanopsis chinensis. Classification (NCBI taxonomy): domain Eukaryota; kingdom Viridiplantae; phylum Streptophyta; class Magnoliopsida; order Fagales; family Fagaceae; genus Castanopsis; species Castanopsis chinensis. The sequence goes on from JAVQMG010000073.1 coordinate 1,295,414, forward strand.
GATGCAAAGTCTAAAATATGTTTTTTCATTGGCTATGGTAATGAGAAATTTGGCTATAGGTTTTGGAATGAACAAAACAGGAAAATCATCAAAAGTAGAAATGCGATATTTAATGAACAGGTTATGTATAAGGACAGGTCAATTGTAGTGCCAGATGTTACAAAGATAGATCAAAATAAATCTGAGTTTGTCAACTTAGATGAATTGACTGAAAGTACTATCCAGAAAGTAGGTGAAGAAGATAAGGAGAATGTAGATTCACAGGTAGATCAGAGTACACTTGTAACTGAAGTCTGCAGATCTTTCAGGACCATTAGACTTCCATAGCGTTATTCACCTGTTCTAAATTATCTTTTGTTGGCTGATGGTGGTGAGCCAGAGTGTTATGATGAAGCCTTGCAAGATGAGAATTCAAGAAAATAGGAGTTAGCTATGAAGGATGAGATGAATTCCTTATTGGGAAATCAGACATGGAATTGACTAAATTGCCAGTAGGAAAGAAGGCTTTGGACAACAAGTGGATATACAGAATAAAGAATAAGCATGATGGTAGCGAACGTTACAAGGCCAGATTAGTTGTTAAAGGGTTCCTACAGAAGAAGGACATTGACTACTCAGAGATGTTTTCTCTAATTGTGAAGATGTCAACAATTAGACTAGTACTGGGAATGGTGGCTGCAGAAAACTTACATCGTGAGCAGTTAGATGTGAAAATGGCATTCCTTCATGGTGACTTGGAGGAAGACATCTACATGATTCAACCAGAAGGGTTTATTGTTCAGGGATAAAAGGTTCTAGTCTGCAAACTGAAAAAGAGCTTGTATGGCCTAAAACAAGCTCCTAGACAGTGGTACAAGAAATATGAGAATTTTATGCATATTATTGGGTTCAAAAGATGTGAAGCTGATCACTGTTGTTATGTTAAGTTTTTTGACATTTCTTATATCATTTTACTGTTGTATGTGGATGATATACTCATTGCATGGTCTAGCATTGAGGAGATTAATCATCTAAAGAAGAAATTGTCAAAACAGTTTGCAATGAAGGATTTGGGAGCTACAAAGCAAATCCTTGGTATGAAAATCATTAGAGATAAGGCTAATGATACATTGAAGCTTTCACAATCAGAGTATGTGAAGAAAGTTCTCAGCAGATTCAACATGAATGAAGCTAAACTAGTGAGCACACCCTTGGGTAGTCATTTCAAACTAAGTAAAGAACAGTCACCGAAGATAGAAGAAGAAAGGGACTATATGAGCAAGGTGCCCTATGCCTTAGATATTGGCAGCTTGATGTATGCTATGGTGTGTACAAGACCAGACATTGCACATGCAGTGAGAGTTGTGAGCAGATTTATGAGTAGGCAAGCAAAGCAACATTGAGAGGCAGTCAAGTGGATTCTAAGATATCTGAGGAGTTCATCAGATACATGTCTTTACTTCACAGGTGCAAGTTTGAAACTACAGAGTTATGTAAATGCTAATTTAGCTGGTGATATTGATAGTAGAAAGAGTACTACTAGGTTTGTATTTAATCTGGGTGGTACAGCTATATCTTGGGCTTCAAATTTACAAAAGATTGTTACTTTGTCTACTACAAAAGCTGAGTATGTTGCAGCAACTGAAGCTGAAAATGAGATGATTTGGCTACATGGCTTCTTAGATGAATTGGGTAAGAAGCAAGAGATGGGCATTCTACATAGTGACAGTTAGATTGCAATTTTTCTCGCTAAGAATTCAGATTTTCATTCAAAGTTGAAGCATATATAGACAAAATACCACTTTATCCGGTACCTCGTTGAAGATAAGCTGGTAATACTTGAGAAGATTTGTGGATCTAAGAACTCGGTGGACATGTTGACTAAGGGTGTCACTGTTGAGAAGTTGAAGCTGTGTGTAGCTTCAGTTGGCCTTCTAGCTTGAGGACAAGAGGATGAGTTGCAGGGATGAGGGATTGTTTTTGGAAGATAGTGGCTGATGTTGGTGATTGAACTAGTCTCCAAGTGGGAGATTTGTTGGGCTTTGTGGAGCTTAATTGTGTTTAATCCAGTTGATGACCCAACCGACCTGAATAATGTCGCGTGGTTTTTTAATGGGAGATTTTCTGATACTTAATCCATGGAGCGAAGGCTTGGGCCTGCCCCTAAGAAAAAAATTTTGGCCCATTTTGTAGCCCATTATGAATCCTGTGTGCAGGATATAGAAAAAACGTTATTTTGGTGATTAGGGTTTTTCTGTTGTTTTTTGAGACAGTGAAAAACTGTAGTTGCACTTTGTATTTTTTTCCCTGATAATAGTGAAATCTCTGCAACTCCATGGACGTAGGCAAATTGTCGAACCACGTAAATACTGTCTTGTGTGTGTGATTATTTTTCTTTTGCGTGTATTTTTTCTATTTTCTGTTTCTCATAGGTTGGGAATTTCGTGGTAATTCCCAACAAGGGCATAGTTGTGCTAGTAATGGCAATAATAATTAATAATAACAATAAACATAAACATATTAACTATAGATATTAACATAATATTAAGACTTAATTACAAATTGTCGTCTTTAACTTTATCCAAAATTTAATTTATCCATATAACTAAAATTTTGTCTTCATACATTTTACTTTATTCAGTTCAATTCTTCCAACCCTTTGTTAAGTGAGTTGCCTATAAGTGCACTTAATACTACATTGTTTTGTAATTTTTAAAATTTTCAAAGTGAATAAATCTAGAAAACTAATAATCAAAAAATGGTTTTGGAAAAAGAAATTGAAGCCTTTTTCAACCCCGCTTCTCTCAGTTGGGGTTCTTAGCTACTCATAGTACTTATATTTGCTGTGATGAGAAACACCAAATACTCAATATGGAGCCTATTCAAAGCATGCCAATCCAGCCTTCGGCAGTGTGAGGGGAGTGACTAGGATTGGAAAGGAGAAAAGGAACCAATTTTGCCTTTTCACATCGTCTTTTTTTTTACAAAAATGGGCTTTTACCAATTTCTCACAAATTTTCCAGCAAAATGCCCAATGTCTGAAACTAATTAGGGAAATATCCCTATTTTGAAACCCGATTTTCTAATAATCAAGTTCTAAATGTAAAACTCAATTCTTGGAACATCGAGTTATAGTGAACGTGGACTTAGGATTTTTTTTTTTTTTTTTTTTTAACTCAAGTACTTTACATGGAACTCGAGTTCCATAAATTTTTTAAATTTTTTTTAATTTTTCAGTTTGCTATAACTTGATTGTCCAAAAATCGAGTTTTAAATTGAAACTCGGTTTTTAGAAAATCGAGTTTCAAAACAGGGGCATTTCTCTAATTAGTTTCAGATTTGGGACATTTTGCTAAAAAGTTTTGGCAAAAGGGGTGAATGCCCATTTTCTCCCTTTTTTTTTTCTCAAGATGTTTTGATGTTCAAAGAAGAGAGATCTTATTAATCAATATTGCATTAATATGATTCTTCTATTTCAATCATTCTAGTCTTTAAATTCATCATGGCTTTTAAGTGGAGTTTGTGGTGTGCCTTTTGAGTTGGGACCTCTTTTCTTTTTCCTTGTGTGCGTGTGATTGTTTGTAAAAAAAAAAAAAAAAAAAAAAAAAAAAAAGGGTCTTGAAATCCTTTCATTTTATGCTTAGACTAACAAAGACAAACAATGTTGGTCGAGGATCACAAACATTATCTTCCTCTTTCTTCGGTTCTTTGAAAAAAAAAAAAAAAAAAAAAAACCTTTGTAATAGTTAAGACTCATTATTTATTTGAAATTTTTGTAACAATCCACCGAGACACATGACTCACATCCATTCCCCTAGTTGAAAATGGCCAAGACTTGGGCAGTGAATGAAGGTAATGCGGCAGTGCGTTCTTACGATCTTGATTTATCTGACCTCAACCATAAGATCCATACCATTGTTTGTCTTAAGGTACTGGTATATTTATTTTGAGAAACTATTTATCAATACTTATTAAGTAAGTATATATCACATATAATATTTATTTTATCAACTTTTCTGTGAATTGAACGGATTAGTGACTACTAGTTATATTCCAAAAATGAACTCTTGACAGTGAAATCGACATTCCCTATTTCAATGAAAAGAAGACTAGAAGAGGATGCTCATATCATTTTCCGTCTCAAGGAGTAGAGTAGCTCTAGTGGCATTTTTGTTCTGACTTGTAGATATATAAGATATTTTTCTTTTAGATAGTTTCAACTTATGGTATCCGTTCCTGATAATAGCTCTTTATTATCAGACTAAGACACCAATTAGTTTTTGGTGTAAGTAAGGATTGAACTCCAAATCTCTTATTTAACTATTAGAGACTTTATCCATTGAGTTAACTAAAACCCACGGAGATATATAAGTTATTAGATATTGACCTCGCAATCTTTGTCAAATTGGATAATGCAATATAATTAAGAAACCAGGTTTGAGGTAATAACTAAAAAGTATTTACCTCATTTTAAAGAAAAAAAAAAATTCCTACCTAGCCCATATACATGTTAAAACAAAACAAAACTTTGAACTAAACCCATTTGGCACAAACACCTAAACAAAGGCCCATCCCTATAAAAAAAAACAAAGCCTATCAATGTTTAAGTTAGAAGCCCACTAATTTAAACCAATGTTTGGCCCAAGCCTTAAAGCCAACCCCTAAAGGTTAACCTCTAACTTTCCAAAACTATGCAAAGACCGCTAAAGGTTTTGAAAATTACATAATAGGACCAGCAAGGAGGAATCGACTTGTAGGCTTGTAGGGTTGCATTCTCAACACTCCCCCCTTAAGTTGGAGCATAAAACGTGAATATGATATCAAAGCAAAATAATAACTGATTCAAATATTTTCATATCTAATAAATGAAGGGTTATACTAACGAGTGCCCTTAGGGCATTAGTTAATAATCCATTTTAGGAAATTTTTGACACCACTTTTATGGAAAATCAAAAAAACTGTCAAAATATTAATTACTTTTTTATTTCACATAAAAACTTTTTTTAAATAGATTATTAACCAATGCCCTAAGGGCATTCGTTAGCATTTCCCATAAATGAATATGAGAATTCTCTCCCTTTGCTTAAAATTTAGAAAGTACAATATAGAAAATAGAAATTGATGTGAAATTAATAATTATTATTGGGAATATTCTATTACTAATAGGAAATCAGTCTTGGGAATACAATACTTACAGAAAGGAGCCATAGTGTAAGGATGAAGATTGTCGGGGGCGAAAAAGTTTTTCTTCCGACAAATAAGATTTGTGTTGGGTTAAGGGCCTAAACTGAAACTCGCCGATGGGCTCGAGGCACAGCCTAAAGGCTATCGGTGAAGATCCGAAGAATTCACTTTATTTTATGCCTTGGGCTTAGGTTGAGATTGTCAAGAATGACCCATAAACAATTCTTACAGTAGACATGTTAGCATGATTAAAAAGCATACGGTAAGAAATAGCCCAGCAGTAAAATGTTTTTGCAGAAAATAGCCCAGAGATAAAATGGTTTTTGCAAAAATAGTCCAGTAGTAAAATGAGACAGAACAGAATAAATCTCCAGCTATTAGCTATTTCACAGATTAAGGAAAGTATCCACATTTTCAAACTCATCATCCATTGGCTCTGGAGAAGAGTCTTCTAACACAACAATATGAGAAAAAAAATCTATAGTGATAGTTACCTCATAACCTTCAATAGTAAATGAGCAATGAATATTATGGGCTCCATTATAACAAGTAATGAGCCAGTTAGCGTAGCAAGATCATTATGGTGCCAAGACATGCTCGTGAATATAGTATAAGTAGTGAGTAATGAGGAACATTTAGGTAGTATTAGTAGTGAGAGAGAGTGTTTAGTGAAGTTGTTGAGACTTTCTGTTGGGGACGGGTAAAAGCTTATAAGCAGAGATGTGAGGGGTGTTTTTGAGCTAGGAGCTGGAGAACTCAGTTTTTGTACTTGAAGCTGAGAGCTTAGCGATTCAGAATTGTGCTAGAGTTTTGAGAAGGATAAATAGAGAAGTTAAGGAAGAGTTCTTCTCTATGAGTATATTTCTTAGTGTGTTGGTGAAGCATTAATGGAAAGTTCCATTTGTAGTTGGGTTTTAGCGAGTAATTAGTAAATAATCTCTGCTAAATCTTCCTCAATCTCTAGAAAATCCTTAGAGAATCGTTCCTAGGATTTTGGCCAAGAGTAGTAAGCTCAGCTTTAGGATGTTCTTGCTATTTTGGATAATAAAAACTGGGATTCTGACCTATCATTAAATTTTGATTTGGCCTTAGCTGATGGGATTAAAGCATGTATTAGACTAATGATCTTGGTTTTGTTGTTATTAGAATCAGAGTTTCCTAGGGCAGATTGTATCACCCTAAGCTAGGTGTCAATCTTGGAGATTTCCCTAAGTTTTCCCATTTGGGTTCATGTGCTTGGTCCATGAACCAGAAAGTACACGTTTTTGGCATGATAATGAACTGATTTCATGTTGTTCCAGAAGCTTTCATGGCTTGGTTATGGCTGTCCTTATTCTTTGACCGAATGGGTTAGAGAAGGAAGAAGATACAGGTGGCTGAAGCTTCCCAGCCTTTTGTCATGTCACCTCAACTTTATGTCATATGAGAAATGATGGAATTCAGCTTGGCAAGGAAGGGTTTAACCCCTGTTGGACACTTGTCCCTCTTTTGATCTAATTGGACATGCTGGAACTGATGGTGATGGGCTTCAACTGTCAGGTTGTGTTGAAGTTTGATTGGATAGCTCACGTGAGCTTCAGCTGTTGGGATTTGTATATGAGTTGGGCTGGCTCAACTAGGCTTTGTAGTTAAGCTTCTTTGGGCTTGGCCATCCTTACAAAAATGAATGGTTTTGTCATGGGTAATATACATAGGCTTTTTTAGTTAGTTGATTATGGAGAAATAAGCATAATTCCCATGAATTTTGTGAAAGAAATATTTTTGAGAGATGAATAATTTATATTTCCCATGAGTTTGGGACTTTAGTATATATTTTGCCAAGAAATAGTTTTGGGCTTTGAGCATAATGTAATTGTTTTTGACAAAATAGTATTTTTGGGCTTTTATAAATAATTGCCAAAATAGATTTGGGCTTTGTAAAGTAGTGCCAAAACAACAATTGGGTTTTATAAAATAGGTGCCAAATTAGTATTTGGGCTTTGTAAAATAGGTGTCAAATTCATATTTGGGTTTTATGAAATAGTGCCAAAATAATATTTGGGCTTTGTAGGATTTTGTAAAAATATTATCGTGTAACAACAGACTTAATAAGAATGCTGCGTTGCAACGAGCTTTAGAAGTGCCATATCGTAACGGGCTTTTAGAGTGCTGTATCGTAACGAGCTTTTAGAGTGCCGTGTCATAACAGGCTTTAGAGGTGCCATATCATAACGGGATTTAGAGGGGGTTTTGTTGGGCTTTTTTTATTTTCCCACAAGGTAAATGTTTTTGGGATTTTTATTTTATATTTTTTATGGAGATAGTATAATTTTGTGGCCCAATTTTGGTAGTAATATGATGGGTACTTTTGTGGAAACCCAAATTGGATAACATGTGGGTAATATGTGTGAGAGGGCCATAGATAATTTATGGGGCTTATATATGGAATATTTGTGAGAGCCCAAGTTGGGTAATAATATGCGAAATATTTGTGAGAGCCTAATAACATGGAGCATATTTGAGTAATAGGTGGGAAATATTTATGCGGGCTCAAAATAGTTCAAGGGCTTATGTGGATATTTTTGTGAGTGGGCTAATGAAATTAAGGCCCGAAAATTTGTACCTCAACAAAGATTACATTGCAAAAGCCACTTCCAATCAGCAAGAAGAACTTATAAGACTCTAAGTTACATGTACCTTAGGCTTGTGACCTGTTACATACATTGTACTTCTTCTTTCTATATATATGATGATGATGTATGTGATTCACCTTTATCTCACATGTGTTGCTTCTTTTCTCTCTTTATGCACATGTTTTTTCTTTTATATTACTTGTCTACATTTTACACATGATGCCTTGATGGATCTTGTATAAGTGTTTTAGCTAAGAAAGGTTACAGGTCTTTCATGCCATGATTTCTCTTCTTAGAAAGTTTTTAAAGAATTCATAGTAGTAGTTAGACTTATGTACTTTTTGTGTAATAGTTATGGAGATTGTTGTTTTATACTTCTCTCATAATTATGCTTGTGGTTTTGTCACGGATTGGGGTCATATTTTCTATGTAATTGGCTACTACTTTGAAAAAATGCAGTTTACTTGTAATTGGGTAGATTTAAGTTAGGTTTAATATATCAAGAAGTATGTTGCTCAAACATAACAAGTGGTATCTTTTAATTCATGAAGATTGACCCAAGAAACAAGTAAAGAAAAGCTGATTCATTAAGTCTTGACAGAAGCTCGATAGATACTACTATCGAGATTAAATGAAGAAGCTCAACACAAGCTCAATCTATCAAGAATTACGATTTCAAAAATTTTAGATTTGAAATCCAACCAATGTTGTATTATTTGATTAGGGTTTCTTTTCTCACAACCCTAGCCACATATAAGGCATATTTTAAAAGTCGTTGTACATAGAAACAGAGACCCAAAACTCATATATTCTATGTGAAGCTATTGCGTTTGTGCGTCTTAGGGTTTTGTAACCAAGTGCTTTCTGATCTTCATCGTTTATGTAGTGAAGAACTTTGCAGCCAACAACAATCATTCAAGTTTTTGGAGTTAGTCACATACTGAGATCCATGCAAATGAGTTAATCACAGATTAGAGATTTGTGCAACAAAGGAAAAAAGGCTGCTAAAAGATTAAGTCCAATTGGGTATTGGAGCAAATGTTCAACTATAGGTTGATATTTTGGGAAAGGGCGGGGTAGTGGTAAGATTTCTTATACTTGTAACCGCTTGATTATTGATTAGTGGATTCTTGAGAGTGATGACCATAAATTCACCCTGTCGGGTTTTTGCCTTTTGAAAGGTTTTTCTCATTTGTCAACAAATCACAGTATTAATTTTTTTTTCCACTGTATATTAGTTTTTTAGTGATTTGTTCGTGCCTCCACAATTTGCATATAATTGGACCTAATTAATCAACATGGGCAATTGAATTAATTAACGAGGGTCAATTGATTTTAACCTAATACAAAACAAGTAATCATGGATCAAATTTCAGGTTTGAAAATTTTGAAATCATAAATCTCTATAGATTGAGCTTGTGTCGAGCTTCTACATTAATCCTCGATAGCAATATTTGTCAAGCTTCTGTCGAGACTTAATGAATCGGCTTTTCCTAACTTGTTTCTTGGATCAATCTTCATCTCTTTAAAGATACCACATGGTACGTTTGAACAACATACTTCTTGATATATTAAACCTAACTTAGATTTACCCCATTACAGATACAAATATACAATGCGTTTTATCAAAGGATTAGCCAATTACATAGAAAATATGACCCTAGAAACTTGAATGAAGCCGATTTTGATTTGGAGGGACCGAACATTTTAAAATTCATCCATCTTAAATTTGACTTAAGTTAGGACCTCCAATTTGTGGAATGAAGTTAGATAATATGTTACATCTAGTGAAGTTTATAGGAAGTCACATGTGGAAAATTTGACTTAAGTAAGATCCTTCCAATTGTTATACTAAGGATCAATCCATTCTAATTTTATCAATACAACTAATAACAAGATTCCCTTGTATGGGTTTCATCATTTTGCAAATTAAAATATCCTCACACTAAATCTAAATTACATATCCTTTACTTTAATATTATATCGTACAAAAGAAAAAAAAAAAAAAAAAAAAGGTTAAAAAAGTCCTTTAGCATTCCTCAAACATACCACAAGTTTTGATGCCAATGACAAAAACTCCACCAAAAACCCAATACCCACGTAGTTTAAAAACAAATTCAAGAGATAACTTTCATGGGAAATGGAGATAGATAATGTGTTACATCTTGTGAAGTTTCCGGGAAGTCACGTGTGCACAATTGGACTCAAGTAAGATCCTTCCATTTATTATACTGGAGGTCGATCCTCTCTATTTTCATCTATACTACAAATAACTGGATTCCCTTGTTTCAGTTTCATCATTTTGCATACCAAAATATCCTCACACTAATTTTAAAATTACATGTCCTTTAGTTTAATTTTATGTTCTACAAAAGACAAAAATGGTTAAAAGAGACCTTTAGTATTTTCCAAACTTACCAAAATTTTTGTTGGCAATAACAGAAGCTCCATGGAAAATCCAGTAACCACATAGTTAAAAAAAAAAAAAAAAAAAAAATCAAGAGATAACTTCCATGTTCCGATATTATACCTCAAGAATTCTAGGGAACCCAAATCATTAATTTGGAGAGAAAGACAGAGACTTGAATGAAGCAGATTTCTATTCAGAGGGAACAAACATTTTGAATTTCATGCAACTTAAAGTTGACTAAAGTTAGATCCCTCAAATTGAGAAATGGAGTTAGATAATATGTTACATCCTCTGAAGTTTCCGGGAAGTCACATGTGGAAAATTTGACTTCAGTAAGATCCTTCCATTTATTATGTAGGAGGTCATTCCTTTCCATTTTTATCTATAATACTATTAACATGATTCCATTATTTGAGTTTCACCGTTTTGTATACCAAAACATCTTCACACTAATTCTAAAAGGGAAATGCTAACGAATGCCCTTAGGGCATTGGTTAACAATCCATTTAAAGAAAGTTTTTATGGGAAAATGAAATAAAACAATTAATGTTTGGGCAGCTTTTTTCTTTTTCCATAAAAGTGATGCTAAAACTTTCTTAAAATGGATTGTTAACCAATGCCCTAAGGGCATTCGTTAGCATAACCCATTCTAAAATTTCATATCCTTTAGTTTAATTTTATGTCATACAAAAGACAAAAAGGCTAAAAAAGTCCTTTAGTATTCTTCAAACTTACCAAAATTTTTGTTGGCAACAATAAAAGCTCCACTGAAAATTTTTGTAAAGGATCTTGTTGTAATGCTATGAAATCTATTAATGTTATGACAAAAGAGGAAGAACAAGAACATTTGCTATTAACCACTATTGCTAAAATTGAAAACTCTATGCTTCAAAAAGAACTCCTTGATAAGTTTAAACAAAACTTAACAAGAGACAAAACTGCTAAAAAACCCAAAGCTCCTATTAACTTTGAAGAAACTCTGGAAAGATTTAATAAAAATAAATCCAAAGAAATAACCGTTAACGATCTTCAAAAAGTCCTCCTGATATTGTGAATGAAGAAGATCACACTGTAGAGAAAAGTGAGTACCCTGATTTTAGAAAATGGAACATACCCAAAGTTTCTACTAAATCTGTTTACGAACTTGGTTGGTCTGAAAATACTGTTTTCTCTGAATATAGAGTTAGAACTGTTGAACAAACTTTTTCTATCTCTAAACTTCATGAAAAATGTAGTTTATTTTCCAGAAAAGATATTAACAGTTTTGTGACTAAGAAAGTTAAATATTTAACTGCTGGGACCATTGGGCTCCATAAGAGTTGGAGTAATTAGAATCAATATTTTGAAATATTTGAGCCAAAGATCAAGATCCTTGGTCATAGCCTTGCTCTCAAAAATACGAGCTTGTATTTCTGGGGGCAAGTTGGCAACAGCGCTTCTTATGGCGGATTGAGACTTAGGACTCAATCGTGCATAATCAGTGCCCATTATGGTCTTATGATCATCCATTGAATGGATTTCCTCCTTGCCAAGGAGTTGACCAAGAAGAAGGTTAACATCAAAGTTATATATATATATATATATATATTCAAGAGATAACTTCCATGTTCCGATATTATTCCTCAAGTATTCTAAGGAACCCACATTATAAATTTGAAGAGAGAAAGACAGAGACTCGAATGAAGCATAGTTTGACTTGGAGGGACCGAACATTTTGAATTTCATGCATCTTAAAGTTGACTTAAGTTAGATCCCTCAAATTAAGAAATGGAGTTAGATAGTATGTTACATCTTGTGAAGTTTCCAGGAAGTCACGTGTGGACAATTTGACTTAAGTAAGGTCCAACCATTTATTATACTGGTGGTCATTCCTCCCTATTTTCATCTATACTACAAATAATTGGATTCCCTTATTTGAGTTTCACCAAAATATCCTCACACTAATTTTAAAATTACATATCCTTTAGTTTAATTTATGTCCTACAAAAGACAAAAATGGACAAAAGAGACCTTTAGCATTCTTAAACTTCCCAAAATTTTTGTTGGCAACAACAAAAGCTCCATTGAAAATCCACTACCCACATAGTTAAAAACAAATTCAAGAGATAAGTTATATGTTCCGATATTATCCCGTATTCTAGGGAACCCACATCACTGATTTGGAGAGAGAAAGACAGAGACTTGAATGAAGCAGATTTCTATTTGGAGATACCAAACATTTTGAATTTTGAAAAATTATTAGGTACTCCTGGTGTATCATAAATGTGTACTCCTCTCTCTCACATAAATGATGGATCCCACTATGAATTTAATTAGTAGGATCCACCATTCACGTGAGAGGAGGGAGTACGCATTTATGGTACTCCGGGAATACACAATAATTTCCCTTGAATTTCATGCATCTTAAAGTTGACTTAAGTTAGATCCCTCAAATTGAGAAATGGGGTTAGATAATATGTTACATCTTGTGAAGTTTTCGGGAACTTATGTGTGGACAATTTGACTTAAGTAAGATCCTTTCATTTATTATGTTGGAGGTCATTCCTCTCTATTTCCATCTACACTACAGATAACTGGATTCCCTTGTTTGAGTTTCATCATTTTGCATACCAAAATATCGTCACACTAATTTTAAAATTACATAACCTTTAGTTAAATTTTATGTCCAACAGAAGACAAAAATGGATAAAAGAGACCTTTAGCATTCTTCAAACTTACCAAAATTTTTGTTGGGAACAATAAAAGCTCCACTAAAAATCCACTAACCACGTAGTTAAAAAAAAAATATTCAAGAGATAACTTCTGTGTACCGATATTATTCCCTAGGTATTCTAGGGAACCCACATCATTAATTTGGACAGAGAAAGACAAAGACTTGAAAGAAGCAGATTTCTTTTTGGAGGGACCAAACATTTTGAATTTCGAAAAATTATTAAGTACTCTTAGAATATCATAAATGTGTACTCCTCTCTCTCACATAAATGATGGATCCCATTATGAATTTAATTAGTGGGATCCACCATTCATGTGAAATGAGGGAGTACGCATTTATGGTAATCCGGGAGTACACAATAATTTCCCTTGAATTTCGTGCATCTTAAAGTTGACTTGAGTTAGATCCCTCAAATTGAGAAATGGGGTTAGATAATATGTTACATCTTGTGAAGTTTCCGAGAACTTATGTGTGGACAATTTGACTTAAGTAAGATCCTTCCATTTATTATGCTGGAAGTCACTCCATCTAGGATTTTGTTAATGTGTGCCCTAAGGGCACACAATAAGCAAACATTTTTGGAAATATTTTCTCGGAAATTGAAAAAGTATTGACAGCTTTTTCAATTCTCGAGAAAATGTTTCCAAAAATGAATTGCTTAATGTGTGCCCTTAGGGCACACATTAACCGGACCCTTCCATCTATACTACAAATAATTGGATTCCCATGTTTCAGTTTCATCATTTTGCATAACAAAATATGCTCACAGTAATTTTCAAAATTAGCCTTCTTCGAACTTATCAAAATTTTTGTTGGCAATAACAAAAGCTCCACCAAAAATCCACTAACCACGTGGTTAAAAAAAAAAAATAAATAAAATCAAGAGATAACTTCCATGTTCCGATATTATTCCTCAAGTATTCTAGGGAACCTAAATCGTTGAATTGGAGAGTGTTAGAAATACTGAATGGCTGTATTGTATTTCTCACCAAAAGAATATACATGAGTGCCTTTATATAGGAGGCATATGAGTGCAGTACAAGTAAATATGAGTGCAGTACAAGTAAGAGTGTAGTGCAAGAATGTGTGCTATACAAGAAAACTAGATTGGGCTTAAAGCCCACAACACTATATACATTAACAGCCCCCCTCAAACTCAAGGTGGATGTGAGACCAGCTTGAGGTTGTCGACTAAATCATGAAGACGTCCTTTAGGGTGCGACTTGGTGAAGATATCTGCAAGTTGATCTTTGAAAGAGACAGAGAAGAGCTTGAGAGCACCATGAACAAGATGATAACGGATAAAGTGACAATCAATCTCGATATGTTTAATCCGTTCATGAAAGACATCATTATGAGCAATATGAATGGCACTCTGATTATCACAATAAAGAGGAGTAGCAGAGGACGTGGACACACCTAAGTCCGTAAGTAGCCATCGTAACCAAAGGAGCTCAGATGTGGTATCAGCAAGGGCACGATATTCTGCTTCAGTACTGGAGCGGGCCACAAAGGTTTGCTTCTTACTTCTCCAGGAAATCAAGGAAGAGCCAAGGAGAAAACAGTAGCCAGTGGTGGACCTACGATCAGTAGGATCTCCTGCCCAATCAGCATCAGAGAAGGCACGAAGTACAAGAGGAGACTGAGCTGAGTAGAAAAGGCCATGGAAGAGGGTGCCCTTCAAGTATCGAAGAATGCGCAGAACAGCAGCATAGTGAGTCGATCGAGGAGCAGACAGATACTGGCTGACCTGATGAACAGCATAGGAAATGTCTGGACGAGTAACTGTGAGATAAACTAGGTTGCCAACCAATCGTATATAAAGAGAAGGATTAGACAATGGTTTCCCCCCCGTGGGAGTCAGATGTGCAGTAAGCTCAACTGGAGTGTCAGCAGTCTTGCTGTCAGTGAGTCCAGCTCGAGACAAAAGGTCAGAAGCATACTTGGCTTGAGTAACATAAAGACCATCTGTGGAATGAGTGATTTCAAGACCCAAGAAATAGCTAAGGTGCCCAAGATCTTTCATCTCAAATTGCTGACTGAGAAAATCCTTGAGTTCTTGTATGCCACGGAGGTCATCACCAGTGATGATCATATCATCCACATAGAGAAGAAGTAGAATGGTACCTTTGTCAGTGCGACGAAGGAATAAAGCAGCATCATAAGGATTGGCAGTGTAACCCAGGCGAAAGATGGTAGAGCTGAATTTTGCAAACCAAGCTCGTGGAGCTTGTTTAAGGCCATACAATGCACGTCGAAGGCGACAGACCTTGTTAGTTTCAACAGAGAGACCTGGAGGAGGCTGCATATAAACTTCTTCACTCAAATCCCCATTAAGGAAGGCATTTTTAACATCCATCTGAAAAAGGTCCCATTTTCTAGAAGCGGCAACAGCCAAGAGGGCACGAACAGATGAGATACGAGCAACTGGAGCAAAGGTCTCTTCATAATCAATCCCATACTCCTGTGTAAAACCTTTCGCAACAAGTCGAGCCTTATAGCGCTCAATGGACCCATCAGAGCGAGTCTTAATCTTGTAAATCCACTTACAACCAACCACAAACTGTCCAGGAGGGAGAGTAACCAGATCCCACATATGGTTTTTGGTTAATGCATCAAGTTCCTCTTTCATTGCAATCTGCCATAAAGGGTCAGTGGAGGCCTCACGATAGGTTTGAGGCTCGTGGAGTGTAGCAATGGCAGTATAACAATGATAATCAAGTAAATGTGTAGGAATGGATCTTACCCGGGTTGAGTGACGGGGTGGAATGTCTTGTGGAGGATCTTCAGGCAGAGCAGGAGCAGGGGACCTAGGCTCGAGTTGGGGTAGCTCGTCATCAACCTGTTCATCTTCAACCTGTCCAGAAGAAGTATCAAAAATATCTGGAGAAGGAATAGAGAAGTCTAAATGAGAATCAGGAGTGTTTGGAGAAGGAACATGAGACTCGTCTGGAAAAACTTCTAAAACAGATGAGGTTGTTAAGGAAGAACGAAAGTGAGAGAGTTCAACAAACAAGCGGTGTTCCCAGAAGACAACATTACGAGAAACACGAAGACGATGAGACACAAGATCATAACACCGATACCCCTTTTGTGTTTCGCCATAACCAAGAAAACAGCAAAGTCTAGACCGAGGCTCAAGTTTGTTGTGCTCATGAGGTTGAAGAAGAACGAAATAAGCTGAGCCGGAGGAGCGGAGGTGATGGTACTCAGGTGGTGACCCAAAGAGGCGCTAATACGGAGTTTGATTATGGATGATAGTGCTTGGAATGCGGTTAATTGCATGAACGGCATGAAGAGCAGCTTCACCCCAAAATGGGGGAGGAACTTTGGCAGAAAGAAGAAGAGCACGAACAGTATCAAGAATGTGACGAAGTTTTCGTTCAGCTCGACCATTTTGTTGAGAGGTACCTGGACAAGTAAGATGATGTACTGTGCCATAGGAGTGTAACAGAGCTTGAAAGGCATATTGAGTATATTCAAGAGCATTATCCGATCGAAAAGTTTTAATACGTTTGGAGAATTGTGTTTCAACCATTTTTGCAAAGTTACTATATATTGGCAAAATTTCAGAACGAGATTTCATAGGAAAGATCCAACTATAACGAGAATAATCATCAATAAAAACAACAAAATATCGAGATCCACCAATACTAGCAACAGGAGAAGGTCCCCAAACATCAGAATGAATTAACTCAAAAATGCCATTAGAAATAGAATCACTATTATTAAAAGGCAAGGCTGGTTGTTTTCCTAATTGACATGAAGTACACTCAAAATTGTCTTTGGACACAGAACCTAACAGACCCTTAGAAGCTAACTGTTGTACCCGAGAAGAGGGTGCATGACCAAGACGAGAATGCCAAAGTGCGAGAGAAGGTAAGGAAGAAACCGCAGCAGCAGCAGCAGCAACAGACACTGGAGCAACAGGTGGAAGATGAAGATTGTCCACGGGAAACATGCGCCCAACCCTAGGACCGGTCCCAAGCTCTTGTCCCGTCCTCGGATCCTGCACAATACATCCAGAATAGTAAAAAATAAGGCGATATCCTAGTTCAGCTAATTGTCCCACAGAGCACAAATTATAAGATAGGTCAGGTACATGGAAAACTCCAGGAATAGAGATGTTAGAGGTCGATACAAATCCTAGGTTATTTCCATGCATGGTGGAACCATTAGCTATATGAATATTTAGGGGATGCGGTACAGGGTCAAGTTTGGAGAAAAAGGATGAGTGAGGTGTCATGTGATTGCAACAGGCAGAATCAAAGAGCCAAGTTTGAGACTTACCGGGTAAAACTGAGAGAGCAGTGGAAAGAGATGCATTACCAGCCATACGAACAGCCTGAGTTATAATCTCCTGTAGTTCAGTGGGTGAGAGGTTGATAGTGGATCCAGAAGACAGGGGCTCAGCTGAAATGGGAGGCATTGATGGAGTAGGCTCAGTATTAGCAACTGCAGCAGTAGATTTGTTGCGACGGTAACAGGTCTCAATAGTGTGGCCAGGACGCTTGCAATAGTTGCAAAACTTTTTGTTGGTCTGCTTGCGACGGTTGCTAGAGCTAGAGGGATCACCTGATTGTTGAGGTTGCTCTATGGTCGAAGCAGAAGGAGCAATAGCTAGAACATTAAACTTATTCTGAGCTTGAAGGGCTACAAGGCGAGCTTCTTCTCTAACTAATTCACTTACAGCAGTATCAAGAGATGGAGGAGGATTGCGATTAAGAAGCTGAACTCGAATGGGCTCAAAGTCCTTGTGGAGTGACATCAGAAACTCATAGAGACGAAATTCATCTCTAACAGTAGCATATTGTTGAGCATCTTTTGGGCATGCCCAGGTTGGATCAGAAAGGTCAATTTGGTCCCAAATGAAGCGAAGCTGATCATAGTAGTCATTGATGGATTGCCCTGGTTCTTGCCTGAGTTGATGTAATTCAACCACTAATTGGTATTTCATGGATCCGTGAGTAGTAGAGTATCTTTTGGCCAACATATCCCACGCTGATTTGGCATCTTCAAAGCTGCCCAACAGATTGGAGATGGAGGGAATGGAAGTGTTTCGAATCCATGTAAGGATCATGTGGTTGTGACTATCCCATTCGATCATGAGACTGAGGAATGCTGTATCATCTTCATCTGCTTTCTTCATAGGAATAGTAATTACACCAGTACAATATTGCCAGAGCATGCGACCCTTAAGAAAACTGCGCATAGCTTGAGACCAAGATAAGTAATTCTTATTCCCCTCCAATACAGTATTGACGGGGCGAGGAAGAAAAACATCCTTTTTATCCATTTAGAAGCACAATATGCAAAAACAGACTGCAAAAATGAAATCTACGCGAAAAACTGAGCAAGAAAAACCTGGCCTGGAAAAAGTCAACGGTCAATGGCTGGTCAACGGTCAACGGCTGGTCAACAGTCAACGGTCAACGGCTGGTCAATGGTCAACGGTCGGTCAACGGTCAACGGTGATGACGTGGTGCTGATGTCAGCAGATGACTGGGTGCTGACGTAAGCTAGGGCTGACGTGGCACTGATGACGTCACGAATGACGTCAGCCTGGAACGTTGACGGCGCGTGTGGCGCGTGAGGCGCGTGGGTTGCAGTAACCGAAACTTTGAGCGGCGCGTGGCGGCGCGTGTGAGCTTCGATGGCTTCACGGTTTCCACAGGCGTGTAAATCGATGCAATTCAATCTTCGTGGTACCTTCAGAATGTTGATCGGAGCAAAATTCGCGGCGGTGGAGCTCCCCAACGGCAGCTGCTACAGGTTTGGAACCTAAGGACGATGTCTGGAGACGTCGGAGGTTCAACGGCGAAGACTGTAGAAGTTTTTGTGATGGCGGAAGCGATGTTGGGAATAGAAAGGTCAGAGCAGTGGCTCTAATATCATGTTAGAAATACTGAATGGCTGTATTGTATTTCTCACCAAAATAATATACATGAGTGCCTTTATATAGGAGGCATATGAGTGCAGTACAAGTAAATATGAGTGCAGTACAAGTAAGAGTGTAGTGCAAGAATGTGTGCTATACAAGAAAACTAGATTGGGCTTAAAGCCCACAACACTATATACATTAACAGAGAGAAAGAGAGACAGAGACTTGAATGAAGCAGATTTCTATTTGGAGGGACTGAACATTTTGAATTTCATGCATTTTAAAGTTAACTTAAGTTAGATCCCTCAAATTGAGAAATGGGTTTAGATAATATGTTACGTCTTGTGAAGTTTCGGGGAAGTTATGTGTGGACAATTTGACTTAAGTAAGATCCTTCCATTTATTATATGGGGGGTCATTCCTCCCTATTTTCATCTATACTACAAATAACTGGATTCCCTTATTTGAGTTTCATCATTTTGCATACCAAAATATCCTCACACTAATTTTAAAATTGCATATCCTTTAGTTTAATTTATGTCCAACAAAAGACAAAAATGGATAAAAGAGACCTTTAGCATTCTTCAAACTTTCCAAAATTTTGGTTGGCAACAACAAAAGCTCCATAGAAAATCCACTAACCACGTAGTTAAAGAAAAAAATTCAAGAGATAACTTCCATGTTCCGATATTATTCCCTAGGTATTCTAGGGAACCCACATCATTGATTTGGAGAGAAAAAGATTGAGACTTGAATGAAGCAGATTTCTATTTGGAGGGACTGAACATTTTGAATTTCATGCATCTTAAAGTTAACTTAAGTTAGATCCCTCAAATTGAGAAATGGGTTTAGATAATATGTTACGTCTTGTGAAGTTTCGGGGAAGTTATGTGTGGACAATTTGACTTAAGTAAGATCCTTCCATTTATTACACTGGAGGTCATTCCTCCCTATTTTCATCTATACTACAAATAACTAGATTCCCTTATTTGAGTTTCATCATTTTGCATACCAAAATATTGTCACACTAATTTTAAAATTACATATCATTTAGTTAAATTTTATGTCTTGCAAAAGATGAAAATGGATAAAAGAGACCTTTAGCAATCTTCAAACTTACCAAAATTTTTGTTGGCAACAATAAACGCTCCACGTAGTTTAAAAAAAAAAAAAATATTCAAGTGATAACTTCCATGTACCGATATTATTCCCTAGGTATTCTAGGGAACCCACATCATTAATTTGGAGAGAGAAAGATAGAGACTTGAATGAATCATATTTCTATTTGGAGGGACCAAACATTTTGAATTTCATGCATCTTAAAGTTGACTTAAGTTAGATCCCTCAAATTGAGAAATGGGGTTAGATAATATGTTACATCTTGTGAACTTTCCGGGAACTTATGTGTGGACAATTTTACTTAAGTAAGATCCTTCCATTTATTATACTGGAGGTCATTCCTCTCTATTTCCATCTATACTACAAATAACGAGATTCCCATTTTTCATTTTCATCATTTTGCATAACAAAATATGCTCACACTAATTTTCAAATTACATATCCTTTAGTTTAATTTTTATCCTACAAAAGACAAAAATGGTTAAAAGAGACCTTTAGCCTTCTTCAAACTTATCAAAAATTTTGATGGTAATAACAAAAGCTCCACCAAAAATCCACTAACTACGTAGTTAAAAAAAAAAAAAAATCAAGAGATAACTTCCATGTTCCGATATTATTCCTCAGGTATTATAGGGAACCCAAATCACTAATTTGGAGAGAGAAAGACAGAGACTTGAATGAAGCAGAGTTCGACTTGGAGGGACCGAACATTTTGAATTTCATGCATCTTAAAGTTGACTTAAGTTTGATCCCTCAAATTGAGAAATGGAGTTAGATAGTATGTTACATCTTGTGAAGTTTCCGGGAAGTCAAGTGTGGACAATTTGACTTAAGTAAGATCCTTCCATTTATTATACTGGTGGTCATTCCTCCCTATTTTCATCTATACTACAAATAATTGGATTCCCTTATTTGAGTTTCATCATTTTGCATACCAAAATATCCTCACACTAATTTTAAAATTACATATCCTTTAGTTTAATTTATGTCCTACAAATGACAAAAATTGATAAAAGAGAGACCTTTAGCGTTCTTCAAACTTTCCAAAATTTTGTAGGCAACAACAAAAGCTCCACTGAAAATCCACTAACCACGTAGTTAAAAATAAATAAATAAATTGAAGAGATAACTTCCATGTTCCGATATTATTCCTCAGGTATTCTAGGGAACCCAAATCATTAATTTGGAGAGAGAAAGGCAGAGACTTGAATGAAGTAGATTTCTATTTGGAGGGACCCAACGTTTCGAATTTCATGCATCTTAAGGTTGACTTAAGTAAGATCCCTCAAATTGAGAAATGGAGTTAGATAATATGTTGCATCTTGTGAAGTTTCTGGGAAGTCACATGTGGACAATTTGACTTCAGTAAGATCCTTCCAATTATTATGCTGGAGGTCATTCCTTTTTGTTTTTATCTCTACTACTAATAACATGATTCCATTGTTTGAGTTTCATCATTTTGTATACCAAAACATCCTCACACTAATTCTGAAATTTCAAACTTACCAAAATTTCTGTTGCCAATGACAAAAGCTCCATTGAAAACCCACCACCCACTTAGTTAAAAAAATAAAATAAAATATTCAAGAGATAACTTCCAGTTCCGATTTTATTCCTAATGTCTTCAGTGGAACCCAAATCATTACTATGGAGAGAGAAAGACATAGACTTGAATAAAGCTAATTTCTATTTGGGGTTCATCATTTTGCATAGCAAAATATACTCACACTAATTCCAATTTACATATCCTTTAGTTTAATTTTATGTCCTACAAAAGACAAAAAAGGTTAAAAGAGTTCTTTAGCATTCCTCAAACAGACCAAAAGTTCTGCTTCCAATGATAAAAGGTCCACCGAAAATTCAAGAGATAACTTTCAGGTGCCGATTTTACTCCTCGGGTATGCTAGGGAACCCAATTCATTAATTTGGATAGAGAAAGACAGTGACTTGAATGAAGCAAATTTCTATTTGGAGGGAACAAACATTTTAAATTTCATGCATCTTAAAGTTCACTAAAGTTGGATCCCTAAAATTTAGAATCGGAGTTGCATAATATGTTACACCTTATGAAGTTTCTGAGAAGTCACGTGTGGTTGAGGGGAGTGGGGTACGTGGCTCTCCAAAAGTCTGGCTTCTCTCTTCTTCTTCTTTTTCTAATTTTTTTTTTCCTGGGGCGTTGCACTACGAGTTTTTTGTCCAAATATTGCTAAAAACCAAGTTTTTTAGGATTATAGGTACTGTTGAAAGTTATTTAGGGGATTGAGGAGAGAGACTGAATTTCGGCAAC
The DNA here is from genome assembly GCA_032878915.1 of Castanopsis chinensis. NCBI lineage: Eukaryota > Viridiplantae > Streptophyta > Magnoliopsida > Fagales > Fagaceae > Castanopsis > Castanopsis chinensis. The sequence goes on from JAVQMG010000073.1 coordinate 1,317,599, forward strand.
AGTGTTGCCGAAATTCTAAGAAAAGTAGGAGAGAGAAAGAGGGAAAAGGTGGAGAGAGAAAAATTGGAATTTCGGTAACAGTGTTACCGAAATTCTGCTGCCCAACTTCTGCCCGTGCGCGAAAATAAATGACGAATTTCGGTACCGCTGTTGCCGAAAATGTAGGAAAAAAAATTGGAAAATTTCGGTAACGGCTATACCGAAATTGGGGAATAAAAAATAAAAAAATAAAAAACCCACAATTTCGGTACTGCCAATACCGAAATTGGGGAAAAAAAAAAAAAAAAAACCCAATTTCGGTAGTGGCTATACCGAAATTGGGGGAAGAAAAAAAATAAAAAATAAAAACCCAATTTCGGTAATGGCTATACCGAAATTGGGGAAGAAAAAAAAAAAAAAAAAAAACCAATTTCGGTAATGGCTATACCGAAGTTGAAAAAAAAAAAAAAAAAAAAAAAAAAAAAGACAATTTCGGTACTGCACACGTGCACAGTACCGAAATTGTCTTCTTTTCTTTCTTCTTTCTTTCAATTTCGGTACTGCCCAGTACCGAAATTCTTTTTTTTTTTTTTTTTTTCAATTTCGGTATTGCTAATACTGAAATTTTTTTTTTTCCCTGGGTTCGGTATTGCCAGTACCGAAATTGTCTTTTTTTTTTCGCTTTCAGTATTTTTTTTTAGAAATGATACGTCAACAATATTTTCACAACATTTTTACAACAAATTCTATTTGGCAAGTTGTTACTGGTTGTTATTGTTGGGGCAAAAAAGTAATCTTAGTGTTAGGTTCAAATTTAAACCAATAACAACCAACCACTTATGATTTGGTGTGAAAATGTTATAAAAATATTGTGAACGTAGTATTTCTTCCCCAGCCCCTGCCCGTGCGCGAGTGACCGAAGGAAAAAGGGAAGAAATAATAAAAAAAATTGTGGAATTTCGGTAATGGCAATACCGAAATTGGGGAAGAAAAAAAAAAAGATGCTACGTTCACAATATTTTTATAACATTTTCACACCAAATCATAAGTGGTTGGTTGTTATTGGTTTAAATTTGAACCTAACACTAAGATTACTTTTTTGCCCCAACAATAACAACCAGTAACAACTTGCCACATAGAATTTGTTGTAAAAATATTGTGAAAATATTGTTGACGTATCATTTCTAAAAAAAAATAATGAAAGCGAAAAAAAAAACAATTTCGGTACTGGCAATACCGAAATTGGGTAAGGGAAAAAAAAAACAATTTGGGTACTAGCAATACCGAAATTGAAAAAAAAAAAAAAAAAAAAGAATTTCGGTACTGGGCAGTACCGAAATTGAAAGAAAGAAGAAAGAAAAGAAGACAATTTCGGTACTGTGCACTGTGCAGTACCGAAATTGTCTTCTTTTTTTTTTTTTTTTTTTTTCAATTTCGGTATTGGTGGTACCGAAATTGGTTTTTTTTTTTTTTTTTTCTTCCCCAATTTCGGTATAGCCATTACCGAAATTGGGTTTTTTTTTTTTTTTTCTTCCCCAATTTCGGTATAGCCATTACCGAAATTGGGTTTTTTTTTTTTCTTCCCCCAATTTCGGTATTGGCAGTACCGAAATTGTGGGTTTTTTATTTTTTTATTTTTTATTCCCCAATTTCGGTATAGCCGTTACCGAAATTCTCCAATTTTTTTTCCTGCATTTTCGGCAACAGCGGTACCGAAATTCGTCATTTATTTTCGCGTACGGGCAGAAGTTGGGCAGCAGAATTTCGGTAACACTGTTACCGAAATTCCAGTTTTTCTCTCTCCACCTTTTCCCTCTTTCTCTCTCCTACTTTTCTTAGAATTTCGGCAACATTGTTGCCGAAATTCAGTCTTTCTCCTCAATCCCCTAAATAACTTTCAACAGTACCTATAATCCTAAAAAACTTGGTTTTTAGCAATATTTGGACAAAAGACTCGTTGCACTACCTACCCCTGGAAATCAAGTCTATAAAAACAGCTTATTCCTGGATTCTAAATAATCAAGGTACTGTCCACAAGACATTATGGGCTCATCAAAAAGTCTCCTCATTTCTGTTTGCTTGCCTTTCTTCTTGTCAATATTTCATTTTCTGAATAGTTGCTCCTCTTTTTCAACTCAGCCATTGTGCAATGATCTTGAGAGTTTTGCCCTGTTGCAATTCAAGCAAAGCCTAAAAATAAATGTGAATGCTTCTGGTGACCCAAAGATTTCATCGTGGAACTCTGGAGAGAGGAACGATTGTTGTTCATGGGATGGTGTCCTATGTGATGCAGGCACAGGTCACGTGATTGGCCTTGACCTCAGTAGCAGTCAACTGTACGGCTCCTTCAACTCCAGCAGCGGACTTTTCCATCTGGTGCACCTTCAAAAGCTCAATCTTGCTGGCAATGACTTCAATCATTCTCAAATTCCCCCAAGTATCAGGTACCTCTCAAATTTAACACATCTCAACCTCTCGCTGACAAATTTCAGTAGTCAAATTCCACCTGAAATCTTTGAGCTCTCTAACTTGGTGTCCCTTGATCTCTCATTCAATCCATTGAAACTCCAAAAACCAGATCTAAAAGGTCTATGTGAAAACTTAACCAGCCTCAAACATCTTTACCTCGATGAGGTGGACATATCTTCCCTAGTACCTCATACCATGGCAAACTTGTCTTCTTTGATGTCTCTTGGCCTGAGCGGTTGTGCACTATATGGTGAATTTCCTATAGAGATTTTCAAGTTAAGAAATCTTCAATTCCTCAGTGTGGAAGATAATCAAGATCTCAGAGGATATCTACCCGAATTTCATAGTAGCAGTCCACTTCGAATATTGAGACTTGCAAACACGAGTTTCTTTGGTAAGCTTCCAGATTCAATTGGAAACCTACCGTCTTTATATGAATTGGACATCAATACTTGCAATTTCTCAGGTTTGATACCGACTTCAATTGGTAACCTTACCACTCTCAACAATTTGGAACTTTCATATAATAATTTTTTTGGGCAGATCCCTTTTTCATTGGCCAACCTCACACAACTCAGTCAACTAGATCTTTCCTATAATAGTTTCAGTCCACAGACCTTGTCTTGGCTTGGTAAGCAAACAAAACTCACTCTTCTGGCCTTAGAGCAGACCAATTCATATGGTGACATTCCATCTTCTCTTAAGAACCTGACCCAGCTTACCGTATTAAGACTTTTCCGAAATCAACTAACTGGTCAATTTCCATCTTGGCTTGTTAACCATACCCAATTAATTATGTTGGATCTTGGGGCCAATAAATTGCATGGTTCTATTCCACAGTCAATTTCTGGACTAGTGAATCTCGAAGACTTGAGTCTATCTAAAAATAATTTCAATGGCAGTGTCAAATTTGACTTGTTTTTAAACCTAAAAAATCTCACTTGCCTCCAACTTTCAGGAGTCCATTTATCATTCCCCCTCACTTCCACTATCAACGCCAGTACTCCAAAGCTTACGCTTTTAGGATTGGTAGCATGTAACTTGACTGAGTTCCCAATTTTCTTGCGTTTCCAGCATGAATTGGAGACTGTGTATCTTTCCCACAACGATATTCATGGTCAAATACCAAAATGGATATTCAACATGGGTAAACAAACTCTCTTATCTTTGGATCTAACTTTCAACTACCTCACAGGTTTTGAGCCTTTCAACCACACTTCACTTATTCTTCCATGGGCTAGTTTACTTATATTGAACCTTAATTCCAACAAGCTGAATGGGTCACTCCCAATTCCACCACCTTCCATTGTCGAATATAGTGTCAGAAGCAATACACTGACCGGGAAAATCTCACCATTGTTTTGCAATCTCAGCTCAATTAAAATATTAGATCTCTCACACAACAACTTGAGTGGCATGCTACCACAATGCTTGGACAACTTGAGCAAATTCTTGTCTGTGTTGAGCTTACGGAACAATGATTTCCGTGGAATACTTCCTAAAACATGCATGGAAGGAAGTACATTGAAAGCGATGGATGTGAGTTATAATCAACTCGAAGGGCAGATACCAAGATCATTATCCAATTGCACAATGTTGGAGATTCTTCTTCTTAGTAACAATCAGTTCAATGACATTTTTCCCTCTTGGTTGGGGAAGCTTCCAAGTTTGAAGGTTCTAAGTCTACGATCTAATGGGTTCCATAGTTCAATTGGGAAACCGAAAAGCAATTTTGAGTTCCCTAAGTTGCACATCATTGATCTCTCTTACAACAAATTCACAGGTAATTTGCCATATGAGTACTTCCAATGTTGGAACTCCATGAAAGTTGCGAACTTGACTTACAGTAAGGTTGACGGCCTGCTCACATATATGGTCAAAAGGACCGACCTGATATATTTGATTGCTATCACTACGATCACATCACAAGATTTTGTATTTTATTGGTCCTTCAGTTTTTCCCTGGAATTAACAAACAAAGGCATTGAGACACTGTATGAAAAGATCCAAGATACTCTTATAGCTGTTGATCTCTCAAACAATAGATTTGAAGGAAAAATTTCAGAAGTCATTGGAAATCTAGAGGGGCTTCATTTGCTCAATTTATCCAACAACTGTCTCACCGGTCATATTCCTTCATCGTTGGGGAACTTGACGGAGCTTGAGTCTTTGGACTTATCTCAAAACAATCTTTCAGGAGAGATTCCTCAACAATTATTGCAACTTACATTCCTTGCATTCTTCAATGTCTCAAATAACCACCTCACGGGTCCTATTCCACAAGGTCAACAATTCACTACATTTCAAAGTAATTCATATTTGGGAAACACGGGTTTGTGTGGTAGCCCTTTAACCAAGAATTGCAAAAGTAATGGGACATCAAGACAACCACCACCGAATCCCAAACAAGGTGAAGGTTCAAATTTTCCAAATAAATTTGACTGGGTAGTTATAATGATGGGATATGCAGGTGGGTTAGTAGTTGGATTCGTTATTGGGAATAACGTGAACATAAGAAAGTTAGAGCGGGTTGTCAAAAATTTAAGAAGAAGACAGTAAAAATTATTGAAGAGGGGGAAAAATGAAGGGACGTACAACAGTTGTATTTGATTCACCAAGCTTTTTCGTCATAAATTTCCGCACATGAGGTTGTTCTTCATTTTAGTAGATACATGTCTATATTAATCTAGCGTTTATTTATAATAATGTACTACCTTGTTGAATATTTTGGCATTGTACTTTTCTCTATTGTATTTTTTTTTTTTTTTACTGTTATTTTGTACAATTTGATAGTTACATTATGCGAGAGGAAAATAGTTAGATCTTTAGATAATATGCTCTAGTGCCATCTATGATCAAATTCATCTATCCATTTTTGAAGCCAAGAGATTCATGGTTGATCCGGAATGCGGATATATTTTTTTTCTTTTTTTGGGTGTGTATGGATGCTATATATGTCTCCATTATCTTAAAAACAGATGAACTTTAATCAAATATCAATAGATAGAGTGAAGGACGAACAAAAGTACTAGATTTGTAGTGCCACATCTATTTTGATTATATTCTTTTTTATTTCTATTTTGCAAACTATGCTAAAATTATGTTAAAATAAATTCTAAAAAAATTTGATTTGCATGTGACTGTGCGGCTTCCCAAGTATTTGAGTTTAATGGCATGCAATTTACTTACTTTTTTTTTTTTTTAAACACTAAATATTTTTAACACACGCACAAAGAGGGGAGAGAAGGTCTTAAAAAAACTTATTGTTGTGTATATTCAAAAGGTCTAACTCTTGAATATACAGCACAAGTTTTAACCCCCTTTAATTCCAATTTACACTCTTAAGTCTGAAAGTAAAAGTACCTTCACAATGACTTCAATACTATCATAATATTTTTATTTTTATTTTTTGTGTAAGGTTCTATTACTCTTTTAACTATTTTGGTGGTTAGCAATCACATAAAATTTATTGAACAAATACACAAGCTTCAAATTGGAATAAATGAAAATTTTTGACGATGCTCATTATTTTATCTTTATCTCTAAAAATACAACTGCATGTAATAAATAATCCCACAACAAATCACTAGCCTCTTCACATGCATGCTCATAAGTTTTTTTTTTTTTTTTTTTTTTGTTGCAAGGTTGAGCTATAATTTTCTCAACTATACCTATGGCTTTTCTTTTTATCATAAATTTTGATCTCCTAAGAATATATAAAAGTTCAATATTGAGTAAAATAATAAGAGCCTTTGAGCATGGCCTACCTGCGAGTGATTAGAAGTCAAAGGAATTTTTTCATCCAAATGTAAGGTGCATATCGTTATGTGTCATTAGTTCAAGAAGCATTAAGTTTTATTCATTTTTTTTAGGTACAATTTTATTAATTTTTAAAAACTCGGTTTCTAATTATACTACTTTTCAAAAAATAAAACAATTTCCAATTTAATTTTAAGCAACATGAAAAATGGATGATAATTATAAAATACCACTACAAAAAACGCGGGCTATAGCCGCGTTTACAAAAACGCGGCTATAGCTGATCTATAGCCGCGTTTTTAAAAAACGTAGCTATAGACTTAATCTATAGCTGCGTTTTTTAAAAACGCGACTATAGCTAACCTATAGCTGCGTTTTTAAAATGCAGCTATGGTCCAATTGAATAATTTTTTTTTAAAGGGGGACCTATAGCTGCGTTTTTAAGATTCAACCTATAGCTGCGTTTTAAAACGCAGCTAGAGGTTACCTATAGCCACGTTTTTCAAAAACGTAGCTATAAGTCCTCTTAGCAGAATTAATTTTTTTTTAAAGGGGGGCCTATGGCTGCGTTTTTAGAAAACACAGCTAGATCCAACCTATAACTGCGTTTTAAAATGCAGCTAGAGGTTACCTATAGCTGCGTTTTTCAAAAACGCAGCTATGGGTCCTCTAGTAGAATAATTTTTTTTTTTAAAGGGGGGCTTATGGCTGGGTTTTTCGAGAACGCAGTTAGATCCAACCTATAGCCGCGTTTTAAAACGCAGCTATAGGTCCTCCAGCAGAATAAATTTTTTTAAGGGGGGCCTATAGCCGCGTTTTTTAAAAACGCAGCTATAGGTCCTCTAGCAGAATAATTTTTTTTTTTTTTAAGGGGGGCATATGGCTGCGTTTTTAGAAAACGCAGCTATATCCAACCTATAGCCGCATGTTAAAACGCAGCTAGAGGTTACCTATAGCCGCGTTTTAAAAAACGCAGCTATAGGTCCTCTAGCAAAAAATTTTTTCCTTACCGAGGCCTATAGCTGCGTTTTTTTAATAACGCAGCTATAGGTCCTCCATCAGAATAAATTTTTTAAAGGGGGTCTATAGCCGCGTTTTTGGAAAACGCAGCTATAGGTCCTCCAGCAGCTTCTTTTCCCACGTGCCCCCCCTTTCCCACCTACATCCTCACTTTCCCACCTACCCGGCTTTTATCTTTTCTCCTTCTTTATTTTTCTTTCTTCCTTCACACACTCCAAAGCTCCCTTCTTCTTCTTCTTCTTCTTTTTTTTTTTTTCTTTTTCTCTCCAACGTAACTCTTTTTTTTTTTTTTTTTTTTTTTTCTTTGTTTCTTTGGAGCTACTGCTGCTGCTGCTTCTATTTTTTTTCTTTCTTTCTTTCTTTTTTTCTTCTTTTTTTGCTCATTCTTCTGCAAGTCACGCCACCAAGTTCTTTTTTTTTTTTTTTTTCCTTTTTCTTTCTTCCTTCTGCACTCTAGCACAACTCTTTTCTTTTCTTTTTTTTCTTTGTTTCTTTGCAGCTACTTTTTTTTTCTTTCTTTCTTTTTTTCTTCATCTTAAGCACACTAATCTAGTTTTTTTTTTTTTTTTGTTATTTTACATTTAGTTAGTAAGAAAATGGAGGAAATGCTGAAAATTTTGAATGAAGTGGATATTCTAGCAATATTTGTGTTTGTCTTGATTTTGATTTGAGTTTTGATTTTGAATTTTTTGGATCTGTGCTTGAATTTGTGCTATTGTGTTGCTAATATTGTGCTTATGTTTAAATGGGTTTGTGTTCTGGGTGTGTTTGTATTGTGAATATGTTGTATTTTATTTTGAATTTTTTGGGTTTGTGTTTGATTTTGAATTTTTTGGGTGTGTTTGTATTGTGAGTATGTTGTGTTTGATTTTGAATTTTTTGAGTTTGTGTTTAATTTTGAATTTTTTTGGGGTGTGTTTGTATTATGAGTATGTTGTGTTTTATTTTGAATTTTTTAGGTTTGTGTTTAATTTTGAATTTTTGGGTTTGTGTTTACTATTGAATTTTTTTGGTTTGAATTTTGAATTTTTTGGGGGAAAAAAACGCAAACCCAGAATTTTTTTTTTTTGTTTTAAAAAAACTATAGCTGCGTTTTTAAAACGCAGCCAAAACTGTACCTATAGCTGCGTTTTAAACGCAACCCAAAGGGGGTCTATAGCCGCGTTTATTACAAAACGCAGCTATAGGTCTCAGCCTTTAGGGGGGCTAAAAAACGCAGCTATAGAGGCTAAGAAACGCAGCTATAGAGGGACCTATAGCCGCGTTTTTGTCACGAAGCTATAGGTCCCCGCAAGGGGCTATTGTCACGCAGCTTAAGACGCGTTTAAAAACGTAGCCATAAAAACGCAGCTATTGTCCTATAGCTGCATTTTTAGGGTCTATAGCTGCGTTTTTGAAACGCGGCTAAAGTCCCCTTTTTTTGTAGTGTACTAGCCTCTATGCACATGCATATTATCTAAAACACCCTTAATAATTATTTGTGGTTATTTTCAAACAAACAAAGAAGTGAGGGTATATAAGTAAATTGATCTTCATATACTATCCCACGTTTGAATACAAATACACATTTGAATTCCTACTATCCCATGTTTAACTCCCTTAATACTCTTTCACTCACAAATTTAAAATTTTTTAAAAACTCTATATAAAAGTTTAAAAGAAAAAGGCTAGCTTATAAGTCGGTATGGAACATATACACTTACTCGGGGCGAAGAGTCAAAACTCACCGTGCATAAGTTTGAGCTGGATTTTTTTTTTAAAAAATATTTATTAGGACATTAGATTAGATAAAAAGTTCTAAGACATGAAAGACGGAGAAGAGTTATAGAAAACTCTTCTTCTTTTTCTTTAAAAAAAAAAAAAAAAAAAAGAATCGTCAGTGTTAAAACAAAACTGAGCTAAAAGGAGAAAGGACAGAGTCCGTGATTGAAAAGATGGGATCATGTCATGGGAACACATGATCAAAGCAAACGCCTTATTTGACATCATTTCATGCTTTTAGTGTTTCAAATTTTGTGTTTGCGAATTTTGTTTTGAGCTGAAACAACTATTTTGGGACATAATAAATGAATTATTAGAATTAAACCTTTTTTTTTTTTTTTTTGCCTTACTTAGATTGAAAGTATAATGTGAACAATTTTCGCTAAACAGTCTTAACTTGAATTACTCTTGCATCAACATTAGCATTTTTTTTCTTTAATTATGTTGGGTTTGATAAAATCTGTGTTTATCAACACTAGTATTTATTTTTGGGTGTCCTTAGGTAAGAAATTTGGAACACTCTAAACATTTATACACTTAGGTCCAATCAGATTTGTTTGATTTTTATTTTTAATTTTTAATTTAGTGTGTGTGTGGATAATTGGCAGAATAAAGAAATACTATATAAGTTTCAAACTCCAGAAATTACAGAAGTTTGGTTTTCTTCAAAACGTTGTTTGTTTTTTGCATTTACTGCTATCTGATTTTTTATGTGTCATTTTCCTCTTTTTCCCACCACCTTACTAGACTCATCTTCATATATAGAATATTAGTATGAACTAGAAAGTATGATATCAACGAGTCATTCTTAGATACTCTTGGAGCACGTATGGAGAGTAGTGCTTCTTCCTCTCACAGTCATGGTGGGGTCACTATCTCTTACTTTTCTCATTTTTTCAAAACACCAGTATACTTTAGCGCAAAAAATTTTCAGTAAAAAGCTAAATAAGTTGTTTCCAAATAGACACTTAAATAAGGTTTTAATATGAAAACGACCCAAGCTTGGCTTTTTTTTTTGAGTTTTCGAGCTTAGCTTGACTACAAATTATATTAAATAGTACTATAGGTATTACAAGTTTTACTATATTAGTCTTACAAACTTATATGTCACCAATTAGAAAGAGGTAATTCAAAATTCAGTTATGAGGAGGTTGAAACCCACCAATCATATTCATTACCACATCAATTTGTATGTTTTATGGAGTGAAACTTGTAATGCCTTTAGCATTTTTCAAACCATTTACGTAATTTACCCAAGACTAAACTATTCCTACTGATTCAAAACGACTAAACTAGCTTTGCTTGTTAATCCTTAATTCTAATATGGAATCCTTGCTTTATTATTGTTAACTAGCCTTGCATGTTAATTCTTCTTTCTTTTCAAGGTTCCCATATATCCTCTTTTAGTTGCTGACTTTGTCTTAGATAACTAGGGCATATACAGAGCATTTATAGTCTAGTTGGGCATAAAAACAACCAATTTGACAGTGCTAACGGGTGTCCGATTGCAATATTCAGAGTATAGAGAAGATATATAAGGTGTATGGGATATGCTCTACTTTACCAAGACTAGTAAATTTATTGAGATACAAGTTGGCATTTCTTTTATTCTAATAAGCAATAACCGAAACAAAATTGTAAACAAAGGCATAACTTAGAGTATGTAGAACCTATTATCCTACTACCCATGTAAACTAGCTGTAGTTCTACTCCAACTGTGAAGATGGTGATATGTTTCACTTGCTAGCTAGTTGCTAATTGATTGAAGGAGACATGGTCCTCAGTGACCACAATGACCTTTGAAGTTTGAGATAATATAACCCAGAATTAAAAATTAAATAAATAAAAAAAACTATCTTATAATTATTATGCTAGGTAAGTGCATGATAGACTGATTGATTCGAATTTAGAAAGAACCAACCTCCAAAATTGAAGAGAAAAATTATTTGTTGACTAGAAAAATCAGCACCGCCCTGTAGCTAGCAAGTCAATTCTCTATTTAATTTCACACATGGCATCATTTATTTTTAGGTGGTGGTATAGTATAATTATATTAGTAGGAATTGGATTTATATCTTGATCAATTATTAATTTCATGATGCAATTATAATGGAATTGTGAGATCTGATGTAGAAGTTTGAAAAGTAGAGAGGTAAAAATATTTTGATCTAAAGACTAAAATTAAAAGTGATTTTTAATTTTCATTCTCATCCATTGATTTACTAGTATCAAATCTAGATCTATAAGAAATATGGATTGAAGCGATAGTCCATTAATATTTTGTGGTGTTTCATATTGGTGATTTGAACCCCACCTCCTACAATATAATAAGAATTACTCTTGGAATTATGAATATTTACTGCCATTGAGAAAACGGCAGGTAACATGAAAATCAAAATGCTTTTAGTAAGGGTGAGTTTGATTGGGCTTTTTGAAAAAGTGCATAATGAAAAAGTTGAGTTTTCAAAAAGTGCTTTTTCAAAAAACTGAGTGTTTGGTAAAAGCTGTTAAAAAGTGTTTTTTGAAAAAACTGAGTGTTTGGCTAGTATTTACAAAAGTGGCAGTTTAAGGGGTAAATTACTAAAAAGTACAATGTCTATATAAAGAGAATTCTTTGTTTTAATTGCCTCTTTTAATGCAAGTTATGGATACAATATTTTCACAAAAATTTCACAATAAAGTCTATATAACAAGTTGTTAATGATAGGAAAAAAATATGTCACTAGTAGGTCTAGATGAGAACTAATAATAACTTACTATGTAAACTTTATTATGAAATTGTTATAAAAATATTTTGTCATTAGTACTATTTTTTTTTCTAAAAAAAATAGTATTAACTTAAAAAGTTTAGAGATATAATAAAATGTCACAATATTTTTATAATACTAATTTAAAATTAATCTTTGTAAAATAAAATTTTATTAACACTTATCTTTTAAATGAATTGTTCTAGTACCCACAATTTTTTCTCGACCACATACTCTATAACATCACAATTATGAAAAAAAAAATTGTAAAATAATTTGTGTTCTTGTTCTTTATATTTTCTATAACGTTGCTTTACCAAACCTAAAGACTCTTATTTTTTTTTTCACTTTTTTCTCCTCCACAAATTCCGTTTGTCCTTATCTTCTTCTCATCCTTTTCTTTTACTTTTCTCCACACCTATAAGCCATTTCGTCCTTATCTTTGTTTTCTTTTTACTTTCCTTTACTGAGCCCTCTCTGGAGCTCTTTCTCTCTACTCCATCTCCATGTCTCCAACACAACGTTTTATGAGCTCTCTCTTGAGCTCCCTCTCTCTACTCCATGTCTCCAAAGGTTCCATTTATCAAAAACTCTACCAAATTCAAAATTTTTTTTTTTTGAGATTAGATATGTACGTAAATGTAAAAAAAAAAAAAAAAAAAAAATAGAGAAGAGGAAGAAGTAGCAAAAAAAAAGAAGAAGAGGAAGAAGAAGATGAGATGTCGCAGCGCAGCAGCATAGAGGATTTTGGGTTTTTATTTATTTATTTATTTATTTTTATTTATTATTTATTTTTTTATTTATTTTTTTAGTGGATTTTGTGTTTGATTTTGAGTTGATTTTGTTTTGGGTTGATTTTGAGTTGGGTTTGGGATGGGTTTTCCAATGGAGTTTGAGTTGATTTTAAGTTGTTTTGTGTTGATCAGATTAGACAAATAAATTTTTTAAAAAAAAATTACAGAGGAAGAGATGAGTTTGATGAGAGGCGTTGAAGAAGACGAAGAAAGAAGAATGGACAGATTTATTGAAGGGGCAATTTCGTAAATGCAAAAGCTCCCCAACGGATCTATTATAAAAAGCCAGCCAACGTTTAGATTATGGACCGCTTCTCGTCCATTTTGTCCAGCGTGTTTTGCTTCAGTAATATAAAACGCAACTTTTTAGAAAAAGTTGCGTTTTATACTAACTAAACTCATATTTGGGCCAACTTTTTTGAAAAAGCCAACGTTTGGCTTTCAAAAGCCCAACCAAACGGGCACTAAGTCATATGTACTGATGCAGCTTCATAAGATCAATCACTAAGAACCTTTGAGGGGTTGCCTGCATGTAAAACTTGGATGAAAATAGGATTTTATATTTGTTATTCCAGTTGCACTCGTTCAATTGATCTTTGTTCCATAAAGATATTTAATTTTATTTATGTTAAACTTTTTATTGAGCTATTTAATTTAATGTGTTGGGACGACAACTTGTATGTTTCATTGATGTCCTAGTGAGATATTTAATTTCATTTAACATGTTGAACTTTCCACTGAGCTAGTTGATCTAATGTGTTGGAACGACAAATTGTATTTTCCATTAACATTGATGTTCTAGTGAGATATTTAATTTCAATTAACGTGTTGAACTTTCCACTAAACTATTTTAGTTAACGTGTTGGGGTGACAAGTTGTGTTTTTCATTGATATTCTAGTGAGATATTTAATTTCATTTAATGTGTTGAAATTTCTACTAAGCTATTTAATATGATGTGTTGGGATGATAAGTTGCATTTTTTTATTAATGTTTCAGTGAGAGATATTTAATTTCATTTCATATGTAGAACTTTCTACTAAGCTATTTAATTTAATATGTTGGGACGATAAGTTACATTTTTCATTGATGTTCCAGTGGGATATTTAATATCATTTAAGAGTCTGTTTGAGATCTATTTATTTTGCTGAAATTGAAAACTTTTTGCTGAAAGTACTGTAGATAAAGGTAAAATTTAGCTAAAATAGTATAGTGAGACTCATGAATAGTACAAAAAAGTACAGTGGGGCACATGAATAGTAGCAAAAATAAGCCGAATAGTAGCAAAAATAAGCCGAATAGTAAATTAAGTTGGTTTTTTTAATTTAGAGCCAAATGCACACTAACTTGTTGAACTTTCCATTTACTTATTTAATTTAACAACCAGTATTTTTCATTGATGTTCCAGTGAGAAAGCAACAAAAATGGGGATGGAAGTTATCTGTTGACTCATGAGTCATGGTTTCATTTGGATATGAACGTGCATGGAACATCATGCCCAACACCCACACCAAAGTTGTCCATATTGTTGGTGAGCCTCTTGCTATCAAACAAGGCCTTTTACCCTTGAATAGCTTTTCAAATGGTTAATAGATTCACAAAAAACTTGTGATAGTAATTGATTTTTTTTTTTTTTTTTTTTTGTATTTCCAATAAAACGTCTGGGTTTAAATTCTTCCTTCCAAATCCTACTATCATCATCCTCATCATCATCATCATTAATTAGAAAGTTAAGAGTAGGGGAATTTGAATCTTGGATGTTTCCATTAGAACTACTAGGAAGTGCTAGTTGAATTACAAGCTCTTGACCCCATTGTCACATTATCAAAAGAATGAAATAGTTAATAGATTCATGAGTTCCAATTAACTCAAATGTATAAAAAAATTATTCTCATATACAATCATACTTATATAAGAAAACCTGAAGTCCCTAAAGTGAGTGCAAGATTAATAATCCTTGAATACACCATGATTTCAACCCATATCATCATCAAGAACCTCTAGTTTAAAAATACTTAATCTAATTTAGGGATGACTTCTAAATCTAGGTTTAGACGCCTTGCAGGCATACTTGCATTGATTCTTGTAGGGCCTATAGAGGCAAAGGGATTTGGAGTAATTGTTAAGTTATCTCCATCATTCTCCTATGATGAAGCCAAAATTTACCAGTGAGCTACACGGTCCTCACGAGAGCGAAATAAAAACCTACAAAACAACAAGAAAGGACCTAGCAGAGGGCACCGTGTGGTGCCGGCCAAAAACCCTCCGAATGTCAAGTTAGAAACCTTATTTCAACACTAGAGTGCTAGAGTTGAGTTATGCGTACCTTGGTTTGTGAGGGTTTTGGAGTATTTATAGTCGTGTAGATCTAATGCCTTGGTTAAGAAGTCCTTTCCTTCTAGGGGAGTGACTTCTTTTCCTTGTAGGAGTATTCTTTCTTTGGGCCTAAGCGTGTAGATCAAGCAGAAGCCACAGTAGCCCAAATAGACCGCAACCATGCTTGTATAAAAGGCCTTGGAGCCCAACACACGCCATGTGTTACACATATCCGTCCACAACGAGTTTGTCACGTATTTTCCCTCTTCAGCTGCCCCCATTCCATGAATCTATCACCCACTATGACGGGTCCATGGAATGAGTCGTTGAGTTCTCCCTAATCCATCACTATTCATGACGGATCAATGGGATGAGTCGCTTCGTTCTCATTAATCAATCATGCACTTGCTGCGGATGAACTGCCAGGTTAGAGTAGAGTCATAAATGCTCTTGGGGACATGTGGTGAGCCTCGATTGATAGCTCACTAGAACCAAGGCGTCTCTTCATTGGTTGCGTTGCTCCCCCTATATATTCATCAACTGCTCCTGTCATTTTCACATTTTGGAGAAATTTTCGCTGATCAGAGCACATCCGTCCTCCTTGTGATCATCGGCACATAGTTCTACCGTTCAGTCATCCCTTCAACTTTCTTCCGTCATCTCTTTACTTGTAAGTTTATTTCTTACTTCTTCCACCCCCCTTTTTATTTAAACGTTGGTCCGTTGTCAGTGTAGATTTAGAGTCTTAGGTTTCCTTCTCCGTCACTTGTAGGTGTCCGATGTCTAGTGAGACTTTCAGCGGTCAATCTTTTGTCCGTGAGGGAGCGGGCTATGAAGAGGTGCACCCGTCAGGTCAGGGAGACCGGGGTACCTTCGTTGAGGAGAGGGAACCGTCATCCAGCTTTCCTTCCTTCGTGGAAGAAAAAGGGTAAGGAGAAGACGGGTCGGAGTATGACTCGAATGATGAAGTAGAAGTTGTAGATCCTTTCGTTCGGTCTGTGATTGGCAAGGATAGTTTAAGGGAGTTCATCCTGCTCCCCGAGTGGACGGTGAACCACTTCACTTCCTCCATCAGTCTGCCACACTTCAACTCCCTTAGGGAAAAATACCAGATACCAAACACCATAGCCATCCGTCTACCCTTTAAGTCCGAGAGGTGCTATTATGAGGGACTAGAAGATGTCAGCGTGTACGAGCAAATGCTCAAAGCAGGCCTTCGCTTTCCTTTGAGCACCTTGCACCGTCGTCTTCTC
Organism: Castanopsis chinensis; assembly: GCA_032878915.1. NCBI lineage: Eukaryota > Viridiplantae > Streptophyta > Magnoliopsida > Fagales > Fagaceae > Castanopsis > Castanopsis chinensis. The sequence goes on from JAVQMG010000073.1 coordinate 1,333,695, forward strand.
CAATATCTGGGTTTGTCCGTCACCCAGATCTCTCCAAACACCTGGAGGGTTTTCTTGAGTGTAGAAGTTCTATATGGTGTCATGTCTAATGGGACAAGACGGTTAACAATGGAGAAGTTCTTCAATTGTTACAGTCCAGATGAAATCGCTAAGCCGAAGGGGATGTATAGTTTTGTGGCGAGAAGCCTGTTACTTAGATTAGTATCCGAGACCCCAGACTCCAACCGTAACTGGAAGAGTAGGTATTTTTTCCTACAAGGGGATGACTGGATGGGCCGTCCTGACGACCCAGAGTTTATGCCCGTCAATAAGACATGGGGCATCCTATCACCGTCCGGTATGCGTCTCATTCTGTATCCGTCCTACATTGTTTATTGATTGTTGATCTAACCGTCTGTTTTTTCAACGCGTAGCCGTCCAGACATTACTGTCGAGCAGTTCGGTTTTCTCGAATCAATTTTCCAAAAAACTGATCTATTAGAGAGGACATGGGCGAAGCTCGTCACCTTGGATACCATCCACTGGTATTGCGACGACCCTGAACCTTCTGAAGCTGCAATAAAATACGATGCGGGAATACACAAGCGTAAGTCTCAACTCTTTGACTATGTGTTAGCGATTTTTCTCATCTGTCATGTGTTCTCACCATCCACCTTTTGCAGAAATGGACGATGCTAAGAGGCGAGCCCTTATCAAGCAGCAGGCTGCCAACAAGAAAAAACTTGGGGGTGATCCTTCTCCTAAGACGGGCCCCCAACCGTCCACCAAACGTGGTCCTGAGAAGACGGACCATCCCAGCAAAAGGCAAAGGCTGGTGACGAGTCTTCCAGCCGTCCAGGCCACCACGAAGCTGATGGAATCATACACAGCGCAGCGGAAGGAAATGTAACAATATAACGGATCTACTTCATACATAAAGGTTAACATGTACTATTTAAGTTTTAGAATATAAGAACAAGAGAGTATACCTTGGAGCGGTGAATTTCAAAAACTTGAAGATGAGAATCACTTGGGAATACTTTCAATCTTCACTCCAATTCCACAAACGCCCAAGATGTGTGATCTCTCAATTAGTTCCAAAGGGAGAATATCAAAAAGTGTCTAATACTTTTTACACCACTTCACAAGAGTGTTCTTTCAAACTCTCTCTATGAATTCTCTCAAAATTCTCTACAAAAAAAAATTCTGTGTGATTCTCCCTTTGTATCTAACTGATTATCTAATTGGGCCGGCCTTTTGGGCCTTTCCAATTGGGCTTAAGTGTGTGGCTTGGAGTGGGACCAAAATGGACCAATAAGACACTAGCTCCAATGGGCCTTGGGCTTTTCTGTCAACTCTTGACAAGTCCAAAGTTACCATTAACTATATTTAATACCACTATATAAATATAGTTGCACTCTAGGCCTTATTAATAAATTATATCCTAAGACTTTCTTATACATGCAACCCCTTCATAAAATATTCATAGTAACACAAAGTCATGAAAGAAGACTGCCACTTTGTTTATTACTACATCTTAATTCCTTGAGTACCCGGTTTAATTCTTTAAGTTATTCATCATATATTTATGAAATCCAATTCCATAAATATATACTTTAGTAACTCCTTACTAAAGTGGTTAGGCCCAACTCTCTAAATAACAAACCCATTACACTTATCTCAATGAATATTTTGTATCTCCGTTAAGAGACTATGAATTCCATCTTGAGAATATATGTTCCATCAACACTAAATGTGGTTGCCCAACATACTGAGATTTTGACCGTTACTATAGATCTCACTCCTGATATATCAAAGCAACCTACACTTCATGATCAGGTCCATTATCCTCTCAGGATTAAGAGTTCATGCAAATATAAGTCGTGAGTTTATTATTCAATTGACAGTCGTTAGGAGAATAATAAATCTCACACCGGTCCAGTTCAATATATCTTAACTCTTAAAACATATCAACATATCAACTAGAAATCTCCATTTCCATGATCAAGACAAATCATCTTAGTTGATATGTTATAGTCTTCGCAGATGAAAAGCCCGATTTCATCACCGACTACGAATTATAATTCTGAGTTTACAAAGAACTTGTGATTTATATCTTCTGTGACTAAATCACATAAATCACATACTATGCATCTCATGGACTATATGATAATGTCCCAATATTCATGTTACTAATATTTTCAAATAATAATACAACTTTATTAACCAAAACATTAAGTCATACATAATGTTTAACATAATAAAATACATAACATCATACAATAGGATTTAAGGACATATACCCCAACAGAAGCTGCCCCCCAAGCTGGGCGTGGGCGAGGGTAAAGGTTTCATGACCAACCCCGACCCTGTTATTGAGAAAGCCCCCGTCCTACTTAGAGAGGACTCCCAGTACGCCCTTACCCAATTAACCTCTATCATAAAGGAAGAGGATTATGAGGACATCGGCAACCATGCGACGAAAGCCATAGGGGAGACGGCTTTGTTTAGCCTCACCCAGGTAATGTATCCGTCCACTTACTGCCTTGTTTTGACTTGTCATGTGCTTATGTGCTAACTTTTTTGTTTGTTTTTTATGCAAATGGTGCTAATGGCAAAGGGGTTGATGGACTGTTGCCTGGCCCGTGAGAAATCCTTGGAGCGTGTATGTTCCAAAGCTAGGACGATGGGGGAGGATCTGGACGAGCTGAAGCTTTGGAAGCTCCGTCATAAGCAGAAGTTGCAAATGTCCGAGCGGGCTCGTGAGGACCTGGAGAAAGAGGTAGAGTTTTTGAGGGAGAAGGTGAAGGGCCACGACGACGATGACATCCGTCTGGCGAAGGTTGAGGCCGTCTAGGAGTACAAGGATTCTGATGCCCTACTGACGGAGCTAGGAACTTCCTTTGCTGATGGGTTTAACGATTGCATCCGTCAGGTGAAGGCGTCATTCCCAGACCTCAACCTTTCCCACATCAATATAGAAGCCGGAGGCCAAACACCAGCCTATACCGTCGAGTCTGAGGGGACTGCAGAACTTTTTGGTGAAGTCCCCGGTGAAGATGAAGCCCCTGGGATTGGTGATACAGGACCCGTTCATGACGATGTCCGTCCACCTAAGCCTGACGGTCCAGGAGCCCAAGCTGATGCCCTCCATGCCGAAGAGTAGTTTGTTGTTGTTGTTTGACATTTGGCTGTGTAAATTTTGGTCCGTTATGTGGACCTATTTGTAAACAATCTAATTTTGATTTCATCCTTCGTATGTACGTTTTCATGAACAATTTATTTTTAAGTGGTTGTATCTGTCACATCTGTGTTCATGAATGTTTAATCGTTTTTCTTGTCGTTTATTCTGTAAATAATCACCCGTCCACCCTGTGGACTTAGTACATATTACGCTTTTTAAGATTCTCCGTCCACTTTCACGGACTTAATACATATCATTCTTATTTTAGACGATCCATCCATTTTGCAGACTTGGATGGGCCGTCCACTTTGTGGATTTGGTTTACGTTTCAATCTTGTGGATGGTCCGTCCATTTTGTGGGCTAGGCACATACTTCCATCTTTTTAGTGGTCTGTCCACTTAGTGGACCTAGTACATGTCTCCATCTTGTGGATGGTCCGTCCACTCTGCGAACTTAGTAATTATTTCCATCTTTTAGATGGTCCGTCACTTTGTGAACTTAGTAATTATTTCCATCTTTTAGATGGTCAGTCCACTTTGCGGACTTAGTAGATTACACGTTTTGGATGATCCGTCTGTTTTGTAGAGTGACCCGTTTACATTATGGATTTAAATGTCATGCAAGTGTTAAGACATTCCATTTTCTCTAAAAACTCCTCTTATTGCAATGGATACGTAGAACTTTGATTAAAAACAAGAAAAGTAGCCTTTAGGCGTTATGGAAGTACTGTAGGAAATAAAAACTACATCTATCAAGAAAAAATAAACTGGCGGTGAGGAGTATAGTAATAATGCTGTTGTTGTCGTCTTCTACTGATAATACTTCTTTAGGTGCTCTGCATTCCACAGGTGACTTAGCTTCTTTCCGTGTAGGGTTTCTAGGTGGTATGTTCCCTTCCTGTGAAATGATGTGATCCTGTATGGTCCTTCCCAGTTCGGTCCAAGCTTCCCTTGGGTGGCATCCTTCGTAGCGCCGAGTACTTTCTTTAGGACAAGATCTCCGACTTGGAAGTCTCTGTTCCTAACTCTAGAATTGTAGTGTTTTGCCATTAGATCCTGATACCGTGCTATTCTTTGTTCTGCAGCTGCCCTGACTTCGTCCACTAGATCAAGCTGTATGCGCATGGCTTTATCGTTTCTGTGCTCGTCGTGGTTTCCAACACGGTAGCTTGTAAGACCTACTTCAGTTGGTATGACAGCCTCAGTTCCATATGCCAAACAGAACGACGTCTCTCCTGTCGGTGTTCTTGCCATTGTCCTATACACCCATAAGACACTTGGTAACTCGTCTGGCCATATACCCTTTGCCCCCTCAAGCCGAGTCTTGATGATTTTGAGCAAGGATCGGTTTGTGACCTCAACTTGTCCGTTGGCTTGTGGATGTGCGAGTGATGAGTAGTGGTTCTTTATCCCCAGCTGGGAGCAGAAATCCCTGAATGCTTCGTTGTCGAATTGCTTGCCATTATCCGACACCAGAACTCGTGGTATGCCGTACCTGCAAATGATATTTCTCCATACAAAGTTCCGGATATTTTTCTCCGTGATGGTGGCCAAAGCCTCAGCCTCCACCCATTTGGTGAAGTAGTCGATGCCGACCACTAGGAACTTTAGCTGCCTTGCCGCTATTGGGAATGGGCCCATGATGTCGAGTCCCCACTATGCGAACGGCCATGGGGCCGTCATGGGTGTGAGCTCCTCTGTAGGTTACCTGATGAGGTTGCTAAAGCCCTGGAACTTATCACAGGATCTGACGTACATGTTGGCGTCTTTCTGCATCGTTGGCCAGTAGTATCCCGCCCTAAGGAGCTTGTGCACTAAAGACCTTAATCCCGAGTGATTCCCGCAAATCCCTTCGTGGACCTCCCTCATGACATAGTCTGCTTCTTCTGGAGCGAGGCATTTCAAATAGGGTCAAGAGAAACCCCTTTTGTATAGAATGTCTTTCATTATGACGAACCGAGATGCCTTAAATCTTAGTTTCCTCGCAGCCTCCTTATCGTCTGGTAACAGGCCTTCTTTCAAGTACACAGCTATGGGAGTTATCCAGCATTGCTCATTGCTCACTTCCTACAAACCTGTACCGTCTATTAGAGGTGACGTTTGGACGAAAGATAATACCTGGTTGAGAATAGTCATCGGCTCCGCGAAGGCTGCCTTGGTAAGCTGGTCTGCTTCTTGGTTTTCTTCCCTTGGGACTTGAATTAATTCGACCTGGAGGTTGCTCATTCGACTTTTCACTTCATCGAGATACTTCTTCATTCTTTCACCCCTGCACTCGTAACTCCTATTAATCTGGCTCGTGATGACTTGGGAATTAGAGTAGACATCCACTCTTTCTGCTCCAGCGGCAATGGCGAGGTCTAATCCTGCTACTACGGCTTCGTATTCTGCTTCATTGTTCGTTGTTGAAAAGCACAAACGGATCATGCACTTGATTTGATCTCCTTCGGGTGTGCGGATTACCACACCGATTCCTCCTGCGTGTTTGTTAGAGGATTTGTCTGTATAAACCCTCCATATGGGAAGCTCACCTGCCCCTTGGTCTTTCATGTCGGTGAATTCTACAATGAAGTCTGCTAGGATTTGTCCTTTTACCGCGTTTCGAGGTCGATGTCGAATGTCGTACTCACTCAACTCGATTGCCCACAATGCCATTCGTCCTGCTGCTTCTGAACTACTTATCGCTCTTCTTAGGGGCTGGTTGATCATCACGTTTATGACGTGTGCTTGAAAGTACGGTTTTAGCTTTCGACCCGCAATTACCAATGCGAAAGCCAATTTCTCCAGCGGGGGGTACCTCTCTTCTGCCTCTCTGAGCGCTTTGCTTGTAAAGTATACAGGCTTCTGTATCCTGTCTTCCTCCCTAATAAGAGCTGCACTGACAGCTGCTGGGGAGATGGCAATGTATAGGAACAGCTCTTCACCTTGCTTGGATGGGCTAAGTAGTGGTGGAGAGGAGAGGTATGTCTTCAGATCTTCGAAGGCTTTCTAGCAGTTCATCCACAGCAAGTGCATGACGGATTAATGAGAACGGAGCGACTCATCCCATTGATTCGTCACGAATAGTGACGGATTAGGGAGAACTCAGCGACTCATTCCATGGACCCGTCATAGTGGGTGACAGATTCATGGAATGGGGGGCAGCTGAAGAGGGAAAATACGTGACGGACTCGTGGTGGACTGATATGTGTAACACATGGCATGTGTTGGGCTCCAAGGCCTTTTATACAAGCATGGTTACGGTCCATTTGGGCTACTGTGGCTTTTGCTTGATCTACATGCTTAGGCCCAAAGAAAGAATACTCCTACAAGGAAAAGGAGTCACTCCCCTAGAAGGAAATGACTTCTTAACCAAGGTATTAGATCTACACGACTATAAATACTCCAAAACCCTCATAAACCAAGGTACGCATAACTCAACTCTAGCACTCTAGTGTTGAAAATACGGTTTCTAACTTGACTTTCAGAGGGTTTTTGGCCGGCACCACACCGGTGCCCTCTGCTAGGTCCTTTCTTGTTGTTTTGTAGGTTTTTATTTCGCTCTCGTGAGGACCGTGTAGCTCACTGGTGAATTTTGGCTTCATCATCCTACATTTAATTTGAACCCCAACTTTCATGGAATGACGATCCACTAGGTGCCATTGGATGCACCAAAGTCCCACAATCGCTAGTTTCTTTGCAATTTTAGCATCTCCATTACCCTTATCATAGACTCATCGGTCTTCCTTTTTCTCTAACATATTGTATATCCATTCTGAAAAATATATTTGCCTAGTATTCTCCACGGTTACACCAACATTTTTCCTACCTTCGACCATTTCAAGCAACAATATTCCAAAACTGTAAATTAATTTTATTTACCCAACTTAATTATGTCATCTCAAACTCATGCATTCGACACCTTGGTCTCTCGTAGAAGCCGAAGTTAAAGCCTATATAGATTGTAGCCTTGTTGTCACTGTTAAAGCAAATTCACTAAACGCACATGCCTTAGCCCAATTTACTTATTGTGCACGTTTTTTGCTTGTATAACACTCTTTCCTAGCCCAATGGGCTCAGACCCAATTTACTTTACTTATTGTGCTCATATTGTGCATGCACAACACTCTCTCATGCCTGTATGTAAAGCCTTCTATTTTCTGTTTTTATTTTCTCAACAGTCACAACATAATTTGGCCCGTTGCATATACGTCATATTAAGGTTGGCAATGATTTGCTTTAACTAAGTGATCTCTCGTTCCTCAAAAAAAAAAAAAAAAAAAAAAAAAAAAAAAAAGAAAAAGTGATCTCACATGTGATTCTCCAAAAAAAAAAAAAAAAAAAAAAAAACAGAAGTGATCTCACATCTGTTTGTAATTGAATGTATCAGTTGTTTGTTTTTTGGTTTTCCATGAGATAAATTATTGACTGAGGAAAAATATGCATCTTGCCTAGTCAGCAATACTCATGCAAATGAGTGGTGCTAGTAGCTAAATAAATATTTCTTGGCCAGGTATTTACTTGATATATCATAATACTTTATAATACTAGCTTAACTTTCCATATTATATCATTATTAAATTTTTTTAAAATACATTATTGCACTTATTTTTGATCAATGCATACGCATGAATAAGTATTTTTATGGAGTGTATTTCAGTTATCTTAATTAATAAAGTTTCTGATGGTTGAATAAGAAATTTGGGATTTAATTCCCGTCTATACTAAAAACTGATTGTATCTTGATCTGATGATAAAAAGTTATTATCAAGAACGGATGCAATAGGTTGAAACTATTTAAAAAAAAAAAAAAAAAAGTCTTTTAATGGAGTTTGAAAGTGATTCTAGCAAGCTCTATAAAAACACACAAGTTAATGTGCAAATTGCACAAGAAGTACACAAGTAAATTTGTTTATAAAGAATATCTAATAAACTCAATTTTGACGTGTATCTTAATCAAGTTAAAGAAGGTCAACCCATTTCAATTTAAGGCCAAAGGGAACATGTAAACAAAGAAAAATCGCATTAAAGCCAAATCAAATTAGGGTTCAGATTTCAACCAATGCAGGCTTTATTGTGTTGCATCTAACTTTTAGCCAAAATATCGGATTGAGGCAGAACAAGTAGCACTAGAAAGCTAATCCAAAGGACTACAAAGGTGGTCAATCAGAGCATGAACATCAACACAATCCCTTGAAAATGCAAGAGCATATTAGAATTTGAAAGGTGCATGGCTTAGATGTTTTTATACATAAAGAATAAGCATATTTCACATATTATCATAAGAATTTAGATTAGATCTCAAATCTAGAAATCTAACAATCTAACCTAATTTTCATCATTTCATGTCGAATAACCTCATTTTTATGAAAATAAAATGCACAAATCTATCATAGATGATATGTGGACGATGCTAAGCAATGAAAATTAGAATTCTGTTTTATATGATGTAAACTTAAACATATATATGCTAGAAATTTTTATAAATGATGCATGAACTTGTGATTTCATATAAGAAATTCATGTTAAAATAAATTTGCATTATATGGCTAACCTAGGTACACGGATCTACAAATCTTCATGGAAAAGGCATGAGAAACATCTATATTATCTATACGAGGATTTCTTTCTTTGGACTGGACTTTTATGTTGTTTAGAAATACCCCTAGACCCTATGTTTAATAGGGACAACTTGGTAAAAATATATCTCCAACTCTACTTAAAATACCTACAAAATATGACACTCTTCTCTTAATCTATATCTTCATAGCAAACTTATCCAAAAATTTTAAATAAAAAAAAAAATTCTCAGTCCACTTTGAAAAGTACTTTAATTTTTCTGTTTTTTTAATCTAAACACTTTAATCTTTCAAAATGACAGGTCTAAGTTTATTTTATTTTATTTTATTTTGAGTTGTGTCATAATTTAAAAATTGAAATGAATGGAAAATTATGACACTAAACCAAAAAAGAAAAAGAAAAAAGATTCTCATTCCACACGCGATTCGCGTGTGATGAGGCTAATGTTTATGTAGTGACGCATACTATCATAATTCATAAGTGCATGGATCTACAAATCTACTTGAGATATACCCAAACAATAGAATGATACGATTAGATCTACCATCTCAATGAATGAATCTCTTTTTTTGGGGGAGAATGAATGAATCATGTTAAAATATTTTATATGAATGTATGATTATGGCATTAAATCAACACAAAAAACAAATCTATAAGTCCAAAAGAAGAATATAATGAATTTATCAATAAGCTATATTAACAAGAACACCCTAATCTAACCACAAGTTTTTGTACTTTAAAAAAAAAATTATAAAGAAAAACATAATTAAGCAAAAGAATCCTAATTAATTAGCTATGGGACTCAAAACTTACTTGCGTGCACACTTCGCTGCATAAGCAAGGGGCGGATCTAAAAATTGCACAAACCGATCTCTATGCCTCCTTGCTCTCTCAAACTTCTTTAATCAATGTTCTTTGTCTTCTCTTCACATCCACATACTGACCTTATAAATTGGTTAGAGGTATTGTACGTTGGATGTACACTTTGCTCCTCTTAGGTCATAGCATAGCTTAAGAAATAACTAATATATTGTGTCAATGGGTGAATCCTAAGGATCTCAAGATAGCATATGTGTGTGTGGCAAAAAGTGCAAAAACAAAAGTATGGAACTTTTTGGGTATGGTTAATGGGTGTAGACACCTCATTTTGTAACTTTCGTTTAGTCTCGCTCGGAGGGAAAAATCGTTGTTCTATGACCTAAGAGAAAAATCGATATTATTATGAGTTCCATTTTTCAATACTTAAAAAAAAATCCAAAAATTCTGAATATCGAAACGACATCTCAAGATCTCGCCACATTAAGATTTTAACAGACATGTTCTTGCGGCCAAGGAAGAACGTGTTGCATCCATCAAATTGTTTAGTATATTTACTAGTTACTCTCCACTTAGGCCAAACACCAAATCTTTGACGAAAGTCTCTACAGGGCTGTTTACACTAGAGCATGTTAGTGTTAGGCCTTGTGGAGTCTAGTTATGTTTGATCTGGTTGACGACTTGACCTGACCCGAATAATGTTGCGTGGTTTTTAATGGGAGATTTTCTGAGGCTTAATCCATGTAGCTGCATTTTGTATTTTTCCCTGATAATAGTGAAATCCCTACAACTCCGTAGATGTAGGCAAATTGCCAAACTATGTAAATACTGTCTTGTGCATGTGATTATTTTTCTTTGGCGTGTGTTTTCTCTATTTTTGTTTCTCACAGGTTTAGGAATTCATGAAAATTCCCCACAACTAGTATCAGAGCTAGGTTAGGTTTGAGTGGGAGCAATGGCAAAGGATGCAAGAAAGGCATCTGAAATAGAAAGGTTCGATGGCACAAACTTCGCGTATTGGAAGATGCAAATTGAAGATTATCTCTATGGGAGGAAATTGCATCTGCCTCTTTTGGGGACAAAGCCTGCGACTATAAAGGATGAGGAATGGCCTCTTCTTGATAGACAAGTACGCTTTCTAGGTCTATTGCACACAATGTTGTGAAGGAGAAGACCATTGTAGATCTGATGAAGGCTTTGTCTGGTATGTATGAAAAGCCGTCAATAAACCACAAGATGCATCTAATGAAGAAATTGTTCAATCTGAAGATGACAAAGAACGCATCAGTAGCACAACATTTGAATGAATTTAACACTATCACAAATCAATTGTCGTCTGTAGAAATTGACTTTGATGATGAGATCCATGCATTGATCGTTTTAGCTTCTTTGCCAAACAGTTGGGAGGCAATGAGGATGACAGTAAGTAATTCTATAGGAAAAGAAAAGCTGAAGTACAATGACATACGAGATTTAATTCTGGCTGAGAAGGTTCGCAGAAGAGATGCAGGTGAAACCTCAGGATCTAGTTTTGTCCTAAACCTTGAGACAAGAGGCAGAGGTAATGATGGAAATTCAAACCGGGGCAGATCAAAATCTAGAAATTCTAACCGGGACAGAAGTAAATCTAGATCAGGCCAACAAGTACAATGCTGGAACTGTGAGAAAACAGTTCACTTTAGGAGGCAATGTAAAAATCCTATGAAGAAGAATGAAGATGACTTTGCTAATGCTGTAATAGAAGAGGTACATGATGCATTACTTCTTGCAGTAGACAGTTCACTTGATGATTGGGTTTTGGACTTAGGAGCTTCATTTCATACCACTCCACACCGAGAAATCATACAGAATTATGTTGCATGTGATTTTGGTAAGGTGTGTTTGGCTGATGGTTCAGTCTTGGATGTTGTGGGTATGGAAGACGTTCGGATATTGTTACCCAATGGGTCTGTTTGGTTATTGGAGAAGGTTCGACATATTCTTGATCTAAGGAGGAATCTGATTTCTGTTGGACAACTTGATGATGAAGGGCATGCAATACTATTTGTTGGTGGTACTTGGAAGGTTACAAAGAGAGCCAGAGTATTGGCTTGTGGAAAGAAGACTGGTACTTTATACATAACCTCAAGTCCAAGAGACATAATTGCAGTTGTTGAAACAAGCACTAATACAACCCTATGGCACCGCAGACTTGGTCATATAAGTCAGAAAGAGAAGAAGATGCTGTTGTCAAAAGGGAAACTACCAAAATTAAAGTTTGTTGATTTTGACATGTGTGAAAGCTGCATCTTAGGAAAGTAGAAAAATGTGAGCTTCTTGAAAACTGGTAGGACACCAAAGACTAAAAAATTGGAGCTAGTACATACTGATTTGTGAGGGCCTTCTCCGGTTGCATCCCTTAGAGGTTCAAAGTACTACATCACTTTCATTGATGACTCAAGCAGAACGGTATGAGTTTATTTTCTGAAAAATAAATCAGATGTATTTGAAACTTTTAAGAAGTGGAAGGCTATGGTTGAGATAGAAACAAGTTTGAAAGTAAAATGTTTGAGGTCAGATAATGGAAGAGAGTACATAGATGGAAGGTTCAATGAATATTGTGCTGCACAAGGAATTGGGATGGAGAAGACCATTCTTGGGACACCACAACAGAATGGTGTGGCTGAGCGCATAAACAGAACTCTCAATGAGCGTGTTAGGAGTATGAGGTTGCATGCTAGACTACTAAAAACTTTCTGGGCTGATGCTGTTAGCACTGCAACTTACCTGATAAACCGAGGACCATTATTTCCTATGCAGTTCAAACTTCCTGAGGAGGTTTGGAGCAGTAAAGAGGTAAAGTTTTCTCATTTAAAAGTTTTTAGTTATGTTTCTTATGTTCATGTTGATTCTGATGCTTGTAGTAAACTTGATGCAAAGTCTAAAATATGTTTTTTCATTGGCTATAATGATAAGAATTTTGGCTATAGGTTTTAGGATGAACAAAACAGGAAAATCATCAGAAGTAGAAATGTGATATTTAATGAATAAGTTATGTATAAGGACATGTCAATTGTAGTGCCAGATGTTATAGAGATGGATCAAAATAAATCTGAGTTTGTCAACTTTAATGAATTGGCTGAAAGTACTGACCAGAAAGTGGGTGAGCCAAATAAGGAGAATGTAGATGTTGGGATATGTGTCCTTAAATCTTATTGTATGATGCTATGTATTTTATTATGTATGACATTATGTATGACTTAATGTTTTGGTTAATAAAGTTGTATTATTATTTGAAAATATTGGTAACATGAATATTGGGACATTATCATATAGTCCATGAGATGCATAGTATGTGATTTATGTGATTTAGTCACAGAAGATATAAATCACAAGTTCTTTGTAAACTCAGAATTATAGTTCGTAGTCGGTGATGAAATTGGGCATTTCATCTGCGAAGACTATAACAATCAACTAAGATGATTTGTCTTGATCATGGAAATGGAGATTTCTAGTTGATATGTTGATATGTTTTAAGAGTTAAGACATATTGAACTGGACCGGTGTGAGATTTATTATTCTCCTAACGACTGTCAAATGAATAATAAACCCACGACTTATATTTGCATGAACTCTTAATCCTGAGAGGATAATGGACCTGATCATGAAGTGTAGGTTGTTTTGATATATCAGGAGTGAGATCTATAGTAACGGTCAAAATCTCAGTATGTTGGGCAGCCACATTTAGTGTTGATGGAACATATATTCTCAAGATGGAATTCATAGTCTCTTAACGGAGATACAAAATATTCCCTTGAGATAAGTTTAATGGGTTTGTTATTCAGAGAGTTGGGCCTAACCACTTTAGTAAGGAGTTACTAAAGTATATATTTATGGAATTGGATTTCATAAATATATGATGAATAACTTAAAGAATTAAACCGAGTACTCAAGGAATTAAGATGTAGTAATAAACAAAGTGGCAGTCTTCTTTCATGACTTTGTGTTACTATGAATATTTTATGAAGGGGTTGCATGTATAATAAAGTTTTGGGATATAATTTATTAATAAGGCCTAGAGTGCAACTATATTTATATAGTGGTATTAAATATAGTTAATGGTAACTTTGGACTTGTCAAGAGTTGACAGAAAAGCCCAAGGCCCATTGGAGCTAGTGTCTTATTGGTCCCTTTTGGTCCCACTCCAAGCCACACACTCAAGCCTAATTGGAAAGGCCCAAAAGGCCGGCCCAATTAGATAATCAGTTAGATACAAAGGGAGAATCACACAGAATTTTTCTGTAGAGAATTTTGAGAGAATTCATAGAGGGAGTTTGAAAGAACACTCTTGTGAAGTGGTGTAAAAAGTATTAGACACTTTTTGATATTCTCCCTTTGGAACTGATTGAGAGACCACACATCTTGGGCGTTAGTGGAATTGGAGTGAAGATTGAAAGTATTCCCAAGTAATTCTCATCTTCAAGTTTTGAAATTCACCGCTCCAAGGTACACTCTCTTGTTCTTATATTCTGAAACTCAAATAGTATATGTTAATCTTTATGTATGAAGTAGATCCGTTCCATTAATGTTTTACATTTATTCTTCCGCTGCGCTGTGTAATTCCATCAGTAGATTCATACATAGATTAGAGTACACCTGTAGCTGAAATCCGCAGATCTTCTAGGACCATTAGACCTCCATAGCGTTATTCACCCGCTCTAAATTACCTTCTGTTGACTGATGGTAGTGAGCCAGAGTGTTATGATGAAGCCTTGCAAGATGAGAATTCAAGCAAGTGGGAGTTAGCCATGAAGGATGAGATGAATTCCTTGTTGGGGAATTAGACATGGGAACTAACTGAATTGCTAGCAGGAAAGAAGGCTTTGCACAATAAGTGGGTATACAGAATAAAGAATGAGCATGGTGGTAGCAAACATTACAAGGCCAGATTAATTGTTAAAAGGCTCCAGCAGAAGAAAGGCATTGATTACACGAAGATATTTTCTCCAGTTGTGAAGATGTCAACAATTAGACTGGTATTAAGAATAGTGGCTGCAGAAAATTTACATTTTGAGCAATTAGATGTGAAGACAACATTCCTTCATGGTGACTTGGAGGAAGACATTTACATGATTCAGTCAGAAGGGTTCATTTTTCAGGGACAAGAGAGTCTAGTCTACAAACTGAGAAAGAGCTTGTATGGCCTAAAACAAGCACCTAAACAGTGGTACAAGAAGTTTGACAGTTTTATGCATAGAATTGGGTTCAAGAGATGTGAAGCTGATTACTGTTGCTATGTTAAGTTTTTTGACAATTCTTACATCATTTTACTATTGTATGTGGATGATATACTCATTGCAGGGTTTAGCATTAAAGAGATTGATAATCTGACGAAGAAATTGTCAAAACAGTTTGTAATGAAGGATTTGGGAGCTGCAAAGCAAATCCTTGGTGTAACACCCCGACCCAACTTTATAATTAAATTATGTGTTCAAGTGGTTAATTATTATTTTTAAGTCACTTTCTCTCTATAATTAATAAAAGAGTATTTAATAAACATACTATTTTATAATGCCTTTGAATAAAAAAATGTAAAGATTATAAATAATTGAATAGCTAATTGTATTATGTATATATACTAAGTATGAACAAAATTATATTAAGTTGTTAAGTTATTAAATATATAGTTGTTAGTGTTTAATTAAGTGTTTAAAGTAAGGGTTAATATGCAAAGTTATTTTATAGCTTTGGCCTTTCTAGAATATAGAATTATAGAGGGCGAAAAGTGTAAATACTAAAAGTTGAAAAAGTGAGTCAACGTTTCTATCCCTTATCAACATACGTGCCCCACCCAAATCATTTCCCTTATCTCTTCTTGGCTGCATCAGAAAGTCCAGCCCTCATTCTCCTTTCCCTTTTCCTTTTTCTTTGTTCTCATCTCTTTCTTCTTCTCTTGTTCTCACACGGCAGCCCCTACTTCTCACCAACAGCTCTCCCTCTCTCACCAAAACAATAAATCTCACTCTAAGGAAGAAATTAAAAGATTGGCCCTAAGATTTCAGCTTCAAAGTTTGTGGGTAAGTAAATAAAAACGTCATCTTTTATGGGTATTTTAATGGTGGAATGGTTTGGCTTTAGTTTCACTTTTATGTTGCTAATATGATTGTTAGAAGCTGAAATTTGTGGTTTATAAAATTAGGAAATCATGAATTTGTAAGTCCATATATATATATATGCTGTTTTGAGAAGCTATAAATTTGTGTTGGTGATTTGTTGAAGGTAGATTGGGGTTTTTTACTAATAAATGATTGTATATGATTAAGGAAGTAAGAAAAAGTTGGGCTGAGTGCTTTTGAGGTTACTGTTGGGATTTTTGTTGTATTTGATTTTGCTCTAAATGGTTAAATGACTGTATATAAGTGTTTTCTAACATGTCTAATGATTGTATAAAAATCCCCATGTGATAATAAAATTATTTGCAATCATTTTATAATTTTACAAGAAAAACGTTTCAGAGCTGTCACTGTGACAGATTCTGTGTTTATGCATGATAAATTAGGTATTAAATGGTATATAGTGAATTTGGATGCTAGGGATAATTCCTATGAATCCTAAGATACATGTGGCTGTTATGGAAGTGGTCTCACAGCATTTGGATGAACATAAAATTAATGGTTTAGTTTCTAATTTGCATGAAATTCTGTCAGGACAGATTTGAGTACGTTGTCTTGTATGATTTTTAGTAAATTATGGTTTTATGATTTGACTCCGAAATTTATATGGTAATTAATAGACATCCATAGAAGTTGTTCTGTAAATTTCATGAGAATTTGATGTGTTTAGATAGCCCTTTTGTATTTTACAAATGAGGCATATGCTGCTGGAATAAAACAGAGAACAGTAAGGGACATGCCTAACTTTGAGGATTTAATTCTGAAGTTAGGGTGAATGATTTGAGCTATAATTTATTATGCTCATCATTTGGTATGTCTAGATCATAGCTTAATTTTGTATACCTTGGTTCAAGGTTTGGTACTCAAGGAGAACCATCAAATTGTTCATGTGAGTGTATATAGTTACATGACCATGCTTAAAAGAGTTTATGTTTATGCATGCATTATTGCCCTAATCTCAAAGCACCTTTTGAAATGAAGTTGGCTTCTCCGGAGATATGATATAAATATGAGAATGTTGGTTTTCTTTAGTTTGGACATCCTTTGTAGATGTGTGCATAATATGTTTGTGGGAACCTCTTGGAGGTGGGATTAGGACTTTCTTGATTTTAAGAGATAGGCTTTGAAATGAATGTGTAAGTTTATTTTAAGGTATAATGGATAGTAATAAGCTTTGATATTTGGTTTAGGGATTACCAGTACTCAAGTCTAGGCTCCTTCTACTGTTTGCTCTCGGTTCCTTTGCTTTCAGGCAAGGGATAAGTTATATGAGCATTTGCTAAGTCTTGAGGTTATTTTAAAGTGTATTATGCATTAAAAAGTTTTTGATTAGAGATATGGCATATGATCATGTTTCAGACAAAGATGTGTTCGTGAACTTTTGAAACCTTATGTATATAATTTAAGCATATTGATGCCATTACTAATTCCACGAACATGATGTTTAAAGAAAATAATGGAAATGCTATTATTGTGAAATATTATGCAAACTATGAATTTCAGTATGATGTATAAGTATGAAATATTTTCGGGTTATGTCCTCTAGTAATCTGAACTCGGCCAGTAGGGGTTAATTATTGGCTTTTCATGGAAAATGTCATTTTTTTGGCCATTTAAAGTAGAGGAAATGGGGTTGCCCGTAACTCTAGGCCATTTAAAGAAGAGGAAATGGGGCCGCCCGTAACTCTAATCTGAACAAGGCCTTTTTCCCAATGTATACGGACGGAGGGGAGGAACAAAACCTTGAGGGGATGTGCCATCAGGCCTCCCAAAGAGGACAATATCATACACACGGGAGCACCCAAATGTGATGAGGCCTTCTCTGTACAGACTTATTAGATATGGACTAACCAATATGTTATGAACAGCTATATTATTTTATTGATCATGAGAGAATGAATTGTTTATATGCATTATGAAAAGTTAAAAGCTCTCATGAAAAGAAGTTTATGATGAAAAGAAAAGTTGTTCTTTAAAGATAAAAGTTTGCGAAGTTTTGTCATGCTTTAAAGATAAAGAATCTGATGAAAAAGTTTTAGTGTTTTGTAAAAAAATCGCTTCTAATGAAAGTACAAGTTTACGTTAAAAAGTTATCAGATACCTGTTGTTTATGAAACGTTAAGTTTTATGACTATGAAAGTTATAATATTTTACGAGTTGAAGTTTATAAAGAAAAGTCTTCTTAATTGTTAAAATGTTTCTAGTTTAAGACAAAGTTACCAATTATCTGATTTAAGTTAAAATGATTATTTTGTAACAAGAATATATATATATATATATATACACATATATGTATGTATGTATGTATGTATGTATGTATGTATGTATATGATTTTAAACAATCAATATTGTATTTGGTAAATTTGTAAGAAATAAAAGAAATTCAGCCTAAAAGGTTTTGGTAATATTATTCTGATAAGAAAAAGGAGAACAATATTTTTCTATGAAAAACGTATAAGTTATTATCATGAATAGTATAAAATACTATGCATGAAAGGATGTTTTCCTATCTAAATAACCGTAAAATGAAATTATTTGATTTACATGCATTCTTATTAAATTCTTATGTATCTTACCCTTACTGAGCTGTGTAACTCACCCCTTCCACCCTTTTAGTTACAGGTTTTATTTTGGAGCAGAGGGAGCCTTAGTCGAGTTTTGGAAGGAGCTAGTTTTTAGTTTTAAAAGTATAGAACCCAAACTAGTAATTTGATGTTTAGTTTTACAGTATTGTGTATTTTAGAATTTAATGAAAGTTGTGTACCTTAAAGTATTAAGAGATGTATTATGTGAAGTTCACAATTTGAGTAACTGGTGGATTACATTATTTTTGAAGTACAATTTAGATGCTTTGAATGTCCAGTGAAAGGTTATATCTTTTAAGTAAAGAAACAAGAATAAAAAGAAAGATGAAAGCTTTTGGAAAAGTTTTTGTAAAAGTTAAGTTGGTCCTTGTTAATATCAGGTTTGGGTCGTGACACTTGGTATGAGAATCATTAGAGACAAGGCTAATGGTACATTGAAGCTTTCATTGTCTAAAAATATGTGAAGAAAGTTCTCAACAGATTCAACATGAATGAAGCTAAATTAGTGAGCACACCCTTAAGTAGTCATTTCAAACTAAGCAAAGAACAGTCACCGAAGACAGAAGAAGAAAGGGACTATATGAGCAAGGTGCCCTATGCCTTAGCCATCGGCAGCTTGGTGTATGCTATGGTGTGTACAAGGCCAGACATTGCACATGCAGTGGGATTGTGAACAGATTCATGAGTAGGCCAGGGAAGCAGTATTGGGAGGCAGTCAAGTGGATTCTGAGATATCTGAAGGGTTCATCAGATACATGTCTTTGCTTTACAGGTGCAAGTTTGAAACTATAGGGTTATGTAGATGCTAATTTTGCTAGTGATATTGATAGTAGAAAGTGTACTACTAGGTTTGTATTTACTCTGGGTGGTACAGCTATATCTTGAGTCTCAAATTTGCAAAAGATTGTTACTTTGTCTACTACAGACGCAGAGCATGTTGCAGCAACTGAAGCTAGAAAGGAGATGATTTGGCTACATGGTTTCTTAGATGAATTGGGTCAAAAGCAAGAGATGGGCATTCTACACAGTGACAGTCAGAGTGCAATTTTTCTTGCTAAAAATTTAGCTTTTCATTCAAAGTCGAAGCATATATAGACAAAATACCACTTTATCCGGTACTTTGTTAAAGATAAGCTGGTAATACTTGAGAAGATTTGTGGATTTAAGAACCCGGCAGACATGTTGACTAAGGGTGTCACTATTGAGAAACTGAAGCTGTGTGTAACTTCAGTTGACCTTCTAACTTGAGGACAGGAGGATGAGTTACAAGGATGAGGGATTGTTTTTGGAAGATAGCGATTGATGTTGGTGATTGAACTAGTCTCTAAGTGGGAGGTTTGTTGGGTTTTGTGGAGCATAGTTACGTTTGATCCGGTTGACGACTCGACCCGACCCGAATAATCTTGCGTGGTTTTTAATAGGAGATTTTCTGAGGCTTAATCCATGTGATTCCTGTGCGCAGGATGTAGAAAATACTATTTTGTGATTAAGGTTTGTTGTTGTCGTTGTGAGAGAGAAAAAAGATTGTTACCGCACTTTGTATTTTTCCTTGATAATAGTGAAATTCCTGAAACTTCGTGGACGTAGGTAAATTGCCGAATCACGTAAATACTGTCTTGTGCATGTGATTATTTTTCTATGGTGTGTGTTTTTTCTATTTTTTGTTTCTTACAGGTTTAGGAATTCGTGGAAATTCCCTACAGTTAGTAGCTAACTCTGATTTTCAAAACTTCTTCAAAGCTATTGAGATCTAGTGCAA
The DNA here is from genome assembly GCA_032878915.1 of Castanopsis chinensis. Taxonomy (NCBI): domain Eukaryota; kingdom Viridiplantae; phylum Streptophyta; class Magnoliopsida; order Fagales; family Fagaceae; genus Castanopsis; species Castanopsis chinensis. The sequence continues at coordinate 1,353,729 of JAVQMG010000073.1, forward strand.
CAATATGAATTTGGGTTAGGTGCAACAATTGAGGTATGCAACTGTAGGATTTCATCCCTAACTGTCAACCAAATAAAAAAGAGATTTCATCCCTAACCAAATTCTTGTCTACTTTGAGTCATGGTTCTTGTTGGATGCACGAAGTAGACAAGTAAAGAGATTTCTTACATGCCTAACCAAATTCTTATACAAATAAAGAGATTTCTTACATGCATACTCAAGCCTAGCCAATTTTTGAACTCCTGTTTTACGTTGGCCTGGTGTTACTTGTACTATATTACTTGATCCAATAAGAATTCTATCTTTGCTGTCAACAAAAAAATAAAATAAAATAAAATAAAATAAACAATTAAAACTTTTCTTTAATTAATCAAGATACATAAATTATCCAACAAGATAAAAAAATATGTCAAATAATTAATTAAAGAATTTGTGCATTATCCACTTGGAATCATCTGGAACTTAAATGTCCATCTTAAATAAAAAGCTCAAGCAATATGAATTGATCTTTCTATATATTAATTTTAAATTAAAAATCTTAGGATGATCCTTTAGGAATTAATCAAAATTAATTTAGGATGATCCTGTGAATGAATGTTTATGGTAAAAATCTTAATTGAAAATTCAAAATTAAGCCTTCATACAACCTTGGACAAAGCACTAATTTGCATACGAAAAAGAAAAGGATCAATTTACACTTTTATTGCGTGACTGAAAACCTCATGTGATGCGAATTTAAAGGTCAACGTCAATTATGAAATTTTCACCCATGTGAAATTACTATTTGTCCTTTAGTATTAAAATGACATTGAATTAATCAAAATGGGTGCTGTTGGTCCAAGAAAATAGCATTTCAATCTAAATTAATGAAATGTGCAAAACAATGTAGAATTCATTGGAGGGCATTGGTGTGCTGGCCTGAACTTCTTCAACACTTAAGTTCATATTCACCACATTTTTTGTGGTTTTTTTTTTTTTTTTTGGTTATTCGTTTGGATTTCCTATTATATAGGAAAATTTCTTAGTGTTTCCCTTGAGTTTAGCCATTTTATTTACTATGAACATAATTAACCTATGATGAGAGGCATGATTGTCTTCATAATATATAGGCGACATTTTAGACATGGAGCTATCTGTTGCATCTCATAGTAGGGAGTGTTTTTTATTTTATTTTTTAATACATCGGTAATTGAGGGTTAATGGATTTGAATCTCGTATATCACCAATAGAAATACTAAAAGCTTCAGTTCTCATATTTTATATTTCTCCTATATCAATAAAATTTAGTATTTTATTAAACCTCACTGTTTCTTTCTCCATCGGATTCACAGTAAATACTACAATTTACAAGAGTCCATGCCTGGTCTGAAGGGGTATAATAGTTCTAGTGGCATTTTTATTTTTTGACTCGTAGAAATTGACCAGGCAACATTGGTCAAATAGCAACCAGGTTTGAAGTAACAAGTTCTTACTACTTGGTATGAAGGACCCAAGCGAAGAGGGCAAACTTTGAATTTAAAAATTATGAAGAGGGAATGGGTCAGCCAATTGGGCTAAGCCGAGCCAGTCACCAATCAATATTTTCCACATTTGACTCCTCCATATCAGTTATATTTCGTTGGTATAAATGAGACTCCACAGGCCTATCCACCTCCATTCTCAACCTCTCATCCTCCGAAGACAAAGAAAATAACCAAAGAGACAACCTCTGAATCAAATGGCTTCCCTACAAGCTTCACCTCACATACTCTCTTCTTCTTTAAAGAAAATCAGTGTTGCTATTCCTGTCCCAAAACCTTTAAGAGTCCCTATGTCAGTTCCAAAAATGCCAACAAGAACTGTGGTTGAGGAATTGAACATAAGGGCTGGTTTACAAAGACAGTCCCAATTGATGTTGAATCTTACAACTCCACTAGTATTCTAGTATTGCAAATACCCAACTTTATGCTCTATTAGAAGCTGTAGCTGATAGGGTAGAGATGCACAATAACATTGGAAAGCAACGTGACAATTGGAACACCCTTCTTTTGAACTCCATCAACATGATAACTCTTATTGCTGCAACCTTAACTGGTGTTGGAGCAATTGGGGGCGCTGGAATGCCTCTATTGGCTTTGAAAATATCGTCCGTGCTATTGTACTCTGCATCCACAGGATTGTTGCTTATAATGAACAAAATTCAGCCCTCACAACTCGCCCAGTAACAACGTAATGCAACAAGATTGTTCAAGCAACTCCAAAGCCAAATCCAAACTATCCTCACTCTTGGCAATCGAACTCAGGAGGATGTCAAAATTGTGATGGAAAAGGTCTTGGCTCTTGATAAAGCCTTCCCACTTCCCTTGCTAGGAGCAATGCTCGAAAAGTTTCCTTCAAAGTTTGAACCTGCTGTTTGGTGGCCATCAGAACAATCACAGAACAAAACCGAAGCACAAGAAGGTAAATTTCATAAGATGACGAAGAATGGTTGGAGTGAGGAGCTGGAAGTTGAAATGAGAGATATTATTGAAGTGGTGAAGAGAAAAGACATTAAAGACTATGCAAGGCTAGGCAACTTGGCGTTGAAGATCAACAGGATTTTAGCTATCTCAAGGTCCATTACTCACTGGCATTGCTGCCATTGGTTCCACTTTTGTGGGTAATGGATCATGGGCAGCAATAATTGCGGTGGCTGCTGGGGCATTAGGAAGTGCTGTTAATGCTTTTGAGCATAGTGGACAAGTTGGAATGGTGTCTCACTACCCAAAAAAAAAGTCCTATAGCCGCTTTTTAAAAACGCGGCTATAGCTCATAAAAACGTAGCTATGGGACGATTTGGCCTATAACCACGTTTTTTTAAGCCACATTTACAACCATGGCCTAAAACCCGTGACTTTAAGCCTGCGGGGTCTATGGCCGCATTGGAAGAATCAATTGAAGTCACACTTGAAGAAAAAGATTTGGAAAAAAAGAGAGAATGGGGAAATGTTTGAGATGAAGGTGGCTTTGAAGTTTGGAAGAAGCTTGTCAAAGCTAAAAGAACTTGCACGAAAATCTGCTTATTCCCGAAGAGACGGAACTTCAATTGATGAATTTGCAAAGCAAGCTTTTCTAATTTTAGTATTGACAACAAGATTTTTGTATGATTAGGGAACATTGAAATGGGCTAACTTTGATTCTTTGATTCTTTTTAACGATTGTACTCTTTGCATAACAATATTACATACACTACAAAAACAAATTTTGTTTCTATTAAGTTTGCAGAGGCTTGTATTAAATGAGTTAATTTAATTATTTTGTCCAAATACATCAGTACATGAAGTCATTTAAGCACGATTCTTAAAAAAAAGAAAGGTCACTTAAGTTTTTTTTTTTTTTTAATTAATATTAATCAAACAATAAAATATTTCAAATAATGCGTTTTATAAATATTTTCATTTAATTTTTTAATAGTAAAATGATATTATTTACTAACTAAAAATTTTACAAAGTGATATTATTGATTAGTTTCACATCAACAATATATATAAGAAACAATTTACTAATTATTTTTTGGTAATATTGTAGTCATAGTTGTCAGTATCGTACGATACGCAATACATATCATATAATACATATCGTATCGTGTGTAAAAAATTTCGTATTGCATCGGTATATCATAAGTGCTCATGAATTATACGATACAGTTTGTGTATTGTATGAATCGCATAGTACAATACATAGACAAATGCTTTAAAATGAGCTTTTTGTTAAAATTTGTACTTTTATTTGAATCTAACAAGTTGTTAGACTTGTTTTAAACACAAAATTATTAGGTTACTTAATTTAACATAATAAAACAACATATTCATAAATTTTTTTCCCCTCTCTTTCTTCTACAAATTTTGGACTACACAGTACACACTTACACTTTATTTTAATATTTACAAATTTATTTTCTATACTATGAATAAGATATTAATTGAAAATATGATTTTTTTTTCATTATTATTATAAGTCCAAGAAACTAGAATGCCAAGAAATTTTTATTAATTATTAAAATAAAAAGAACAAGAAGAGATAGTAAATGTCAATGACAATGAAGAAAATTTTAACATATAAATAAATTTGTAAAATGATAAACGTGATGATAGTATTGACTTAGATGGGGTTGATTTGCCAATATGATGAATATGATGAAAATAAATACATTTTTGGGTCATTTGTAATATATTATCACTTTTGAATTTAAACAATTTCAATGTGTATGTTATAAACACGTGCTAGTTTGATTTATTTAGTTAGCTTGTTAAATATTATTATATAAGTGATGAATAAATTAGTCATTAACTAAATATATTCAAAATTTATAATGAATATACCCTTTATATATGTATATCTATAATTTTTAATAAATTCTATTAAGTGATTGTATATCTTATGATACACGATACGATACGATACACGATACGAAAAAATCAAAAATCGATTCACGATACGATTCACATTTTGACAACTATGATTGTATTTAGTACGAAATTTAGTACATGTAATTCTTAAAAATAACAATAATATCTAAAATATAAAATGTAACATCTATTATTGTTACGCTCTTTTTGAGCCACATAAATGTAGCATTTCAGAAAGCTAGAAAATTGTAAAAATCATAAAAATTCAAAAAATGCTTGGAATGCCAAATCAATTTCTGAAAACCCTCTCTAAAATCATGGAATGAATTTATTTTTAGGGTTGAGAAATATGAAATATTTTTTTATCTAGGTCAAAATCTTTAGTTTAAGGCTAAAAAAATACAAACAAAATATGCATTATAAATTAGATATTTGGCCATAAAAAAAGCAATAAAAACAATAAAATTCTAAACTTAAAATTAGAAATTCAATAATATAGATATTATACTTATATTCAGAAAGAAAAAAAGGTGCTACAATTCTAAACTCATATAATCATTAAAATTATTGTTATATGTTACATGTGCTTCATGGAATAATGTTGTACTTCTTTTAATTTTAACATTCTTGGATATTTTCAAATTAGTTAACCGGTTATGAAAAGTTTTTATTAAAAAAAAGCCCTTTATAACATCTTGTCCATTTATATAATACAATATTATAACTCTGTAATTAGATCTTTTATTAAATTAGTTTTTCACACACACACACACACACACACACACACACACACACACACACACACACACACACACACACACACACACACACACACACACACACACACACACACACACACACACACGTGTGTGTATTGTTGTTGAAGGTAAAATACATTATAGGTCCTATTACATAAAACTTATAAAAATAGAAAAATAATTTTAAACAACACATGCTCTACAAATTTTACATTATATATTTTTAAAATAGTTATATAACATTTTCTGGCAACACATAAAAAACACATATTCATATGAACATGGCACAATATCAATGTCATTATTAAAACCAAGCCCATGACTAGACTAGTTCATCGTCAAAGCCCATTTACTTTTCAAAATTCCCTCCTAGCCCATATATATTAGAACTAAGCAGAAGCATTGTCTTTCCCCTTAAAAAAAATAAAAAATAAAAAATCTAAGCAAAATGTTGAACCAAACCCACTTGCCCCAAACACCTAAACAAAAGCCCATAAATAGTTTAAGTCAGAAGCCCACAAGCTCAAACGAATGTTTGACCCAATAATTAAAGTCAACCCTTAAGCAAAAGCACATCAACTGTTGAAGCCCACTAACTTTAAACAAAAGCATGGCCCCAGAGTTAAAGCCAACCCCTAAACGAATGTCAAATGCCCAGCTTTCCAAATTTTTCAAAAGACCCCCAAAGTTTATTAAAATTATATAATTAGCTACATATTATATTAATTATCACAATACCCTAAGTTAAAATAAAAATACCTAAAACCCCTTAATTCCACCAAATATCTTTCAAATCACAAAAGTACATAATAAACTCCGAATTATACCAAAATAACTAAAATACCTCCAAAACTAATGAAAACTAACCCCAAATTGAAACTTCTTTCAACTAATTATTGTTGTTATACATGTCTCAAAAACTAATTTATACAATAAATTATATTATTCATAATTGATAAATGGTAGGCTAAATTCAATTACATCGTGTAACTTCTAAATGATGTTACACTATCAAATTTCTTTATATTGGCTAATAACTTTGTTGAATTACTAGTTAAAAAAAAAAAACAAAAAAATAGGAAGTTTATATGTGTGTGAAGTTAGTTCCTAGATATTTAAACATTGACCCTTCCCCACCCCTCCCTCCACTATACAAGATACTTGTGGAGTGACCATCACGCCAAAGATGCGTGTGTAGTGGATTGTTGAAATATTGTTAGCTTGGGTACTTTTGTTTCTATATCCATCATGGTCATCAAATGCCAAGGTAATTAGTGATTAAAAAGAAATCATTCCATCTATAAATAATTAATAATTTACTTGTTTTAAAAAAGTTAAACCCATGCATTTAGAAATTCCAAGTAAATGACATTTGAGTGACATATAACATTTGACGTGCATAATAGCAACATGAAAAATATGTGAAATAAAAGTGGAATGACAAAAACAAAAGAAGAAAAAGCCTAATATATGGAATGATATGGGTATAATTTAAATCATACAAAGCAAAATACGTATTTGCAACTCTACCACACCCAATGCCGAACGACCATAATTTGTTGGTTTAGTTCAAAAAATAAACCATATCAAGCATTTGGAAACACTAAATGGAGCCATGGAGCCATCGTGGTTGTTCTGTGTGAAAAATAAGAAATAAGTTTTAAAAAAAATAAAGAAAAATTATATTCTAATAAAATATAGAGTAAAATAGATTATCTAATACAAGATATTTTGAAAATGTATATGTAAAATAAAAATTTTTGGGTCTTATGCTAAAATGAACAAAATTTTTTGCATGAGCTAATATATATGAATGCACTAGCGTGGAAATGTGATGCACATCTATAAATTGTCCCACTAATTAGTGAAGTTACCATTTGAATGATCAAAGTTCAAGTGTCAAGCATATAGACCTTTCAAAAACAATACGTGGACCAATTTAATTCATGTATAACGAAAGAAATCGACCTAAAAATTACTGATTTAAAAACTAATATTATTTATTAATACTTAATAATCAAGTACATATCACATATAAATATATTTTTTTTCAACTTGTTGGACAATTGAACGAATTAGTGACCAATATTCTGAAAATAACTCATATTTGGTTTCAAAGAGTGTGTATAGTAGTTCTAGTGGCATTTTTGTTATGACTTGTAGATATATAAGATATTGACCTCGCAGCCTTTGTCAAATTGCAAGACGCAGCCTTTGTCAAATTGCAAGACGCAGCCTTTATCAAATTGCATGATGGAATAAAAGAAAGAAACCAGGTTTGACGAAACAACTAATATTTTTGTTTCCTATTTAATAAGCTACGGGCATGTGATGTGAGAGTGAGACCAAGCAAAGCGAAGAGAGAAAAATTTGAATTGAAAATTATGAAGAGGGAATGGGTCTGCCAGAAGGCTAAGTCAAGTCAATATTTTCCAAATCAGACCCCTTCTTGTTAATTATGTTAAAAATAATACTTTCTTATCGATTATGTTATAAATAAGACCCCAAAAGCCTCTCTAACTTCATTCTAAACCTCTCATCAAACAGACAACCTCAATCAAATGGCTTCCCTACAAGCTTCATCTATCTTACTTTTGTCTTCCTCAAACAAAATCAGTAATGCCATTCATCTCCCAAAACATCCAAGTGTCCCTTTGTCAGTTCCGAAAATGCCAACGAGAAATGTGGTTGAGGAAGTGAACAAAAGGGCTGGGTTTACAAACACAATCCCAATGACTAAACCAATTGATGTTGAATCATACAACTCCACTAGTATTGCAAATACCCAACTCTATGCTCTTTTAGAAGCTGTAGCTGATAGGGTAGAGATGCACAATTGTTGGGCTTTGTGGAGCCTAGTTTATATATTGATCCAGTGGATGACCCGACCCAACCCAAATAATGTTGCATGGTTTTTAATGGGAGATTTTCTTAGGCTTAATTAGAGTTTTCGGTGTAGTCGGTTTTGAGAGAGAGAAAAATCATCTGTAGCTGCAATTTGAATTTTCCCTGATAATAGTGAAATCTCTGCAACTCTGTGGACGTAGGTAAATTGCCGAACCACGTAAATACTGTCTTGTGCGTGTGATTACTTTTCTTTGGCGTATGTTTTCTCTATATTTTTCTGTTTCTCACAGGTTTAGGAATTCGTGGAAATTCCCTACAACAATAACATTGGAAAGCAACATGACAATTGGAACACCCTTCTTTTGAACTACATCAACATGATAACTCTAACTGCTGCAACCTTAACTGGTGTTGGAGCAATTGGAGGCGCTGGAATGCCTCTATTGGCTTTGAAATTATCGTCCGCCCTATTGTACTCTGCAGCCACAGGATTGTTGCTTACAATGAACAAAATTCAGCCCTCACAACTTGCTGAGGAACAACGTAATGCTACCAGATTGTTTAAGCAACTCCAAAGCCAAATCCAAACTATCCTCACTCTTGGCAATCCAACTCAGGAGGATGTGAAAATTGTGATGGAAAAGGTCTTGGCTCTTGATAAAGCCTTCCCACTTCCCTTGCTAGGAGCAATGCTTGACAATTTTCCTTCAAAGTTTGAACCTGCTGTTTGGTGGCCTTCAAAACAATCCCAGAACAAAACCAAAGCACAAGAAGGTAAATTTCATAAGATGGCGAAGAATGGTTGGAGTGAGGAGCTGGAAGTTGAAATGAGAGATATTATTGAAGTGATGAAGATAAAAGACAACGAAGACTATGTAAGGCTAGGCAACTTGGTGTTGAAGATCAACAAGATTTTGGCTATCTCAGGCCCATTACTCACTGGCGTTGCTGCCATCGGTTCCACTTTTGTGGGTAATGGATCATGGGCAGCGATAGTAGCAGTGGCTGCTGGGGCATTAGGAAGTGCTGTTAATGCTTTTGAACATGGTGGGCAAGTTGGAATGGTGTGTGAGATGTATAGAAACTCTGCTGGCTTCTTTCGCCAATTGCAAGAATCAATTGAAGGCACACTTGAAGAGAGAGATGTGGAAAATAGAGAGAACGGGGAGTTGTTTGAAATGAAGGTGGCTTTGAAGTTTGGAAGAAGCTTGTCACAGCTAAAAGAACTTGCACGAAAATCTGCTTATTCTCGAAGAGAGGGAACTTCAATTGATGAATTTGCAAGCAAGCTTTTCTAATTTTAGTTCTGCACAAAGTAATTCTTTGATTCTTTTGACAAACAAAATTTTTGTATATCCATGTTGAAAGCTCAATAGTGTAAATCACTATAACTTGTTTAGACCCCTAATTTTAATTACAACTTGATTAATTCTATGCTTAACACACTTAATGTGGAACATATGTGATTAGCAAATTAATCAATTAACTCATTCAAAAATCGCATGGATGAACATTTTTTAGTAATCTTCACTAACTTAATACTAAACCCATTACAATTAAATCCCACAAAATACAAGCAAATAAATTAATAAAATTACAAAACTTTTTATCTTGGAATAAAGCCAACATAAATGTTATGTGAAAAATTATAACTTAACACGTGTAATATCGAAAAAGGTTAACTTTGATGTCATAGAATAAAGCTATCATAAATGTTTTGTGAAGAACTAAAATTTAACACATGTAACATTGAAAAGGGTTAACTTTGATTCTGATTATCATCAAGAAATTTTTTTTGAAAAAGAAATTGAAGCCATTTTCAGCCCCGCTTCTCTTAGCTGAGGTTCCGAGCTACTCAGTTGACCATTGCAAGAACATGCTAAATCTAGTTGTGGAATTTGATTTTATGTGAAACTTGGATAGGATATTTTCTTAATAGTATGTTTTATAACACCTAACTTTCCAAGTAGAAAGCCAGCTTGTGTTTGACAAAGTGCCTTTGTAAATAAATTTGTAGGCAGTATGGGTGCGTCTGGTATGCACTTTCCTGTGTTTTGGGTGGCAACCCATTTCTATGTCTTTTGTATGCTCATGGAAGAAAAAATTAGCAGCTATGTGGATTGTAGCCTTGTTGTCACTGTTAATGTATATTCACTCAATTCAATTTGAGGCCAAAGGGAACATGTAAACAACGAAGAATCACATTCAAGCCAATTCAAATTAGGGTTCAGATTTCAACCAATGCAGGCTTTAATTGTTTTGCATGTAATTTATGGCCAAAATAACGGATTGAGGCAAAACAAGTAGCACTATAAAGCTAATCCAAAGGACTACAAAGGTGGTCAATCAGAGCATGAACATCAGCACAATCACTTGAAAATGCAAGAGCATATTAGAATTTGAATGGTGTATGGCGTAGATGTTTTTAGAATAAGCATATTCACATATTATCATAAGAATTTAGATTAGATCTCAAATCTAGAAATCTAATAATCTAACCTAATTTTCATCATTTTATGTCAAATAGCCTCTTTTTTTATGAAAAGAAAATGCACAATTCTACCATAAATGACATGTGGACGATGCTAAGCGCAATGAAAATTAGAATTTTTTTTACGTGATGCAAACTTGGGAATATATGCTAGAAATTTTATAAATGATGCATGAACATTATGTAATTTCATAAAAGAAATTCATGTTAAAATAGTTATACATTATATGACTAACCTATAGCTATAGGTACGTACACAGATCTACGAATCATCATGGAAAAGGCATGAGAAACATATTTATATAATTATATAGTGACACATACTATCATAATTCATAAGTGCATGGATGTGCAAATCTACTTGAGATATGCGTAAAAAACATAATGATACAATTAGATCTGCCATCTCAGTGAATGAATCTCTATCATTTTTTGGGGAGAATGAATGACTTGGGAGGGCAAGCCCTCCACCCCCTCCTCCTAATTATTTTTATAAAAAATATTAGTATATATATGGGTACTAATTTTTAGCAATTATGTTTTATAAAATTACACTTTATCCTATTTTAACAATATCATTGATTTTTTAAAGATAATGCTATAACCACAAACTTTTTTACGACATTTTTACAAGTTGTTAAGGTAGAACATTCTTATTGGTTCACATTTGAATCTATTATTTACATCATTTTTTTTTTTTTAATAACAACTCACCACATCAGCAATTTATAAAAATATTTGTAACTCTAACATCTTTCTCCTTTTAAAGGCCATAAAAAATATAGATCTAAAAAATCTAAAACAAATTATACAAGTGCAACAAAATTAGTCCAACAATAAAAATTACCAATAATAAAGTTAAAAAGAATTAAGCCCAATCAAATTATTTTACCTATAACAAACAATTTGGCCCTTTAAAAAATTTTAAACACAATAATTTTGTTCTTATCTAACAGTAGACGAATGCAATTACCACATGTAACCAGAAACAAAGCCATCTCCTTAACTCCAAGTCTTCGCTTCATCCCTATTCTTGCGGCCAAGGAAGAACCACCCATGTTGTGTCCATCAAATTGTTTAGAAACACTAAAGGCTCGAGAGGATTTAAATTTGAATATTTCCATTAGAAACACTAAGGTATCAGTTGACTTATAAGACTTTTAGCCATACCCATTAAAAGTTAACGGTACATGAGTGATTAGTTCAATTCTATCATATCCCTTATTTTATATTTCTCCTTTATCAATAAAATTTTGTATTTTTATCAACCGTTGTGGTTTCTTTCTGCATCAGATTCACAGTAAATACTACAACATTTACAAGACTGCATGCCTGGTCTGAAGGGTTATAGAAGTTCTAATGGCATTTTTATTCTTTGACTTGGAGAGAAAAAGGGAATGATGGAAAATGTAATTTATATAAAATGACTATTATACCCTTGTTATAAAATATATAAAAAATAGTATATTATATATATTTATTTATTATTATAATATTTATAATATTATATATAATATAATATATAAATTATTAGTGTACAATATAAAAGGAGAAATGGACCTATCAGCATTGGCCAAATAGCAACCAGGTTTGAAGTAATAGGTTTTTACTACGTGGTATGAGAGACCCAACCAAAGAGAGAAAACTTTGAATTAGAAAAATTATGAAGAGGGAATGGGCCAGCCAATTAGACTAAGTCAAGCCAGTTACTAGACAACCTCTGAATAGTCAGCTAGACTATTCAAGAAATATGACGTGAATTTGATAGATTTAATTAGGCGTGTAAATTAGATCTAAAAATTCAAGTAATAGGTTTTTTTTTTTTTTTTTTTTTTTTTGACCTCTGAATAGTCAGCTTATTATCAAACAAGATTTTATTTTAAAGTTTGACTTTTTTCTTTTTTTTTTTTTTCTTTTTTTTTTTAGACCAATTTCTAGCTTGTTCATGAGTTATTTGATTAGCTTATTCATTTCATATAATATATTATAAAACCTTGACTGAAATATTTTATCTTTGCACAATTTTATGAATATTTACTATGAATAGACTGTTTATGTTATAAATAAGTTACAAATAATAATTTAATATCATATGAATCTATTAACAAATTTATACAATCCAAATTCAAGTCTAAATAAATATATTTTTAGATGAGTATATATATAAGATAATATAATATTGTATATAGTCAAATAGAACCCCCATATTCGTTAGCTTGTTCATGAACATATTATTATGTTAAGCCTGATTTGTTTAATAATTGAATTTAAACTAAAGACTTGAACTTGACTTGTATCTAAAAAAATTAAACAAATATAAACAAGTTTTTTCTTAAGTTAATCAAGCTCAAGTTATTCATAAAAAGTTTGGCTGATTTACAGCCTTAGCTTTGATTATCTAAAAGAATTAACCTTATTGCATGCAAATTATTTTATAGAGTTTTACACACATCCCAAAACAACAAAAGTCAAGAAAATTTTGGGATGTCTTTAAAACTCTATCAAATAGTTCGTGTGTAATAAACACTACTCTAATGAAAATTTTAACATTTCAAACAAAATAATTCAAAGTATCATATTCTTCTATTTATTAGAATTCGTTAATTGCTCCATAATTTACATAGTGAACAGAAGTTGCAGAACCCATAGATATAATTAGAATCAAGCAAAGATCAAGATTAAAGTGCATTTTTATTATCATATGTGTTGATGCTTTTACTATCCTTCGATAGGTTGAAAAAAAAAACATTCTTAGGTTTAGCATGGAAAAATTCAAATGTTGAACTTTAAAATATATCATTTGACCCAGAGATACAAAGAGCTCATGTCAATCATTTAAAAAATGACCTAAAGTTCAGCAGTTTATTAGTGATGAGATCTTACACTAAAAATGTTGGGAATATTACACAAAGTAATAATGGAAGAACAAGGTTAATATAAAAGACAAACAGGAAATAGATAATTTGGAAGCACCATATCGTTTTCCTTAGACAATATTTGTGCTCCACACTATTGTTGCTAAAGAGTTCTCGCAAATATGTCATCAAGATAGAACTAAGATGTTGGGTTCTACAGATAGCAATTCTGGAGAACGACTACAAGATTTCTTGTGTTTCTCTCTAACTTACTATTTTTTCAAGTGAACATAAGCCTCTATTTATATCCATATGATTATATTTCATCAAAAGGCACGTATGGAGAGTTAAAATATTTCATAAAACCATTAACCAGGCTTGAAATCTCTTCAACCTTTCTTAATAGTCACTAGAAAAATTCTGCATAAAATCCTGTTTCACAAGTTTTGATCGGTCAAAAATTACTTTTGATCGATAAAGTGCTCTTTTTGATCAGTCGAACAAGAATCAAATAGCGATCAAGACATTGAGAAACTCTACGATTTTTTCTTACCATTTTCAATCGATCGAGCCAAAGCTTTGACCGATTGAATATGCTTTATTTCGAATTTTCACTTAGAAAAGTCTATAACTTAAATTTTCACTTTATGAAATAACATTCTCCAAACTCAAACATCATTATTACAACTTATCCATGTATATACCTATATATACAACAAAAAATATTCCACATGTCACAGAGGGAACAGTGTTCTCTTTGAACAACCAAAGCATTGCTCTGCTTCCTTCATCATCTTCCTTTTCATCAACCCAAAAAAAAAAACACAGACAAACTCATACACACAAAAAAAAAAAAAACCAAAAAAAAAAAAAAAAAACTTCCATTTAAGAACATTAAAACCACTCATACATAAGACCACCCACCACCACAACTCCCTCACTATGGACATAGAAAATCCCAAAAAATTCAAAAGAAAACCCACATACAACTGGTTCTATGAAGCCAACCACAACAACAACAAAAAATAACATAGAGTAGTAGAGGTGGTATGCAAAGATTGAGGAGGGTCTAGTAAAACAGAATAAAGATAGAAAAGAAGCAACAAAGTGGAAGTAGGCAATAAGAACAAAAAACACAAAAACTACTTCCATCTTCTTTGATCAAGCAACAAACATGTTACACTGAATTCTTTTTCCTTCCTTGCAAATATTGACCTATCTATATAATATCTAAAAACTGAAAAACAATATTTATTACACTCTGGTTGATCCATCTCAACGTAGTGTTTCGATGTCCATTCAGTCCATTTCAATTGTAGAATCTATTATTAAACAATTAGATGAGTTTATTTAATTATTTTTTTCCAAATCCATTAATGCATGAAGTCATTTAAACCTGATTATAGAAAAAAGGTCATTTAAGTTTTTTTTTTTAAAATTAATATTAATCAAACAATAAGATCTTTTAAATAATGCATCTTATGAATGTTTTCATTTTTTTAATAGTAAAAAGAACATTTAAATGATATATTTTTCTAACTAAAAAATTTACAAAATAATATGATTGTTGGTTTTAAATCAATAACATAATAAAAAAATTCCTAATTATATTTTAGTAATATTTTAGTTAGTAAAATTTTTATTATATATAATTTTTACAAATATAAATAATATTTAAAAACTAAACGTAATATTTTTATTGTTGTTAAGCTCCTTTTGAGCCACAATTTTTAGTCCACTTTGGTCAATTCGATCCATTTTTGTCTATTTGATTCATTTTGGTCTAATTCAATCCACTTTAGTCCATATATTCCATTTCAGTCCCTACTATTTACTTCAGTCCATTTCAATCCACTATAGTCCATTTAGACTTAGTTCACTTTAGCCCAGTCCTTCTACTTCAGTCCATTTGATCCACTTCGGTTCATTTGATCCACTTTAGCCCATTTTCATCCACTTTGGTCCATTTGGTTCATTTTGGATTTATTGGGCTTAAATTGATTTTTTTTTGGTAGATTGCCTTTTTCAGTTTTGGACTAAAAAACTTTTCTTCTTTTTCCCCTGAATTTTTGGGTTGAAAAAAAATAAAAATTTTATTCTATTTTTGTCAAACTCTTTAGTTTAGTGCTAAAAAATCCAAATAAAAATAGCTAGGCATTATAAATTAAGATATGGACCTTAAAAAAATCAATAAAAATGATAAATAGATTTTAAAATTCAAGTTTCAATAAATATAGGCATTATACTTATATTTGGAAAGAAAGAAAATGCAACAAATCTAAACTTGTATAATTATTTAAAGTTAATGTAACATGATACATGTGCTCCATGAAATTGTGGTATACATTTCTTTTTAATATTCTTGGAAATGTCAAATTAGTCAAACAATTGTGGTATATTTAAATAAAATAAAAAACTCAATTATAAGTTATAACTTCTTCTCCATTTATATAAAAAAATTATAATCATATAATTTAAATATTTTTATTATACATTTTTCACACACACTTATAAAAATAGAAAACACTTTAAAATAATTCATGCACTATTTACCCTTCAAACAGGGACGAAGCTAGAGCTCTGAGTTAAGGGGAGCGGTTTTATTGATGGCAGTATACAATAGTTTAAACCTTTGACTTTGCTATTAATTAGCTGCTGAGATTTTTTTTTTTTTTTTTCAGTAAGAACAAAATTATTTTTGTTTATAATTTTTTAAATGACAGGGTTGTTTATTTTAAAAAAATTTGGTTAATTGAGCTTAATTTTTTTTTTAAGTATTACTATTGGTAATTTTTGTTGTTGTGCTTTTTTTTTTTTTTATTGGGCTTTTATATTTTGTTTTAGATTTTAGATCTATAAATATTTTTTATAGTCACTAAAATGAAGAAAATACCAGCGCTACAAACTTTTTTATAAATTATTGATATAATAAGTGATTATGTAAGTAATTGATCCATGTGCAAACGAATAAGAATTTGCTATCAAAACAATTTGTAAAAATGTTGTAAAAAAGTTGGTGAGTATAGTATTACTCTTAAAAGAATCAATAATATTGTTTAAAGGAAAAAATGTAATTTTATAGAACAAAATTGCTAAAATTAGTACACATATATATAATAATATTTTTCTCAAATATATATATATATATATATATATATAATAATTTAAAAAAAATTAGGGGGGCCATTACCCCTACTAGTCCAAAGCTAGCTACGTACCTGCCTTCGAATTTTATACTATATTCTTATAAAGTAATTATACGCTGAATTTGTAATTAATTTGAATAAAAAACTATCATCGTTGGTAAGTATTATAAATTGAAATTATCTTTAAAAAAAATAGAATAAAAACGCTTGTGCCCAACGCCGCAACACACAAAAAACAGATTCACACTAACGTTGCACAATATCAAAGCCATTATTAAAACCAAACCCCATGACTGGACCAGTTCATCGCCAAAACCCATTTCAGTTTGGAAATTACCTCCTAGCCCATACAAATTAATACCAAACAAAACTTTGAACCGAAACGCACTTGCCTCGAACACCTAACCAAAAGCCTATCAATAGTTAATGTTAGAAGCCCACTAATTTATACCAATCTTAAAGTCAAGCCCCAAGCAAAAGCGCATCAACGTTTAAGTTAGAAGCCCAATAACTTTTTTGATAAAAAGTCCACTTACTATAAGAAATGTTTGGCCCAAGCTTTATTTGGGAGGCTTTTTATTTTTTATTTTTGGGTTTATACATGGAAGCTTTATTTTATTTTTTATTTTAAGAAAAATTTGTATTATTACTTGACTACTAATGTGAGAGAGAAATATAGGAGATGAAAAAAAAACAGTTCAGTGATAATAAAAAATGATAGGTTTGTGGGAAAAAAAATAGTTTTATTTATTTATTGTTTTTTCAAAAAGAAAAAGTTGTATTAATATTTGACAGCTAACACATAAGAGAAATGTAAAGGTGAGAGGAAAAACTTTTTTTTTTCAATTTAGCTAAAAATTATGAGTTTTTAAATTACTAATTTTACATGTTTAACCCTATGGTTTAAGCCTTAAAAACTAATAAATTTGAGGATATTTTGAGCATCAAAATTAAGAATCTCAAACATGGGAAGCCTTTAAAATAGTAATATAGATTATAAACAATAATATTTTTCTTGCACCGAACTTGAACTATTCATAAACAACACAATTAGTTTACAACCCTACCAAAAAAAAAAAAAAAATTCTTGATGTTGTTTACTATGAAAACTTTTGTGTCTTGACAAGTGTGGCATAGTTTTTAATTTTTTTTAAGAAAGCTTCAACCTATAGCGTCTGCTGGTATAGTTTAATGGTACTATTTAATTTATTTTTATGAGGACAATATTTGGACCTCTTAAATACGAAAACAAGAAGCTTCGTCCCAAAGGATGAAGAGGTTCAGCGCTCATAAAAAATAAAAAAATAAGGATGATAAAGTTTTGAAGAAAAGAAAAAATGTTAAAATTACACACCCTCTATTTCGTTATTTATATATATATATATATATATATATATATATATATTAAACCAACCATGTTGAACAATCCATTTTACCTCTTTTCTCCATTAATCCAACTAATTGAGTTGATAAAATCTTAATCAAACAAAGAAGTTGAAGAAAAAATATTAATATTTTGTGGAGATCTAGTCAACTAACCCAACCAATCTAATAAAAAATAAATATCGAATCAAATTATCATTCATTATTCATAACAAACCATGGCTCCTTTTGTTATTAAGACACGAATTAGGTTCAATGTATTGGAGCTGATACAATATAGTTACACATCTAATTTTTACCCAATATTCACATCATGACGGCTCTAGACTCTATATTCCAAAAGTCAAAAATCAATTACTCTCTCTCTCTCTCTCTCTCTCTCTCTCTCTCTCTCTCTCTCTCTCTCTCTATATATATATATATATATATATATGGTAAGCACTTATCGACTTACCTTAACCATTTGAGTTTTTTTTTTTTTTTTTTTTTTCTTTTTTCTAATTTATTTTATTAAATTCAATTGTTTTCAACCCATTTGAGCTATAACTACAAATAATTATGGTTTAGAAATAAAACATGTGTGGAATTTTTCTTTTTAGTGTTGGAGAAATATGTCAATAACACATTAGCGGAGCCACATGTATACTTGGGGGGGGGCTTTGGTCCCTCCAAAATTTTTAATTTTTTTACAATTTAGGTATATTTTATAAATATTTAAAGGTTATATGAAAAAAAAAATAGTGTCAATAACACATTAGTGGAGCCACATGTATACTTTGGGGGGCCTTGTCCCCTCCAATTTTTTTTTTTTTTTTTTTTTTTACAATTTAGGTATATTTTATAAATATTTAAAGGTTATATGCAAAAGAAAATAGGAGTTGGCCCCCCCAAAAGAAAGTATTGATAAAATAAACTAGTAATTTTTCTCAAAAAAAGAGAGTTTAGAGTTGAGATACAATTGCAATAGAATGAAATAATTAGGTAATAAGTTTTGTGAGTAAATAGTGGAAGTGTGAAAGCTCAAATTTTTAGCTCAATTTCAAAACCTATTAATGCATTCAAATCATTCAACATTGATAATATATGCAATTTGGTTGAAATTTCCTATTCTCAAGATTTTATCAAGAAAAAAAAGCTCATATGAGACTTCAATTATAACATTATGATTTTATTTTGTCGAAACTGGATGAAGTTTTGCAAACAATTTATGAATTAAAAAGGAAATTATGAATAATTTCGCTATAAAAATAATAATTGATGAAGTTTATTACGTGAAGTATTATTGTTGAGCATGATTTTGATGAAAGATACTACATTAATTATTTTTTTTCTTTTTTCTTTTTTTGTTCTATATATTTGTATTTTGTATACCCAATTATACAATTTTTGTATACTTATTAGAGTTTAAGAAGATTATAAGATTCTCTTGTAAAGAAGATTTTGTGTCTAGGTGTGTGTATATATAGATATTAAAGTTGATAATTTTGTGTATATGTACATAACTTACTTTAGAATAAGAAAATTAAAATTTATATTTTCATACTCATATATTTTATGTGGATTTTTTTAGGGAAGTGTCTATTTGTGATCTGTCCCCCCCCCCCCCCCCCCCCCCCTCCCAATTCAAAATTCATGGCTCCACCACTGGATGAAGCAAAATCTTTTGCACCACAAATTGTGTATCACTCTATGTACCTCCAATAAAAACATGACACCTAGCTGGCTTTTTAATTCTCCTTCTATACTAAAGTCGGTTTATCATTACTAACTTTCTTGTATTTTAACGCTAGCTAGGTAGTGTAACTTCAGCTGGTTTTGTTTTTTCCCTCTTTTTTATATGGCTTCCTCACATTCCGTCTTCACTCTTCAATTTGGTCTATCAACGCGTTTTTTTTTTTTTTTTTAGCTCACGTTGAACTTGAAACCTCATCCACGGGTTGTTCATGAAACTGGCAATCTCCTTCCAACAACCTTTCTTCAACATAGTCAAACAATTATCCCTTGAACCCATGCTAGGCGTCTTTCCTTTGTGCTATTATTTGGTGTATACAAAAGACACAATCTACCTCCAAACTTTGCAAAAAAATCAACATCCACACCTTACACACAGAAAAATTTATTAAAGTGTTACCTAGAGCAAACCCCAAAATTTGCAAAAGAAAAGACATTGGGACATTAACCACAGCAAGGACCAGAATCCTAAAAACCAAGAGATTACCTTTTGGGTTTAAACACTAATTAAACCGGAGAGGGTTTCCTTCATGGTGGAGGAACTGTTTAGAAAAAGAGAGATAGGAAGAGTTGGTACAGGGGGCTAGAGGCAGGGGTACCGCTCAGATTCATGGCTATAACGGTGAGTAATTAACGTTTGTTGTTTGACTCTCCCATTACTTTGAGAATTAAAAAGGTAGCCAAGTGTCATTTTTTATTGGTGGTACAAGGAGTGATACACAATTTATGGTTCAGAAGATCTTGATTCATCATGGACCTCATTATAAATTTGATTAGTGAAACTTATTATTATATAAGAGAAGGAAATACCATTTAGATAGATCGATGTAATCTCAAAATACCAAATAATCAATTAATTACTCATGTTGAACTGCAAAATCAATAAGCATTGTTCAAGAGTGCACCATAGTGTTAGTAACTAAATATATACTTACCACTGAAGAGCTTAATACTAGCGATTGATTGGATGATGAATGGACACATGCCTCTGTATCAATGACATATAATCGAAAGCAATGACATCCATATTATTGGCACCAAGGAAAATGAAATGTATTGCCAAAATTAATGTAAAAACACAAAGAAAAGGATTAGCTATATTAGTTGAAGTTTTTTGTAGTTGTTAATAAAATAAAAAATAACTTAGTACATATCTAATATGAAACTCAACATAAATCTGCCAAACACACAAACACTCAATCACTATAAAAAACAAGGGATATCCCGGCATTTGTTTCTCGGCAGTTTCCAAAACTGCCACTATAGATCATCTACTGCAGCACTCTTTTCCTTAAGACAGTCGCAATGGTCTTTTAAAAATAAAATAATATGATATCATAAAACGTGAATATGATATGAAAGCAAAATAATAACTGATTCAAAATTTTCATATCAAATAAATGAATATGTGAATTCTCTCACTTTGCTTAAAATTTTAAAAGCACAACATAGAAATAGAAATTGATGTGAAATTAATAATTATTATTGGGAATATTCTATTACTAAAAGGAAATCAGTCTTGGGAATACATTACTTACTGAAAGGGGCCATAGTGTAAGGAGGAAGATTACACTGCAAAAGGCACTTCCAACCAGCAAAAAGAACTTATAAGACTCTAAGTTACATGTACCTTGGTCTTGTGACCTTTTACGTACATTGTACTTCTTCTTTTTATATATATGATGATGATGTATGTGATTCACCTTTATCTTACATGTGTTGTTTCTTTTCTCTCTTTATGCACATGTTACTTCTTTTATATAACTTGTCTACATTTCACACTTGATGCCTTGATGGGTCTTGTATAAGTGTTTTAGCTAAGGCAAGTTGTAGATCTTTCATGTCATGATCTCTCTTCTTGCAAACTTTTTCAAGAGTTCATAGTAGTAGTTAGACTTATGTACTTTTTGTGTAATAGTTATGGAGATTGTTGTTTTATACTTTTTCATAATTATGCTTGTGGTTTTGTCATGTATTGGGGTCATATTTTCTATGTAATTGGCTAATCCCTTGATAAAATGCACTTTATTTTTTATTGGGTAGATCTAAGTTGAATTTAATATATCACGAAGTATTGTTCAAACATATCAAGCGGTAACAAGTGAAGAAAAATTGATTCATTAAGTCTCGACACAAGCTTGATTGATACTACTATCAAGGTTAAATGAAGAAGATCGACACAAGTTCGATTTATCGAGAATTACGATTTTAGAAATTCTAGATTTGAAATCTGGCCAATGCTGTATTATTTGATTAGGGTTTATTTTCTTACAACCCCAATCATACATAAGGCATATTTTTAAAAGCCATTATAACTTAGGTCAAAACTCTAATATTTTCTTGGTCTTTATTCTTTATAGAAAGTCTCAGAAAGAAATGCTAGAAACAAAAATAAAGAGGGAACGATTGACAAACACATTCGTAGATGTGGAAGCAAGTCGCTTGCAGTTAGGGTGGATGAGGTGGTGTGTTATTTCAATTTTTCAAAAGCTTAGCATATTACTTGTTGTAATTGATTAACTTGTCTTCTAATATTGGAAAGCAAACCAATCAGAGATAGGAAAATGGAGGTCATATTCTTAAGCTTGCACAACTCTATTATGATACCCACTTCAATTCAAAGACAAAATAGTGGGTACACCCGGATTGTGAACATACATATGTATGTATATTAGTACATGCCTTGAGTTTGCAAAACCCATATTTCCTTCTTTTTTCTTTTTCCTGTACCTGCAAACAGCTTCTCTTTCAAACCCAAAGCCTTTCTCTTCCAAATTACTCATGGCCCTTCTCTTCCAAACCCAAAACCCAAAAAAGAAAAAAAATCTCACATCTCTCTCTCTCGGTGTGTGTATGTATGTGTATCTGTTTCCTTTCTTCTTTTCTGATCTATGATTCTTTCTTTTCTGATCTATGATGCTTTCTTCTTTTCTAATCTATGATTCTTTCTTTCTCTCTCTCTCTGTCGGTGTGTGTATGTATGTGTAACTGCTTCCTTTCTCCTTTTCTGATCTATGGTTCTTCCTTTTCTGATCTTTTCTAATCAATGATTCTTTTCTGTCTTCTTTTCTGATCTATGATTCTTTCTCTCTCTCTCTCTCGGTGGAGATTTGAAGCCGTTTTCTCTCTTTTCTAATCTTTTTTGTCTTCTTTTCTGATATATGATTCTCTCTCTCTCTCTCTCTCTCTCTCTCTCTCTCTCTCTCTCTCTCTCTCTCTCTCTCTCTCTCTCTCTCTCTCTCTCTCTCTCGGTGGAGATATGAAGCCGTGGGTTCTCACCGTCACAGCACAGGAAAAAAAAGGAAGAAGGAAAAAAAAAAAAAAAAAAAACCTTAGTTAATTTTAAGTAGGGAATCTAAGGTACTGTACCTAAAGGTATTGTACCTAAGTTTTGCCTATATGTATATATATATATATATATATATATATATATATATATATGGATACCAAACTCCTTTGACTAGTTTTTTCCATATAATTATCAATTTCCTTAAAAATGCGTGGTACCTTAAAATTTCACTAAATTTGATGATGTGCATGGCATTTACTAGACTTTACAGAGTCTATGATAATTTAAGGTATGATGAAGGAGCGAGTAATATTTTGGCAACTGTCATGTTCAATGCCAACTCTCTTTCTTCTCTTCTTTTTTTCCTCCTAGTGGAATTTCATATATACTAGCTCTTGGTTTCCTTTGAAACAGCATTATCATAATTGAATAAATGAAACTTCCTTACCTTTTTCCAAGTCCCAAACTTGATATGAACCAAAGTTGAAGATGAATTCATTAAATATAATTTTTTTTCCAATGATAGATACTATAGCTTCATTAAAAAGACACCAATTTGATTCACTGTAAGCATGATTCGATTTAAGTCTCTTATTAAAAATACAATTTGTCCTCTTAACACGTTAAATTAAATAGCTCTGTGAAAAATTCAACACGCTAAATTAAATTAAATATCTCACTAGGACATCAATGAAAACTACAATGGTCATACCGCGTAAGAAAAATTCATCAATTCTTTGTTCCTCAATCACAGAAATACCAGGAAACTCGTAGCTCAGATTAATGCATGGAGTGATTGCTTGTCACTTGAGAGATAGAGAGGAATTTTTCCCCCAGTAAATAAAAATTTATAATAAAAACTTCTTTATGTGGTGTTGAAAATATCTTCAACAAGGATATAAAAATTAGTGTTTCCACTGAAAGAAGATGAAGCACAATTTCGTGGTTGTGGAACAATATCAACATCAATATCACAACAACAATATCTGGTGTTAGCACATAAGTCATCATGATAATAATTTGACAATTATTAAGGTTTTTTTTAGTTATATTAATCACACGCTAGCATTTCTCTAAAACAAAAAAAAAAAAAAAAAAAAGTTATAAGAGAAATATAGGATTTAAAAAATATATTATAAGTGGAATATAGAATATCATTTAAAAGTTGAACTCTAAATTTTAAATGCACAAATGGTTACAAACTCACAATATGACTTAAAATGATTATAATTTGATCATTTTACAAGGTTAACAAAAATTGACACATATTGTACATGAGATTTTTTTTTTTTTTAATTACTAAAATTCATTACATGAGAATTGAGTGAAATTTCGACAATGAAGAAATTATAACACGGATTATAAAAATCATAACAAAAAAAAAATACAATATAATGCTTATGTTATTTTATAGGTAATATTAAAATACCATTCATATTCACAAGAGTGCCGGTGTTTTATTTTATTTTATTATGTAGACCCAAGAGTGCCGGTGTTTTATTTTATTTATTATGTAGAATGGTCTTACATATAACGTGTGGGCAAATATAACGTGTATTTACATATACTCACACTTGGATGGAGACATGTATGTTAGTTATGACTTTTATATATAGAGAGAGATGTGTTCATGTTACACATTTGATGCAACTCTAAAAAATGTTACAGCACTTAATAACTTGTTATTGAATTCATATCTTAAAAATATTACCTGTTAGATTATAGTATCTGTGTATATTCTACATACTTGCAAAATTTCAAGGTAATTAAAGATTAATAGTTATGTCATCAATTAATTATTTAAATTTAATTGTAACTTAAAATAATGCATAAAAGATGAGTTTATGAATCGAATGATAAATAACATTCGATTGACATGAAAATTTACATACATATCAAAAATATATAAAACGTGTAATCCACCGGTTGAATTATTAAAATATTAATTCAATAACAAGTTATTATGTAATGTAACATTTTTTAGAATTATATTAGGTGTAACTTCAACTTGCCCAACCCATAGAGAGAGAGAGGTCCAATCATTATACGTAAGGGATTTTGGCAGCTTGGCCCTGGCCTAGTCTCCAAGACTGAGAGGTTCAATCATTAAACATCAGGGACGTTGACAGTTTGGGCTTGGCTTAGGCTGTGTTTGTTTTGACTGAAATACATTTCAAGAAATCGTTTTCCTGAAACCGCCGTGTTTGGTTCGTTCAGAAAATAGGGTCAACGGAAATTATTTTCTGCGTTGACCGTAAAATCTGCCTCTTCCTACGGAAAATTATTTCAGTACCTATTTTACCTTCAAATCACATTTTCGGACTGAAAACAGAGAGAGAGAGAGAGAGAGAGAGAGAGAGAGAGAGCACGAAGAGAGAGAGAGAGGAGAGCACGAAGAACTGAGATCGCGCCGTCGCCGAACGGTCAAGATCGTCGTCCTCAACCCGACGGCTCCGCCATCGAGCTTGCGCCGGGCACGATCACGGCGCGAGATCGCGCCGTCGACCTTGCGCCGGGCGAGGTCGAAGCGCATGATCGCGCCAGCGAGCTTGCCCCGGGCGAGATCGACGGCACGAGATCGCACCTTGATCTCGCCCGGCGCGAGCTCGCGCCTCGATCTCGCCTGGTGCGAGCTCGACGGCGGAGCCGTCGGGTTGAGGACGACGGCACCTCCTCCCTATCTAAATACAGTGTTGGTACCCACCGACTCTCTCTTCCTCCTCCTTGTCTCACCTCCCTCTCTCAGTTTGACAGGGGTTGTTTTGATTTTTGTTTGTTTAAAAGGTGATGGATTGCAATTTTCATGTAAGAAATTTGTTTGGAACGTGTGAAAATAGCTGAGAAAATGTGAGAAATCAGTGAGAAATTTACATTTTTAGAATGTTATCAAACACTTGAAAATATTTTCCAAAGTATTTTTTAAAATGCTACCAAACACCTAAAAATATTTTCCTTTCCTGAAAATATTTTTTCCTGAAATTATTTTACATCCGGAAAATATTTTACACCCAACCAAACGCAGCCTTAATCTCCAAGACTGCGTAGACCAATTAAAATTGAACAAGTAGTCTTAAAGAACATATTTATGTTGTTGGGAGATTGCGATTTAAGCAAAGTTGCACATCATTTAATGTAATTAATTGTATTATTATGGGATTATAATTTTGGGAAGGTCCAAAACTCATAATACTGAGCTTAAGTGCTTTCAATAATTTAAAGAAAAAATAAAAAAATTGTTTTGTATATTTTGAGTGTAACAATCACAAGAGCAGCTGCTGGTTATAATTTTTTTTTCTTGTGCCTATGTCAATATGCGAATAATTCGATAGTTAAATAATGGAAATTGATAGTGGAATTCAAAATGAGTAATGCTAACGCCACTATATATATACTATAAGGCACTTGATATTTGATGGTTATAACTGATGAAGCTTTTTATCTGATTAATAATACTATTTTCTCATTTGAGTTACTTGAGAATTGAGATGTAACTAAGGAGGCCTCTGCAATTTTTTTTTATTTTTTATTTTTTTTATTTTTTTTTGAGGAAATGGAGGTGTCTGCAATTGACTTCACTGCTTTGTTTTTTTTTTTTTTTAGGTAAATATATAAGGGGAGGGTTGTGTGTTAATGGGATTTGAACCCCTCTTTCAAAGTCCACCTTCATTGTTTATTGATTCAGTCCATTTAGTCATTGACTCGTTCTGATGACTTTATCAAAGTCTCAGCATGGACTCTAGAACTTAACATCATAGATCACTGTGGCAAATATTATACAAATGTAAGTAACACCCGGTATATGATTTGAACGGGTCTATCTTAATTTTCTAATGCATATAAAATTCCAGCATCTCCAAAACTAAAGGGTTAAGCATGTGTTTAGTGCGTCAATACACTAAACGAGATTCTGATACGTGTTCAAATCCCAAATTCCGTTGTGTACTACACCGGACATAAGCTGTGTCCTAAAATAAATAAATAAATAAAATCTAGCATCTATATATAGGAAGTTTTTTTGTACAGAAACACAGTAAACTCCTCTTCCCAGAAAATAGTGGGTGCTGTATGGGTTTCCAATTCCACAAGATGCTTTTGCAAGCCACATGGGTTGCTGTGCTATTATCATTGACCACTGCAGCCTCAGCAGTAATATCATATCCATCAGCCCTACCTAATTGTCAGAACAGTTGTGGAGGTGTAGAAATTCCATATCCTTTTGGAATGAATCAAGGATGTTACCTAGATGAAAGTTTTTCCATCACTTGTGATAACTCGAC
Source organism: Castanopsis chinensis (assembly GCA_032878915.1). Lineage (NCBI taxonomy): Eukaryota > Viridiplantae > Streptophyta > Magnoliopsida > Fagales > Fagaceae > Castanopsis > Castanopsis chinensis. Next base: position 1,380,873 of record JAVQMG010000073.1, read on the forward strand.
AAGCCAACCTATGTATGGAGATGTCATTGTTAAAAACATTTCCATCGAAGACCACAATATAGAGATCTTGGCCTATACAGCCAGGGACTGTTACAACAACACTGGTGGACTTGTGAATATTAGCAATCACCCCACTCTCTGGTCACTTTATTTCACAATTTCTGACACTCAAAACATGTTCATGGCCGTCGGGTGTGACACTTACGCATACCTTGATGGTTTTAAGAACAATGAATCTTTCTCCCTCGGCTGCACGTCGGTATGTGTAGACGCTAGCAACGTGGTCAATGGCTCTTGCTCTGGGATCGGGTGTTGCCAGACGGAAATTCCAAAAGGAATGAAAAATATTACATTGGAAGCACATAGCTTTAATAGTCACTTAAAAGTATGGAATTTCAATCCATGCAGCTATTCCTTTATTGTGCAAAAGGGCAAGTTCGATTTCTCAACTGATTCCCTTCAAAATCTTCCAGAAAAGATGCCAATGGTTCTTGATTGGGCGGTCGGAAATGAAACATGGGCGGTCGGTAATGAAACATGTGCTGTGAACACAAAGAATTACTCATGTGGAGGGAATAGCACTTGTACGGGTTCCGAAAATGGAGGATACTTTTGCCTCTGCTTGGATGGTTATCGTGGGAACCCATACCTCAAAGACGGTTGCCAAGGTATTCTTCTTGTATAATTTTGATATAGTCAAGTACTATAAGTGGCAGAGAATCACTTTCACTGACTATGCCAGAATTGTGATATAAAAATTGTGTTCACGAACTTTCTTATAACCCTTGCTTGATTTATATTTCCTCGAAGTTACTTAAATATGGGCTTTATTACCACCAGATATTGACGAATGCAAAGAGGGCAATAACAACTGCACCGGCAAAAACACTAATTGTGTTAATGACCCAGGAAGTTATTATTGTGTGTGCAGCGTGGGGTATCATTTTGATGACGGAGGGGCATGTGTCCATCCATCATCCAATCTAGCAATTAAGCTAGCCATTGGTAAGTATATTTAATTATGGAAAATTCTTATTGTGGATAAACTATTTTACACAATATTATATATACTCCAAAAAAACAACTGAAATTGTGATTTTAAATCATGGTTTTATAGGTATTTTTGGTTGTGTAAAACAATTTATATGTATCAAATACAACCCTTTAATTACTAATATATATAGTGGTGCATTCTTGAAAAATGCTTATTGAGTTTGCAGTAGATTAATTGTCAATTACAACTGTACCATACACACACACATATGTATATATATGAGTAAATTAATTTATTAATTTGTAATTCAAGAGCACATCTTTATGATATTCTATCTCTTCTCTCATATAATAATGAGCTTTATTAACTGAATTTATAGTGAGAGCCATCATTGATTGTGAAGAATATTCACACAATAAAAGTCTAGTGACATAAATTTTTTTCATAATTTTTCTTATAATGTTTGACATTTTATGTTATGACTGATGGATTGTAAAAAAAGTGTTATTGTGAATTTATCTGAAAGTAATGTTTCAATTATAACCTCTTTGTTTTAATTATAACTTCTTAACATCTTATGACAAGGTCATCAAAAAATTTGACTCTCTAGCTAGCATCACTTACATTATAGAATTATTATGTCATAGCACTCAATATTATTAAAATTATATCTATAGGCTTAACCTTCTGCCGCAAGTTATGTCTTTTTATATTATATAAATTCTTTTATTAGAATCTCCCTAATGTGTTATTTTTCCAACACTAAAAAAATTCCATATGATTAAGACACTTTTTCTCCCCTAAACTATAATTATTTGTAGTTGTATCTCAGATGGTTGAAACAATCAAATTAGGGGGGGAAAACCCCTCAAATGGTTGAGGTAAGTACCATTACCATTTTTTAAGGGGAAAAAAAAATTACTTTATAAAATTTTTACAAACCAATAATCGTTCACCACATCAGCAGTTCGTAATTTTTTTTTTTGTAAAATAGTTTATATCTCTAGCATTATTTTAATAATAATAAAGAATGATAGTTTGTCTGGAAAAATGAAAGGTAATTTGAATTGTAATTTTTTTTTTTGTTTAGATTGGTTGGGTTAGAACTTCCACATAATATTGATATCTTTTCTTCAACTTATCATTGGATTGAGATTTTGTCAATCCAATTAGTTAGTATTATCAAGGAAAAAAAAAAAGCAAAAGCGGGTTATTCAATGTGGTGGGAAATAATTTAAAATCATTGCCCATGTGTTCAATACAAAATTAAATAAATAATCTTGAATTTTTAATATTCGACTTAACTCAATTTGTTTACCAAATTTTTAGTTTATATTTATAAATTTATAGAATCAATGTATTCCATTACTGTTTGTTTCTTTTTTATTTACTTTTGGTTATCGTCAAATAAAAAGATTAAATTGAAATACTGTAATATGATATATTTAATTGAAGTCTTGCCAATCTGGAAATATCTGCATGGAATGAGAGAATGGGAATAGAGAGTGAAATAGTCATCTCTCTCTCTCTCTCTCTCTCTCTCTCTCTCTCTCTCTCTCTCTCTCTCTCTCTCTCTCTCTCTCTCTCTCTCTCTCTCTCTCTCTCTCTGAAGAAAGCTAATACTCTCAAAATCTTTTTTATTTTTTGTTGAAATGGTAATACTCTCAAAATTGATCTCTTATACTGTCAAATTTTATTATATTTTATCTTTATTTTTACATTGTGAGAAAGAAAGTTTTTCTTCATTGTTACTAACCTCTCTTGTTCTCTTCTTTAGCATTTTAACTTCCAAATATAATATAGATTTAAATTTACTTGATTCCCAAATTTTTGAAAAGAAAAAGAAACTATACAACGTCTCTTTGTGTATATATATGTATATGGAGTATTACATTTGTTTCTTTCAAATATAGGTATTGGCATATGCATTATAGCTATGCTTGTCTTTAGCTCTTCGCTGTACTTGATAGTAAATCAAAGGAAGCTAATGAAGCTTAAAAAAAGGTTCTTTCAGCAGAATGGTGGTTTAATATTACAACAACAACTCTCTAGACAAGATAATTCAACTAGCGTGGTAAAAATCTTTACAACAGAAGAGTTGGAGAAGGCTACCAACAATTATGATGAAAATCTAATCATTGGTCAAGGAGGGTTTGGTATTGTTTATAAAGGATTTTTACCAGATGATAGAATTGTGGCCATTAAGAAGTCAAAAATAGTAGATGAAAGCCAAATTGAGCAGTTCATCAATGAGTTAGTTGTACTTTCTCAAATTAACCACACCAATGTGGTTAAACTATTGGGTTGTTGTTTAGAGACACAAGTTCCTTTGCTAGTTTATGAATTTGTACCTAATGGTACTCTCTTTGAGTACATACACCATGAAAGCAAGGTGTCTATTGTACCATGGGAAACTCGTCTTAGGATAGCTACAGAATCTGCAGAAGCACTTTCGTATTTGCACTCTGCAGCTTCTCCACCTATAATCCATAGAGATGTCAAATCTTCAAACATATTACTAGATGGTAAACTTATAGCCAAGGTATCAGATTTTGGAGCATCAAGATTAGTTCCACTTGACCAAACACAAGCCATAGCTACAATGGTGCAAGGAACTTTTGGATATTTAGATCCTGAATACTTGCACACAAGCCAATTGACAGAGAAAAGTGATGTTTATAGCTTTGGAGTGGTTCTTGTGGAATTATTAACAGGAAAAAAGGTAATTTCATTTGATAGGCCTGAGGAGGAGAGAAGCCTTGCTCTATATTTTCTTTCTTCTTTGAAAGAAAATAGATTGTTTGAAGTTCTTGAGAAGAATATAGCCAATGAAGAAAATGCAGAACAATTGAAAGAAGTTTCGAATCTTGCAACGAGGTGCTTAAGATTGAAAGGGGAGGATAGACCTAATATGAAGGAAGTAGCCATGGAACTTCAAGGTTTAAGAAAGATGGAAAAGCATTCATGGGTTACAGTAGGTTCCAACTTGGAAGAGACTGAATACTTACTTGGTGGGCCATCTGATTCTCGTGAATATGATGATAGTGTGAAACATCACGTAATGTTGGCCTTCGATGATGGGAGATGATCAAAACTTGGTAACATAAGTTTACCAAATGTCATATATATGCTAGTTTGTGTAATTTCTTACCTTTCAATTTATTTCCTTTCCTTGTAATTTTTAGGAGTTTTCTCCTAAAATGGAAGTGTAGGGATAAATAATGAGCTGGAAACTTCAAAATTGTAATTTTATTATAGTGCCTTTTTATTCTTATCTTACTTTATTTGTAAACACTTAACATAAATCTCTTACCAATTTCTTTACATTTGTGTTTTCATATTCACATAAGTATACATAATTTATACTTAAAATAAAAGTTTATCATGATATATATTATCTTCTCTCATACAAGAAAATTTCAAAATAAATTTTTTAATTTATAAAATAACACACACACATAGACATACATACATACATACATAAATACATACATACATATAAATTTAGAGTAAATCAAGTATGGTTTCTAAGATGTCGTATAATAAGTTCTCTAATTAAATTAAAATAAATAGTTGCATTAAATTTGAATAGTTGCATTAATTGTGTTTTGTTGGTCAATAATCATGTATTTGAATTTGATTGGGGGAATCTAATTCAAGCATTATATCTAAGAAACTATATCTAAATTTTAGTCATTGAAAATATGATTGGGTTTTTTTTTGGGAGGGGGGGGGGGGGGGGTTCTATAATACTAGAACAACTTGCTTTATGTCCTCTCTACGTACATAACCTAGTCTCTTCGAAGATTGCAGAGAGCAATTATAAAGTATCGTCATCAGCATCATTATTTATTTTAAAAATAAGATTTTTTTAATTATTATTTATAAAATATTCAGAAAAAATTTATTGATAATATTAAAACTCAGTATAATTAACAATTACAATTTACACACAAGTCTTGGAGGAGATCAGATATATCCAGATTTGGTCATCAGTATAACAATCACATGCATACTTGTTGTGCTAAGTATAGTGCAGTTCGGTTCCGATAATCCTATCTTCGACGACACATACAAGAGAACTCCTATTTCTTTAAGCCCAACAAAACATTCCATGCATCAGCTTGGCCATGCATTGATAAATCTTCTCCAGGAGGTGTTTGTATGTAGGACATGGCCTTCTTCTCCTTCAAGAGCAATATCTAGTACCCCTAAATCTTTGGCCAAATGTTTAGTTATTTGTTTTAAATCATGTACTAGTTATACCTACCAAATACATCACTCCGAATCTCCGATGGCTGGTGAACTTCAGATGCTATGTATACTGTAAACAGTGCACAATTGCACATCCTTTTAATATAATTTTTTTTATTATAACTGATTGGATTTTTATAGGAAGTAGAGTCACCTCTAATTTACAAAATATTATTATTAATTTTTATTACTTCTCAATATAAGTGAGATATTTTCAAAACCTCTTTAACAATTACACCGAGACCAATTAATGAAAACATATATATATATATATATATATATATATATATATATATAGGGAGGGGGCAAGGGGAGAAAATTTCCCTGACCCCGCATTATTTTTATTTTTCATTTTTAATGCTTTCTTTTAAAAAAAATTTTATATGTCAAATTTAATTGAAAAATATAGATTTTTTTCCTATTTTATAAATGTTTTGTAATGTTAAAAAGTTGTAAGATATAAATATGGGATTTAAAAAATATAGTATAAGTGGAATATGGAATATTATTTAAGTTGAACTCAGAATTTTAGATGCACAAATGATTATAATATGACTCAAAATGATTATAGTTTGGTCATTTTATAAGTTTAACAAAAATTAACATATATTGTACTTAAGTTATGTTTAATTACTATATCATTAGATGAGAATTATAAGTAGAATTTCGACAATGAAAAAATTATGAATAATTACTTTAGCCTTAGCTATAACATATCAATCAACCTTACCTAATCTTCAAAACAAGTATAGTTCCTACGATGTTGTATATTAAGTTCTCCAATTAAATTAAAATTAATAGTATTGAATTTAATTGTTATTGGAAAAATGTCATTAATTATTTTTTATTGTTCAACAATCATGTATATGAATTTGATTGGGGGAATCAAATGCATTGTATCTAAGAAATTATACATAAATTTTAGTCTATAATTTATAAATGACCGATATATTATTTTCTCTTACCCAAGAGAATTTCATCAAGTCAATTTTATCTAATTTAAAACAAATATGTTCTCTCTTTCAGTGATGTATAATTATCCTTTAAATTATATGATTCATAATTAATATTCTTTAAACATTTTAAATAAAGGTTATTTTGTTAAATAAATTAAGGATTACACATTAGAGTATATGAATAAGAATAGTCTTAGAAAACACAAAAGGTATACAAATATGTTATTTTTGATAAACTAAATAATAAATATTTTCAATTAAATCTGCCCTTTGGGTGTTCAGGGCTGACAATTTACCATGGGTCTACACCCATAGCCAATGCGTTTGGGCAACTGATTTGTGCATGGACTGTAGTTTTGTTCTCCATTGAAAGAAACACGATTTAGACCCCAAAAATATGACTAATGTCAATTTTTTTTAAAAAAAAAAAAAATTAGCATATAAGCCCAATGGACTTAGGTCCATAGTGTAGGTTACTTGTACAGTACACCATGTCTACTTATATATAAGGTAGGTCTTTGTACCTTATTACTTGCAGTTTAATACACAATCATTCAGACTTTTCACATGGTAGCAGAGCTGAATCATAATAATTGGATGAGAACCCAAACTGAGAGTAGACTGTTAGGACATATGTAGTTCAAGTTTGTTAACATATGTTGCTATTTTATGTAGTTGGCTAATCCTTTGACAAAACGCACTTTACTTGTATTTGGGTAGATCTAGGATGTATTTAATACTTCAAAGAACATGTTGTTCAAGTCTAGTATTAAAGCCATGAAGATTGGACCAAGAAACAAGTGAAGAAAAAGTGTGTACTAAAACTGGACACCTGGTGGACACCTACGGATAGCTGCTGGACACTTGCGGATAGCTGCTGGACAGATAGCTATCTATCGAGGTATCTATCGAGGTATCTATCGAGATTTAATGAGGCTCGACAGCTGCCCGATCGATCGAGGTATCTATCGAGGTTACGGGAATTCAGATTTCTAGATCTGATTTTTGGGCCAGGCTTTTGTATTTGTGTAGGGTTTCTTTTCTCACAACCCTAGGCATATATAAGGCTTATTTTTGAGGCCGTCACATAAGAGAATACAAGGAGAACACAAGGAGAACATATGCAAAAGATGACAAAAGCCTTATTCTCTCTAAAAGAAGCTACTGCGTCTTTGCGCCTTAAGGTTTTGTAACCAAGTGCTTCTTGATCTTCATCGTGTGTATGAAGTGAAGAATTTTGCATCCAATAATTCTCTCTCTAGTTGGTGTTTAAAGTCGCGTACTGGGATCCGCACATCTGGTTAGTCACGTACTTGGGAGCCGTGCATTGAAAGGAGAAACTGTCACTACAAAACAAGTCCAATTGGGTATTGGGGTAAGGGTTCAACTGTAGGTTGATAAGGTACTTGGGATTCCTTGCTTGTAACCGCTTTTTGTGATAATAGTGAAGTTTCGGGAGTGGTGACCTTAAATCACCCGGTGGGGTTTTTGCCGTCAGGTTTTCCCCATTCGTAAACAAATCACCGTATCATTTATTTTCCGCTGCATAACTTAGTTTTGGTGATTTGTTTGTGCTACCATATGATATTGCATGTTAATTTGATTAATTAATAACTGGACTAATTAATTAATCTAAGTTATCACAAGGGGTCAACGCGTTTGTAGCCTATCATAGACCATTGTTAATTTCAATCTAACTAGAGAATTAGGCCCAATTTTTTAAGTAACTAGCCAATTGACAATATCATACATATAAAATATAGCAGCAAAACCCATATAACTATAGCAGGACATCAAAGTGTTTACGGAGAGAAAAACTCGAGAAATAGGCAGAAAAAACTCTTCGGACCTCTAGCACTAAATGATCCACTAATCAAGAATAGTTGCAATACATAATACATATCACTTACAAAACCCTCCAAATTATGTAATGACTATGTACTTGAGTTTCCAGCTCCTGCTAGTAACAAATTCCTCTAATATTTTCTACTTGTCAATCTTTGGATTTGCACTACAAAATTCAAGGACTATAGCGGCATTTGAAAAACATCACTATAAATCCTGTAAACACTGCTATAGATTCGTCAGGGTTATGGCAGTGGAGCAAAATGTTGATATAGAACCATTACTATAGGTTCATCAAGGTCTATAGCGGCATTATGGAAAGCATCACTATAGATCCAAATCTATAGCAACATTTCTAAAATGCAACTATAGGCAATTTTTTTGTTTATTGGATATAGTATCGTTTTAATACCTATAGCAGCGTTTTTTGAAAATGCCACTAAAAAAGACACTACTATAGCCAACATTTTATTGTGACTTAATCCTCCAATTGCAAAACCAAATATTTTTGGTCAATCCAAGGCCACTTGGAGATTTTGGGTATACTCCAATGATTATCAAGCACTAAACAACACCATAATGTTTTATATTATACGTTACTATTTTCTTCCTTTTTTTTTTTTCTTGTTTTTTGAGAACTATCGTATGTTACTAGAGTTATTTCTAGCTAATTAATAATCATAATAATACTTTTTATCTAAACATGTACCTGGAGTCTCATTGTTTTGTTTAAAATATTTTTATATTAAAGTACATGCTTCAAATAGCAACCTCAAGAAATTCTCATATAACATTATAAAAAAATCAATTCAATTTAAAACATGAAAATTACATTTTATTAAATAAAAACTACCCACAACATGCATGATGGGCACGGTGGATGGGCCCTAATGGCTTGAAACCATTGAAATTAAACTTGGGAAGAGGAAAAGAAGAAGTATGACTGATAAAAATGCTACCTAATCTAGTAAGAAATCTATCATACTTGATGAAAGACAAGGATTTTCTCTACACAAGCTTGTAACAACTGCTGCGAATAGAACAAATTTCAAACAAATAAAGAAACACATATGAAGGGCCTTGTGACACGCACATGACCCATTTTAAGAAAATAATTGTTAACTTAACATTAACAACTTCTTTCTATTTCAATCTAAACCAGATGGCACATCAGTCCCACACACAACCAAGCTTCTCTCATCCTCCTCCTCCACGTTTGTTTTTCTCAAAATCCTAGATCGGCCAAAGAATCATGGCCACATGCAGCGGCCGCCGATCTCACCTGACCATATCTCCATTCCTCTTGTTTACCCCTTTTTCCCTTTGCCAATTCCACCCCATTCACTTTCTCACTCAACTGATGCCACTCCTAGCAACCTTCTCTCTCTTTGCCATTCCCATCCCACACCCATATATTCGCCGCCAAGGACCACCATTCCATCATTTCTTGGCATTTTCCCTAACAGTGACAGTCAATAGCTATCAATTTTTTGAGGTCTGATTTTCATTAAAATTGTTTTAAAGAAAATTATTTCCTTAAATTTGTTTCTTAAATTGCATTATATTTGAAGTTTGAATATTTGAGTTTCATAGCTTAAAAGCTAATGGTTTTGTTGGTTTTGAATGGGCATTTATTGTTGGTGGCCAGAATTTTTTACTACTTATTTTTAGGGAGTTTGAGCATAATTTTTGTTTAATAAGATTTTTAGGTATTTTGAGTTTTGAATATCGTTGTTTTTGTTCATCGAGATTGTTCATAAGATTATAAGCAACTATGGTTTCTTTGTTGTGTTTAATAAAAAAATTGAACATCATTTTTTATATTGAACATTCCTAACACTATTGCTTTTTATTGGTTTTTGGATTTAGGAAGAAGCTCAAGTAGAGCCTATTGATGGAAGTCCAAACACCTTGAGTAAACATAATAAGGAAATTAAGGCACCAACGATTGGAATAAAATTTGATTGTGATGATAGTGCGTATGAGTTTTACAAACAATATGCTCACAGAAGGGGCTTCAATGTAAGGAAACATTATATAAGCCGAGGGAGTGCTGGACATATAAGCTGCACATCATTGATCTCTCTTACAACAAATTCACAGGTAATTTGCCATATGAGTACTTCCAATGTTGGAACTCCATGAAAGTTGCCAACTTGACTTATAGTAAGGTTGACAACCTACTCACATGTATGGTCACAAGCACCAACCCGATATATTTGATTGCTGTCACTACGATCACATCACAAAATTTTGTGTGGCTTGAGTACTATAGTTTTTCCCTGGAATTAACAAACAAAGGCATCGAGACAGTGTATGAAAAGATCCAAGATACTCTTATAGTTGTTGATCTCTCGAACAATAAATTTGAAGGAGAAATTTCGGAAGTCATTGGAAATCTAAAGTGGCTTCATTTGCTCAATTTATCCAACAACTGTCTCACTGGTCATATTCCTTCATCGTTGGGGAACTTGACGGAGCTAGAGTCTTTGGACTTTTCTCAAAACAATCTCTCGGAGAGATTCCTCAACAATGACTCACATTCCTTGCATTCTTCAATATCTCAAATAACCACCTCACGGGTCCTATTCCACATGGTCAACGATTCGCTACATTTCAAAGTAATTCATATTTGGGAAACACGGGTTTGTGTGGTAGCCCTTTAACCAAGAATTGCAAAAGTTATGGGACATCACAGAACCACCGCCGAATCCCAAACAAGGTGAAGGTTCAAATTTCCCAAGTAAATCTGACTGGGTAGTTATAATGATGGGATATGGAGGTGGGTTAGTAGTTGGATTCGTTATTGGGAATAACCTGAACATAAGAAAGTTAGAGTGGGTTGTCAAGAATTTAAGAAGAAGACAGTAAAAATTATTGAAGAGGGGGAAAAATGAAGGAATGTACAACAGTTGGATTTGATTCACCAAGCTTTTCGTCATAACTTTCCGCACATGAGGTTGTTCTTCATTTAAGTAGATACATGTCTATAAAATGATTAGTTCAAATTCATGTTTCCATTTTTGATCAAATTAGATCTTTCGATAATATGGTCTAGCGCCATCTATGATCAAATTCATCTATCCATTTTTGAACAGATGAACTTCAAATTCATTATCTTATAAACAGATGAACTTTAATCAAATATCAATAGGTAGAGTGAAAGGCGAACAATAGTACTAGATTTGTAGTGTTATATCTATTTTGATTATATTCTTTTTTATTTCTATTTAGTAAACTATGCGAAAATTATGTTAAATAAATTCTAAAAAAAAAAAAATTTGATTTGCATGTGACTGTGTGGCTTCCCAAATATCTGAGTTTAATGGAATGCAATTTACTTTCTTAGGCCTGTAAGTAAAAGTACCTTCACAATGACTTCAATACTATCGTAGTATTTTTATTTTTATTTTTTGTGTAAGGTTCCATTACTCTTTTAACTATTTTGGTGGTTAGCGATCACATTAAATTTATTGAACAAATACACAAGCCTCAAATTGGAATAAATGAAAATTTTTTATGATCCCACAATAAAGACCTAGCCTCTTCGCATGCGTGCTTATAAGTTTTGTTTTGTTTTGTTTTTGTTTTTGGTTTTTTTTTTTATTTTCTCTACAAGTTGGAGCTATAATTTTCTAACTATACCTATTGCTTTTCTTTTTATCATAAATTTTGATCTCCTAAAAATATATAAAATTTCAATATTGAGAAAAATAATAAGAGCCTTTAAGCATGTCCTACCTGCGAGTGATTAGAAATCAATGGAATTTTTTCATCCAAATGAAAGGTATTCTATTTTTTTCATTTTTTTTTTAGAGGAAACGATAATAGACTTTATTAATTGAGAATCATAACATACAATGGGAAAGAGAAAGAGGGACATTCTATTAACTAAATAGTGACCCCCTCATTCTCTTTTGCAACACTAGCATACGCTAAAGTAGCACGATTATATCATAAATAAAAGAAAGAAAAGAAAAAAAAAATCTTCAAAATCCAAACTACTGTAAGAAAAGGGAAACTTCACTTCAAAGTCTCCGATGCACAGAAAACCAAAAAAAAGTGCCAAACGACACCTTCTTGATTTACAAGGACATCAAAATGATGATTTTTTTTTTTTTTTGGTTTTTTTTTTTTTTTTTTTTTTTGTTTCCAACTTAGGACTGTCATTATCCCCAGCAAGATTGCCCTGCAACCTCTACGGATCGCATAGCTGATACAACACCCAGCTCATTCTCCACAGTTCTCTGTTTTTTTCTCCTTTAACAACCGTAGCTTCCTTTTTCACGTTTTCTACTTACTTCATTTTTTGCCCAGATTCCACATCAACAATTGAAGAATTAATAAGAGTCTGAGGTCTTGTGGTAAGACTCTTCCAACTCATCATCGCTTTCAAGCTTTCACTTGTAGACTTCTCCACGGACTCAACTACTTTTGGGCTATGCATGGATTGACTCACACCCTTATCTTTATTACCACTTCTTTTGGGTCGACCCTTACTAGTAGCCTTGCTACCTTGCCCATTACCACAACCAACCTTAAAACGTATCTTTGATCCCTCAAAACCCGGTGGAGATATACCTTGTGTCCCCATTAAGTCACAGTTGTGGTTGATCGTATCCTTATCCATGACTACCACCTCAATCAAGTCAGAGGAAATCTCGCTATTATCTGGCTCGCAATCATGCCCCAAATTGATACTCCTTGATTGCATGAGCTTTTCACTAGCATAATCCACTAGGACACACCTAATTTTTGGCTTCCTTAGGGGCAACAATTATCATTGCCTCAAAGTCCTTAGCTGTGTCAACCTCATCTTCAACTGGAATGCTATCAACGTGGGATAGAGTTGTTGAGAAGTGGGTGAGTTTTAAATTCAAATTTTCAGGACCTACTGTTTCATTTCCTTGTAACTAAATATCCAGGTTTGATCCTTCCACTCTGCTTGGGCTTTGGGCTCCATCCTGTTCATCAATTACGGCCGGCAGTCACCACCGTATTGCATGATTATGTTTGAAACTTAGACCCATTTACCTCACCCCGTGGTGGTTCACATTGAGAAGGATTTTTCTTTCTTCCATCCAATCCATCCCTCAACTTCCTGAAGCCTGCTTTAAGCCACTCACCATATGGAAATTCACTTTGAGTTTAAAAGAGCCTAAGAGGGTGACAGATTTTAGACCTATTAGTTTATGTAATGTGATATACAAAATTGCATCAAAAACTATAGCTAATAGGCTTAAAAGATTTTTACCTTCTATTATTAGTGACACTCAAAGTGTTTTTGTGCAAGGAAGATTGATCACTGACAATATTTTGGTAGCTTTTAAGGTGATACATCATATTAAACAGAAGAAACGGGGTAAATTGGGAGAGATGGCACTCAAATTAGATATGAGCAAGGCCTATGATAGAGTGGAGTGGGCATGTTTGGAGAAAATTATGGAGAAATTGGGTTTCAAAGAGAAGTGGAGGAATCCTGTTAGGGGATGTGTTTCCTCAGTGACATATTCCATAAGAATAAATTGGAATCCGAGAGGACATATTGTTCCTACGAGAGGTATTAGGCAGGGGGATCTTTTATCACCATACTTATTTCTGTTATGTGCTAAAGGGCTTTCTTCATTGATTAGGAGGGTAGTGGAGAATGGTGACATGGAAGGATTGGCTGTTTCTCATGGTCACCCTAGGCTTTCACATTTATTCTTTGTTGATAATAGTTTTATTTTCTGCAAAGCTTCTATGGATGAGTGCAACTCCTTACAAAGAATTCTTCAAGTTTATGAACAAGCTTTTGGATAGCAGTTGAACTGCACCAAAACCTCTCTCTTTTTTAGCAGTAACACACCAGGTGATGTTCAACAGGAGATTAAAAATATGTTTCGGGCACAGGTGATACGACAACACGAAAAGTATTTGGAGTTACCATCATTGATGGGGAGGAGTAAGAGGAATTCTTTCAATGAAATTAAGGAGAAGTTGAGCAAAAAATTAGCCGGGTAGAAAGAGAAGCTACTTTCAAAGGTGGGCAAAGAAGTGGTCATTAAGACTATCGCTCAGACTATCCCTACTTACACTATGAGTTGCTTTAAAATCCTTAAATCTTTATGTGATGCTATGACTAATATGATCCGGAATTTTTGGTGGGGTCAAAAGAGAGATGAGAGGAAAATGGCTTGGCTTAGTTGGGAAATACTTTGTGAGCCTAAAGATGTGGGTGGTATAGGTTTTTGACAGTTGAAACAGTTCAATCTTGCATTGCTAGCTAAACAGGGTTGGTTGTTGCAAACTAAGAGGATTCCCTAGTGTACCGAGTATAAAAAGCTAGATACTTTCCCCAAACTAATTTTGGTCATGCCTCTATTGGCCATAATCCTTCGTATGCTTGGAGGAGTATTGTGGCGGCTCAATTCATTGTATAGCAAGGCCTACGGTGGTCTGTTGGGAATGGTGAATCTATACAGGTTTGGGAGGATAAGTGGCTTTCATCCATGTCAACATACAAGGTGGTCTCACGGAAGCTTTTCCTACATGAAGATACAAGGGTCAGTGAGTTCATTGATCCAGAATTGGCTAGCTGGAAGGGTGGAGCTTTAGATGTAGTGTTCCTACCTCATGAAGCAGAGTTGATTAAAAGCATTCCCATAAGCCTACAACTACCAAAGGACAAGTTGATGTGATTCACGAATATCGGTGCGTTGAGTGAAACGCAGAAGTTGAATCGGAGGGACACCTATTTTGGTCATGTAGTCGAGCTCAGGACGTGTGGCGGAATTCAAAGCTCCATTTTAACTTTGAGCTGTCCAGGATTCGGTCTTTCCAAGATCTCATATGGCTGTTACTGATGTTGGACAACCCAGATGTGGACTTGGCCAAAGTGGTGGTGATGATTGCGTGGGCGATTTGGCATAACTGGAATGAATTTAGACATGGAGGTAGGAAGAAAACTGGTTCAGAGTTAGTCCATTTGGTGAAGCAGTACCTTCTAGAATTTAATGAAGCAAACGTGACTCTACCAAAGCTTGTTCGAACTCAAGTGGAGGCCTGGGCTCCACCCTCTGCTGCTCGGTATAAGGTTAATGTGGATGGAGCGGTATTTGCATTACAGAAATCAACTAGAGTTGGGGTTTTAATTCGTGACTCATTTGGCTAGGTGGTGGCTACGTTAAGCAAAAAATTTGATGCTCCGTTGGGTTCGTTGGAAGCTGAGGTAAAGGCTTGGGAAGAAAGTGTGAAGTTTGCTAGGGAGGTGGGTGTCTATGATTTCATGTTGGAAGGAGACTCTCTGGTGGTTTTTAATGCTTTAAGTGGACGCTTTACTCCACCTACTTCTGTGGAATCTGTTATTAAAGGGATTTTAATGGTTTGAGGTTATTGCTACAGGGTTGATTTTTCTCACATTAAGAGACATGGCAATAGATTAGCCCATTTATTAGCTAAACATACTTTAGGCATTGTTGATTTTGAAACTTGGATGAAAGATAGTCCTTGCTTTCTTGAGCAGGTTTTAATCCAAGATACAACTCTTTTCATTTGAAGTTTAATATAAGTTTATTATTCACATAAACAAAAAAAAAAAAAAAAAAAAAATGCTCATGAATTGTACGATACAATGTGTGTATCGTATAAATCATATCATATCGTAAAATCGTATGTATCGTACAATACATAGACAAATACTTTAAAATGAGATTTTTTGTTAAAATTTGTACTTTTATTTGAATCTAACAAGTTGTTAGACTTGTTTTAAACACAAAATTATTAGGTTACTTAATTTAACATAATAAATAACATGTTCATAAGTTTTTTTCCTCTCTATTTCTTCTACAAATTTTGGACTACACAATACACACTTACACTTTATTTTAATATTTACAAATTTATTTTCTATACTATGAATAAGATATTAATTGAAAATATAATTATTTTATTTTTTTCATTATTATTATAAGTTCAAGAAACTAGAATGCCAAGAATTTTTTTAATTATTAAAATAAAAAGAACAAGAAGAGACAGTAAATGTCAATGACAATGAAGAAAATTTTAATGAATAAATAAATTTGTAAAATGATAAACGTGATGATAGTATTGACTTAGATGGGGTGATTAGCCAATATGATGAATACGATGATAATAAATAAAATTTTGAGTCATTTGTAATACATTATCACTTTTGAATTTAAACAATTAGAATGTGTATGTTATAAACACGTGTATGTTATATAAATGTGCTAGTTAGATTTATTTAGTTAGTTTGTTAAATATTATTACATAAGTGATGAATAAATTAATCATTAGCTGAATATATTTAAAATTTATAATGAATATACCCTTTATATATGTATATCTATAATTTTTTATAAATTTTATTAAGTGTTTGTATTTTACGATACACGATACGATATGATACACGATATAAAAAAAATAAAAAAAATCAATTCACGATACGATTCACGTTTTGACAACTATAATTGTAGTTAGTACAAATTTTAGTACATGTAATTCTTAAAAATAACAATAATTTCTAAAATCTAAAATGTAACATCTATTATTGTTACGCTCTTTTTGAGCCACATAAACGTAGCATTTTGGTTTAATTCAGTCCACTTTGGGCCATTTGGTCTAATTCGGTCCAATTAAATCCAATTTTGTACATTCAGTAACCTCTATCCACTTCGGTCCAGTCTTTCCACTCCAGTCAATTTCTCCACTTTGGTACGGTCTTTCCACTTTGGTTCATTCGGCTTACTTCAATCCATTTGGCCAACTTTGGTCCATTTGGTCCCCTTCAGTTCATTTTGGACTAACTGAGGCCTAAACTAATTTTTTTTCTTTACTATTAAATTTCCTTTTTTTTTTTTGCTCAATTTGTTTTCCCAACATGCACGACATAGACTTGGTTGCGTGCCCATACGGGGCTGCCAGGGCACAATTCCAAACTTAAAATTAAAATTTCAATAATATAGGCATTATACTTATATTCAGAAAGAAAAAAGTGCTACAATTCTAAACTCATATAATTATTAAAATTATTGTAACATATTACATGTGCTTCATGGAATAATGTTGAACTTCTTTTAATTTTAACATTTTTTTATATGTTCAAATTAGTTAACCGATTATGAAAATTTGTTATTAAAAAAAAGCCCTTTACAACCTCTTGTCCATTTATATAATACAATATTATAACTCTGTAACTAAATCTTTTATTAAATTAGTTTTTCTCACAGACACACACACGTGTGCATTGTTGTTGAAGGTAAAATACATTATAGGTCCTATTACATAATACTTATAAAATAGAAAAATAATTTTAAACAACACATGCCCTATAAATATTGAAGGCATTATAAAAACATGGCACAATATCAATGTCATTATAAAAACCAAGCTCATGACTGGACCAGGTCATTGTCAAAACCCATTTAATTTTCAAAATTTCCTCCTAGCCCATACATATTAGAACTAAGCAGAAGCACTGTCTTTGCCCTCAAAAAAAAAAAAAAATTGTTGAACCAAACCCACTTGGCCCAAACACCTAAACAAATGCCCATAAATAGTTTAAGTTAGAAGCCCACTAACTTAAACGAATGTTTGGCCCAATAATTAAAGTCAACCCCTTAGCAAAAGGGCATCAATGGTTGAAGCCCACTAACTTTAAACCAAAGCATGGCCCCAGCCTTAAAGCCATCCCCTAAACGAATGTCAAATGCCCAACTTTCCAAATTTTTGAAAAGACCCCTAAAGTTTATTAAAATTATATAAGTAGCCACATATTATATTAATTATCAAAATACCCTAAGTTAAAATAAAAATACCTAAAACCACTTAATTCCACCAAATATCTTTCAAATCACAAAAGTACAAAATAAACTCCAAATTATACCAAAATGACTAAAATACCTCCAGAACTAATGAAAACTAACCCCAAATTGAAACTTCTTTCAACTAATTATTGTTGGTATACATGTCTCAAAAACTAATTTATACAATAAATTATATTATTCATAATTGGTAAATGGTAGGCTAAATTCAATTACATTGCGTAACTTCTAGATGATGTTACACTATCAAATTTCTTTATATTGGCTAATAACACTACAACAAATCTGACTTTTTTTAAGGGTCAAAACCCTTAAAAAAAGTATTAAAAAACCTTGAGAAAAATTATTTTAAGAGCCCAATTGACCCTTGATAACCTTTGAAACTTATACCGTCAAAAAAGAAATTTTGAAGGCATTAGTGGCCCTCAAAACAAGTACTCTAATCTTATTTTGAGGGTCAAGAGACCCTTAAATAACCTTTTACCAAGGTTTAAAATATTTACATTTACAACCCTTGATAAATAAGGTTATTTAAGGGGTCTCTTGACCCTCAAAATAAATTTTTATTTTATTTTAAAAAAAAAAATACAATCATGCACAATATATATACACACACACACACATGCACACACAAAAAAATTCACAATTGTTGAGATGATAGCTATGATATTGATGTATAGCAAAAGTGATATCAATGGTCTCAAAAGTGATATGTCAATTATTGTTTAAGAGAAAAGATATCAACAACCACACTTTACAAAGACCAAATTTGTCCAAGAGTTAAAAGTTTTGATACATTTTATTCTTCATCATCATCTCCAAAGCAAGAAGTTATCAGCTAGTGCAATTGAACATTTTAGCCATTATGGGTGCCCTCAAGTTTCTGAAAAAGAGAGAATGATACAGATTATGAAATTGAAACATGTAAGGGACACCAGAAGAAACACATGAAGAACAACCTAAAAGCAAGAACAGACTTTCAGCAGAACCAAAACTAGTGAGATACCAAATCATCCAATAAATAGATCTTAAAACAAGCATAGTAATCATGGCATCCTATACCAGAGACACCCATTCCTATTCCAAACCACAGCTGTAGTAACCTTTAAAAAAAAAAAAAAAAAGGCACACATGCGGATCAAATGTAGAGGATTATATGAATCTATTATGTTCTATGAACCTTACCAAGGAGCAATTCATGACCATTACTAGATCAATTACTTAATAAAATCTTGTCATGCAAGCTGAGAAGAAAGCATAAGCAACGACACAATCCAATTTCATGAACCAAAAATAAGAAAAGCTCTTGCATTACTATTTCTTGGTGATAAATTAAGGACAGACAGATAAGTAGTTTGACAGAGTCACAAACTTGACCATATAAACCAGTTGCTTCATCTAATGTTTTAACATATGTTTACATACCATATCTCAAGTAAGTTTAACGGGCTTGGAATCTCACTAAGTCCTAGTTTAAACGGATTGATGAATATGATCGACGCCTTACCTTTGAAAGCAAAGATAGATCAAGAGAGCTGAAGTCATCATACTTAAAATCCTTTACTTGTTCAGATTTATAATAGCTTTCAAGGGAAACTACCTCACAACCAACAATATTTGCCATTTTATGAGCCAAACTATTCTTTCCAGAACCACTTGGGCCCCCTGCAACATTGTGACAACAGCAAAAACATTGTAAGAAACCATCTTAGAGCTTAAGTAATTTAAGATACCAAAGAACCACACTCTGCAAGATGAGTTAGACAGATGCACACAGAATACTTGCATATTTAAACACAAAAACTTGCTATTCATATAAAAGAAAACAAGGCTTCATTTCATTTTTCTGTTACCTTTTTGATCTTGCAACCCTTCCCAAAGTAAATAAACAGAAAAAAAAAAAAAAAAAAAAAAAAAAAAAAAAATCAAACTTGCAAAACACTTCCTAAGTACACCTCATTAAGATATCAGGGGTCAAAATATTTTTGATACCCACTTTAGTTTCAATCTCAACATTCTCTTTGCCCTCTCCAGTCTTAATGTCATCTCCCATTGTAAGAAAATACATGAAAAATAACATTCATCTGATTTATCACTTTTTTTTTTTGGATAAGTAAATAATTTCATTAAAAAATTAAAGGGGATCTACCCGAACACACGAGCTGTATAAAGAGAGTAAATTCCACTGAATTATCACTTCCTTTGTTTAATGAATAAGAATATGACTGCTTATTAATTTCCTAGGGTTTGGGACATCATATTAATCAATAAAATCTCCTAAGGATCATATATGCTCTTAACTGTACATTGACAACTGACTTAGCCTTCCAGTCATCTTCCCAACAAGTACTGGGCAAAAAAATGGAACAACACATCCAAGAAAAATTAAATAGATGTTTAAGTAATTTACTTGGCCATTGTCATTGTATATATTGAAGCTTCATCTAGGCTCTACCCCAAAGCAAGTGCTCCAAAGCATGGTAAATAAGAATGAGTGGATCCATGTACTGGCATGCTCATTCGATCTCAAACTAATTAAAGTAAACATGACAAGTAACCATCTAAATTTCTAAACAGAGTGCATAACAAGTAACTTGTTTCATATTCAACTACTCAATATTAGGATTCTTAAATAAGCATAGTTCACCAATCTGTAATACTGAGGTGATAAACTTTGCATAGCTCAAAATGCCAAATGGAAATGGATAATTTATTTTAGAGAAACCATCCTCTAAATTTCTAAACAGAGTGCATAACAATTAACTTGTTTCATATTCAACTATTCAATATTAGGATTCTTAAATAAGCATAGTTCTCCAACCATATAAGTGCATACCCATTAAAAATAAATAGTAGCACTTGAAAGTTCTATGTTTTGCAATCAAAGAGAGCATTTGTTGATAGACTAATACAATATACAACATACATATATTAGAATTCTTGGTTTTCAAAGGCGGTCCATGTCCAAATTAAAACAAAATACCAAAAGTTTGTTAATTTCCCATATCTACACACCTTTCCACATCACAATTTCAAAAAGAACAAAAGAGGCACAACAGAGTTCATATATCTAGATCTGAAGCAAATTAATTATTAAACTAATACACATAAAAAAAAAAAAAAAGAGTGTGTATTACAGTATTAAAACTTGACAATCATTCAGGAGTTGCAATATTAGCTGCCTCCCAACAATTAAACCCTAAATTTCCAAAATCAAAGGGATGAAATAGGTATTCTCATTTAATAACAACAACAAGAGTCACCATTACAATTCCAACCTCAAACTACCATATTAAAATTGAAAGGTTTCTCACCATGACTGAACCCTGTATTATAGGCTCTTGGGAAAGTGACAACAAATTCCCCAGCATTTTGCACTAACCTGATTTGAAGCAATTGATAGAGTAAGAGACACTGATATGAATTCATGCCATACCTAAGATATAATCAATGATGTTGTAATGGATTGCAAAGAATATTTTCAGTGTGCAATCAATGTGATTTTATTCTCTTTCAACCAATATTTCAACTTCTACCATTAATCGGGTTGAAATTGCAGCTTAGAGGAATCAGAGCAAAAGTTAATCCTAAGCTAATAACATCATTAGTTATTCAAGCCATTAAATGCGATTCATGCTTTGAATTTCATCTTAGTATGTTCATAGAAAGCCAAAACAGAACATTGAGAAGCAGAACAGGAACACAAATCACAAGCTCACCTGCAACACAGAACCCCTGCACTGATAAATACTTCAAGTGACATCACTGTGGTCTTCTGCCCCAGATTTACAAAAGTAACTGACCAAAGATAAATGAAAAATATGCTAAGTAGATTACAATGTATAGAGAAACATACAAAGCAACTTAACTCCTTTATGCAATAAAGAAATTAACCAGCCTTTATCAAAACATATTAGCTTTGAAGGTTAGAGAAACATAAAATGAAATATTATTCTTCCAATTAGTTGAAACAAGTTAGTTTAATTGCTAAACTCTTTTAAGTAATCTAACTAACATGACCCTACGGACAGAGTGAACTCTTTGTCAACCCAGACTTTCCAAAACATTCTTCATCAGTCATAAACATCAAAATGCAACAATTTCCAATGAAACTTCACACACATACACGTGCACACAATCAGGGTAATGTCTATGTCAATCCATATCCTTTCTAAAACTTTCTGCATCTGCTATAAACAACCAAGTTTATCAATTTGCAATGGAATTTCACACACACACACACACACATTAGAAACAAGTTAGGTTAATAGCTTAAAGGACAAAACAAGTTAGGTTAACTTAAACTTTTGTGCATGTGGAACATCCTAAATGGATGGTGTCATAAAGATTCTCACCACCTAGCCATTACAAAGAGGCCAATACTACAAACAAAGACAAAAAGAGTGCCCAAGAATTTTCCACACAATAAAACAACAAACAATATAAATTAACACAGACATCAACAATCGTGTAGTAACTCAGCAATTGATAAACTAATAGTTCTTGAATCCAAAGCGAAATAGAGAAATCAATATTTATTCATCAACACAGTCAGAATATGAAAAGGCAGCGTATTCAAATTGATTTTCACAAGCCTCGCTGATCCAGACAAGTAGTGCAGTTATACTAAGATTTGATTCGATGAGAATCTGAATAAAAAAAAAAAACAAGTTTTCGAATAATCTGATTCTGCATCAAAATTGATCAATTCGATCAAATAGAGATTGAATTTGCATGGTCTAATTTCGATAAAGTGATTGATTCGGTGAAACGCAATAGATCAAATAAAAAGCAACGGACATTAAAGCGTAACAATGAAAGAATCGAATCAAATCGAATTGAATTGAATTGAATAGAAAGAAAGGGAGATTGAACCTTCTTGTGAAGACCAGAGGTACCAGGCTTTTAGCCATCGATTGGCTTGGTCTCGACGTGATAAACCTTGAACACCATTGCTGAGAGAATGAGAGAAAGAGTGACTTCCATTTCTCAGTTTTCTGAGAAATGCGAAACGAAAATCATGAGGAAATCGTTGAAAATGTGTGGGTAAACCAAAAAACCAAAAAATCAAAGACGAAATTAGGGTTTGTGACTTCCATGATCAATTTGTACCTAATCGGAGCTGAGAACACAACGCCAAGAGAGACGAAGAGTCACAAATTGCCGAGATCAATCCGAACCTAATCAGAGCTGTGCGATTTCCATGATTGTCGAGTTTCCATGATCGTCAAGCTCTTTAAGCACTATGCTTTCTCAGTTTCTGGGAGAGAGTGAACAAGTATTTTATCAGGTGCTGTGGCTATCATTTTAAATTTTTTGTAGGATTTTTTCAAGGGTTGAAAATTTTGTCATATTTTATCAAGGCTGCGGGCTGAAAAATGTAAAGTTTTGTTCCTGCTTTTTTTTTTTCACATTTATTTTGAGGGTGTTTAAAATAACCCAAGCGCATTTGTTTATATAGATTTTATCGACAAATTTTAGTAAATTCTCGATAAAAGAAGGTCGAAATAACTAAAGTTTGTTGTAGTGTAACTTTGTTGAATTAGCAAGTGTATATGTGTATGAAGTTCCTTCCATGAGATTTAAACTCTAACTCTTCCTCACCCCTCCCTCCACTATACAAGAATTCCATACTTGTGAAGTGACCATCACGCCAAAGGTGCGCACGGTGGCTTGTTGAATTACTATTAGCTTAGGTATTTTTGTTTCTATATCCATCATGGTCATCAAGTACCAAGGTAATTAGTGATTAAAAAGAAATCATTCCATCTATAAATAATTAATAATTTACTTGTGTTAAATAAGTTAAACCCATGCATTTACAAATTGGAAAGTAAATGACATTTGAGTGACATATAACATTTGATGTGCATAATAGCATAATGAAAAGTATGTGAAATAAAAGTGGAATGAAAAAAAAAACAAAAAAAAGTCTAATATATGGAATGATGTGGGTGTAATTTAAATCATACAAAGCAAAATACGTATTTGCAACTCTACCACACCCAATGCCGAATGACCATAATTTGTTGGTTTAGTTCAAAAAATTAAACCATATCAAGCATTTGGAAACACTAAATGGAGCCATGGAGCCACGATGGTTATTATGTGTGAAAAATAAGAAATAAGTTTTAAAAAAATAAAGAAAAATTATATTCTAATAAAATATAGAGTAAAATAGATTATCTAATGTAAGAGATATTTTGAAACATGTATATGTAAAATAAAAAATTTTGGGTCTTATGCTAAAATGAACAAAAAATTTTGCATGAGCTAATATATATGAATGCACTAGCATTGGAAATGGGATGCACATCTATTAATTGTCCCACTAATTAGTGATGTTACCATTTGAATGATCGAAGTTCAAGCATATTTGAACTCTATAAATTTTGTAGTAACTGAAAGTACTAGGCCTATATATATAGACCTTTCAAAAACAATACGTGGACCAATTTAATTCATGTATAACGAAAGAAATCAACTTAAAAATTACTGATTTAAAAACAAATATTATTTATTAATACTTAATAATCAAGTACATATCACATATAAATATATATATTTTTTCAACTTGTTGGTAAATTGAACGAATTAGTGACCAGTTATATTCTGAAAATAACTCATATTTGGTTTCAAAGAGTATGTATAGTAGTTCTAGTGGCATTTTTGTTATGACTTGTAGATATATAAGATATTGACCTCGCAGCCTTTGTCAAATTGCAAGACGCAACCTTTGTCAAATTGCATGATGGAATAAAAGTAAGAAACCAGGTTTGACGAAACAACTAATATTTTTGTTTCCTATTTTAGTAAGCTACGGGCATGTGATGTGAGAGTGAGACCAAGCAAAGCGAAGAGAGAAAACTTTGAATTGAAAATTATGAAGAGAGAATGGGTCTGCCAAAAGGCTAAGTCAAGTCAATATTTTCCAAATCAGACCCCTTCTTGTTAATTATGTTATAAATAAGACTTTCTTATCGATTATGTTATAAATAAGACCCCAAAAGCCTCTCTACCTTCATTCTAAACCTCTCATCAAACAGACAACCTCAATCAAATGGCTTCCCTACAAGCTTCACCTATCATACTTTCTTCTTCCTCCTCAAACAAAATCAGTGCTGCCATTCATCTCCAAAAACATCCAAGTGTCCCTTTGTCAGTTCCAAAAATGCCAACGAGAAATGTGGTTGAGGAAGTGAGGGCTGGGTTTACAAACACAATCCCAATGACTAAACCAATTGATGTTGAATCATACAACTCCACTAGTATTGCAAATACCGAACTCTATGCTATTTTAGAAGCTGTAGCTGATAGGGTAGAGATGCACAATAACATTGGAAAGCAACGTGACAATTGGAACACCCTTCTTTTGAACTCCATCAACATGATAACTCTAACAGCTGCAACCTTAACTGGTGTTGGAGCAATTGGAGGAGCTGGAATGCCTCTATTGGCTTTGAAATTATCGTCCGCCCTATTGTACTCTGCAGCCACAGGATTGTTGCTTATAATGAACAAAATTCAGCCCTCACAACTTGCTGAGGAACAACGTAATGCAACAAGATTGTTTAAGCAACTCCAAAGCCAAATCCAAACTATCCTCACTCTTGGCAATCCAACTCAGGAGGATGTGAAAATTGTGATGGAAAAGGTCTTGGCTCTTGATAAAGCCTTCCCACTTCCCTTGCTAGGAGCAATGCTTGACAAGTTTCCTTCAAAGTTTGAACCTGCTGTTTGGTGGCCTTCAAAACAATCCCAGAACAAAACCAAAGCACAAGAAGGTAAATTTCATAAGATGGCGAAGAATGGTTGGAGTGAGGAGCTGGAAGTTGAAATGAGAGATATTATTGAAGTGGTGAAGAGAAAAGACATCGAAGACTATGTAAGGCTAGGCGACTTGGTGTTGAAGATCAACAAGATTTTGGCTATCTCAGGCCCATTACTCACTGGCGTTGCTGCCATCGGTTCCACTTTTGTGGGTAATGGATCATGGGCTGCGATAGTAGCAGTGGCTGCTGGGGCATTAGGAAGTGCTGTTAATTCTTTTGAGCATGGTGGGCAAGTTGGAATGGTGTTTGAGATGTATAGAAACTCTGCTGGCTTCTTTCGCCAATTGGAAGAATCAATTGAAGGCACACTTGAAGAAAGAGCTGTGGAAAATAGAGAGAACGGGGAGTTGTTTGAAATGAAGGTGGCTTTGAAGTTTGGAAGAAGCTTGTCACAGCTAAAAGAACTTGCACGAAAATCTGCTTATTCTCGAAGAGAGGGAACTTCAATTGATGAATTTGCAAGCAAGCTTTTCTAATTTTAGTTCTGCACAAAGTAATTCTTTGATTCTGTTGACAAACAAAATTTTTGTACATCCATGTTGAAAGCTCAATAGTGTAAATCACTATAACTTGTTTAGACCCCTAATTTTAATTACAACTTAATTAATTCTATGCTTAACACACTTAATGTGGAACATATGTGATTAGCAAATTAATCAATCAACTCATTCAACAATCGCATGGATGAACAAATAAGTTCAATGCTAAAATAGAAAAGACAGTGGGTAAAAAGATTGCAAACCCAAGATAACATGACAATGTGTTATCAAAGGGAAAAACTGAAAAACTTGGCATAATATTCATTCTCAAGCTGTAGATGCTCCTGGTGTTCATGTAAGTTCTTTGTTGCATATTTTGGGATGTAGAATGCAGGTGGTAGCAGGGGAAAAAAAAAAAAAACCGTAAAAGTTTTGTAAAAATGGAAGTTCAAACTTGTTCATTAACTAGAAGAACCAAGCTTTGAACTAAATTTTAAAGTTTGATTAGCGAGAGATTCAAGTTTGAATTCTCAATATATTTGTGAACCCTAAAAATAATATTTTCACAACTTAATTATGTAAAATTTTAAAGAAAAATTTATCAAAATATTCATCATTATTTCTTGTTCAAAAAATTTATTACTACTGAAATATATATAAATTTATCAATAAATTTAATTATGGTATTTGATGGGCTAATATGTACTAGAAAGGTAGAAACCAAAGTTTTAAAAATAGGGCTGGACCGGCAGAATCAATCAAAAAGCGACCTTACTTCGGTTTGGTAAAATTGGAAAAATAGGTAAAAATTAGAAATTGGACCTTTTTTTTAATTCTTTGATCGGTCCAATTTTTTAAACAAAGGTAGATACATAGATTTATTAAAAAAAATTAAATTAATTAAGTTAATTAAGTTAATAAACTTAAGAAAGTCAGTGGAGCTTTCCCCTTAAAAAAAATAATAAAAAAATAAAATTCAGCGGAGCTTATGGGCAAAGTTAGGCTTATACAAAAAATTGATAAACCAAGCATGGGCTTGTTCTTAATGATCAAGTTCGGGTTGTGGTCCATAGCAAAGGAAACAAGTTAAGCTTGAACATTTTAATCCTTGATGTGGTTTGACTTGTTACAATCCTCAAAAGTGCAAAACTTTTTTCATTAAATATTTTAATTCTTTAATCTTGAATGTTGTTAGATATAGTTTCATAGGTGGTTCTTGACTTTTAGAACTTATGTTATATGGCGTGCATTTATCGAAATGTGAACATTTTCAAATCTTAGTTACACTGGAGTTAATGGAAGCATCGTCATATATAATCCTCAAGCTAAACAGGGCCTTGGGGACAGCTATGCTCAAATATATGTAATGAGTGGCCCAGATGAGAATGAGAATGCGCATGCTATATTAACAGGATGGATGGTAATTTATTTATTTATTTTTTATGATATTCTCACCCTGATCTTTGATGCACTTTTATTGATCAGGGTAAAATTTCCAGTCATGAATTGCAATAAATGTTGTGTGCTTTCAATGAAAAAAAATAGGGTCTTTTTTCTTTGATGAGTCGTAAGATGTCATTTATATTGAGGAATTGATTGTTTTACCATCTCTTCATGACCAAACAATTAATTCTGTTATTGGTTATAAAATTCCTGAAATTCTTGGAACCAAAGAGTGATATGAATTGGTATAGAAACGCTTATAACAAAAATTAACCATCAAGAACAAGTGGAGCATAATAAATTCATAATAAATCACCTAGGGAGACCATGGTTTTAAAAATCAAATTGGGGCAAAATTGGATTTGCCTCCAGTTCCTAGTTTAACTTGGTTTTTTATTGATTTTTTTTGGTTTTGACAATTTTTTTTTTTTTTGTGGGGGAGGGGGGGGTGTTTTTCTGGACCGGACTAGTGGCTGGTTCTTAGTTCAATTGGTTGAATTGACTGGTCCGGTCTGGTTCTTAAAACCGTGCTTGGGATGTGTAGATGGTGTATAATATAAACTTCACAATTCTCAGTACCTATAGTTGAAATTTACATACACTAACTATATGAATTTCTTAAATACTTATATTTTCATGAAGCTATACTATGAAGAATTTAATGTTTATACTCATTGAATCAAACAGGTTTCTCCAAATCAACACAGGTGTACTCCTTATTTCTTTTCATTTTGGACAGTAAGTTCTTATGCTTTTATTTCCTCTCATTTGAGAATTTGTTAAAATTTTCTCAAATCTATTGCTATTATTATTTTTTATATGCTAGTAACTTTTTGCTTGTGGTATATGCATGTTACTTGTTAGCCAGTGTCTCAACCCATTAAATTCTTGCATATAAATAATGCCTTTGAAAATTAAACGGGGCGTTACTTGTTTGGTATATATGATAGTTTGTTCTTTTGAGTAGAGTTGTAATGTGTCTTTGTGTTAGAACCTCTTTCTTTCTTCTTTGTGTGTGTTTGTTTCTCAAAAAAAGTATGGGTCATTGTCCCACATTGCTTAAGAGAGTGTATTGTATATAGTATAACTTGCTCTACCCTCCCTTAAAAGTTATCATGGCTTTTGAATGGAGTTGTAGTATGCTTTTACGTGAGATCTCATTTTCCTCTCAGTTGTATGCACTGGTAAAACAGGCTGCTTCAATAGTAATTGTCCAGGTTTTGTGCAAACAAACAAAAATATTCATGCCAAGTCACCTACACTTAATATATCCATCCCTGACGGAATACACTTTGCGATGGATGTCTCCATTTTATAGGTAAAAATATTGTTTTAATCATATTGAATTTGGTTTAATTTTGTTGTTTTTGTTTTTACATTAGTGTTTTGTGAAAATAAAAACGAGTCCAGTCCTGGCCCAAGGTCGAAACATAACACAGAAAAATAAACATAGTTAGACATCTATTATATAGCATTCCAACTCTAAAGAAGGGAGTGAAGAGTTGGATATTCTATTCCTAGCCCACCAAAATTGAGTTGGATATTTCATTACAAAACAAGCATATATTATCTTGTGTGGTGCCCAAGATGATCTTTGGCACTACTTGCATGGTGACCTGCATTCCTTGCCTCCTCAGCTGCTCTTTTCATCTACCAATGTCTGATTCCTCCAATAGATTGCACCTTTACTGTCCCAATTCCACGTTCTTACAGCTGGTTATTAGGATGATATATGATGTGCTTTGTATCACAACTCTTTTTCTGTAGCTATTGCCACTCGGATCGCCAAAACATGAGTTTCCTGGTTGGATTCCACCCTAATGCTATTGCAGCCTCTGAAAATGACTGTCCCTTCTTTAGATATAGCTTCCAGAGCACACCCTCCTCTTTTGCACTTTTTTTGCTTCACTCACTCCTGCAATCTTAATAAAAAGCTGCCAATTTTCTGTGTCCTTTTGGACGTTATTAGAACCTCTACAGGGTTGGATGTTTCCCTTTATATGAAGCCATATATATATATATATATATATATAGTGCCCAAAGGGTAGTGCAAACTGCTAGCACCAATCTCATGTTGTCCTCACAGTACTCAGGTTTCGAGAAAATTTCCTGGACTAACCACTACTGCTCAAGTTGAATATGCTCAAGATTCAAAGTTCTGATGGGAAATTTAATCCCAACCAAACTGGTTTAGTTATTCGATGGCAATGTAGAAATAGATGGGTGGGGTTTCCTCCTATATATACTCCTGACAGAGGGGGCACAGAGTAGGCACTTTCATGGAATATCTTCCACATGAAAGTAGTAGTGATCATTGTTGGTAGCTCAAGTTTTCACAGCCTAGTCCACACTGCCAAAGGAATATTCTGGAATGGGTCTTCTTGAGAGAGAAGTTGGTAGGCTTTTTTCACTTGGAATTCTCCAGCTTGTGAGTAAGGCCAGGCCAAATAAGTTTGTCCTTAGGGTAGACATGTGCTTCTTAGTTCTTTCAATAGAATTAATTAAACATTTAAAAATGTGTTAAATTAGGGTTCATTTGGTTTAGCTTTTGTTTGCTATTTAGATTAGACCTATCATATATTTTGGTATTTTAGAGATTCATAGATATTTTCTTGATTTTACATGCTATTTAGAGTTATGATTGCATGAAATTTGATTACCAATGTTATGGGAGGGGATGCGTAGTCACGTTCGTGTTTAGTACTCATCTTCACAGATTATTATTGATAAAGGATCTAGTTCTCAAAAGTTTTTAGTAAAATCAATTGGTAGGACTAAATAGTTGATAAAGGATCAAGCCCTCAAAAGTTTTGCATGACGTACAAAATCGACTGTCAACAACATCTAAAATTAAACAAAAGCATAGTTAATCATTGTAATTATACATTATTAGAATTTCAAGTGAGCAATAACAAAGTACGAATTGGGTTTAATTAGTGCCACTATAACTTCAACAGCCATGATATAATTGTTAGAAATACACGTTAACAATAATTTTTAATGTTATTGTATTAAAGTACACAAATGAAACATAATACCTCATGCCAAACTACAAATGACAAATATTAGAATCAAACTTGCTTATTTTTAATACAAAGAGAAAAATTCATTAAAATTTCACAAAACTAATACTTGGGTGTGTTACAATATTCCTAGCGTTAAAGCTTGCCGCAATCATATCGTGTATGACCAAGTCGGTCGCGAAAAAAGATAACCATCAGCACAATGCATATGATTTTCATCACTAGCGATGAAGACTGAAGAAATGATCCAATAGTATATACTTTGGTAGACAAGTGCACCAATCTCAGCCTCCTCTCTCTTACATATTGATCTATGGCTGCTTCTATTCTATTCCTGTTTCTTCTCGGATCAGTCGCAGTCCTCACACACATCTCTTTTCCCAAGCATCGAGCAAGGACAACTGCATCTTCTAATGCAGCAGAGCCACCTTGTCCAAGAAATGGACCCATGACATGCATCGCATCTCCAGCAACTGTTACTGTGCTTTTCCTAAAGCTTTCAAGTAATAAGTCCCATGGGGCACGATATCTCGTGCCTGTTAAGGTCAAGGAAGTAAGTTCACTATTCTTTACCATCTCCACCATTTCATTTGGGAAGTCGGTTATTGACTCCATATATGAATTTCTCATTAGCTCCGGGTCTTTTGAAACTGTTGAATCTGTTCAACAAAAATTCCATGCATACAAACGTTAGATGATAAATAACTAGAAAGTGAAAGTTTAAGATGTTTTTTGTGTACATGAGTTTTACACTAAGAATTGACAATTATTGGTAACAGCAATCACCGTCTAGAACTTGTGATTAAGTTCATATTTTTTTTAAACCATATGATAGACCATCTTTGGCAATGTTATATATATACTTTGTAATAGTCATTTTAAAAAATATATAATTCAATAGTTATAATGGAGAAGGAAGGTTTTGTACCTAAACATCTTAGTTGGAAATTAACATACGAAGGTACAAATGAATTACAAATTTCTTGACTAGTTTGTAACAGTCTTAAGGTTGTTTTATGTTGTTCTCTATTAGATAGGAGCGCAGCTGAACTACATACTGATAATTAAAGCAAATGTTAAGATAAATATCTCTTATTTAAGAACTGAACAAGAATAATGTTATTAATTTGTTACCTCTCATTTGCAATTAACTGTTAAATTTTGATTGTGAAAACAAACAAACAAAAAAAAATTGTTAATTTTTCATTCAAAATTACTGAATTATATAGATTTGAGGCATGTATAAAGATAAGAAAAAAAATATCGGACAAGTTGTGAAAATAATTTATTCTTCAAAACGAAAACCATGATAAAGAGATTAATAATCTTTGGTATAAAATTCATATTTTGCATATCTTCTGTGCACATATTCAATACCACTTTCATGTATTGTTTTCCAACAAAGCCTGCCAAAAAACAACTCAGAAAATAGTTAAGATTACCTTGTGGTGTCCTTGGACGAGCTATGAACCAGTAAACCAATTTGTCATTGAGTGGAATTCTTCCTAGAAAAACATGGTCCTTATTTATTCTGACGAATTCAGGACTAAACCCATGTCCACAAGGGTAGTTAGTAAAACCCCTCACATGAGAAGTGCGAGAAACTCTTGGAGGTTTTAACCCCAGAAAATCGGCAACCACTGAATTTACTCCATCACACCCAATCACAACCTGCAGAGTTATAACAAACAAAATGGAGAAATGTGAACCACTAGCTAATTAGTTTTCCGTGCATGACTTTCCAACTATTACTTTTTATTAATGTAATTAGAATTATACCTTGGCTTTAATAACCCTCCCATCTTGAAGCTGTAGGATAGGATACGAAGTTATTGGATCCAATTTAACAGTGAGTATTCTGCATCCGAAGCATACAGTCCCAATAGGTAGATCATTGGCTAAGGTTTCCAAGAGAACACTTCTTTTTAAGCATCGACCTTCTCCAGATCTGTCCAAAACCAAGATGTTAACAAAATCAGAGGAGAAAGAAGAAAGAAAAATTTATTTAGTTCCATGTCATAATTTCCCAATTAAGAAAATGAACATATATAAGCCATGCAGTCCAACATTGTAGGCCAAATAGGTTTTTGCAGAAACTCATGCAGACGTTTAAAAACTTAGAAAATTCTAAAACTAGCTACTATTAGTATAATTGTTTTTTTTTTTTAACCTACAAAATCATAAAATGTTATCAGTATCATATCAATAAATATAATAAATAAATTTCTAATTCTTTTTGCGTTGTATTTAAAAATTAAAATATTAATTTGTAAAATTTATATAATAAATTTGTGAATAATTGCAATATCACTCTTAAAACTTTGCACAACTAGCTTATGACATAATAAGTTAACAATGTGTATCGTTTGGTAAAGTAGTTTCAAACTATACGATACAACTTTTTAAAAATCTACTTTTTAACTAAAAAAAAAAAAAAAGTTGCTCCAAATAGGATGATTGCATTTATTATCCTCACTCTTGTTGAACTTGCAAGTTACAATAACTATCATATAGTGGTTTCTTAACTTCTTTTCTACTTTTCAACCTTATTAATCTTCCAAAATTTTTACTTTTAAGTAGAGAATAATAATCCTCCCAAACTAGGTTGTTTGTCATTCCATCACATATATAGTAAATTAATAGCAAATCACTCAGAGAGCTAATTTTATTCAAAGCAATTGAAATGTGTTTTCATTGAAAGAAAATAGAGCATACCCGATAGGAACTTCTTTCAGCGAAACATTGTTGGCAGACACGTCTCGAAACCTAATTTACACAAAGATTCATAGTAGTCATAATTAATAAAAGATAAACTATGTTCAAGTTACGTAATATATTATTCATAGAAATAAAAATATACATTGTGTATTCTACTATTTAAGTCAAACCTAATGGTTCTTGGAATTCATAAATTGATCCATTCCTCGCTCTTGTAATCCCTCTATTAATTATTTAACTAGCTATAATAATTGAATTCTATCTTTGAATAAAAATAAAATAAAACCTATTGCCAGACATAGACAATTGGGTAATGCTTACCCTATAATAGGAATTGCAGTTTGTCTAAGCTTTGAGCCAACACCAAGTTGGTCAAGCGCACGCCAACCATTTGTCTGTATGCTTATTGCGGCTCCTGTGTCTCGCAAAGTGTTAGCTCTTTCAAGAACCAAGCTGCTGATGCCCTTCCTATGCTCATTATCAAACCGATGAAAGCAATCAGCTTCAACAAATCACATTTGTTGAACAATTCAAATAAGTCCAAAAGAAAATGCACTTTTGTCAAAGTAGCCCCATAACAATAAGCAAGGTTTTGAAACCTAGACCGGACCATACGGTCTGACCAAAAAACCTCAAACCGCTCATTTTTGCGATTCTTTTAGCCTCAAGAACTGCTCTATGGGAAAAAGCAAAGAGCTAGAACCGTGATCAAACCGCTTCTCACTGTTCCCTTTGAATCTGAACCTAAAAAAAAAACACAGAAGAGGAGAGATTGTCGTTGAAAAGAGCGATTTGGACAAGCCAGTGAATAATGGTGAGAATGGAAGGCCAGTGGTGAGGAATACCAGGGGCTTTGAGAATGGATTTGTTGAATTTGAAAGGGTAATTTAGGGATTTGAGCAAGAAGGGGAGATCTTCGTTGAGTTTAGAGGAGGAAGGGAACTGGAAACGAGAGGGGAGATTTCTGGCTTTGTTCTCCGCCGATAATTGTGTGTGACAGGGTGAGAGGTAGAGCATGAGAGAAAGAGAAAGAAAAAGAGACTGAGAAAGAGGAGCTAGAGATGAAGAAAGAAAAGTAAAAGGAGTGGAGCTGGGATGGGGATGGGGAAACGCGTGTGGAGGATCAAAAACAAGAGAAAAAAATAAATAAAAAGAAAGGAATGGTCCGTATGGATGCAAGGAAAGAAAGGAAAAAGAAAAAAAAAATTCACAATTTATCGTAATATTTTCAGAATAAATTTTAAGTAAAAGATAGTTATTAGTTAATATAGGAAAGTAAAAAAAATAATTTTAATAATGGGTTCAAATTAGAATTAGTAACAACTTTTCATATAAATTTTATTTTAAAAATATTGCTAAAAATATTGTAAAGTTCTTCGCTGCTTCTGAACACTTACTGCATGAGTGCTGTCAACTATTATGTTTGCTTACTGTCAACTACTTCCTCCTTGGTTTTTGTTATTTATTTAACTTTAACCATTTTTAAATGGATGGACATTGACTATTCAAATGGCTCTTCCAATCTAGCTTTTGATTTTTTTTTTTTTTAATTCATAATAAGTGGTGAACATTGGCTATTCAAATGGGCTTGGGAGTTAGGAAAAAAAAAAAAAAAAGATCCACAGTCAAATGGGCTTGGACATAAGCAAATAAACTCATTTATCTTTTAATTATTTTATCTAGTTTTATAAAATAAAAATTATTGGGTACTAAAGTGTACTTTATTATGATTTAAAAATAATTTAAAAATTCAATACCTATTTATGTTTTTTTAGAATTTAATAATTCTTATTTGTATTATGAAAGTTATGTTATAAAAAATACTATCTATATTTTTTTTGGATTATTTTAGTAAAATTTTCAATTTTTATTTATTTAATATATTTATTTATAATTTAAATAATTATTAAATTAATTATGATGTCATCAAGATTTGAACCTAATTCGACCTAAGTTCGACCTCAAAAATCTTGAACCTCTCCTTTTTACGGTTCAATAAACGGTCCAGATCTGAAAACATTGCCAATAAGTACTGCTAACTTTATGTTTCAAAGTCTACAAGTCATCATCCAAAGGTGTCCCACTGGCATACTTCACTGTTGAAAATTGTGGAACTCATTTTGGACCTTGGGATGCTGAAGTCTACACATGGATAATGCTTATTTGTGGCTATAAAATTGTGGCACATTTTCATAAATTGCCTGAAGATTGAAATACTACTTTTTTTTTTTTTCTTTTTTTTTTTTTTTTTTTTCGGAAAAGAGTTTACTTGTAATAGTCATACGGCTGAACAACCTAACCTAAAACTCGAAGAACTATTTTTTTTTTCTTTTTTTTTTTTTTTGAAGAAAAAAAATTATTAAAAAACCAAGTAAGAGAGACTGTGAGACTAAAAAAATCATAAACGAGGGCTAACATAAGCCAATTGAGCAGAATTAATCCATCTACATAACCCGCACAACTGATTGAGGGCCCGTTTGGGTAGCTTGTGGACTCAACTCCCACTTAGGATTTTTGTCACACAAGTATTGCATTATTGTCATTTGTCCACTTCAACATCCATTATGCAATTATTAATGAGAGAAAGCTGTGTTTTTTTTTTTTTTTTAATTCTTATTTTTTTCTTAAAGATGATACTTAATTTTGAATAAGTTGAAACTCAAGTCTTTCTACAATAATTTATTACCCCTTTGTCTCTTCCCACTGGCCTTTGAACCACAAAGTTATGAGTTATGAATTTGTCAGTAATTATTTTAAAGAATTTTTCAATGATTTAATTGAAAAAATAAATTAATGAGAAATTAAGTATTTTGAAAATTAGAATACGAAGAAAAAGAACTGGGATCTTTTTGTTAAATACAATACCAATCTATTTCTGAAAAAAAGAAAAAAAATATACCAATCTAAAAATATGCGATATTTTCATTTTATGAATAAATAATAGATTATTGATGGCTTTAGGCTGGTTTTTAATTAAAGCCTAGGAAAGACTTAGGACCGAGTTTATTTACAATTTATCTACTTTAAATTGAAGCCCAACCTAAACTATCATATCTATTTTTCTTTGAGAGAGAGAGAGAGTAGGACTAGGTTATAGTCAGATTCAAATCCTATCAATGAGCTTTTCAAAATCATTTACAAACATGATTACTCATAGCCAACAACCAATGAAAATAAAAGAAAAAAATGCATAGTTATTATTTATATATGCACCAACCAAAAAAAAGTAACCATGCATAAAGCATATTTTAAAAGTAAGAATATAATTAAAAAGAAATATATAACCTGTGAAGGGCAAGTGCAGTGGCTAAGCCACATATCCCACCACCAACAATTACTATCTCCTTTTGTTCTGCAACTTCCATCTCTCTTTCTCTCTCTTGTAGTACTTGTAATCTTGTTTGCTTAAGCCACGCACCAGATGCGTTGTCTTTATTTATATAGCACACGTACTTATGTAGTTTAGTGAGAGATGTGCAGCCAATAAATGAAACGCGTAGAAGAAAATTCAGAAGAGAATAACATGGAGACCTCTCATCTTCTACGTGATAGTGACGGGTCATAATTGGATACTTCATGCATGCTTCTTTTTTGCTTCCTATGTACATCTCGGGTCTTATACGGTCGACAAGTGCTTGGGCAATTTCATCACTGCTGAGATCATCACACAACTTACTCGTTTTCCCGTTCTCCTTTTCTTGCCTCGTGGAAGAAAGCTTTTTTTTTTGTGCGGTTATTATTAAGATGAAAGCTATGTTAAGATTAATGGTTCTGACCATTTCGAAATGGATGGGGCCTGGCCTCGTTCTCCTAGCTAGTTAAGTAAATAATGCATTCTTTTAGCTTTGATTGGTGTATGTGTGGCACTATACGCGTTAGAAATGTAACAGTCGCGTTAGAAATGTAACAGTCAAAGAGGTTCAAATATATTGTAGGTAAAGTTTTATATATATATATATATATATATATATGAGATGGATTCAAGTTACATCTGGTATAAATTCATAATAATTACACAGTTATTAAACCATTGATTTCAAAAAGATCTAATGGTTAAAAATGCATCATTAAATGTTTATTACTTTTGACATCCAT
The DNA here is from genome assembly GCA_032878915.1 of Castanopsis chinensis. Taxonomy (NCBI): domain Eukaryota; kingdom Viridiplantae; phylum Streptophyta; class Magnoliopsida; order Fagales; family Fagaceae; genus Castanopsis; species Castanopsis chinensis. Next base: position 1,418,336 of record JAVQMG010000073.1, read on the forward strand.
ACCTAATTAATTGCATCCTCTCTCTCTCTTCTTATTTATTCCTTTCCAAATTCCACCTCATTAAACGGGCATGCCACCACTTCTTCTTCTTTTCCTATCTTTTTTAAAAGAAACAATGGTTAATTTTATGGCAAAACAAAAAATAAAAATAAAAAAAACTAAGGAATTGTACAATTTTCTGTAAACAATCTTGAGAGACTTTGTTGCGGTTACCTCTATATTTCTATAATATTCTGTACTGAAACTATATTTCAGCAATTCAATTTCCTTTCCCATAAATGATGTTGTATTTGCGTTTGAAAATAATGACCCCTCATTCATAAATGCGAGTGGATTCATTAGAGGAGGAAAAAAAAAAAGAAGCAATTAGTGAATTCATAAACTCAAAATCTCCTAGCAAAAGCAATTTTTAATATTCAGTTGCAAAAGACAGAGAGGCAATAAGTTTTAAATACTAGCTTTCAAAAGAATAAAGAAGTTGGAAAGAAAGTTTTATTCTTTTAAACTTTGAAGTTTGAAAAAGTAAAAGTTTTCACGTTTGTGTTGTTGCCTCAGACACAAGCTTTCAACATGGCGCCTCAAACCTTAATTTTTTCACACCACACAAATATTATGTATTTTATGTTCTCATATAATGAATCATGTCTTTAGTATATTATTATTGATGGCAGTTTCAACTCACGGATTTGCAACTTAAGGACGTTAAGAATAAGACCATGAGAAAGCAAATCAGCAACTTAATATGGTAAGAATCGGCACTTGTGCAAGGTTAGAGAAGAATCAATTAGGAGAGAGAAACAAAGTAAAAAAAGAAATAATATAATATTCTCTTAAATTAATTTAGTTGGCTGATGTGGTTTTTTAACTATTAGATCTTCTTGAAATCTATGGTTTTAAAAAATGTATAACTTTTGTAGAGTTACACCAGGTGTAACTTGAACCCATATATATATATATATATATATATATATATATATATATATATATATATATATATATGTATATATATTCAAGTTACGCTTAGTGTAACTCTATAAGAGTTACACCATTTTTAGACCATTGATTTGTATTAGATCTAAGGGTGAAAAAACACTCATAATCCTATAATTAATGTTCTCTAGAAATTAGTAAGGCTCCGCTTGGGAGTTCATAAAGAAAGGGAATAGAATGGAATGGAATGGAATGGAATAGATTTAAGTAAGGGAAAAAAATGGAATGGAATTAAGTAACCTTAATTGGATGTTTTAAAATAAAAGAATGGAAAGGAATGAAAATGAATGGAATGTAAGTAATCTTGTTTGGGAGTAACATGGAGGGAATGGAATGGAATCATTTTATTGCAATATTACTATTAGACCTCTGTTTTAAAATAAATTGTTGAATAAATAGGGGTATTTTGGGAGTTTTAATAAAAAATTCATTAAATCTAATTCCATTCCCTCTCATTCCTCTCAATTTCAAGGGGAATGAAAATTTGAGATTTTAAAGAAATAGGGAAGAATGGGTGTTCCCTCCTATCCATTCCATTCCCTCCCACTTAAACTCCCAAACGAGGGAATGGACTTTCCATTCCCTCCATTAAAACTCCTAAACAAGAGAAGAGAAGAATATTCTAAAATTATTCTTTTCATTCATTTCCATTCCATTCCATTCCATTCCCTCCTCCCAAGCGAGGCCTAATATAAGGCATTAACTCTTCTTACTAAATGTAAAAAAAAAAAAAATAGTATTAATTCTCCAAATGGATTCATTAGACCCCAAATCTCTCTACCTTACACAAGTCTCTCTCTCTCTCCCCATTCACAAATGGATTCTCCACATTTAATTGATGGCTTCTCTCTATTCTTAAACTTGAACCCAGAGAAGAAGATGAATTGAATTTTTTTTTTTTTTTTGCCAAATTCAAAAGACCAACATGTCGTTATTTTTAAAATATAGAACAAAAGTAATATTAATTTGAATCTGAGAGTTTTCTAACTAAGGGCCAGCTTGAGGATTTTGAGTGCTATGGAAAGAGTTTTAAATATTTGAGTGCTTCTAATGAGATAGATTGTGACTTTTTAAGGTAATTCAAAATTATATAGAACCATACGCCTATATGCAAATTGACCAAAAGAGGGAGCCCATATCATGGGGGCTACAAAGCTTAACTCTAGGGAGAGAGGAAGAAAATGATGACGTGGAAAGTGGAGAATTAATGTTGTTTTTTTTTTTTTAAATGACTTAAATTACTAATTTCTAGAAAACATTAATTATAAGAATATGAGCAATTTTTTACCCTTGGATCTAATACAAATCAATGGTTTAAAAAATGTGTAACTCTTATAGAGTTACATAAGGTGTAACTTGAACTCATCTTATATATATATATATATATATATATATATATATATCTAGAATTGGGTTCAAGTTACACCTGGTGTAACTCTAAGCGATATTATACTTGTGGGGTCAGAAATGTAAATATATGTCTTTAGGCCTTGGACCTGATCCGAGAACGCTAACTTTGTTCGAGAATGACCTGGCAACAACAAGGGCACCAAACTTAAAGACACACAAGCTCATTGTGGAAGTAAAGGCTAGTGGGATGGTCCGAGGAGAAACGTATCCTCGGCTAACAGAGGTGAAGGTTGGAAGGTACAACAGGATGCCTAGGGAGGAACCCATAAAGCTTAACAAGCAAGATTACACTCCAGAGGGATGCAAAGATAGAGAACGAGTGGGGAGTATCCCGCAGAAAGCTGCTGCTACCGCATTAAAAGTTTCACACCTACTTCCCTTACCGCATTAATGAAGAAGTGACATCTGAGAGGATGGTGGACAGCCTTATAGCCATTGGAGAAGATTTCAAGAGGGCGACGAATGGGAAAGGCATCTGCATTAATAACTCCATAGATGGAAGCACAAGGAAGAAGAATATAAATAAAGAAGGAGAGAACATGGAGAGGGGGGGGATTAGTGGTAACTTTTTCTGAAAAAGAACAAGGGTATCCAACACAGAAGATCCTCGACACATGTCCGAGGAGTGCTCGTGCTACATTAAATCTTCCTTGCTTGTCAATCATGAACCTAGTCCAATGTGTTTGCTTCCCATCATCCAAAATAGCCTAGGTTTTAAGCTCACTCTCTACAAATTTTATTATTTGAGGCCATTTGAGCCTGTCCCCACACTCATTTGGGTCAGGCTTGATTTGTGTTCTTACAATACTACTTAATAACTTATTATTAGATGTGAATTTTGTCAAATCTACCGTTGGATTATATTATATTTATATATTCTCCATGCTTACAAAATTTCACAGTGATCAAAGATTTGTAGTCATATTATCAATCAATTTTTTAAATTCTAGTTTTTGTAATTTAAAATAATTCATAAAAGATGAGTTTATCGAACACAAGATAAACAACATCCGGTTAGCATGAAAATTGGTGTGCATGTTAAACACATATAGAACATGTAATTCAACGTTGGGATTCTTAAAATATGAATTTAATAACAAGTTATTGTGTGGTGTAACATTACTTAGAGTTACACCAGGTGTAACTTGAACCTAACTCATATTTTTATATCCTATTTAGAGTTTATTGTATACATAATTCAACACAATAAAGATGCAGCCACTTAGACTTTATCCTTAAGTCGTTAAAATGAACTACATTCTCCCTTAATTTGTATTTTCTCTATATGATATTTATTTTTCTTTCTTTTAGATTTTAAAAATACATACTGAACTTTAACTAAAATAAGGGTTTATTGGTACGTTAAAAAAAAAAAGTTAATTGATGTTTTTGGTGGGCTGAGCTCATGTTATGACTCAACTCACATGAGAGAGTACTTGTGTTAGGATATTTAGTGTTGGCTAAATTCTGTGTCAAAAAAATTCAGTTTCAATTGCATTTATTTCCTTGTATTTGAAATTTAATTCATTTGTAATTGTATTGTGTCCAAGATAATCAAATCAAAAGAAAGTGTACAAGTAATAGAACAAGTTTTTTGCTCGAGTGAAAATTAATTTTCACTCGAGTGACTTGAACCCATTGAAAAATACCAACTTGACTGAGGAATTTTTTACTCAGAGTAAAAAAATTTAAAAAAAAAAAAAAAAAAAAAAAAACATTGACCTTTACCCAATATGCTTAACTTTGAGTCAAGTCAAATAAGCCTGTGACCCAATTCAATCCAACCCGTTTTTAATGTTATTTTTTGTCTTCCACATATCATATTTAGATAGGACAATACATCATGTTCATTCTTAACAATTTTACTTGAATATTTAGTATATATGGTGATGATATACCATACCTAAAAAAAGATTTATGGTCCATGATGTTTAGTGTTTTATTTGTTTATATTGGTGATGGTGAACTATAGGGTGTGTGAACTTAAAAATTTGTGTATTATTTAACTTTTATTTTCGACTAACTATTATCATTATTATTATTATTATTATTATTATTATTATTATTATTTTCTACGTGTGAAAAAATATAGGTCAGCCCATAACCCAATCACCTAACTCGCTAGCTATTTCTGAGCCAAATATGATCTAACCCCTAACCAATGAACTCGACTCGAACCAAGCCCATTTTCCAGGTCTAAGCACATGTTTCGGTGTGTGAGTTGTGGTTTGCTATGATTTTGCTTTACCCTTGTTGAATTGTAATTGGCTAATATTCGCTTGGACCTAATTTGACCAATTTGTTAAAATTGGTATAAAATAGATACTAAAGGTCTGAACTATGAATTTTTCAACCTATTATAAGGTCAAGCACATCCAGTGCTTGATTAGATGTTAGACACATATATGTGGGCTAAATGAAAGAGCTCACTCTCATTATCTTGCTATCTAGATAAACTTGATCTTGTTTTCTAGTCATCTCGATCTTGGATTGCTCTATTTGAAGTCTATATATCATTATCCTCGATCTATTCCAATACACCCCCATAAATGAGTGAACGTTGAGTTTGTTGGGGAGAAACTGAATACGATATAGAAATCAATGATTTGGTGAAGAAACCCATACTAAACCTCAAAATCTCACTTTCCAATGTCAAACACCTTGCAAAGGTTATCTAATGGAAGTTAACTTTTACGCGTTTACTTAGCAACATAAAAGGGAATGAAAAACAAGAACTAGCTAGAGGAGAAAATTAATTCCTTCCTACCATATACTACTTTCCTTCACTAATGAGGAGCTCCTATACTCACTCCCTCTATTTTAGTAAGTCCATAAAAATTTTGATACTCCCAGTCTACCAGCACCAACCGAATAACTATTTTTCCAAATTTTCATTCTCCTTGTTTGCTCATACCAATGGCGAAGCCAACAAATTTACTTTAAGGGAGCTGTTATTAATTTCAATCTTTGTGTTTTTTTAGAATCTTTAATTTCAGTCTTATACATAAAAAAAACACCACATATATATATATATATATATATATATATATATATATATGTATATTATGAATTGAATTGAATTATTTTATATTAGAAATATTAAATATAAGAAAAATAACCAACACGGTAATTATTTCAAAATAAAGTTCATTTAAAAAGAAATCACATTGAACTATGACATATTGATTCAGTGTAAGATGTTTACAATGAATATTCAAAATTATAGAAAATAATCCTTTTATATAATATTGAATCATTATGAATTTATAATGTATAAAAATAAAAATAAAAAACCAATTACAACATTTTTTTTATAGGTAAGTTATACATGCATCTAGTGGATCTTAAATCCACAACCTCACACTCTATGTAAAACTTTCAAAGAAAGGAGCTACTAGTTGAGCTTGAGCTCACTAACTCCATCATTATCTTTTACATTTAAAATAATTTATAGAATTCTTTTTATATTTGATATTCTGAATTTTTTATCTTTTCATAAGCAAAAGAAAATTTTATATATATCACATCGATTGATATATACTTTAAGAGGATTATGGCTTAATTTGTTTGGGTATGCTTATATATACATATGGCTATTCTAACAAGGATACTATAATTTTAATTATGTTGAGAGGGTGAAATGCTAGTTTTCTTAAAAATTACATTTAAATATAACTATATTTACATATGTAAAAAAATATATATAGATTCAAAAACTTTGGGTGGCCTTGGCCACCCCTGGTCTCTGTGTGACTCCACCACTTGCTCATATGAAAAATATTATTTACTTAAAGTTCACTCTCATCTCTTCTTTACCATATCTTCTCTCCACTACCTTACATCATCTTCTATGCCTCATTTGATATCTTTCAAGAAACATTAATTTTTGCATTTGTAACATTTCTTTATTTTTCCTATTTTTGTGCTTTACTAACGTATTACTAAATCTTATAGCTTAACTAACATCTCTTAGTATTTCCAACGGAGATATTCATGATTTAAATCTTTCATCTCCCATTTTATTTCACTTTATTTATTTATTGGGGGATATTTTTTTTATATATTGCTACTAAATATATTGATTGACTCTAATCTAGAGTTGAAAACACTTATTTGAACATTGTAAAATATATTTAACCTTATTACTAAATATATTTGTTTGGCCTTGCTAACAAAAAGCTCACATTTTTCATCACATATCTTTACTTTGAAGCCTAATTATTTGAGAAAAGAATACTGTTTTCTTATTATTATTTTTTTAACTTTCATCACTCATTGAATTATTTTATTGTCTAAATTCTAAAGGAAACCCCCCGGTAACAGTTAAGAGTAACCCATACATCGTGTGATTCAGTAACAATAACAAAAGGACCCTAACAGGTATTAAATTAGAGTAGGCTTCGTAGTGTAAATGTGTAATCCCATAGGCTTATTTTGGTGATTAATAAGTATCATTAGAAGAAAGTATGAAGATAATGAAACTGAAATAAAATATTCAAGATAATATTCTGGCATTACAAACTTCAGAAACATTCAACAATAATACAATTAATAAGGGGGAAAAAAAGAACTACATGATTCATTTCTGTAGGAAACAGCAAGAATGGCATACACATTGATGGGTGTATCCATTCATCTGTGGATTTGATGCAGATTAACTTCACAATTGCACGGCCTTACGGCCTTGTTCTTTTATTTAAATCCAAAACGAAGATGAGGCAGACCAAGATAGACAAGAAAGCACCATATATACCTAAGGGAATGGAAAATTCGACCAAAAATTATTGGTGTGAAGTGAGTAGGGTAGCATGTCATCGTTCCTTCCAAAACACATGTTGTCATTTGATTTCAGCAAATCCATCAGCCACTGTTGATTCTGTGATGAATCCGTAGCCAAATCTGTATTGGTGTTCCTTGCTGCAGCCTCATCATTGAACATGTCCTGCTTGGTAGTCCTACTAGCATGGCTTGTCATGGTCACAACTTGTGGAGCTGGAGCAGCAGCAGCAGCAGGAGGAGGAGGAGGAGGAGGAGGAGGTACCGCTTGTTGTTCAAGCAATGACTTAATTTTCTCATCAATCTCCTTTATGCTTTTGTCGATTACCCAACCCAAGTCGTTCAAATCCACAATATTCAGATTCTGTAGCCCTTCACCAACCAAGCTCCTATACATGACTTGGGTCATTTCCTTCTCTCGGTTATCTCTTTGTTGTTTCTTCAATTGTTCCTCGGATTTGGCAATCCTTTGCCTAAGAAAACTCTCTTGGTTCACCATTTTTTTACTCTGATCCATCTCGGGCATCATCTTAAACTTTGCAATTATGTTTTGGACTTCCATGGGGGACGGCCAGACCTCAGGTTGTGTGTCATAGGGGCTGTAGATTATGGCACAAGTTTTGATATCACAGAGGGTACTAAGCTCACTCACCTTTTTCAATAGCCCCTTCTTCCTTTTCTTGAAGGTGGCCTTCCTAGAACTATCATTTGTGATGTACGCAAGCTTAACTTTCTTTCTAGTCATGGCTAGCTGGAGATGATTCACAAGGAAAATATGGGATAGATGAGTGTTAGGCAGGTTCTTGTGGAAATGTTTCCTCAAAAAGCAGGTATATATAGAGTTCAAAAGGATGCCATTGTTAATGTAGAAAATCACGTGGTTGAATTACCAGAGATATGACTGGTTGGATAATTAATGACCTTTTAAGATTCTAATAATGAGGAACATTCATTTAGGTTTCTGAATTTATTGTAGACATTATGTCTAAACCTGGCTATTAATGAGATTGTACATATAGTACCCTAATGAGATCTCCTCTTTTAATTTGAATTTGAAATTTTTATTTCATGGTTAAAGTTTAATTTCTAGTATATCTAAATGTCATTAAAAAGAAAAAACTTACCTGTAAACCAGCTTGAATGAAAATTTATGATAATTTATCAATGTATATTATTAGTTAAATTACCTATTTAATGAGTCAAGTAATTTGTTTAATGGGAAATGCTAACGAATGCCCTTAGGGCATTGGTTAACAATCCATTTAAAGAAAGTTTTTATGGGAAAATGAAATAAAACAATTAATGTTTGGGCAGCTTTTTTCTTTTTCCATAAAAGTAATGTTAAAACTTTCTTAAAATGGATTGTTAACCAATGCCCTAAAGGCATTCGTTAGCATAACCCTTGTTTAATATATATATATATATATATAGTGAATGATTGCCAGAATCGTCGGCACAATGAGTTGAAGGAGATTCTTTTTTTTTTTTTTTTTTTTTTTTGATACACGAAGGAAATTCTCCTAAACAGATTCAAAGGAAAACTTCATCCCATTAAATGATAATTGATCATTTTAAATGCCGTACGTACAAACCAGAGTTTACCCATTTGTCTTGACCTAATATACATCGTGATGACTACTGAGCATACAATACGAATTCAAATCTTATCCTTTGACGTAATGAAAAAAAAAATAACAATATATTAAAAAATGTACTTGATTTAATTCTCGGGTTAAAATCAAGTTGGCATTAATTTAAGTCAGCAAGAAGGTTTTTCCAGGTTAAAATATTTAAATAAGTCATATTTGGTATACTAGAATAGCACTGATCTTTCTCATTTACGTCTCTAACAAGTACATTGTATATGAGATTCTCTAAAGATCACAAAAGGATTTTGTGCAACTCAAATAAGTTTCTCTTGCGCTTTCAAATAGGTTCAAGGAGCAAAGCTTCTAGAGAAGATAGCACCATATCTGAGATATTAGAAATTGGCCTTAATTGCCTAATTAGTATTAAAGACCAGAATCTTGAGTGGAGATACTGGCTGAGGCTGTGGTGTCTTTGAGACAATCAATTATTTTAAAATTATTGAAGAATATTTCTAGCAAAAAGAACTGAATCGAGATTAAGTTCATTCAAGGTGGTCGATATTGTACCGGTACATATACCGGTATCGAAATACTAAGGCTTCATACCAATTTAAATATCGGCCAATTTCAGGCAATACCAACCAGTACACAAAAAATAAATAAATTAAAATTAAAAATTAGTTTTGTAATTTTTGAATTTTTGTAAGGACAAAATAGTAACTTACTTGCATTAACTTATTAGTATTATTTGTTTTCTTAGTATGTAATGAATAATTAAGCTTTCTATTTGTTATAGTGTTTTTTTCTTTCTTTTAATTGATGCTAAAGTCTAAAATCATGAATATTTTGTTTTTAATTGAAGTAATGTTTTATGGTAAACTTTTATATTTATTATAACACACACACACATACACACACACACACACACACACACACACACACCACATATATATATATATATATATATATATATATATATATATACACAAATATAAAAAATAATGATAAATCTGAAACGGTACATCGAATATTGATCAGTACCAAAATATATCGTTCAACCGGTCAAACCGATACAGCCTCTGATACGAAATTGACTCCATTAGGTGCAATACCTTAAGTATTGCACCTAACGAAATTACTCTTAGTGATTGAAATTGAAAGTTGAAAAAAAAAAAAAGTTTTAAGTGAGAATAATAAAAACAATTTGTAAGAGAGATATGGGGTAATTGCAGCCCGTGTAATACCCGATATTGTACTAGATCTAAATCCAAAAGAAATTACTGAAAAATGTATTTTGTTTATGTAGGACAACTCATCATGATTAAATGATGGATTCTTAGAATCACAGGTCATAACAATAGGTGCTGTACTGACTAAGTTTGTAGCTCAATCATAATAAGTTTCATTCTTCTTTCCTTTTCTTGGTCACCATATAATATAAAAGATATTGATATATACAAATTAATTGTTTGGAGGGAGAATCTTTCTCCAGAAACCTACAATTCCATGCCAACTCAAAGCTTGATAAGAAGATCTCACCCACACTTGAACATGGTAAACCATATGTACAACTCAATTTGATCCAGCTGTTCCATTTTAACTTAAAGCTTGGGGAAAATATTAAAACTCAACTCTTTTCCTTATTAATTGTAAATAAGAATATTTGACCCGGAATTAAACCCCATAGAACCGGGCGGATGCCACCAGAAGGTTACTTTATTCCTTCCCTTCACGAGTGTAATTTTGCTTCTTTTTTCACAAATTTCCAAGATAATAATTAAAGAACGGATATCATAAGTTTAAATTCTACTCATTAAATTAAAACAAAGATAAAAAAATATCAGTGAAATCGTGAAAAAGAAAATACATACCTAATCTCTTTTTGGAAGTAAAATTAATGAATAAATTTTGGATAGTTATGTCCTTCATTATAGAGATAGAAAGGGTGTACATGTATATGCCTCACTGAACTTTGAGTCTCATGAAAAAAGTGTCTTTTGAGGATCACTGTTATGTTCTTGTAATGGAAACATAATTACATGATTGTTTTTGTAAGATGAGTTAGAAATTTGGTAATTAAAAGCATAATCACATAATTAATAATCAAATTTGTATTTCATTTACTAGTTAATTAAGGTCCAAAATCAAGTTCTAGCCACATAAATGTGAATGCTATATATTCATTAAAAAAAATGTGAATGCACTATGTTACAGACTGACTAGTTACTAAATTTTTAACTGTGAGAATTCTTTTTTTTTTTTTTTGTTGAGTAAAAACTGTGAGAATTAATCGTAAGACATTTACTACAAAACTTTGTTCTATTTTCAATATATTTTTTAAATATTTTTGTAGAGATTTGCATTCTAATAAACTTTTTAATCACATTGGAAAGAAGAAAACTGGTCACAAATGGAATTTACATTCCCCCCATCTCCTCCCCCCTCCTCCCAAAAAAAATGGTTGTGTGTGTAATTCATCAATGTGCTTCATATTTTTTTCCCTCCTTTGTAATTAAAGAAAGAAGGAATCATTTTAAAAAATGAGTAATGTTATTCTCATTATTAATATTAATATGTCATTCTCGACCATTCTTTAATTTATCTTCATCGTTAATTAAAACAAAAAAAAAAAAAACAAAAACAAAAAAATAAGAAATTTAACATAAACTGATAAGAGTGAAATTATGAAAAGTGTATAAACAGAATATTTTGTTCACTTGTCCATTGCTGAATCTTTTGGACTAATATATTTGTTCCTTACACATTGAATCAAGATGACTACTGTCAAGATCAAGATCTTACATAGGATCATTGAAAGGGTTTTGAAGATCGGATCATGAATCATAAAGCTTTACTTTCATAAAAGAAAAAAAAAAGTGAAAACTACTAATAAAAATAACAGTATATTAAAGAATTATATTAATAGTATGCTAAAGAATTATAATAATAATAATAATATGTTAACGAATTATTGAGAATTCTTTACACAAATTAATGTAAAAGGTAATGACTGGTTGTAACTACTAAGTACCAAGTTACCAATATATGAACAAATGACATATTCAAATTTCAAAGGAATTACTTGTTAGCACACATATGATCAATGGGAAGATGAAAGAATAAATTTAAGAATTATTAAAGAAAAAAGGGATCGTGATTTTGATAAACCAAAACAAGATTGACAGCCTCATTTTTACGTATGCTCTACTTCTAACTTCTAAGCTATATTTTATAAAGCTGTCATCTATACCTGGGGCAAAGACAAACCCTAATAAAAAAAAACAGCTGGGAAAACAACTAAACTTAATGAGCTTTTTTATTATTTTATTTTTTATATGTAATCTCCATACTCGTGAATAATATATGTTCAAAAACATTGTTCCTTGAATAGTTAACATAAAAGGGTAAATAATCATCAAACAAAATTGATTTTTTTTTTTTTTTTTTTTTGAGAATAAACACACACACGAGAGAGAGGGAAATAAGTTCTAACACAAAAACACACCACAACTCTACTTAAAAGTCATGATAACTTTTATAGGATAAACAAAGTTGATTTGATCTATATTTGAACCAACAATAAAAAAAAATTAAAATTAAAAGCTTCCAGTGACAACAATAATTCTCGACTTGGCAGGCATTGCAAATAAGGAATTTTAGGGCTCCAGTTTATGGCTTGAGCAAATAAAGCAATTGAGAACTGAAGGAAATTATATATGTTTTCCTTTAAAGATTTACATTTTTTTTTTTCCAATTTATGGACTTTAGGCTGATTGGAGGTTGAATTTTTCTCATATTAAATGACCAATAACAAGAAAATGACATTGAAAATATGTGGTAGAATTGTGTGGAATTAGAGTAGGATCGTGATTTTGTTTGATCCTACGATCCACCTCTCAATCATGCTTTGATTCTCCTTAACAAACAATCCTAGTATGATCTGGATTGATCCTATGATGAAAGATCGTATAATTTTATGATCCTACAATCTTGGATTGTAATCTTTATAACCATAGCTATTCCAATTAGAAAGATACATAGACAATTACGTCCAAATGCATGGTTATGTCATGCCCTATCATTTTAATTGAAATAGAGCACATAAATGCGGATAATAAAATGGAAATGCACGAATTTCATAGCATCATACAAGGAAAACACCATGTTTTGACAACAATAATTTAGTCATTTCTATTTCAAATAAATCCATTTAATAGTTCAAACTAAGTATTACATATTTAGAAGTGTATATAGTGCCATGACATTGAAAATGTTGAATTATGTAGCAATATATACACTATTAAATATAAAAAATGACATTTTAACTGTGAAATTGTTTCTCTCCATTTCACTTTAAATCGACATGAAATTCAATTTAGTAATTGAATGGTTATAATTTAGAAAAGCTTTTTAACTGGGGGAGCTTGGGCAGTGTTAGAATGAGCAGAAATTCCAGCTGTGTTGATAGTAGGTGGAGCCTGATCAGCTGGTCCATGATCGAGGCTTGTATTTCCTGTTGCCATAGCACAATGGTCAGCCGGGTCACGATTGGCACCACTTGCATTTGGCTTCTTAGGTGCATTTTTTGCTGCTTCCCTCTCTACCTTTTGCCCAGCCTTGGCCACATGCAGTTCCATCTCGGCTTCAGCCTCTTTCGCCAGCCTAACCTCATGAGCAACATCCATTCTGGCTTTTGCTATATTCTTTTCAGCCTACATATATCGAGTCCGAGAAAAGTAATTCACATTACATCATACACTAGATACGAATAACAAAAGAGAGACAGAGTAAGAGAGAGAGAGAGAGAGAGCTTATGTCATTGATCATGTACTCAAGGTGTAATTAATACCGAATTACAAACAAATATTAGTAAAAGATAAGGCTTAGATCTAGCACTTGTATACTAAATCCATTGAGATATTGAGTCAATAATAATGGTTTGACACGTGTTTGTATCGCAACAGTTCTCGTACACAATTAAGGGAATGGACTCAAGCAAGTTTCATTAAGGAAAATAGTATGTACAACCCTATTAACAAAAGTTTTTTCCCACAAAAACATGTATTACAGCTTATAATTATATGTTTAAATTAATATTACTTAATATATGTCCCTTAAAATACAAAAGTAAAAAATGATAGAAAGAGCTTCACACATATATACACTTAGATTAGGCTAGAGTAAAAATTCTATCTTGTATCAAAAAGAGAAACGATGAAGGATAAGAAATTGCTTGAAAGACCCTTAAAAGTTATTAATAATTGTTTGTTCCTACCTTCTCTTCAGCCTTTGCCTGGGATTTGACCTTGCGCATCTCACTCATATCATGTAGCTTGTCCTTCACAGCCTGCATTTTTTCCCACTGTTCTAGTCTCCTTCACAACCTCTAAAGAATTCACTTATTATGACCTTTTGAAAGCAAAGTCGCAAACACAAATCACAATGCCAAAAAGAACACCATATATGACACATAAATATAGAAATGGATAATGATACTGTTTGACAAATTCTTCTCACACTATCTTTGTTCCTCTCTATGTTATGGACCTAAAGTTGAAACGTGTAATACATGCAGACGTTCAATACCAAATTGTGGGTGAAATTTTGAGGAGACTCCGTACTCATTCGTCTAAACCGCAAATAACAATTCAAAAACAGAAAAATTATTGAAAAAATGTGGACAGCCATGTGTTCCTTCCAATCAATAAAAAGTAGCTATTTTTTTAGAGTAAGTTTAATGCCACAAATTTTTTCACAATTTTACTATAACTTTGCAATGTGGCAACTTGTGAATAGTGAAATTATGGACCCACACAAACCCACTATTTTATTTCCGCCAATCACAAGTCGCCATATAACAAAGTTGTTGAAAATTTTGTGGTACTAAATTTACTCATTTTTTTAATCAATATTGAATTTTATGTAATCCTCCCAACAAATAAAAAGTATCTATTTTTTTAATCAATGTTTAACCTCAAGGAGTTTGCATAAGCACGAAAACTTACATTAGTTTACTTATATTGGTTAATAAGACAATGTGTATGGATCATTTACACCAGCTCATGTAAAAATTCTTGTCTATTTTAATATAATTAAGAATTTATTTTTTCTATTTTACACTTACTTTTCAAAACACCTCATATCAAATTATCTATTTTATACATGGTTTTAAAAACCGAACCAAGGGCAAAATTGAATTTGCTTCCGGTTCCCCGTTTTGACTAATTTTGGGCATTTTTACTGGACTGAACTAGTACTCAATTCCCAGTTGAACCATTCAGACCAACTAGTCTAGTTTTTCAAACCATGATTTTACATTACAATTTCATTAACATATCCATTTTTCTTTTTAATTATATATCTTTCTTCACACACCGACAACCACTATCTACTCTCTATCTTCATCCTTGATATACACAAATAAAGAATAAAAAACTAAGTGCGAAATGAATAATGCAAGTGTAAATTTACATGGTTATTGTAGTATTATGGCTTGATGTTGGTGAATTTTGAGCTTGGTTGACTAAAATGTGATATTTTTTCTATTATTCAAATACTAATACATACCAATGCTTTTGATTAAGGCGATGAGTGAAATAATTTTATCTATAATGAGATCCAAATATTAGGATAAACTAATCAAATATGAAATATGTATCCCTGATCTTCTAACAACCTTATTTGCAAGCAACCATCACAACTCACATTTTTGCAATTCAAAACCAGTGCCGGCTAGATGCAGAAGCAAATGCTGCGGTTGCCTAAGGTCCTAAGTAAAAAACAAGGCCCCTAAATTTTAACCAATATGGTTATTTATAACCAATAAGTAAAATAATATATTTTTATTAAATGAAAAACAAACAAAAAAGTGAGAGAAATGTTATGTCCACAATATTTTCACAATACTTTTACAACAAACTTTAATATATATATATATATATATATATATATATATGCGTATTTTACTAACTATGTTTAGCATGCGCAATAAGTACATACAAGCAAAACACCTTTAATCGTGAATAGAGAAAATCATGAAGCCCGTATCTATTTTGCTGTGTTGTTCGTGGAATCTACTAGTTTGCTTATAAACATATAATTTAACTTCATACACATTCAATTCTTAGAGAAAAATCATTATTGTTGTCTAGAGAAATTATTATTTACACTAGAAGAACTGCTGATATGGTTCTCCTTAACCAATGAAATGATATCATCTATGCAGATATGCGTGTGAACTTCCTAATCAGCACAGCATAAGGAATAAAAATAAAAATTACCAGATTATGTTATATTTGAATAAATAACAACATTTTATTGATTGGGAGATCAGAAAAGACTATGTCAATAGTCCTTCTGGTGAACCTAATAATTTCTTCCTTAATAAATGGAAAATTATTGGATACTATGGGAGTACTATAAATGTGTATTCTCTATTCTCACATGAATCGTGAGTCTCACCGTAAATTTAATTAGTAAGACTCATAGCTATGTGAGAAAGAGAAGTACGCAATTATAGTACTTCAAAAGTACCCAATAATTACCCTTAATAGATGACCTTGTGTCATTTGTACACCATCAAAGAAAAAGAAATAATCATTCAAGTACATTCAACTCATTAAATAAGGGCTATTAATCATCAGCCTTAAACTCCCATCAGGACAGTCCACCTCATTTGCTAGGAGATGTGTAAAAAATCACAAAATACTATCTATGTCGTCAAAAATGCTTGTCCATTAAACTTTTCCCTCCTCCATCCCCTCCAGCTGTGGGTTTTTCTCGTCCCCAAAGAGGGGGTGGGGTGGAGATGGATTTTTTTCACCCCACCATGTCTTGGCTCTCCCAAATGTGTATATATATAATTTAAATTTTATTTATTTATAATATATATATACCCCAAAACACCTCTCTCTCTCTCTCTCTCTCTCTCTCTCTCTCTCTCTCTCTCTCTCTCTCTCTCTCTCTCTCTCTCTCTCTTACCTATATCTTGTCATTTTCAACCACCTAATTAGAGGTGGCAAAATACTTCAAACCTGATCCATTCTTGAACTGTCATGCTACTTCCCCATACAATATTTTTCCAGCCCCAAAAAGAAATAGAGCTGGGATGGGACACCCATGATCCGACCCTGCTCTACCCTATTGCCATTTGATGATGATATATTGGTTGTGTAAAGGTTGTTTTACCTCAAGAATTCCATGCAGAGTCTCAAGTACATAAAGATGGTAGAAATTGTATTTATCTATACTACTATTTAAGAGGCTTCTTCTGTTTGGACTGGAGTTTTTTTTTTTTTTTTTTTTTTTTTGTTCCAAAATAACCTTATAGCCTATATTTAAGTAGGGGCAAAACTTGAAGATAACATTGTAAAAATATATTTCTAACTCTCACGTAAAACATTTCCTACAAACTAGGCCCACTCTCCTACTAACTCACTTCTTCAAAGCAACTATTCATTTACTTTTTTTTTTTTTTTTTAATTATAGAAAGACAAGTTAAACTCAAAAAAGGTTAAACAACCCCACATTACTATTTTTTTTTCTTTAAAAAAAAAAAAAATCATCCTCACATTTATCTTTCTATCAAAAACATTTATTTAAAAAAAATCCTCAATTTTATGCCAAAAAAAAAAAAACTAAATAGATATATACACATTTGATTACAATTTAAACTATTTTTAACTTCTTTTTAAAAAAAAATTAGAAAAATAAGTTAAACAACCCACATTGCTTTTTTTTTTTTTTCTAACCTACATGATTACCTCTCTCATTTAAATTCAGATTTCAAATACCACTCATCCTTATCTCATTCCATCCCATGCATGTAGTTAAAAAGATAATCACCAATTCATTACGCACTCTCTCCCTTCGTTTTTTAAATAAATAAATCTATTGGATTACAAAAGCTGAGTTTTTGCTCTCAACGTGTCTTCTTTTGAGTTCCATTCATTGTTGTCCAATTTTAATGCCCCGATTTGCAACCATTGTCATATAGAATCTAAGGTGAGTAGGGTTGCTTTTTTATTTATGCTGTAATATATTTATTTTAGAATTTTTTTGAACAAAAATTTAAATGGATTTAATCTCAATTGCAAGCCAAGCAAGACCACGTGTGGTGCTGTTAGCAAACCAACAAACCCAATATGTAGAGCATTCCTCAAAATCCCATTAATTCTTTGATTCTGTAAGAAAATCAATGGAACTCAATGGATGGTTGTACCACTCGATTATTCCTTTGCTTGCGCAATTGATTTGGTTTTATTTCGGATTGAACATTTGCATCTTTAGCCTCTACTCTACAACACAATTTTGTGCTTTGTGTGGAGCCCATTAGTCTTACCATTTTTTTTCTTGCAGATGTTATGTACATGTGCAAAGAACATGAGGGTATTAGCAAAATGAGAGAAAAATTGGCTGCCCTGGCTTTGGATCTAAGAGAGATGTATTTTTTTTTAAGTAAATATTATGTATTGTAAGTAACCAACTTTTTTTACCATTTATTCGTCTTATTGAGAAACTACCTTTTGATTGTGGACTTAGTAGAGGGCACAAGCAAATTTTCGAAATCATTTTGTTTACATTTTACTAACTGAATGGCATATACCATTTGTTTGATTATTTTCTTTCTTTCATTTTATAATTCTTTTCATTTTTCATGTTGCATTGAATTCTTGATTTTTTATTTTTTTATATTATTGTCCTTTTTATTTTTTATTTTTTATTTTTTGTCATTTGATAGTGCAAGTTAGATGGAGTGATATAGATAATTCTAAGTATATTTTAGTAACCATTAAATATGATTATCCAAACATTTTAGTAGGAAGATCATGAAAAAGAAAAATATAAGGTGGATTAAAATTTTAGTAACAAATAAATTTAATGAAGCTTTTTTTTTTTTTTTTTAATTCTAGACAAAATGACTACAAACATATCAATAGGCAAAACATTTTAGGTGGGTTTGTGGGAGATATGTATCGACAGCATAGGAAACCCATATATAGTGTAGGAGAGAGGTTTCATGAGAATCTTTCATAAGATAATTATCCTCTTTTCTTATTTATTCATGACATATAACCTTACAAAATTTATTAGCAAAAAATAAATAAATAATTAACAAAAAACAGAAAGTCTTTAAACATAACACGATAACTACAAATGTTGGTGTAAAACATTTGGAAGGCCTAATATAAGATGTTGAATCATAATCTTCTTTGACATTCACTGTCGTGTGTGTGTATATATATATTTATATATATATGGTTTATGGATGAAATTTTTAGAAAACATTTTTATTATCCAGACATTGTTTACTTTATGAGACCCTTATATATTGTGGTCATGACATTGAAAAAAATATAAGTTTCAAATGTGACTAAAAAAAAGTAACTAGAAATTTAACCCAATAAAAATAGAAGATTGACCACACCCATATTGTAGAACAATTCAATTTGACTTATGTCCTACAAATTTTAATTCTAATTCTAATTATATTAATGTATCAAAAATTAATCAATTAACAAATTTTGTGTTCATTTTTTGGAGCTTGCCTCATGAAACTTATGGCTGTATCAGTAGTTTGCAATGCATAATATTATTGAACAAATGTGTAAACCTAAAATTGGGATAAATGAAAAATTATAACATTTAAAAAATTTAAAAAAAAAAAAAAAAAAGCCTCATTGTACACACGTAAGAATAGGCTCTTTCTGAATCACACAATATTTTTCCATTGAATTTGTATTTTCCTTTCATTATGGTCACCCATAGGAGTTTTCAAATAAAGTGGTTGGCTATTAGATAGTTTTAGTAGCATTAATTTTGACTAATTTCATAAATTCATGTTAAGTTATGTTAAGTAATTTGTGATATTTTGTTTAAAAAAAGAATATTAGCCTCTGAACACGCACGTGACTATGTGTTCAAAGGTCACACGCCCAAATCATTTTGTAATTAGAAAATATAATAATCCCAGATTATAATGAATAAAAACTATTACATTTTACCTAAAAATAGAAGAGTTTTTGATCACGCGTTGCTCAGCGGCTAGTTAGCTATAAAATATATACAAGAAGTAAAAACAAATGTTCCACTGGCTTGCACTGTAACATGGGATTTTTCTTTTTGTTGCATCAATCTGTTCATACTTCATACCAAGCCCCATAGCAAATTGGTCCACTCCCCTGGCAAGGTAACGAGCAGGGATTTTTTGTTTTTCTATTGTTCTCTCTTAGAGGATCTGTCAGTAAGTTACTTGGATGTGCCTGAGGCAGCATATAGTATGTGAGTGGGATGAAGTTGTCAAATGGGGTAGTGGACTGCTAACTATGAAAAGTTTGGCTGCAAAAGTGGGAAGGATTTTGCCTTTGGCTGCAACTACTTATTAGCACATTTGGAGACAGAGAAATAACAATAAGCATTCTGGTCTGCGGGTTACAGCCAGTTGATTAAACTTGACTGAAGTTAGATGAAGAGCAGGTGCCCATGTTCTTCCAACTAAGCTCTCTGCTAGTAACAAGGATCTATGTGAGTTGGTGTATAGGTAAATAGCTGGTTGGCTTGGTTCCTGATTAGAACTTAGGCAGGGGAGTCTATGTTTCTGGTTTAGTCAGCATATTCCGTAAGCTGGGCTTGTTTGCAGCTCTACTGCTCGCTGGGGTGTATTGATCTTGAATGCTTATTCTTTTGGTCTCAAAAATCATCCAAAAAATAAAAATTCAATCCCACCACATTGCTTATTCGATAATAATTTGCAAATCATTTAACATCAGAACATTTCAAACTAGGAATTATTTACAGTCGTGGAGTATTCAACCTGAAATTGTAGTCATTTTTTAATATGTAAGCGAACAAGGACAACGTACCATTATACCAATATTTCATACAAATTTAAAATCTTTGATAGTTGTGGAATATTCGATCTGAATTTTCAGTGATTTTATAATTTAAAGTGAATCAGGGTAAATGAAAACTTGGAAGCAATTTCATTCTTTCACCACATGAAGCAATGTTGTTCTTGTTGTTGTTTTTATTATTTTAAAATAAATATATAATTTAAAACTATAACGTCTATTCCATGATGATTTTTCAAATCATAAAGCCATGTAAATTAGCATCACGTAAGCTGTGAACATATACATAATACACTGAAAGGTGAGCAAAAACCGATCCTATCATTGAAGAAAAACAAGGAACTGAGGCACCTAAGGTTACTATATGCATTGCTTTAGAATGGCATGGATAAACAAAACATCATGCATGCTACTGAAGGAATATCTTTTTAGGGTAAGTCTGCTTAGGTAAGATCAGTTTAACCGAAGGAAACAACCATATCAACCAAAATGGAAAAAGGTATCAATATGGAAAAACAAAGACGACAACACTACCCCAAAGCAAGTTTAGAAAGGTGAAAGAACCGATCTAAAGTTTGGATAAAGGTCATATTATCACTAAATGCACTAAACCATGTTGGCCCTAAAATTCTCCAAGACAGAGGAAACTGGCACTGTTCTATATGATCAATTTACATGTCTCACTTGTATATATTCTGCATATTCTTCAGTGACATAGGATACCACAGTACAGCAACAATAATTGATATGTTTTACATGTACATTGGAGACATGCACCAACATTACAGTAGCAAAGATAGCATATTCAATATCATTATCAAACTCTTTAGAACTTGTTTCATATTCGAACAATGAGTTTTCAAATATTTACTATGTTATTCATTCTAGGAAATTTGTAGCAGGAATACTGTGTATTCATTTGTCAACTGATATACAACAGAGTTCTAGCTTCCACGGTAAGTAGAGAAGGAGAATGGTGAAAGCAGCAGAGGAACGTGAAAATGCTCCCTCTTTTGTGACTCTCTAATTTCAAACACAATAGAAACATAGGGAAAGAACCCAGATGGGCAGTACTTGCCTGTGTTGAAACTTATCCTGTATATCCCAGGGTCCACTGCATCAACTATGCTCAACAATTGACCACTTCGTCCATCATTATCTGTAGTTGAAGAACCTAGAATTTTCCAACCACTTGTGTATGTCACACCAAATGAGGGACGGGGTTGAGTGCCCTCCCACTTTTCCAAACATAACTCAATACCAGCTGCTGGAGATCCTCGGGAAACATCCAAGACATGGGTTGTGATGGGCGGACGGGTTCGAGTTTGAACTTCAGATGTTTTCCCAGCTGTGTTCTCAGAATTGGCAGTCAAATGGCCTCCAATAATGCTCACACGATCTTCTAGAGGACAAAAAATAGGAACAAATTGACATTAACTAGAACAGTAGTAAGGCATGCAAAGAAGGATAACTGGTTTAGGGACTGAGAACTGTAAAAGTTGGGAAGAGGTTGGAAGCAGGGGTAAGGGAAACATATCAGAGACTTCTGAAAGCCAGTAATAGGCAAGGAAAAAAAAAAAAAAAAAAACAGTGGGTTTTTACCCACAAGCTCACTCCCCACTAATACTTATAGGAGGAAATTGCATTTGAACCAAACTCGTTGGCATAGTGACTAAAAATAAGTTTGGAATGAATTTCAGGAGGGAGAGAACAATTTGGAAAATTTTATAAACAGGTGAAAAAACTATTATTGATTTGGTGATGTACCACAGGTTACATAGATCTAGGAAGCAGCCCTGTCCAATATTGTACTACAAATTCTTGGGAATTTTATGTAGTTGATATACAGATCACCAAACTCTACTCTCTTCTTTTCTTTTTTCTTTTCTTTTTTAAAGATGCTAAAGTCTACTTGTTTTATTCCTCTATGTCTATTTCCAACTATGCACTTTTCCTCATGCTAGTTGGAGTGGTAGCAAATTCACTACCAAGGTCACTAGTAGCTTCAAGACCAGTTTTGACCTCCCTGAAGCCAAATTTTGCAACTCACTTACAAGCTCAGCAAGACATTCTATCAAACATCATAACCAGCGTATGATGAGGAAAAGCAACAATAAACCTAAGAATTAATAATGTGGGCCAACTAAATGTTTGTTTGTGATACTGGGAAAGTTATTTTAAAAGAAAAAAAAAACAACAGGCACCTTCTACTTTCTTTGCAAAAACTGCAGGATATTGGTCACTTGTTGAAGAAACTTTACTTGTAAAAAGCTTTTTAAGACGTAGTTCTGTTACTTTCATTTGCTCCTGAGCTGCAATCTCAAACTCAACTATAGGCCTATTTGGGTACCGATTCTGCAAAGGAGAAAAAAAAATTACATCAAATGATACCAATAAATTCCAAGGCCTGTCTAATGAAAGTTTCACTTGATAGAGAAATAAGTCAAATAACTCAAGGTGCCATTTAACATCAAGTCAAAGATATGAGTCAAAGATATGAGAAACAATTCTGCAAAGCTGGTATAATATTGACCTTAAACCAGCAGAATTCTTTTTCTCATTTCATGGATATCTTATGAAAATATAAGCACAAAGACAGATGAATATCTCCCAGTAATATTAAATCTATTCAACAGAGGAAAAGATCAACACATGTACAACCATCCACACCATCTTGGCCTAAAAGATGCTCTTCATTGATTGGTGATACCGGTTAAGGAAATTATTATAGTAGGCTAATCTGGAGTCTGTTGACTGCACTTACATTTGAAGAGGAACTGTTATATGTAAAATCATTTAATTATCTCATGAAACTGAATATAAAAAAAAATGTTCACCCGGAAGATGAATAAAGATTCTAGCACTAAAATGTTGAAAAATGAATTCTAACATGAAATTGTCGTCTTAAAAACTATTTATTACCAAAAATTTACTATCATGTCAATGTCAGCTTGAAAAGCAAACTCTAATTGAAATTTTACCTTCAATTCAGCAAGTATTTCATCAGTACTTCTCCCAGATGCACATATAATAAATATGAATCCAAACTTTTGCCTATACCGAGCATTCCATTCAGAGAGTTCCTGCACAGGCCAAGCAGACCATATTGACATAAATACACAGGATCAAACTTCAGTCAGTTAAGCATAAACATTTTTTTTTTTTTTAAATAAAAAAATTTTGACAAAACATCAAAAACAAAGGTTTGTTTCCACAAACTAATTCAAGAGGATTTCCAGGCTACAAGAAGGTGTAATGTCAAGTTGTAAATAAATTCTTTTGTACAAACTACTCTTCCAGTACTTCTTTTATTTCTCCTCCTCCCCCCACCCAACCCCAAAGAACATGCCAGCAGAGGTAGGCAATTGATATCTTTGATTTTAATTGTTAACAGTTTATACTTGTTGCTGCAGCATACAAACCTGTAAGCTAGAACCAGTAGCAGTTGCTAAAGCGGTTGACTGCTCCCCCTTACTCCACCTACAAAAATATTTCTTCACAAATTACTTAAATTGCCAAGGCACATAAGAAAATAACCAATGCTATGCCACAAATAGAAGGGAAAAGGGACTGATAATGACATCGATGAACTAGAAAACAAGGATGCTCAATTGCTGCTTGTTCTTCTCCACTTGTACAGGGCTGGTAGCAGTTCAACTGTTCAAGGGAGCAGACTGGTAATTGAAGAATTTTGATGGCTCACCCTAAACCGTTCCTAGGAATTAATTGTATGGAAAAAAAACTCAAATATAACTTGGCTAAACTACTTGAGAGAAAAAAAACTGAGTGACCCATTTGCTTGAAACGATCAAATGAATGCTAAACAAAGAAGAAATATTTGGATGCTACCTGTACATGATGATAACATAAAAGCATAAACCAAGTAGTATTTTTTCTTCTTTCTTTCTCTATCTTTTTATTTTTATTTATATCAGTAAGTTAGATGTGCATCCAGTGGATTCTAAACCCAAAACCTTACCCTCCAAACATTCTTATGGGAAGAGGAAGTGCCATGTGGGACAAAGCTCATTGGCAAAAAGACGCTATCATTTAATAATATTGCCAAAAAAATGAGAACTTAATGAAAATTGAAACACAAATCCAGATTCAAGATGAAGGTCAGATAAATAAGTAAAGAAAGTCAGTTTGTGCTAGTTAATAAACAAATATACCCTATATAAATGAAATATAACACTTAATAAAATACATAATACGCCCCCCCCCCCCCCCCCCCCCCTCCCATCCTCCAAAAAAAAGGATCTTGAAACAGAATTTGATGAAACAAATGGCCTATTCAAAATTATCAACAAAACATCAAACACTTACTATGTCCTGTTATTTCTTATAACTTAAACTTGAACTGATTATAAAATATACACCGGATAACATATATCCTATTCGGACACACATGCACACATGAGCACATAGGCAAATGCACACGCGCGTGCACACCCAAGTCTCACACCCACACATCCATGCACACCCACACATGTGTGCACACACACATGCCCATCTGTTTTTGTCTTTTTCAATTATTGGCAAATTACACATTCACATAGTAGGTTTTGAACCCACAACCTCACCCATCCAGGAAGCTCCTTGTAAGGGGAGGAGGTGCCAGTTGAGCTAGAATACATTGGTGCAAAAGCCCATCTATAAGACACAGAAATCCTCAATTAGACTATGAATTACATATGGTTCTAAGCAATTGGTTCAAAAGCCCATCAATCAGACACAGCACTCCTCAAGTAGACTATGATTACATACAGTTCTAGAGAAAAAAAAAGTTGAAAGAATAAACCCAGTGCAATTCCTTAGTAGAGAACAAAATAAGGCTACCGGATATAAACCTTCTTAGTCACCTCAGTCTCCGGAAGTTATTTATATACAAAAATGTTATATAAACCTCCCTAGTCACACACGCACATTGACATTCTTCTAGTCACTACAATGTACAGTCACCAGTGATTCCTGGTTTCTCAGCAATCCATTCAGCATATCACAACCAGGGAAAACCTTCACAAGCATATCACTCGAAGGTATTTTAAATTATTCGTCTTCTGAGTATTCAAAAATCCAAACCACGCCCATTTACAAATAGATCAAATAATTGATTTTTGTCTCCTCTAGGCATGCCTGATGTTCATGTCCCATCTGCGTACACATAAGCATCTTGGGTCCTTGTTATTTACAATTATCACAAAATACAAGGATACCATACCACCTATTAGTTCGCTACCTATCCACTTGTTTATAAGCTACCTGTGAGTTATTACATCATTTGCTATAACATCACTTTCTAGGTGTTCAAATAATACATTGTAATGAAAACTAAGTGGAAAAATTTACAATCTTTACTATACTAAGACTTCATTCACTTTAAACAAAGACTAAAAATTTGATAATGAAATCAACTGGGCACTGGTCAAATTTCAATCTTTACTAAAAAAAAAAAAAAAAAAAAAACTTCATTCACTCAAAAAGTAAAGTGCAATAAGGAAACAAACACTAAATTTGAGAGGAAAAAAAAAAAAAAAAACTCAACTGGGCACTGGTTGTTTGATGATGGGATTGAGAAGAAGGGGCAGAATCTCCAATCTGGGGATGAGCAGAAAAGGCCTGAAGCCAAGCACTGACATCAACCTTGTTGAACCAAATGTCTGTGGCCGCAGCCACAGCTTGTTCTAGCGAGGCAAATGGGGCTGCCAAAGCCATTTCTTTGGCGAATTTTGTGCTTCCACAGCATGCTAGAAAGTCCTTCTCTTCAAACCCAGATTCCATTCTCCTTTGCTCCTCTCTCTCTCTGTGTTTGGGGTTTGATCTGATTGCACAGAGAGCTTTGCTGCGTTGGATTGAGTTGGAGATTCTGATAGAGAGTGAGAGTTGCGAATAAAGAAAATGAATGAGGGTAAAATTGGAAAATAAAGAAAAATAATAGAGGACAAAATTGGGAAAAAAAAAAAAGGTAGAAAAAACCAAGCATACCCGGTGGGACTCGAACCCACAATCGCCTGATTAGAAGTCAGACGCCTTATCCGTTAGGCCACGGGTACCTTCCCGTATGGTCTTCTACTAATCAAACTATAGATGTACGGAATAGCTAGATTAATTTCTAGGCAAAAGTACAATTTTGGTTGTATAATTTGATGGAAATGAATTTGATCCTCATTTATTTTCAACTTGCAATCAATTTTAACTTTGTCATTTTCAATTTACAATCACTCATGGTATTTTTCCGCTAGTGTCTTGATTGTAGAGATTAAAATTGATTACCAGTAGGAAATAATATGAACTGAATTAACTGCTACCAAAATATAAGAGTTGAATTTATAGTAACTCCAAAATTTTATTTTTGCCTAATTTCTAATTGTGCTTTTTATATAAAAATAATAAAAATTCTTTGATTGGTTGCTTATCACTTATGCAAAGATATAGATATACTCATTTAAAACTGAAAAGGGATAGGAAGATGAGAACTACGCTTTATGGACTTGCCAGGATGGCAAATTAAAATACAATTAAATTTAAACACGATTTCACTCATTCGTGTAGATTTAGTATAAATAAGTCAAAACTAAGGTCACTGTCTCTTTCAGAGTTAAGCTTCAAAGACTAAGTAAAACAAGGTGAATCCACACAAAAACGATTAGTACTTTTCAAGAAATTAATTTGGAATCATAAAAATGAGATGCTCTTGTTGAAAAATAGGGGTGAGCAAAATCTGGCCGAAGCATGAATGTCTTCATGTTTGATTAAGATTGGCTGTTTGATTAAGTTTGGCTGTTTGGGAAGGCATGACTATTTGATTAAGGTTGGCTGTTTTATTAACTTTAATAGTGGAAACTGCTGGAAAGACTATTATATTATATAGTCTAGTAAGTATCTGGTTAACCCCTCAAAAAAATAATAAAATAAAAAATGCTATACTCTAATATGTCTTACATTGTTAGTTAACTAACACATTGTTACTCTAATATGCTATACTCTAAAATAAAATAGATTTTTTTTTTTTTTAATAAAGTTTCTATTGAATAGATTTCTTTAAAAAAAAAAAAAAAATACAGATTGTTAATGTTTCAAACCGAACAAAACCGATTAAACTGCACCGTTATAGGTTGGAAAATCGACCCTAATCGATATGTATCGGTTTTAATTATTACAAAACCGTTCCCTATCGGTTTGGTAACAAAATTTATAAAAATAAAAAAATAAAATAAAAAAACGAGCCAACCGAACCACTCACACCCCTAAAATTGTTTTACTTACATTTTTCCGATGCAAACTCTTTATTATAGACTCCTTGAGTTGAGTTTTTTTTTTTTTTTTTTTTTTTTCCTTTTTTGAGAAGGGAGTTGAGTTTTCTTTTAGAGCATTCACATCCGAGAATGTAAATATATATATATATATATATATATATATATATATTTTACATCCTTAAGTACTACTTTATCTATTTTACTAACTCATTTAACAATACACCAACGTCTCAGTTTTTATTTTTATATACAATCTAATAATAAAAATAATATAAACTACCCAATAAAATAAATATAAAACTACCCAATCCTTATTTTCATATCAGATTGCTCTGATATTATATTTTGGTTGGTTGGGAATCTATAGGTATGGTTTTGGTGCCTATTTTAATATCCTCCCAGGATCTAAATGGTCAGTAATACTGCTAACATATGGCTTCCCTCTCGCAAGTATTGGAATGGCTCTCAAGGTAAATATTTGTGTGTGTGTGTGTGTTTGTGTAATGGGGATTTTTATGATTGGCATTTGTCATTGCTTACTCTAATGTTTCAAATAATGTTGTAAGACTTAGGGCCTGTTTGGATAAGCTATTTCAAAAGGTGCATTTTAAAAACTAGCGTTTTTAAAACGTGCATTTTAAAAACTCCATTTTAAAAACCACAGATAAGCGTTTGGTAAAAATGTGAAAATATGCGTTTTCTATTTTTAAAGCCATATCAAGCGTTTGGATAAGCTATTTTAAAAATGACTATTTTGAGTGTAAATTCCAAAAAAGGACTTAACTATTTTTTAAATGTTATAGTGTCATTTTTCCTGTGATCAGTGTTTTTTAATTATTGAAAATATATAATTAAGCTTAACAAGTACATCAATAATAACAACAATAATGATGTTTTTGTTGTTGAAATTCATGGAGAGAAGTTTATCAAATTTAAAATATTAAAAATAACTCATCAAGACAAAAAGATATTAAAATGATTAGGAAAATAATTATATTAAAATGTTAATTGCCAACATATCAATACTAGACAATCCATTATAATAATAAAAAAGTTCTTATCCGAAAAATTAAAATCAAAACACCAAAACAGAAATAATAAAAATATTGTTTACAACCCACAAATGGATCGAGCTATTTTGTCACGAACAAATTTCATCTCCACATCTTGTATATTTTCAACGTTTGCTTGTCTGCTACTACCTTCTCCACTACTATTGCTTCTTGGTCTGTGCAAGTCATGTTCATCCCAATTGAATCCCTCATCTTCCCTATCATGCTTTCTAATAAAATTATACAAAACACAAGTAGCAACTATAATGTTTCTTTGGTGCTTAATGTCATAAGGTGGCATTTGCTTCAAAATTTTCCATTTATTCTTCCACACTCCAAAATTTCGCTTAATTGCACTTCTAAGTGATGAGTGGACATAATTAAACCTCTCTTCTATGTGATTTCCTCGACCAGCTCGTCAAAAATCTGAAAGATGATACCTTTGTCCTTTATAAGGTGGCAAATATCGTTTCCTTAAGGAGTATCCAGCATCTCAACTAAATCATATTTTCCTAGTAAAAGGGAAAAAAAATGTAAGATGTACATAAATAATATCATTCATACATATTTAATATATAAAAATTTTACATACCTAGTGGTGGTTTTGGAAAGTGGACAGATTGTCGACGGATAGCATCTAAGAAAATACGTGTATCATGTGCTGCACCCTTCCATCCAGCCATAACAAATGTGAAAAGTAAATCAAAATCACATGCTGCCATCACATTAAAAGATGTCACACCCTTTCTATTATAATATGGAGCTCTCTTGTCATCTCCAACAACAACTTGGATATGAGTACCATCAATGGCACCAATGCAGTCCTAAAATAGAATATAAATTTTAGTTACTTAGGAAATAATCCTAACAAATATTAGGAACAAATTAGCATGTATGAAATGAATACCTGAAAGTGTGGCATGTACAATGGATTCTTCTGTATATGTCTTGGAACTGCACTAAATGTAGGGTTAGAAGGCTTGAAGATATCCATTGACATTATGTTAAGGCGTTTCAGAACTCTATGAAAATGTCTATGTATAGTCTCACCAGAATGCTGGAATCTTTCTTGAACCATCCTATAATAAGCTCCTTGTCCAAGTATCATTAAACATATACCTAAAGACTCTTCAAGCCTAATATGCCTTGTGTGTTGAAGTCCATATGCATGTTGTAAAATATTACACAATTGAAGGAAAACACGTGGCTTCATTCTAAACATTTCGTAACGTTTCGTTTCGTTACCCGTCAAACAATCCATCAACCACATATAGCCAGTTTGTTCAGAATCTCTACAAAGTTGTTTATCAATATATTTCATATAATATGTCACTGCAACATGACATCCAGCAACAGCAAGATCATATAATTCCTCATCATCATATTCATCATTTTCCACATCATAAGAATAATCTTCATCACTATTATCAATATGGTCATTATAATCCATAGGAATATCACCTGAAATATTATAGTAATAAATTAGATAAATTACAATAAAGAAAATGAGTAAACATTTAAAATTATATAACTGGATAAATCAACATAAGTTTCTATCAATAGAATAAAAGCCCACAAAAGTATCTACCTAATAGTCATGACTGCTGAATGTTACATCCTAACTTCAGTGACAGTCATCACCATTGATGACTCAATAAGCCAATAGAAATTGTAAACACATCACCAACAAGCTCACCAAACCATGCACAAAATCAACACTGAAACAAAGAAAAAGCCAGTATTTTGTTGGCACTTTTACCATTTGTTTGAATGAGCTTATTTTCATGGGTTTATTTGTTTTAAAAATAAGTTGCATAAAATTACAGCTAAATCTTAAAAAATGAGGCTTTAAAAAGTTGTTCCTAGCAAAATAAACAAAATAAGCAAAAACAAAAGAGACCCTGAAATAGTGCCTTTTACATAATTGCCAAATTGGTGCAATGGATCTATTAGAATATAATCCCCTCAGGTAAAGAGGTATGTCTTGTTAATATCAGGCCAAAACCTACTAAGGAAGTGAAAAGATGCGACAAAGTCATCTAGAGGACCATCCAGCATGTGACTAATGCTAAACTATTTGAAACAATCCGTAAATATGTGACTGAGGAGGATGGGAGTTTGATCAGGAAATGTTTCTTTTGTCCCTTCTAGGCAATAGGAAAATTTTCATATTATTATGTTAATAGGGAAAATACGAATCCCAATCCCATTTCTTAAATCCTCCACACAAATCACTATCTGTTTCAAGTACCAATGTGGTTACTAAGACAAGGATTATCCAAAGCCATGTGATGCAAGGCCAAATCAAATATTTAAAAGTACATTCTTTTCTTCTCTTATTTCTTTGGAAGGAACAACATTAGCCCATACAAGCCAAAAGGGAGAAAGATTAAAAGAAATCCAAAAAAATTAACACTTACAAGCACTCTTTAAATTAATTTTAGAGTGGATCCCTCCCCATGGACATGCAACACAGCATTATGAATATGAAGCCTTAATATTGGTTTCAAAACCAAAATGCTAGGCTTAAACTCACTTGAAGTCAAGTATACGTGTCTATAAAAATTTCATGTTTCTTGTCTTCAAATTTGTTTACTCACACCACCTCATCAACTTTGACCCGTACATACTATCAGAACTTATAGATTGTACAGGTGCCTGTGGCATCCAATGTCAGAAAGAAATGAAATTCCCTCCACACATCTCATCAGTTATCACATATACACATGGACAAAGCTACCTAAGACACTTAAAATTTTGCAAATAGATTCACTGATCTGACGTGACACACATAAGGAATGACAAGATTGTATATAAGTTAACAGGCCATGAAAGCAAAAGACCTTAAAATCTTACACTTCATTCATAAATAGCAAATAAAAATATGATAGAACTAAAATATAATCACCTGACAACCAATTGATTGCGGAACAATATCATCAACACGCTTGAGACTATCTTCAAGTGCACATCTTGCCTTCTCAAACTTTAAAAGAACAAAATCCCCAGTTATAGCCTGCATGATAAGAAAAAAATCCAATAGTAAAACATTCTTAAACAAAGACCCTTGAATTGCAGAACAACCCTGAAATAGTGCTTTTTACATAATTGCCAAATTGGTGCTTAAGTGCAAAGCACTTTTGTCTAATGGGGCCCAAAAGTGATTTTGGGAAAAGGTTACCATTTCATGCTTATTGCCTCACAAAATTACATTAAGGTGGAGTGTCATCGTTATTAATACACTTGGCTTGAGTCAGATAAACTAGCTTATTCCTATAACCAAAACCTTAGCCTAATAAACCAAGGCTCCATTTTTATTTATCTTCTTGTATAATGTTCTCTTTTAAGTGCTAGTCTATCTCTACTGTATGGTGATTGTTATAGTGGCTAGTGCACACAACCTTAGTTGGTAGGGAGAAAGAGGGCAATTAATTTTTGAACCCTTAGGACAATGCATTTGGACTGAACTTTCAAGCTGAATACATACAAGAAACCATTCTAGATAGGGGGATAAGGTTAAGGGAATCAATAAAACATCAAAATACATTCTAGATATATAGCACTAATCAAATGAAAGCCCTGCACTTTGTCTCAATCTTAACAAATTAGAGTCTAAAATCTATTGATTTGGAAATTATCATTACTGAAATGGATGCAATAAAGGACATAGAGCTATATCTATTTTACTGATTCTAGGTTGCTACATTTTGTAAGCTACATTACTTTCACTAGTGGCCACACAATTGCAGTATCAAAGATTCATACTTTAATCACAGATAAGTTGTAGAAGATGCTATATAGATGATTTCAATCATTGCAAGATTCAT
Source organism: Castanopsis chinensis (assembly GCA_032878915.1). Classification (NCBI taxonomy): domain Eukaryota; kingdom Viridiplantae; phylum Streptophyta; class Magnoliopsida; order Fagales; family Fagaceae; genus Castanopsis; species Castanopsis chinensis. The sequence goes on from JAVQMG010000073.1 coordinate 1,451,085, forward strand.
ACTTTAATCACAGATAAGTTGTAGAAGATGCTATATAGATGATTTCAATCATTGCAAATTTAAAATTGTATCTGATTGGTTATATACACATTAAAAAACACATTTCTATTTAGGAAGACTACTAAATATTGTAATGTTTAGTGGTGATGCATGGGAGTAAGTGACAGAGATGAAGCAAAAGGACATTTGAGTGACAGCTCAATTTGTGTGACTTTGGAAGCCTTAAATGGGAAAAGGAATCCCAAAATTAGAATCTACACACGTTAAAAGAAAGTTAAAAACTGCCCTATCCATAGAGAAAAGTAGTTTGTGAAAGATATTTTGGAACAACTGTCCTTTCACCCTCTTTCAGTTTGCACTAACAAAACAAAGTGTAAACAAAGCAATTTTAGATCTCATTGCAACTTGGGGTACAACAAAGACTACAAACAGTAGGCAGGTAAAAACAATGAACACAACTACTTTCATTCTTGTTCTTGTCAAAGCAAATTTCCTAATTGCACTAAGCTTTCTATCTAATTGAGATGGAAAATTCCCTATTGTGATTTGTTCTGGCCCTCCAATTATCATAGTTGGAGATGGAATTCAGACTAAGACATCACAAATTGAGATGGAAAACAAGCACAACACTATAAGGGTCACGCATTTTATAACTTTATTATAGCCTAATCACCTCCATGTAAGTATGGATTTAATGAAATATTCCTTTCAACTGACCATTACTAAACTTACCAGTCCAAGCCCTCAAAGAGGCCTTCACCCTTTATAGCAGAAGTTTTAGAAATAGCCCATTGACGGTTTTCTATCTTGTGCAACTCTAAAGCCTCAGTAACAGCAGCAATTATCAACCTGAATGTTATATGGACTTTCCACAGTACAAATGTGACTGATTCATGCATTAAACGATCAAACATATTAGATAAACTGAGGACCTCTAATCAAATTCATAAATTTCCATAGGATTCACTACAAAATCACCTTATAAAAAATTTCCCTCCATGTAATACTCTATCTTCATAATTCAAACACCCTAACAACCACATTATTCAAAGGATAAAACAACAATAGAATGAAAAATATCTCTCTCTTCCATAAAATACTATTCAAAGGATAAAACATAAAACACCCTAAGTGCCAAAGTAGTGTCCTCCTAACAATCTTGCCTCCTCTTGCAGAAATTGAAGTTGTAAATATGGTTCTTCCATCACGACAAACATCTCTCTCTTCTCTCGTTTCTGAAAAATACGTGCTGCCATGAGATAGAGTTCGAAACCCTTCTCAATGCCATCTAAGGTGCACACGCGTTCCATGACATTACGAATAGTACTACTTGGCTTCACTGAAAAAACTAAGTTCCTTGACTCCACAACATCACAGATACGACTAAGTTGTTGTGTCAACTGTAATGCCATTCCTCCTTTCTTCCCTTTGCTCTGTGTGGATGATGGTAAAACTCGCTTCTTTCCTTTGTTTTGTGTTGGGTTAGGTGGTTGTGTGAGGTTAGGAGTCTCATTTTCATAAACGTCATCATCATCATTTGGAGAAGATGAGTCAATAGAAGTATCACCTAACCCCTCCTTAGGTGTCTCAAGATCATTCGATAACACACATGAAGTGGGGGCCCATGCTAAATCTTCTATGGCTGCAATGTCCTTAAACATAATGTCTAATAAGTCAACATTCTCTAATCCTTTCTCTCGAAATTTTGCAGCTTCAGGAACCTCCTACAATTTTGAATATTTTCATTAATAACTCAAATAGCATAGTTTATCTACTAATACAAAATATGTACAATGGGTTATACAAAACATACCATTAGTTTCCTCTCCCACCACTCATCAGTTGCAGCTATTGTTCCTTTGGCTGCATCCCATCCCAATCCAGTTTCACTTCCCTTCAACTTATTCCAAAGTACCCAATCTTTCTTCAAACTATCCCATTTATGTTTATACTTTGCCCTAGGATATTCCTTTCCAGTTTTCTTTTCAAAAGTTGCTATAATATTTGCCCAACCCTTTTTACTAAAATGGGTATTTGGTCTATTACCCTTAAATACCTCATCCACACAAGCTTCACAAAAGATAGTCGTTATTCTTGATGGCCATTGAACTCTAACATTTGAGCTATTTTGGGATTGTTTGGTGTTGGGATTTAAAGTCTCCTTGTTCTTAACCATCTAAACAAAATATAGGTTTATTAATAACAATGTTCAACCATATTCCATAGACAAATTAAATAAAAGAAAAAAAAAAACTGAGAATTTACCCCACTTAGCAAGCGTGTGAGCAGCCACATTCCCCTGCCTATTTATCATAGATTGAATGCTAGACTAAAATCTAGTTGTTATGAATGAATTTACTACAATTAGTCTATTTAAAATTTATAGTCAATATGTGGGTTCTAGCTAGTTCAACTGGTAAAGTCTCTGATGGTTGAATAAGAAATCTGGAGTTTGATGCCCGCCTACAACAAAAACTGATTGGTGTCTTGGTCTGATGATAAAGAGCTATCATCAGAAGCGGACGCCATAGGTTGAACTTGTTAGGATATATGCCCTTAAATCCTATTGTATGATGTTATGTATGACATTATGTATGACTTAATGTTGTGTTTAATAAAGTTGTTTATTTTTATCTAAAATAATGGTAACATGAATATTTGGACATTATCATATAGTCCATGAGATGCATAGTATGTGATTTATGTGATTTAGTCACAGAAGATATAAATCACAAGTTCTTTGTAAACTCAGAATTTATAGTTCGTAGTCGGTGATGAAATTGGGCATTTCATCTGCGAAGACTATAACGTATCAACTAAGATGATTTGTCTTGATCATGGAAGTGGTGACTTCTAGTTGATATGTTGATATGTTTTAAGAGTTAAGACATATTGAACTGGACCGCTTTGAGATTTATTATTCTCCTAACGACTGTCAAATGAATAATAAATCTCACGACTTCTATTTGCATGAACTCTTAATCCTGAGAGAATAATGGAGCTGATCATGAGGTGTAGGTTGCTTTGATATATCAGGAGTGAGATCTAAAGTGACGGTCAAAACCTCAGTATGTTGGGCAACCACATTTAGTGTTGATGGAACATATATTCTCAAGATGGAATTCATAGTCTCTTAACGGAGATATAAAATATTCCCTTGAGATAAGTTTAATGTGTTTTGTTATTCAGAGAGTTAGGCCTAACCACTTTGGTAAGAAATTACTAAAGTATATATTTATGAAATTGGATTTCATAAATATATGATGAATAATTTTAAAGGATTAAACCGGGTACTCAAGGATAAGATGTAGTAATTTACAAAGTGGCAGTCTATATTTATGACTTTGTATTACTACGAATATTTTATGAAGGGGTTGCGTGTAAAATAAAGTCTTGGGATATAATTTATTAATAAGGCCTAGAGTGCAATTATATTTATATAGTGGTATTAAATATAATTAATGGTAACTTTGGACTTGTCAAGAGTTGACGGAAAAGCCCAAGGCCCATTGGAGCTAGTGTCTTATTGGTCCCTTTTGGTCTCATTCCAAGCCACACACTAAAGCCCAATTGGAAAGGCCCAATAGGCCGGCCCAATTAGATAATCAGTTAGTTATAAAGGGAGAAACATACAGAATTTTTTAATGCGGTTTTTATCGTAGAGAAAAGAAAGAGTGTGAGACACACTTTTATTCTCCCTTTTGGAAACTGATTGAGAGACCACACATCTTGGGCGTAAAGTGGAATTAGAGTGAAGATTAAAAGTTTTCCCAAGTGCTTCTAATCTTGTTTTGAAATTCTCCACACCAAGGTACGCTATCTTATTTTTAAATTCTGAAATTTACGGAGTGCATGTTGTCAATCATGAATGAAATAGATCCTTGTTTGTTGCTTCCGCTGTGTGTTTTGTATGAGATACAAAACCAGATTTTAATCCAACAATTGGTATCAGAGCCAGGTTTTCATCTCATGATTGTATAATGTGTGATTGAATTTTAGAATTTAAGAAAATCATTATCTTTGTGTTACAATTTTCTACATCAAGTTGTGGTATTGTGACATGGTTTTTAATTTCCATGAAATCCGTGTATATATATTTTGCAAGCGGGATTGAATAGTGTCAGTTTTTGTTCATCGCGCTGTGTCTTTGTTCGCTGCTTGGATACAGTTATTCTTTGTTGAAATAACTGTAATGCTTGCTGCACCGCTTGGACAAATGCTAGCACTGATTGATCTTTAATGCATGGCTGACATGTTTTTGGCATGATTAGACAATTCAAATGAAGGACGTTGTTGCATCTTTTGATTTGGATTAGAATGGTTTGTCCTTTATTGCATGGAGGAAGTGTCATGTGCCTTGGTTATATATATTGGATGGTACGGATTGGTTGAAAAGGGCCAACATGCATGCATTTCATATTCAAAGAATTAAGGCCATCTGAAGGTTATGTATATAAAGAATGAAAGCCATTTTTTGGTTTTGGAAAAGTTGAATCCGTACCCTGAAGGATTCAACTTTCCAAAGTTATATATTTATATATATAATATAATAATAATATTATATTATTATATTATATATATATAAATGTATATATATATAATATAGTTTTATAACGTAATATATATATTATATTATATATAATATAATATAGGTTTGTATTACGTTATATATATTTATATATATATATATATTAATGTTAGTTTAATGAAATTTATTCCTAATGAGATTAGGATTGTGTTTTTCATGTGTCTAGCATTATTATGGTTTTTGACCTTAAAAACCTTATTTTTTAAAATATCTAGTGGGAGAGAGATTCAAGGGTTGCATCTCACGGCCTCCATTGTTGATTCATAGTAGTGTGAAATATATACTTTGTCTTTGCCTCGAGCTTAGCATTCCATGCGGAGAGTATTTATTTCACGGTCCTACAAGATTGAATTTCTTAGTTTATAGTGGTTTGATAAGCACCTTGTCTTAGCTTCGAGCTTTGCATTCCATGCGGAAGGTGTTTTTATCATGGTACTACAAATAAACTTGTTAAATGGATGAAATGTGGCTACACATGATTCTAGACAATGGTATACACTAAACTAAGTATTTTAGTATCCTCTATGCTGAGTTCTTACTATTATTACTTAGAGGCTAAATGTAAAACGGCATATTATTAGTGTTTGATAAGAGTTATCATGATAGCACTAATAATGAGAGTAGTTCTCAATCAATCATAGTATTTAATATTCACTCTATGCTGAGGGATATTAAATATGGGATTGGGTTGTCGTTGCATATATTATTTTATGGTTTTATTAAGGTTCCATATTATATGCTTATATGCTAAATTTGATAATGTCCAGTTTACTTATTGTATTCATGTTTATTATTTTCAGATTTAAATCATGGCATCATTTAGCCCACTTGTTGTTATTCTTAACCAAAACAAACTGACTGGATCCAACTATGTTGACTGGAAAAGGAATTTGGACATTGTTCTTACTGCTGAAGAGCACAAATATGTGCTTACTCAACCATGTCCTAGCTTTCCTTCATTAGATGCTCCTATTGAGGAAAAACAGCGATATGATCGTTGGCAGAAATCTAATGAGATGGCCAAGTGCTATATCCTAGCATCTATTTCAAATGTTCTACAGCATCAAATGCAGGATGTAGAACATGCTTCGGACATCATGCTAAGTCTGAAGGAGATGTTTGGTGAGCAAGGCCGGTCTGCAAGGCAAGAAACCATGAGGCAAATTTATAATACCAAAATGGCTACAGGAAGTTCAGTAAGGGAGCATTGTCTTAGGATGATTGCTAATCTGAACACATTAGAAGTTTTAGGTGCCGACATTGATGGAGAATTCCAAGTGGATATGATACTCCAGTCACTACCAGAATCATTCAAGGAATTCAGACTCAACTATAATATGAATAAAAAGATTTACTCTTTGTCTGAATTAATGAATGAGTTAGTGGCGGCAGAAGGTATCCTTGGTACTTCTAGTGTTGAAGCCAATGTGGGTGAAGCTTCTACTTCTCAACCTAAGTCGAAAGGCAAAGGTAAGAAGAAGAAGAAGGACTTCACTAAGAAAAATGGTAAACAAATTGCCTTAGGGGTTGCCGAGAAAGGAAAGAAAACCAAAGGAAAGTGTTTCCATTGTGGTGAGAAAGGACATTGGAAGAGGAATTGTCCAAAGTTCAAAGCTGCCAAGAATAAGGGTATGAAAAGTTCCTTTCTTCTTGAAATATGTTTGGTACAGAATCCAACAGATTCCTGGTGTTTGGATTCAGGTTGTACTAATCATATCTGCAATTCTTTGCAGGGGTTCCAGGAGACCAAAAAGTTGAATGAGGGAGAACTATTTCTTACTTTGGCTGATGGGAGCAGGATTCCAATTGTAGCTATTGGAGTGTATAATTTGTGTTTTAAGTCTAGAGTGTTAATATTGGAAGACTGTTTGTATGTACCTAATGTTCGTAGGAATTTGATTTCTGCAACTTATTTAGGTAAGCATGGATATTGTGTTATCCTGAAAGACAATGTTGTAATCAAGAAGGATAAAATGTTTATCTGTTCTGGCAATATTGTGGATGGTCTTTATATTTTAACTCTTGACATGCATGAATTATACAATTCTGAAATAGATAATAGCTCTCATGTAAAATCATTAAAGAGAAAGTTTCCTTCTACTAGTGAAGCATATCTTTGGCACTTGCGTTTGGGTCATATTAATTCAAGTAGGATTCAAAGACTAATTAAAGATGGACTTTTACAGCCCATGGACTTTGATGGTTTTCCAGTTTGCGAATCATGTTTGGAAGGTAAAATGACCAAACGGCCTTTTAATGCAAAAGGTAGAAGAGCCCAAGATTTGCTAGAACTAGTGCATTCAGATGTATGTGGTCCTATGTCAATCCAAGCAAGAGGTGGCTATGAGTATTTCATTACTTTCACTGATGATTACTCTAGATTTGGTTATGTGTACCTAATAAAACGGAAGTCCGAAGCCTTTGAAAAGTTCAAAGAGTTTAGGGCTGAAGTTGAGAATCAATTAGGTAAACGCATAAAGGCCATTCGATCTGATTGAGATGGCGAATACCTTCTTGGTGACTTCAAGGATTACTTGACTGAAAATGGGATTATATCCCAGTTGACTGCACCTGGAACTCCACAACAAAATGGTGTAGCAGAAAGAAGGAATAGGACTCTTTTGGATATGGTTAGGTCCATGTTGAGTTATTCGACTCTACCAATTTCTTTTTGGGGATATGCCTTAAATACCGCAATGTATCTTCTAAATTTAGTACCTTCGAAGTCTGTTCCTAAAACACCTGTAGAGTTGTGGAATGGGCGTAAGCCTAGTATGAGACATCTCCACATTTGGGGTTGTCCAGCACATGTGTTGAAAGGAAAGTCTGACAAGTTACAGTCTAAAACAGAAGTGGTTTTCTTTGTAGGGTATCCAAAAGGAACTGTTGGAGGTTTATTCTATAGTCATAAGGATAACAAAGTATTTGTTAGCACAAATGCCAAATTCTTAGAAAATGACTATATGAATGATTATACTCCTAGAAGTAGAGTTGTCTTGGCTGAAATGAATGAACCTGTAGTTGAACAACCAATGGATGAAACTAGGGATGATGTGGTTGTATTAGATACACCACAAGATATTACTCATGAGATATCTAGTACACAGGTGCCTCGTCGTAGTGGGAGAATTGTTCGGCCTCCTATAAGATTTATAGGTTTGGGAGAAACTTATGAAGCTATCTCAGAAGAGGCTGAATCGGATCCTTACACTTATGATGAAGCCATGAATGATATAGATGCACATCATTGGATCCAAGCTATGAAATCTGAATTGGATTCTATGTATTCCAATCATGTATGGGATCTTGTAAAAGCGCCTAACGGCATTAAACCTGTTGGTTGCAAATGGGTTTACAAGAGGAAGAGAGGGATAGATGGAAAGGTTGAAACCTTTAAAGCAAGACTAGTGGCGAAAGGGTACACACAAAAAGAAGGCATTGATTATGATGAAACTTTTTCGCCAGTAGCCATGCTTAAGTCTATCAGAATTCTCTTATCCATTGCTGCTCATTTTGATTATGAGATTTGGCAAATGGATGTCAAGACTGCATTTCTTAATGGCAATCTTGAAGAAGAAATATACATGATGCAACCAGAAGGATTTATAGCAAAGAACCAAGAGCATATGGTATGCAAGTTGAATAGGTCCATTTATGGACTTAAACAAGCATCTAGGTCATGGAACATCAGATTTGATCAAGCAATCAAGTCATTTGGTTTTGAACAAAATCTTGATGAACCATGTGTGTACAAGAGACATCGAGACAAAGTAGTAATGTTCCTAGTGCTTTATGTTGATGATATTCTACTCATTGGAAATGATGTAGGGGTAATGTCATCGGTTAAAGTTTGGTTGTCTAGCCAATTTGATATGAAGGAGTTGGGTGAAGCTAACTTTATTCTAGGGATCAAGCTTTGGCGAGATCGTAAGAATAAGATGTTAGGCTTATCACAAGCTGGATATATAGATAAGGTTCTAGAACGGTTTAGCATGCAAAACTCCAAGAAAGGATTGCTTCCTTTTAGACATGGAGTTCCTCTGTCTGATGACCAAAGGCCTAAGACTCAAGAGGAAGAAAATCTGATGAGACAAGTTCCTTATGCTTCTGCAGTAGGAAGTCTCATGTATGCTATGCTTTGTACTAGACCAGATATTTGTTATTCAGTTGGCATGGTCAGCCGATATCAATCAAATCCAGGACCAAAACATTGGCAAGCTGTAAAGCACATTCTCAAGTATCTTAGGAGAACGAGAAATTATATGCTTGTTTACCATTGTGAGGATTTGATTCCCATTGGCTATACAGATTCAGATTTTCAATCAGATCTAGATTTCAGAAAATCCACTTCAGGATGTGTTTTCACCTTGGGAGGTGGAGCCATAAGTTGGAGGAGTGTTAAGCAATCTTGCATTGCGGACTCCACCATGGAAGCCGAGTACGTTGCTGCTTGTGAAGCGGCAAAGGAGGCTGTTTGGCTCAAGAAATTCCTTTCTGATCTTGGTGTTATAAGAATGGAGCAAGTTCCTATCACATTGTTTTGTGATAATAGTGGAGCGGTTGCACAATCCAAAGATCCAAGAAATCACAAGAAAGGAAAGCACATTGAGAGGAAGTACCATATCATTCGAGACATTGTTGCTCGTGGAGATGTTATGGTGGCAAAGATTGAAAGTGCAAATAATCTAGCAGATCCTTTTACCAAAACCTTGCCTCAAAGGACCTTCGAGTCACATTTGGAGGGAATGGGAGTTAGATTAATGCACAATAGTCTTTAGGGCAAGTGGGAGATTGTTAGGATATATGCCCTTAAATCCTATTGTATGATGCTATGTATGACATTATGTATGACTTAATGTTGTGTTTAATAAAGTTGTTTATTTTTATCTAAAATAATGGTAACATGAATATTTGGACATTATCATATAGCCCATGAGATGCATAGTATGTGATTTAGTCACAGAAGATATAAATCACAAGTTCTTTGTAAACTCAGAATTTATAGTTCGTAGTCGGTGATGAAATTGGGCATTTCATCTGCGAAGACTATAACATATCAACTAAGATGATTTGTCTTGATCATGGAAGTGGTGACTTCTAGTTGATATGTTGATATGTTTTAAGAGTTAAGACATATTGAACTGGACCGCTGTGAGATTTATTATTCTCCTAACGACTGTCAAATGAATAATAAATCTCACGACTTCTATTTGCATGAACTCTTAATCCTGAGAGAATAATGGAGCTGATCATGAGGTGTAGGTTGCTTTGATATATCAGGAGTGAGATCTAAAGTGACGGTCAAAACCTCAGTATGTTGGGCAACCACATTTAGTGTTGATGGAACATATATTCTCAAGATGGAATTCATAGTCTCTTAACGGAGATATAAAATATTCCCTTGAGATAAGTTTAATGTGTTTGGTTATTCAGAGAGTTAGGCCTAACCACTTTGGTAAGAAATTACTAAAGTATATATTTATGAAATTAGATTTCATAAATATATGATGAATAACTTTAAAGGATTAAACCGGGTACTCAAGGATAAATGTAGTAATTTACAAAGTGGCAGTCTATATTTATGACTTTGTATTACTACGAATATTTTATGAAGGGGTTGCGTGTAAAATAAAGTCTTGGGATATAATTTATTAATAAGGCCTAGAGTGCAATTATATTTATATAGTGGTATTAAATATAATTAATGGTAACTTTGGACTTGTCAAGAGTTGACGGAAAAGCCCAAGGCCTATTGGAGCTAGTGTCTTATTGGTCCCTTTTGGTCCCATTCCAAGCCACACACTAAAGCCCAATTGGAAAGGCCCAATAGGCCGGCCCAATTAGATAATCAGTTAGTTATAAAGGGAGAAACATACAGAATTTTTTAATGCGGTTTTTATCGTAGAGAAAAGAAAGAGTGTGAGACACACTTTTATTCTCCATTTTGGAAACTGATTGAGAGACCACACATCTTGGGCGTAAAGTGGAATTGGAGTGAAGATTAAAAGTTTTCCCAAGTGCTTCTAATCTTGTTTTGAAATTCTCCACACCAAGGTACGCTATCTTATTCTTAAATTCTGAAATTTACGGAGTGCATGTTGTCAATCATGAATGAAATAGATCCTTGTTTGTTGCTTCCGCTGTGTGTTTTGTATGAGATACAAAACCAGATTTTAATCCAACAGAACTCTCTCTCAAAAAAAAATTTATAGTCAATCTCTTTTACTCATTGACTTCCCAAAGAAATTAATAGTCAATCTCAAACTCTTGTGACTAAAAATGTTATTGTTGCATTCGTATTATTTAGAAAAATAAAGAAGATTATATGAAGGTTTTTATTCAAAGCTTTCTCGACTTCTAACATGGTGTTAAGAAGATTCTTTAAAAAAAATTGGTGTTTTAGACTATCTTATTTTTCATTAATAATCTTGTTATTTACAATCAAGACACATATCTTGGGTGGGAGGAACTACTAATTCAAGCAAAAGAACAATTAATAGTGGTCATCTGAAAATAAACAGCAGCAGCAACAACCTGAAAAATTCTTCAACCCATATACTTTTCAACAAGAAAAAATGAATCCCATCCAATCCAAATGGTTTTGATCAACCTCATCTGTCTGAAATTGTTTCAAACACTTCACAACAAGTAATAAAACAACAGCAGCAAGTGAAGATTTAAACCACTAAGATGACTAGAATATATTGTAAACACCAATACTAAAAATATTAATATTCATAAGGAACTTTCTTGTTTAATGAGACCAGAGATATTTTATCATTCCTATTGTAAGGTTGCGTGAAAATTTGTGTCTTGTAATTAAACTAATTACTCTTCCTCCTGATTCGATCAATGAGATTCTATCACTTTGGCAACATTGAAAGTCAATAGGAATCTATGACTTGGGTGGCTAGATGGAATCATGGAAATTTATATCAATGCATACGATGCAATCAATTTACTCTTTCCTACTTTAATAAGACCCCAAATCCACATATATGTTCGAAGTAAAATTTTAATAATTAGTTAGTAGAGATGTGTTCTTGTAGTCATGTAAGTTCTAATATTTTGAGTTTATTCAGTCATCTAAACTAACATGCAAAAGCCCAAATCAATATAATTATTTCAGAGATAGGTAATGGAGAATATTTACCTGGAAATCGTAATGTAGATCAACGACGGCAATCGGAGAGAGCAACTGAGCAATAACAGAGAAGAAATCAGTGAATATTGTGAAATTGATGAGGAGAGAACCAAGACTGATGAGGTATGAGAATGTTTACCTAGAAATCATGATGTAGAACACCGACGGCAATCGAAGAGAGCAACTGAGCAATAACAGAAAAGAAAGAAGTGAGCAACTGAGTAACTGAGCCTATCCCTTATATATATATATGGAGAAGGGATAGGTTAGGATTTTCGTAAAAACTTCCTGAACCGTGCAAAACAATTAGCAGCAACCCAATTGTCCCAACCGCGTAATGCTAAAAAAGCAGTAGAGAATTCCATTTTCGGAATCGCGAAAATCTGCGGAATTGAAAACGCAATTCTACAGATATCTCCTAGCCAAACGCAATCCCGGATTTGCGATTCGCAAAACTACCGTTTTGTGCAATGTAAATGCCTAAACAAACGGGCCCAATGTATGCTCACTAACTGTCGTAACTCATTTTTGAAATATAAAATTGGTTAGACTTGTTTAGTGTGTGTATGTGTGTTTTGGGATCCATGTGCTTTAAATTATTGTTGAGAGATGATTTTGAGAGCTTAATGTGTTGCTTGGATCATTGGTTGAGTTGCATGCGTGATTGCATTCATGTCTGTGTTTTTCCTCTCTTGAAAAACTGCTTTTTAAGGCAAGCTCGACACCTCCTCGATACCTTCTCGACACCTAGCTGTCTGTCGAGCTTCTCATCTTTTTCTTATCGCAGTCTCGACACATTCTCAACACCTGGTGGATCGAACGAGAAACTTTTTGTCTGCTCGATAGCTTCTCGACAACTTCTGGATCGATCGAGATTCTTTTGTGTTTGATCTTCCTTTCTCAACACCTGTTCTCGATAACTGTATCTGTCGAAGTGTCTTTTCTCAATACCTACCTCGATAGCTATCTCGACACATCTTAATACCGTCATCGGTCGAGAATTACTGAAGATGTATTTAAGTGATCTTCGCGATTTTTCTCTCATTTCTCTCGATCTCTCTCTCGATACATTGAGTTTTTCTCTCCCAAAACCTCTCTCTCTCACTCACTCCAAACCCCTTCCTAAGGATTCTTCAAGTGTTACTCAAGATCTTCCTCACTTGGTAAGCTTCAATCCTCTCATTATTCATGCATTTCATGTTTTAAAACCTAAGTTTTGGGGTTTTTGAAAAATATTAGGGTTTTTCAAAATTAATGAATGTTTAATGAAACTTTTGGGTTGGTTTTCTAGATTTGATCTTTAAAACTACATGCATTGCATTACATTAGCATTCTAACAGTATTTTCATGCATTTAGATATGTGTTCTCTGCTTGTGTGCTGGTAGGATTGGATTGGGCTGAGCCTATGATGCTTTTTATGTTACATGTCACATGTTCATGCATTTCCTATGCATACGTTCTTTCTTTTCAATATACTCATCCTATATTGAACTGTTTTGGGACTTTTCTGTGTGTTTATCTCTCTCTCTCTCTCTCTCTCTCTCTCTCTCTCTCTCTCTCTATGTTTGCATTAGTAGTGTCTGTAGCACCTAAGTGTAAATCTATTCCATCCTAGAACCCTCTGCGTTCTAGGGGTCCTTCTTTTTCTTCTTCTTTTGATTCTACTCCTATGTCTGTCCGGTTCCGTAATGAGAAAGCCCAACAGGACTTCTTGGAGAACTTTTTTGAACGAGGTGTTCATTCGGAATGCCAAGTTATTCTGGCAGACTTTGCCGACACAGACCTTCCGGATGTCATTCACAGTCAGGCTTGGGAGTCACTATGTGACGTCCCGGTCACTTGTCCTACCAGGTTAATACAGGAGTTTTACTCCAACATCCACGGGATTGATTCTTTAGTACTTTTCTTTCATTCTCACGTTCAAGGCACACGCTTTGTTGTCACTCCGGAGCTGGTCTCCGAGGTTCTTCACATTCCGAGGATGGATCATCCTGATTACCCCAGATGTGAGCGTCTATAGACCATGTCCAAAGACGAGATGATCTCTGCGTTCTAGGAGCGCCCCTTTGTTTGGAGAGATCATCAGTACACACCACGTAGGCCTTTTGCTAAAGGTCCTCGTTTCCTTAACATGGTGATGACATTTGTTTTGCACCCACTCTCTCACTACAACTGTATCACAGAGCCTCATGCTCGTTTTTTGTTGTCTCTTTTAGAGCATCTTACTATAAACTTTCCTTCATACTTCATCTTCTCTATTATAGATATCTATAGAAATACAGCTACCCGTGATAAGCTCATTTTCCCTTCCGCTATCACGAGGATTCTTCGCCGTTTTTCCATCCCTTTTCCATCGTCCGATCCTTTTCATGTCGTGTCTGCCATAGACGCCGCTACGGTAAAACGTAGTGAGGCACAGTTCAGGTCGCGACAGTCGGATTCTACTGATCCTTCCTCCAGTCCGACTCCATCCAGATTTGCTAGAGCCAAATTGCTCCTTCCTTTTCCACGAGCGATGTGACACTTGGAGATATCATGGCGCAGCTTCAGCGCATGGATACTTGCCTCGATACACTCTCCACGGAGCTGTATCAGGTGAACGTTCGTGTTGGTCGCATTGCCAGGCGACAGATGACCTTGGGCGGCTTTACTTCTAAGGCTTCTCCTCTTCCTCCTCATGTCGCTTCTGAGACTAAGGATGATGACAGTGATGACGATGATACTTCCAATGATGATGATGGAGATGCGAGCTCTTCAGATGAGATATTTACTTGACACTCTACACTTTGTCACTCGTGACAAAAAGGGGAGAGTAGTTTTAAGTTATGAGAGTAGTCATTCTCAGGGGGAGAGCTTGTATAGGACATTTTTGATAGGGGAAGTGTTGATATAAGGGATGTAGTGAGGATTACATGTATTTCTTTTCTTTTCTTTTCTTTCTTTTAGAGATACATTGTTCATGTACCCCGATCTTGTGACCATTTATTGACATACATTGTGCTTATTTCTTGATATATATATGTTGATGTATGTTTCTTTTACCTACATTTTCATGTGTTATTTCTTTTCTGTCTTTATACACATGTTTCTTTTACTTGTATGCAATCTATTATTTCTGTTTCACACAAAGATGCCTTGATGTGTTTTGTTTAAAAGTGTTTCAGAAATACAGGTTGTCAAAGGCTACTTGCCATAAACTCTCTTCTTGCAAACTTTTTCAAGAGTTTGTGTTAGGATAGATTTTATTGTATTCAACAAGTGAATATGAGTTGAGTGATTTATGACTTCTCTCATATCTTCATTTGTTTGTTGTGGTTTTGTCACGGATTTCCAAATGGGGAGATTATTAGGACATATGTGGTTCAAGTGATTTTAAACATATATCATTATTTTATGTAATTGGCTTATCCTTTGACAAAACGCATTTTACTTGTAATTGGGTAAATTTAGGATGTGTTTAACGTTTCAAGAAACGGTGTTTCAAGAAACGGTGTTTCAAGATCAAGTGTTGAAGTCATCAAGTCTGTCCAAGAAACAAGCTGAAAAGTGCAAGTTACTAAAGCTCAACGCCTAGTCTCGACACATGCATCTATCGAGCTTTAGAAGCTGTTTCAGGCTCGAGACTCGACAGCTTCTCGACAAATCCTCGACATCTCTATCTATCGAGATTTATAGAAAATAGATTCTAAGTTCTGTTTTGATTCCAATCCGTGAATGTGTCTTTGAGACTTCTTTTCTCCTAATCCCAGACATATAAAAGGATTGTTTTAAGGCCCGTCAAAGGGATGCAAGTTGCACAAGCATTAAGTAATTGTTATTCATGCAATTTGTGACCTAAGACAAAGTTCATGTCCTAGTTCATCTCTCGTGTGAAGAAGTTGCTATGTAATGTGCACCGTAGGGTTTTGTAACTGAGCATCTTCTTGATCTTCATCGTGTGGATGAATTGAAGAACTTTACAGCCAACAACTCACTTTCTAGTTAGTGAATTGAAGTCACTTACTGGGATCTGTGCAATTGATTAGTTAAATACTTAGGAGCCATGTATCAAAAGGAGAAACTGTCACTACAAAACAAGTCCAAATAGGTATTGGGGTAAGGGTTCAACTGTAGGTTGGTAAGATACTGGGATTCCTTTTTTGTAACCGCTTGTTATGATAATAGTGAAGTTTCAAGAGTGGTGACATTAAATCACCCGGTGGGATTTTTGCCGTTAGGTTTTTCCCATTCGTAAACAAATCACTGTGTCAATTTTATTTCCGCTGCATACTTTAGTTATTGGTGATTGGTTTCTACTGCCACGTGAATATGCATGTTAACTTGTTTAATTAATAACTCGGCTAATTAATCAATTTAATTCATCATAAGGGGTCAACACATTTGTGGCCTATCAGTCACCACTCCCGAGAATCCAGTATTATCAATAACAAACGGCGGTTACAAGTAAAAAGAATCACAGTACCCAATGATAGGCCACAAATGTGTTGACCCTTTGTGATAAATTAAATTGATTAATTAGCCAAGTTATTAATTAATCAAATTATCATGCAAACAGCATGGTAGCACAAACAAACCACCAATAACTATAGTATGCAGCGGAAAAATAAATAACACGGTGATTTGTTTACGAATGGAAAAAACCTGACGATCAGGTGATTTAAGGTCACCACTCCTGAAACTTCACTATTATCATAACAAGCGGTTACAAGTAAAAGAATCCCAGTACCTTACCAACCTACAGTTGAACCTTTACCCCAATACCCAATTGGACTTGTTCTGTAGTGACAGTTTATCTTTTTGATGCACGGCTCACAGTACGTGACTAACCAATTGTGCGGACCCCAGTACATGACTTCAATTCACTAACTAGAGAGAGAGTTGTTGGCTGCAAAGTTCTTCAATTCATCCACACAATGAAGATCAAGAAGATGCTCGGTTACAAAACCCTACGGTGCACATTACACAGCAACTTCTTCATAAAAGAGATGAACTAGGGCATGAACTTTGTCTTAGGTCACAAATTGTATGAACAACGATTTCTCAATGCTTGTGCAACTTGCATCCCCTTTGACGGCCCTTAAAACAATTCTTTTATATGTCTAGGGTTAGGAGAAAAGAAGTCCCAAAGACACATTTACAGATTGGAATCAAAACAAAACTTAGAATATGTTTTCCATAAATCTCGACACATAGAGGTGTTGAGGATTTGTCGAGAAGCTGTCGAGCCTCGGGGTTGAAACAGCTTCTAAAGCTCGATAGATGCATGTGTCGAGACTAAGTGTCGAGTTTTAGTAACTTGCACTTTCCAGCTTGTTTCTTGGACAGACTTGATGACTTCAACACTTGATCTTGAAACACAATTTCTTGAAGCGTTAAACATATCCTAAATCTACCCAATTACAAGTAAAGTTCATTTTGTCAAAAGATAAACCAATTACATAAAATAATGACATATATTTGAAACCACTTGAACCACATATGTCCTAACAATCTCCCCCTTTGGCAATCCGTGACAAAATCACAACAAACAAATGAAGATATGAGAGAAGTCATAAATTACTCAACTCATATTCACTTGTTGAATACAATAAAATCTATCCTAACACAAACTCTTGAACAACTTTGTAAGAAGAGAGTTTATGGCAAGTACACTTTGACAACCTGTATTTCTGAAACACTTTTAAACAAAACACATCAAGGCATCTTTGTGTGAAATAGAAATAATAGATTGCATACAAATAAAGAATCATGTGTATAAAGACAGAAAAGAAACAACACATAGAAAGGTAGGTGAAAGAAACATCCATCAACATACATCAACATACATCAACATATATATATATATATATATATATATATATCAAGAAATAAGCATAATGTATGTCAATAAATGGTCACAAGATCGGGATACATGAACAATGTATCTCTATAAGAAAGAAAAGAAAAGAAATACATGTAATCCTCACTACATCCCTCATATCAACAGTCCCTCTATCAAAAATGTCCTATACAAGCTCTCCCCCTAAGAATGACTACTCTCATAACCCAAAACTACTCCCCCTTTTTGTCACGAGTGACAAAGGGTAGAGTGTCAAGTAGACATCTCATCTGAAGAGCTCGCATCTCCATCATCATCATTAGAAGCATCATCGTCATCACCATTATCATCTTCAGTCTTAGAAGCTACATGAGGAGGTAGAGGAGAAGCCTTAGAGGTAAAGCCGCCCAAGGTCGCCTATCGCTTGGCAATGCGACCAACACGAACGTTCACCTGATACAACTCCGTAGAGAGTGTATTGAGGCGAGCATCCATACGCTGAAGTTGCGCCATGATATCTCCAAGTGTGACGTCGCTTGAGGAAAAGGAGGGAGCAGATGTCGCTCGAGCAGATTTGGATAAAGCCGAACGGGAGGAAGGAGCTGTAGAATCCATCTGTCGCAACCTGAACTGCGCCTCACTACGTTTTATAGTAGCGGTGTCTATGGCAGACATGGCATGGAACAGGTCGGACGATGGAAAGGGGATGGAAAAACAGTGAAGAATCCTCATGATAGTAGAAGGAAAAATGAGCTTATCACGAGTAGTCGTATCCCTATAGACATCAATGATAGAGAAGATGAAGTCTGAAGGGAAGTCTATAGTAAGATGCTCTAAAAGAGATAACAAAAATCGAGTACGAGGCTCTGTGATGGAGTTGTAGTGAAAGAGGTTTTGGAAGAGAAAGACTAAATGTATCGAGAGAGAGATTGAGAGAAATGAGAGAAAAATCGCGAAGATCCAATATTACTCCTTTAGTAATTCTCGACAGATGCAGGTATCGAGAGGTGTCAGGACAGCTGTCAAGGTAAGTGTCGGGAAGAACAGCTTTGACAGATACAGCTATCGAAAAAAGGTGTCAAGAAAGGAAGATCAACCACAAAAGAATCTTGATCGATCTACAAGATAACGAGAAGCTATCGAGCAGACAGAAAGTTTTTCAATCGATCCACCAAGTGTCGAGAAGGTGTCGAGACTACGATAAGAAAAAGCTGAGAAGCTCGACAAACAACCAGGTGTCGAGGAGGTGTCGAGCTTGCTTTAAAAAGCAGTTTTTCAAGAAAAGAAAAACACAAACATGAATGCAATCATGCATGCAACTCAACCAATGATCCAACCAACACATTAAGCTCTCAAAATCATCTCTCAACAACAATTTAAAACACATGGATCCTAAAACATACACACACATACTAAACAAGTCTAACCAATTTTATATTTCAAAAATAAATTAAGGCAGTTTAACGAGTGTACATTAACGCATGTAAATCTTGTGATGACCAAATTATATTGTACCTGCACATATATCAAGAATAGCAAAGAATATTGCTTGTTATGTGTGAAAAATATCTCAAGATTGCATAAGTGTCTCAAAGTTATGACGATTTGAGATATGAGAAAATCACTTTAACTCACACACAATCATAACTGTTTGATGGGGACTATCACCTTCGAGGTACAACCTAAAACTCCCACATCTCCTGAAACACACGCTTGCAATCATATTTTTAAAGCATTTTGATCTTTTTGCTTTGTATTTCTTTGCATTTTTTTTATTAAGTATATCATGCATGGGCATATAAGAGAGAGAAAAGAAATACTCAATTATGCTAAGCTATTGACATTGCAATTCTGCTATGCCAAAGTATATAGATGTCATTTTATGATTAGCGGGTAACAATGGTGAGATGGTTATTTATGCTTTTTTCTTAGGATTTTCTAGTACTACCCATCAAAAAGAGTGATACGAGTGTTAAGTACAAGAGATCACTTAACCTTACTCATCACAAACAAAGAGTTACAAAACTCACTTGCTTAGTTGTGCATAAGAATGCTCATCTAAGTTACAAGAGATACAAAGTTTAGAAAATTCTGTTTCAATGGTCATTTTAAAGTTCACAAGAACCAATGTACATATAAACATACTGTTTTTGTATTTTTCAATTTTTTCTTTTTTTATTTATTTTGAAAACAAAAGAAAATAAAAACTAAATAACCAAACAAAAACAGACAGACAACAGGAAAACATGGCAGAAAGATGCAAATGCATGAAAACATGATAGAAAGATGCAGATGCATGATAGCATGATTTCAAAAGCAGAAGAGAAGTCAAGTACAGAGAGTCCTACTTAAGATAGAAAGAATTAAAGTAGAGGACAGACAAAAAAGACAATTAAGTCTTAAGCTCCTTTCTCACTCACACAGCACGAGTCTTTGGCCGTGAAGATGAAAAGGCACGAGTCCTAGTATGATTATTAAAGAACATAGAAGAATTAAAATTCTCCTGAAATTGAGTTAAAAAGCTCAAGACTTTTAATAACTCTCCAAACAAAGGTGTAGGTCCTTGAGAGGAAACATGTGACCATTTAGACAATTGCTTATGAGGATACAACTTAAAGCAATTAGGACAACTATGTCCAAAAACACCACAATAGTGACAAACATGAGCAGTTTTAGAGCTACTCGGCCTCCTAAAAGGAGGTCTAACCTTAGAGGTTGACAGAGTCCTCAACTTAGGACAATTTGACCTAATATGACCAACAATATGACAATGATGACAAGTAGGGACAAAAACAGATTTTTCTTTCATCCTATGAGGAGTTTTAGACATAGGTTTAGAAATTTCAGCATTAACATCAGATTGTTTACCTTTGTCTATCCTAGTAATATTAACCTTCAACTCTTCATTATTCCTTTTAAATGGGAGAATATAAAAATCATTTTCTTTTGAGTTAGGCTCAACAACTTCGGCACTAGTTAATTTTTCAACTTCAGTTTTAAATTCAACTAATTGCTCTTCCAAACTCTTAATTTTGTCCACCTGAGATGAAATTTGATTTTTAAAATTCTCATTCAAATTAGTGGCTTCATCCAATTTTGCAATCAAATCATCTTTTTCAAGTTTGACCTTTTTAAATTTAGCTTTTAATTTTGTAGAACACTCAAGAGATTTCATACAAAAATTATAAAGCTTGCAATAGGCATCATGAATATCATCATCATCATTCAACACAAGATCATGCAAATCTAAACAATCAAGAATTTCCATGACAACAGGGGTCAATGGATCACACATCAAAGATTAAAACCTAATTAGAGTGTGCCTGCTCTAATACCATTTGATAGGCCACAAATACGTTGACCCCTTGTGATGAATTAAATTAATTAATTAGTCAAGTTATTAATTAATCAAATTATCATGCAAACAGCGTGGTACCACAAACAAATCACCAATAACTATAGTATGCAGTGAAAAAATAAATAACACAATGATTTGTTTACGAATAGGAAAAACCTGCAAAAATCCCATCGGGTGATTTAAGGTCTACACTTCTGAAACTCCACTATTATCACAACAAGCGGTTACAAGTAAAGGAATCCTAGTACCTTACCAACTTACAGTTGAACCCTTACCCCAATACCCAATTGGACTTGTTCTGTAGTGACAGTTTTTCCTTTTGATGCACTGTTCCCAGTATATGACTAACCAATTGCACGGATCCTAGTACGCGATTTCAATTCACCAACTAAAGAGAGAGTTGTTGGCTTCAAAGTTCTTCAATTCATCCACACGATAAAGATCAAGAAGATGTTTGGTTACAAAACCCTACTGTGCACATTACATAGCAACTTCTTCATAAAAAAGATAAACTAGGGCATGAACTTTGTCTTAGATCACAAATTGCATGAACAACGATTTCTCAATACTTGTGCAACTTACATCCTCTTTGACGGCCCTTAAAACAATCTTTTTATATGTCTAGGGTTAAGAGAAAAGAAATCCCAAAGACACATTCACGAATTGGAATCAAAACAGAACTTAGAATTTGTTTTCCATAAATCTCGACAGATAGAGGTGTCGAGGATCTGTCAAGAAGCTATCGAGCCTCGGGGCTGAAACAGCTTTTAAAGCTCGATAGATGCATGTGTCGAGACTAGGTGTTAAGCTTTAGTAACTTGCACTTTTCAGGTTGTTTCTTGGATAGACTTGATGACTTCAACACTTGATCTTGAAACACAATTTCTTGAAGCGTTAAACACATCCTAAATCTATCCAATTACAAGTAAAGTGCGTTTTGTCAAAGGATAAGTCAATTACATAAAATAATGACATATGTTTGAAACCACTTGAACCACATATGTCCTAACACCCAATACCAACCTATAGTTAAACCCTTACTCCAATACCCAATTGGACTTGTATTGTAGCGGCAATATCTCCGTTCAATGCACGAATCCTAGTACATGACTAACTAATGGTGCATAAATCCTAGTACGTGACTAACACACCAACTTGAGGAAGATGTTGGCTGCAAAGTTCTCCAATTCATCAACAGTGAAGATCAAGAAGCTCCTTAGTCACAAAACCCTTGGAGTAAAGACACAGTAGTTTCCACAAAGAATATGATGAACTATAGCAATTTCTGTTTCTGGTCATAATATGCGTGCATTGTCACTTTGCATCACACTGTGACGGCTCTTAAAATAATCTTCATGTATGTCAGTTGTGAGAAAAGAAACCCTACACCAATACTCAAGGATATGTGTGTAATCAGATCTGGAAAATCTGATTTTGTAATTCTCAACAGATACAGCTTCTGTCGAGCTTTAGCAGTAATTCTCGATAGAAAGGATCCTGTTGAGACTTCTATCGAGCTTTAATGAACAGTACTTGCTTCACTTATTTCTTGGTTAGACTTGCATGGTTTCAATACAAAACCTGAACACTTTTTTCTTGAAGTACTAAACCCATCATAGATTTACCCAATTACAAGTAAAGTGCGTTTTGTCAAAAGATTAGCCAATTATATAAATATGTCCCTAACAATCTCCCTCTTTGGCAATCCGTGACAAAACCACAACAAAAAAATGAATCATGAGAGAAGTCTTAAATCACTAAACTCATAACCATTTGTTGAATTACAAAATAAAGCTAACCCTAACACGAACTCTTGAAAAATTTGCAAGAAGAGAGTTCATGACATGGTAGACTTTCACAACCTGTCTTTTATAAACACTTAAACAAAACTCATCAAGGTATCTTGTGTGAAACAAAAATAAAGATTGCATACATAAAGAAACATATGTATAAAGATAGAAAAGAAACAATACATGAAGAGGTAGGTGAAGAAACATACATCATCATTATATATATGTGAAAAGATAAGTACAATGTATGTTAATAAATGTTCACAAGTCCAGTATATATGAGGTGAAGAAACATACATCATCATCATATATGTGAAAAGATAAGTACAATGTATGTCAATAAATGTTCACAAGACTAATATACATGAGGCTAATGTAAAGAAAGAAAAGAAAAGTACATGTAAACCTCACTACATCCCTCAAAAGATATACACACTCCCCCTACCAAAATTGTCCTATACTAACTCTTCCCCTAAGTAGAAGACTACTTTCAATGCAAAATTATTTCCCTTTTTTGTCATGAATGACAAAGGGTAAGTCACTAAGAGGTCGTCATCTCGTTATCATCAAAACAGTTAGCATCATTATCCTCATCATCACCAGTATCACCATCCTCATTTGATGAAGCCTCTAGACTGGAGAAGCAGCAAAACCACTAGGGCGAGCCTGTCAATGTGCTATATGACCGACATGGGTGTTCACCTGACACATCTCATTAGTGAAAGAGTCAAGGTAAGCATCCATGCACTGAAACTACGCCATGATAGCCTCCAAGGTCACACCAGTTGCCAAAGAAGAAGGGATAGAGTTGGAAAGAGCCGAAGAAGAGGGAGGAACAGTAGAAGAAGCATGATCAATCATCTCTATCCATGGCCGTTTCTGTTAAACCAGCGTTGATGGCACCCATAATGGTGAAATAAGGAGAATCAAGAATGGGGATAGAGAAGTGTCGGAGGATCCACGTTATAGCTGAAGGAAAGATGAGCTTATCATAGATTGTCGTATCTTAATACACATTGAGGATAGATGTGATGAAATGAGAAGGGAAGTCAATAGAGAGGTCTTCTAGGAGAGACAAAAGAAAATGAGCACGAGGCTTAGTGATAGAGTTATAGTGAGACAATGGAGTAAGAGTAAATGTCATCACCATGTTAAGGAACCTCGGGCCTTCGGCAAAGCCCGAGCATGCGGTGTTTTTCTTATCGCCCCATATAGAAGGTATCTCAAAAAAATGAGATAGAAGCTTGTCTCTGGACATAGTCTGAAAACGCTCGTAACTGTGGTAGTCAGGATGCGCTACTCGTGGAATATGTAGTACCTCGGATATAAGATCTAGGGTAACTACAATACGTGTACAAACCAAGGTATAGAGGCATCGATATCATGTATATTGGAGTAAAACTCTTGTATAAACACAATGGGACACCTCAATCGACTCTCAAGTAGAGATTCCTAGCCCCAAGTCTGAATGACAGAGGGGAGAGGAGTGTCGGCAAAATCCGATAGGATAACTTTAGAAGAGACAAAAGAAAATGAGCATGAGGCTTAGTGATACAGTTATCGTGAGACAATGGAGTAAGAATAAATGTCATCACCATGTTAAGGAACCTCGGGCTTTTGGCAAAGCCCGAGCATTGGGTGTTTTGCTTATCACCCCATATAGAAGGTGTCTCAAAAAAATGAGACAGAAGCTCGTCTCTAGACATAGTCTGAAGATGCTCGCAATCAGGGTAGTTAGGATGCGCTACTCGCAAAACATGTAGTACCTCAGATATAAGATCCAGGGTAATTACGATACTTGTACCTCGAAATGTAGTGGCAAATCGAGGTACAAAAGTATCGATACCATGTATATTAGAGTAAAACTCTTGTATAAACATGATGAGACACCTCAATAGACTCTTAAGTAGAGATTCCCAGCCCCGAGTTTGAATGAAAAAGGGGAGAAGAGTGTTGAAAAAATCTGATAGGATAACATGGCGCTCTAGATAAACGCCACGTTTCTGGAAGTTCTCCAAAAAGTCCTTTCGAGTCTTCTTATCACGGAACCAAATGTGAAGAGGTGGAATGGGATTAGAAGAGGAAGACCCGGAACCAAGAGGATTTTGAGCCGGAGTGGATATATGGGTTTTGGGTGCCATAGCACAGTCTATCCGAGAGAGAGAGAGAGAGAGAGAGAGAGAGAGAGAGAGAGAAAGACAAACAGACAGATAGAGACAGATACAGAGAACATAGCACAACCAGATAACAAGGGAAAGAAAAGAAAGGAAAAGACATATGCATGAAAAATGCATAAACATGTGATGTGCAAAATTTAAAGACATCATGGGCAAAAACCCAATCCAAACCTACTAGCACACAATTAATAGGGAGAGAGAAAAGAAATCTTTCCGAGAGAGAGAAGTGAAAAATAAGATCTGATTCGCACTCAACCTATATAAGGAAATTGCAGGTCGATGGATCAAAGTATCTGTCAAAGATCTGTCGAGCACTAAATCTCAACAGATATAAATTTGTCGAAATGCTATTGAGGATTTGTTGACTGTAAAAACACCTCAATGGATCGAGAATCTGTCAAGAAGCTATAAGCCAAACAAAGAGCTTAGAAATTTGGCTCAATGGATTGAAGAAGCTGTCGAGAATCTATCGAGGAAAAACCCAAAAATCTCTATGGATTGAGAATCCATCAAGATCTATTGAGAAAAGAGAAAGAAGGGCTCAATAGAAACGGAATCTATTGAGGATCTGGCGAGAAGCTGTCGAGCTTGAAGAAAATGTGTTTTCATAGAAGGGAAAAACACATAAAGATGAATGCAACAAGCAATCAACTTAACCGAAGATCCAATCATTATGTTAAGCTCTCAAAACATCTCTCAACAGATATGCAAAGCATTCAAAGATCCAAAACACACACATATACACACACACACTAAATAAGTCTAACCAATTTTATATTTCAAAAACAAGTTAAAATAGTTTAGTGAGCATATATTAACACATGTATTTCTTGTGATGGCCAAATCACATTGTACCTGCACATGTATCAAAAGTAGCAAAAAAATTTGCATGTTGTGTGTGAAAACATAGCAAGAATGCATAAGTGTCTCATATTATGACGATTTGAGATATGAGAAAATCGCATATACTCACACACAATCATAACTGCTTAATGGGGACTATCACCGTCTAAGTACATCTTATAACTTCCACATCTCCTAGAAACACGCTTGTATTCATATTTAAAAGTATTTTGATTCTTTTTTATTTTGATTTTCTTTGCATATTTTTTCTTTTTGAGCATAGCACGCATGGACATATAAGTGAGAGAAAAGAAATACCTAATTATGTAAGCTTAAACATCACAATTTTGTTATGCCGAAGCACATAGATGTTATACATGATTGGCGGATTTTAGTGGTGAGATGGTTATTTATGCATTTCTCTTAGAATTTTTTAGTTTTTCCTGTAAAAAAGAGTGATATGAGTGTTAAGTATAAGAGATTACTTATTCATACTCATCACAAACACGAGCCACAAAACTCACTTGCTTAGTTGTGCATTGAGATGCTCATCTAAGTTACAAGAGATACAAAATTTAAAAAACTTTATTTCAATAGTCATCCAATGTACACAAGTACCAATACCTAAACATACACTGTTTTTTTATTTTTCTGATTGTTTTTAAAAAAAATTAATTTTTATGAAAAGTGAAATAAACAAAAACTGAAAAACAACCAAACAAAAACATAAAGAAACACACAAAGCATAAAATTGGACTGACTCAAGACAAGAAAACAAAACAAACAAGTAATGCATAAACATAAGGGGAGAAAGAGAAAAATTGACTATATCACTTTGAGTTTTTTTCCTTCCACACCTTGGAAGAACATTTCCTTTACGTGAACCTTTGATCCAGAGGTGAAGGGGAAGAATTGAAACCATTCAAGTTCGAATGGAACATGAAGGCCTTGAGAATATATCTAAGAGGATGGAAATTGATTTTGGTTTCCGGACAAGAGCATACTATTGCTTTGTTAAGTGGTTAACCACTTGTAGCAATTTGGATGAGTATGCCATGAAGCTCCGCAATGATGACAGAAATGCGACTTCTTATGTTGAGACTTTTTGTTATTTTCCCTTTTAGTCCTAGGGTTTCTAGCCTCTTTCTTTTCAATCTTAGGAGGTGCTCCTAAAATAGATTTACCTTTATCTAAGTTCTCACTAGCTATTTCAATTTAATTTCATCATTCTTAGAATTAACATTATCAGCAGGTGAAACAAACATAGTTCTACTAGATAAGGTAATATTAGGAGAAAAGAAATCATACCCTAAACCTGTTTTATCAGAAGTAGCTTTCTGAAAACTTAGCATCTCATTGAACTTTGCACTGGAAGTCCTCTCCAATTGAGCTCTAACCTGGAATAGTTTTGCTTCAAGCTTCTTTGTCCTTTCAGCAAAGAAGTTGTTCTTGAACCACAAAGCTTTAATGGTTTGATTTGTTTCATCAACCTTTGTAGAGAGCTCTTCTCGATCTAACTCCACCCCACTTAGTTTCTTGGTGACTACCCTATACAGTTTCTCATGCTTCTCAAAAACCTTGTACAACTTAGAATAGGCTGTATGAATGTCAACTTGATCATCCATTTTCTCAAATTTTGATTCCACCAAGTCCTTTCCTTCATTTACTGCTTCTATGATCTCTTCAGTGGGATCCACTGTGGCAGTGAAGGCATTCAGGATTCTCACGTCATCACTGTCATTTGACTCAATCTTAGGCTCAGCGTTACTCAAGGTAGCAGCAAGATCTTTGCTTTTCCTAATTGACTTAAGATATGTTGGACATTCTTGTTTCATGTGTCCAAAACATTGACATCTGAAGCGCTTCGGTCCGGAAGGAATACTGTTTTGACTGCCATCCTTAGCATCATTCTTTCCTCTATCTTGGCTTTTGAATTGAGAAGAACTAAATTGCATACAGTCTTTCGCATTGAGATTCTTCATGAACTTCTTGAACTATTTAGTGATGTAGGACTTCATCTTGGAATCTTCATCATCTAAAAACTCATCAATCTCATTACTTTCGGCCTTCAGTGTCATGCTCTTACTTTTGCTTCCTTTCCCAATTCTAGTCAAACCCAATCCATAGGTTTACAAGTTTCCAACCAACTCCGTCAAAGGAATTTTGTCAATGTCCTTTGATTCTTTAATGGCAGTGATCTTGGCATGGAATCTCTCAAGTAGAGATCTAAGTACCTTTCTCACAATCTTAGGTTCGGGAATCTGTTCTTCAAGATTGAAGGCTAAGTTAACTATGTCCTTCAGCTTAGCACATAACTCATCCAACGTCTCATCCTTCTCCATTTTTATCTCCTCGAAGCTAGTAATGAACCTTTGGAGCTTTGCGTCCTTGACAGTCTTAGTCCCTTCATAGATTGTTTAGAGAATGGTCCATGCTTCCTTAGCAGTTTCAGTTGAGGATATCTTCTTGAACTCCTCATTGGTCACCACATTGAATAGGGCATTCAATGCTCTGCTATTAAAATTTGCCGCTTTAATCTTGCCCTCATCCCAATCAGCTGGCGCTTCCTTTGGCTTAGTCCAGCCAATCTCTGGAGCTTGCTAGACCTTCTCATCTAAAGACTGCAAGAAATGTTTCATGCATACTTTTTAGTATGCATAGTTAGTTTCATCAAATAAAGGAGGTATAATAAGAAACTTTCCTCTAACCACGACAAACAGGAGTCAATGGTTTACACAACAAAGATTAAACCTAATCAAAGTGTGCCCACTCTGATACTACTTGATAGGGCAAAAATGTATTGAACCCTATAGCAAATTAGTTAATTAATTAAGTCAATTTAACATACAATAGCGTGGTAGTACAAACAAATCACCAAATAACTAGATTCAGCAAAAAATAAGTTTGACACAAATGATTTGTTTACGAATGGGGAAAACGACCAAGGCAAAATACCACCGAGTGAATTTAAAGTTATCGCTCTCGAAAATCCACTATAATCAATAATAAACGGTTACAAGTAAAATGAATCCTAGTACCCAATACTAACCTACAGTTAAATCCTTACCCCAATACCCAATTAGACTTGTATTGTAGCGGCAATCTCTCCATTCAATGCACGAATTCCAAAACATGACTAACCAATGATGCATGGATCTAGTGCGTAACTAACACACCAACTTAAGGAAGATGTTGGCTGCAAAGTTCATCAGTTCATCAACAATGAAGATCAGGAAGCTCCTTGGTCATAAAACACTTGGCGTAAAGATGTAGTTGCTTCTACAAATATTATGATGAACTAGAGCAATTTTTGTCTTCGATTACAATATGCGTGTATTTTCACTTTGATCACATTGTGACGACTCTTAAAATAATCCTTATATAGTCTAGGGTTGTAAGAAAAGAAACCCTACACAAATACTCGAGGATATGCATGTAATCAGATCTGGAAAATCTGATTTTGTAATTCTCCACAAATACAGCTTTTGTCGAGCTTCTGTCAAGCTTCAGCAGTAATTCTTAATAGAAAGGATTCTGTCGAGACTTCTGTCGAACTTTAATGAACAACACTTCATACACTTGTTTCTTGGTCAAACTTGCATAGCTTCAATACTAAACTTGAATACTTGTTTCTTGAAGTACTAAACTTATCTTAGATCTACCTAATTATAAGTAAAGTGCGTTTTGTCAAAAGATTAGCCAATTACATAAATATGTCCCAAATAGAAGTTATTTTATTTTGGCTAAATAATTAGATTATCTTATAAAGTTGTGATTTCCAACTAGCCTTTGTTGGTTCTAATTTAGTACCAAATTTGATTGTAATTTCTTCAATCATTTCACTGTATTTATGTGGGCTTATTTGTAAGGGATGGGTGTGAGACATCGGTGAAGAATTAAGTTCCAACGACGAATCAGTGCAATTTGCGACTAACTCGCGAGAAGCTCGTGAGAAGAGTAGCCTGTGAAAGGCCACATGTGAAGTAAATGACTGGAAGCTAAAGAGTCACGCCAAATTGTCAAGTTCGCGAGTGTTTCGCGAAAAGGGTCATCCCACAAGGTACCCGCAAAACTCTCTGTTTGGTAAAAAGAAAAAGTACTTTACAATATTCTTTATCTACACTATAAATACCCTCATTATCCACGAATTGTAAAGAGTGCTTTTCAGATAGAAAACCCTAGCAAATACACTTAAGAGTTAGAGATTGTTATACCCACAATCATCTATATATTTCCTTGTGGTTTTCCTCAACTCCAAGCTCTCTATCTCTAGATCCTTGAGAGGTTCTTATCCCAAACACTTACCACACCAAATCTGAGTGTTAAGTGAGATTTTAGTATTGTTGGGAAGCATTAGAAGGAGTCATTTAGTGGCTGATGCAATCAGGCTAAATTGCAGGATCCGGAAAGCTAGAGAAGACAAGACTCCGAGAAGTTTGTTGGTAGTAGGAGTTTGGAGAGCTTTAGTACATGGGGTAGACTAGGCTTGAAGGATCTTTTGTTATTCGTGTACTCTAAATTTATTCTCTAGTGGATCGATTTTGACTAAGAGGGTCGCAGAGAGATTTTTCGCCTAGTTCTTCGGTTTCCTCTTCGATAACACATGCTGGTGTTTTCTTGTATTTGCATCTCTCTTTCCTACTCTTTAAGCTTTCATTTTATAGTTAATTATGAATGGATATGGCTTAGAGTAGTGTAACTAGTTCATTGCGCATATTTACTCTTATTCCGCTCTTTGTTAAGTTTGAGTAAAAATAATCTAACCGTAATTTTTAATTTGGGGTTTGAAGAAGCACGTATGTTTTCAAATAAATCTAAGCTTTCAATCTTCTTTAATCCTCTAAAAAAAGAAACCTTCTTAAGGTTTTAACTTGTAAACTTCATCTAGTTTAATTGTAAATTTACTTAGTATAGCTAGTAAAGGTTGTTCATATGGAGGAGTCTCAAGATATTTTCTTGTGCATATATGATAGATAGGCATTTTAATTTGTTTAACTAAAGCTTAAAAGTAAAGAGTTGGGCATGCTTTATATTGTTTCAGCCTTGCAGACAATGCAAACTGATTGCGTGTCCACTATGGTCATTTTTTTAGGGAAAGGGAAGAGCATTTTGTGCTGGAGGTGATGTTGCAGCAGTGATTCGGGATATTAATGAAGGTATAGGTTCTTTTTATTGCTCGTTAAACCACCCTCAACATCTCGATTATTCATGACCTACCTCCACAAATAAGATTCAACTGCTAAAGTGGAGTCTTTCAGTCATCTCTTCTTTACTAGATGCTCAATTTATGCGAATTTCAAGAATTTGTTTTTTAAGATGTAAAGGACATCAGTGCTAATCCTGTAATACTTCCACCAACCCCCCCCCCCCCCCCCCCATTAGGTGCAAAATTTTATTGGAAGCAGTTCACCTTAAATTACATTTTGGCAACTTATCGTAAACCCCAGGTGACCCCGTTCACTATGAATTGTAAATTTTCATTATCTTTTATTTATATTGACTCTTGACAGTGGAGGCATTCTTGGTCAAGTTAGTTTCGTGTACATATTCTTTCTTACTGTTAGCATGCAAATATTGTTGAAGGTTTCAATCCTTAATGGAATTGTCATGGGAGGTGGGGCAGGGGCTTCAATACATGGTAGATTCCGGGTTGCAACAGAAAATTCGGTATATATCTCTCTTTATCTCCAGTTTTAAGTCTAGGTGATTATGAATTACACACTTTCCTGAGATTTTATACAGCAGTAATGTATTTCCATTATTTCATCCCATTCAATTGAGGATGGTCAGTTTGAATGTCCAAAGCAGGGAATTGAATATGGTTGTTTATCTCATAGTTCACTACTTTCTCTCCCCCGCACCCCTTTTATTTTAGTCGTTGCAAATGTTCTTCTTTAATCAATACGTGTAGAAGCAGGTACAATAGTTGCTAAATTTGGCTAGAAACCTTGTAGTTAAACTGGCACCGCTTGGTGTTTCTAATGGAGACAGTTTGGGTTCAAAAAAAAATAAAAAAAGATGCTAAACTTAATTTATTACAAAACTTCTTATATTTCGTTTTTGGGTCCTCAAATAATATTAATGCTTCCTGTATCAATAAGAAAAGAAGAAGAAGAAGAATTGTATTGTTAAACCTGACCAAGCAAAAAAAGCTGATGCTGTCCACTATCATCACTTGTGTTTTGAAATCCTTAAAAGGTTCTTAAATTTGGTTTTAGTTCATCCCTCTTTGGTCTTCTTACACTAAATTGCAGGGTCCTAATGCAACTCCAGGCTCTTGGGGCTAGCCATTCTATACCATATTTATGTGCGAGAAGTTGTCAGATGATGCTTAAGTTCAAATGGTCCATAAATGACTTAGCCTTTCCTTTGGCAGAGGCAATTAGAATTTCATTTTGAATGCATTGGCAATTATGGTGCCATGTGTTCCATATGGATACATGAGTTGTATTTAATTTTCAATGGAATGACCAATTGTTGCAGCTTAATCTTTGCTATGACTTAAGTTTCTGTTTTTTCCCCCTTTTCTTATTCAATGATATATTATTCATTTGTCTTAAAGTGGTATGTAAGCTTGGTTCCACAGGGGTACATGAGATGTATTTACATAAAAAAAAAAAAGTATTGAACTACTCTCCTTCTTATACTAATTTTTTGAGCATTATTGTTTTAATTTAGTAGTTCTAGTTTTCTTGAGTGTAATCATAACAGCACTAAAGCACCAAATCACATCAAAACTCCAAAACAAGTGTGCTGGGCAATATTAGTACCCAACAAGTGACCTCTTGGAAGTCCTAGTGTTAAACTCACTGAAAGAAAAAAAAAAATTTGTAGATCTAGGTTTCATGGTTAACATGCATTTTGATAGTGGACTTGTTGCAGGTCTTTGCAATGCCAGAAACAGCTTTGGAACTCTTCCCAGATGTGGGTGCCTCCTATTTCATGTCAAGACTCCCTGGATTCTTTGGTAATGGCAATTACATCATTGACCTATATAGTAACTCTTTGGATACCAAATCTTTCCTAAAAACGGGGTGAAGTTCATTTTCTTCATTAGTTTGTAGGAGTTTGGTTGGTATATTTCTTTAGCACTTGAATTTTCATGAATAGTTCAATTCCTATTTGTAGGTTTTAATGCATATGACTGACTGATACTATTGCAAACTAGCAGTATTGGTGAGAGTATCATATGTGCTTGTTATCATGATATGGGACAAGTGACCAATAGAGTGCATAATCTGTAGGTTGGGAGCCTCATTGGGATTAAGGTGTCAGTCAGTTTGTAGAGATCAAGCAATCAATTCCTAGCACAGAAATGAAGAAAAAGAAAACCGGTAACCGAAGTAGTTAAGAACGAACCAAATCTTAGCATGAACCTAGCTTCAATAAAGAATAAACCATAGTGGGAGTTGGTTCTTTGTACCTTGCAATTAATCTACTAGAAAATTTAAGTTTAAATAATTCTTCAGAAATTATGAAAAGAATACTATGTATTTTGACTTGCAATTTTATCGCTATCACCAATAATTTCTACTAGTGTTTTTCTATTTCCTGAATTTCCCTCACTCTAACCTATGGTGGTCTCTCTGCTCAGGGAAAGTCTCCATTGTTTGTTCTTCATCACATTTATTTCTTACTATATTTATTTTGTTTGTTCATATTTTTATTATTTATTTATTACATAAAAGTTGGAATTATAACAATTCTATATTTCTTTGTATCTAAGCTTGAAAGCGTTCTGAAGTGGTCTTCTCTTCTTTTTCTGCATATATTCTACCTTCTACTTATGAAATATTTGCATTGTTTTGTTATTATAGAGGCCTTTTTTTGGTAACTCCCCTCCCCTTGCCTTCTTCTAAATTCATATCTTTTTGGTTATTTTGTAGCTACTTTCATGAAGTTATTGATCTAGATCTCATTCGTACTTGGATTCTCGTTATAATTTTAAATCTTTGGCGGGAGAATATCTTAGTCTTACAGGCACTAGGTTGGATCGTGCTGAAATGGTTGTATGTGGGCTTGCAACTCACTTTGTCCCCTCTGAGGTAATATTTCATTCTACTTTAATTATTAGATTTTAGGCATAGTGCTCAAAATTCTAATGAAGGAAAAAGATACATCTTGTGTGGTTGATGAATAGTTGGAAGCAGTAACATGCATAAGCATGGTTTTGGTGCACACTATGAATTATTGTATATTTTTCCAAAGACTTGTTTTTTCCATTCCCTACTTGGTTTAAACTGAAAGGCAAAGTAGTGGAGTAGACGACAGGAGGTACATAGGTCAGGAAATTATGGTAGAAACAGAAATTGAAAGGAGGAAATAATTATATAGTTCAATAGCACAAATTAGACCATTAGACCAACCCTTGGAAATATACTTGCAATCTCTACTTTCTATTTGCGAATTATTTTCTAAAATATTTATCCTCGTGCCATTAAGATGAAATGCTATGCATGTGTAGTCATCACCATTATGTTTATCTGCCAAAATTTGTATTTTTAATTTTGTAAGAAATTGCCATTTGAATGCCTTATGTGTTATTAATTATTGGCCAGAGATTGTCTTTGTTGGAAGAAGCACTGTGCAAGGTAGATTCAAGTGATCCTGCCATAATCTCTGCAGTAATTAATGAGTACTCAAAGCAAACTTAAATGAAAGAGAAAAGTGCATATCACAGGTTATTTTTGCATTCATAATTATAAAGATTATGCTTCTTGTTCTAATTAAACGACCTCTACAGTTTTTATTCATTAAACTGTATTCTATGTATGCCAAGGATTTTTAATACTAATGATGTCAAGGATAAGTATTACTTATGATGTCAAGGATTTTTAATACTTATATCTACCCTTGTAAGTTCATTGATACTGAATTTTATCCATGATAAGAATATTAATTTGTTGTCCTCTTTGTCAGATGTCTTCAAAAAATTTGCTAGTTCTTTGAGTAATATTCTTTTATTTTTGGTGTTTACATGTTTACCACTTATCTGACCATGATATTGTGCTGGCAATTTTAGGAGAGAGAGGCCTTGAATAAGAAGGATGTTTGGATCTCTGAAACAATCCAGTCACTGAAGAAAGCATCACCCAACAAGCCTTAAAATTTCTGTGAGATCGGTAAGGGAGCAACAAGCCTTAATACTGCCATGCCAGTCAGCATCTAACTACTTAAGACTGATTGGCTTGTGGTTAAGATATTCATGACATCTTCTGTTGAAATTTAGCTCTATAGGATTTTCGTTATGTGCTCTAATCATGTGAGGCCCTAGAAATCCCTTTTCTTTCTTTAGCAGAAGTATCATTTATTCCAGTTTCTGAAGATTAGAAATTCAATTTCCAAAATTATAAACTGGTAAAAGTGGTTGACAACAGAAAACAGTGTCCTTTTTCAAGGCATTTTTATAATGAGCTCAAAGGTTTAATACGAGTGAGAAGTGCAACAAGAACCTATATAAAGTTATCAAAAAGGGGATATGTTGGCATTTATTTTTTATTGGACACTAAATGTTTGAAGTGCCTATGTTAGATGCAACATTGACTCTTGTCAGCAAACGTTATGCTTTCAATGACCAGCCATTAAACATGTAACTATGGCTTAATAACCTATGGAATGAACAGAATTGAATGCTCAAATAAATCAGGTGTTTTCATTTCTCTCTAGAACAATCAATTAAAAAATATATGTAAGGCTTCATTTCTAAGTAATGGGTATGAAATTGGTTTGATGCACATCTGCACCCAGCACATTCTACTCTGTCCTTGTGATTTGCAACATAGGTTTGTACTGGTCCATATTGGAATCAGGATGTGCTATGGCCATTGGAGAACAGTTGAGTTAATCATTTTTAGCCACCGTGCAGAGGTGATTGTGGTAGAATTTGAAGGAGCATCCAAAAATGTATAGAGAATTAAGTTGGATCCAAAGAAATGGAATGTCCTTCTATTATTATTCTCTATTTTGTTTCAAAGGCCAATATGAGTTTTATCTTGATCAAAAATAAATAATGCCCTTGTACTTTTTGGCTTCCTTTTTTCATATGGGCATAGAACAGATTTTTTTAGAAGCATGGTGAATTTCCATTTTTTGTAGTTGTATATGTGTGAAGTCATAGTTGCAATAGTAGTACAAAATTTTTTATCACTGTGTGCAAGAAAGCATATCATTTGAGGTATAAAGATGAATGTGGGGATTGTGTGTCACTAAGGATCCAAGCTTGACTTGGTTATTTGACAAATGATCCCCTCTGTTGTATGGATACCACCATAATAGAAATATGATATTTAGTTTCCTCAATAACTTTATATCTAAAGAAAAAACTAAGCAACCATCCAATTTGTCTAAATCTTGTGAGATTTTTTCTACTTTTTAACGTTTATTCTCTTCTTGCAAACAGATTAGACAAGGACGGCTTGAAGGTGTTGGTCAGTGCCTTATTCGTGAGTATAGAATGGTTTGTCATGTCATGCAAGGAATACCAAGCAAGGATGTCTTTGAGGTTTCAGCTTACTCAAATATTTATCTTCTCCTAATTTATTCTTTTGTGGATTATTTTAAGACTTCCTTTTTACTGTTGGGCTTTAGAGCTATACTGTTGGATAAGGATAAGAACCCAAAGGTAGACATGCATCTGTTTCTGTATCATTGCAATTTAGATTTTTCACTCTCAATGATTTTCATAAATATAGATTTCTATTGGTTTATTTTTCTTATTCCATCTTTAGCTTCCTATCTCTCGCAGTGGGAGCCCTCTAAATTGGAGCTTGTTAGTGATGATATGGTTGAATCATACTTCTCTATGATGGATGATGAAGGCTGGGAAGATCTAAAGCTCCCTGCGAGATTTAATTTGCCTGCATATGCCATTGCAAAGCTTTAATGCATGAAGGTGAAAAATGGGGAAATTGTTGCACTTTTTAAATTATAATAAAAGGGATATCAACACATTGTGTGGAGACATATATGACCACAATGATATTCTCATTATCTACGTGCTATTAGTCAATCCTTGTTAAGGGTGCTAATTTTAGCTGATGCTACAATTATAGTATATAGAACACAAATTTCCAGCGTATGCTTCAATTATTTTCACTGGTAATCTTTGGCAAAAATAGCCAAATAGCACCTATTTGCAAACTATGTTGTGATCTATCACTGTTTTTTGGAAATATGTAGGGATCTACTACCTCTTGGGAACTCGAGTACCACGGAAAAATTTTGAAATTTTTTTATGGTACTTGAGTTCCATGTACTCCAGTTTTTGGAGGTCAAGTTTAACGGCAAACTCAAGTTTCAAAAAGGTGGTAGATCCTTACATATTTCCAAAACAGTAATAGTTGCTAATTTTTTTGCTAAACAGTAATTGTGGGCCATTTTCACTGGTAATCTTTACAAGAACAGGAACCATCTTTGACATGATGGAAATGACTTTGACCCTTGACTCTTACTTTTCGTTTATAAATTTTGGAAATAAGTTTAAATGCAAAATGACAGTCTGAGCAGACCCTAAGGTTCTATAGAATAAGATTCTTGGCCCCTAGTTGTGTTTTCAACATATCATAAGAAATTTCCAGTCTTCCACCTCTTTATGTTCGTCAACACTTCTAAAGTTTCTGCAACATAACTAATCAGTACAACTTTTGAGTCATTTGATTTAGGATCAAGTAAATTTATGTAGTTTTTGGATGAGACTGATGTTTGACCAAAAATAAATGAGAAACTCCATTTATGACAATTGAGTTGCAACCCGGTGTCTTTCAAATACATTTTTTGTGCGTAAGTTTTCTCACTCTTCTTACTTCTTCCCACTTTCATAGATGTTCGAAAGACAAACTTAGATTCTGTCATCTTCTGGTTCAAGATTTAGCAAGTGTCTGGCTGCTACCTCCCCTAAATTGATCTTTATAAACAATCTGCTGCACTAAGCACAACCCCCCAGGTTGCTCTATTTGGTTCCATGGGCATTTTTTGATAAAATCTACATCTTCCTCCAAAAGTCCTATAAAAGATTAATCATGCATCCATAGTGCTCCAACTTAGGGCTTATTCCATATTGTACCCTTATGATGTTGAAATGTTACCTACTTTCTTGTATCACTTATCACCCTTGCACGGCTAAAAGCTAATAATAGTATAATACTCCACTGAAGCTTAAATCATATGGTTGAATGCGTGTCCTTGTCATCAAATGGAATTGAGGCAAAGCCTCCTCGCCAATGCCAAGAAGAGCAAGTACTTGGATCATATCATTCCAAGAGACAACATCTTTTGGATATGTCGTCAAATACTCCAAGAGCAATGTTTATATCTCCACATTTAGAGTACATTTCAACTAGTGAATTCTTCAAACTTGAAAAATGCTCTAGTCTAACCATCTTGATATATTCATGGATCCAACTCCCCAAATCTAAATCACCAAGTTGGGCACAAGCGAAATGTGCTGCCAAAATGTCAATATGAGGCGTATTTGAAAACAATGTAGATATGAGTGCATGTGTGAATGTGGAAACTCTGCATCTATCTCTCCAACAAGGGTTAGAAGTGGATGGAAATATAGATCTACACCTCCCACAAGGGATAGAAAAATATTTGAATCTGAGAACTTACATTTAAAAAAAAAAAAAAAAAAAGGCTGATGAGTATGCAGGAATTTACATCAAGAAAGGGAACTCACTACGTGAGAATTTACACTAGATGGAACTACTTGCTATGAGAGAAATTATGTCATGGAAAATGCCACTTGAATAAATTTTCACCACCACCACCCATGCATGATAATCTACACAAAAGAGACCAACCAAAGGAATATATTGCATGAAAAAGGTGCTTAAAAGCATTCACATCAGATTTCGGCAAGTCAACCTCAAAAAACACACACATCAATCTATATATTCATTGAGTAAAATGAGATTTTTTACAATGCTTGTGTAAATATACTTAAGCATGGTAGCTTATGCAAAACAAATTCTGTGTGTTTCCCAATTGTGAAGGAAGAGACAAACATTTAAAAAAATAAAGAAAAATCGACATTTTAATTGTAAGGGACATATTTTTATGTAATTGGCATATCCTTTGACAAAATGCACTTTACTTGTATTTGGGTAAATTTAAGTAGGTTAAAGATGATCATTACAAGTAGTTGCATTGAAAACATGAAGATTACTCAAGAACTACTCAAGAAAAGTGCAATTTGCAGGTCTTGATACCTTCTCGATAGAAGCTCAATTTGTCGAGATTCAGACAATAGCTAGCAACATTTTTATTCTAAAAGGCTATTTGTTTATGGGTTTGTATAATCCTTATTGGACTTTGAAAGCCCAAGGTCTGTGTATGCCTCTTTGAAATAAGAGAGGTTATTGAGCTTCTATTTAAATAAGGAGGTGGAAAAAGAAAAACCTAACCCTAAAGAGCTTCATAAGATTTTCTTTTTGAAACCCTAGCCTCCTTCTACAGAAGAAAGAGTTCTTGCTGTGTTTCTTATACGCCTTTGGGTTTTGTAACCAAGCAAAGTCTCTCACACCATCATTAAAGATCTTCTTGGTGTTTCTACGTGAATCTGTTGCAAATCAACTACATCAATCAAAGGGTTGCTGTGG
This sequence comes from Castanopsis chinensis, assembly GCA_032878915.1. Taxonomy (NCBI): domain Eukaryota; kingdom Viridiplantae; phylum Streptophyta; class Magnoliopsida; order Fagales; family Fagaceae; genus Castanopsis; species Castanopsis chinensis. Next base: position 1,490,402 of record JAVQMG010000073.1, read on the forward strand.
AGTTAGTCATGTATTGTGATTCATGCAAAGGAGTTAGTCATGTACTGGGATCTGTGTATCATTAGTTAGTCATGTACTGAGATTCGTGCATTGAACGGAAAGATTGCCACTATAATACAAGTCCAATTGGGTATTAGAGTAAGGGTTCAACTATAGGTTAGTATTTCGGAATAAGCCAAAAGGTTTAGTATGATTCCTTATACTTATAACCGCTTGTGATTGACAATAGTGAATTCTCGGAAGTGGTGACCTTAAAAGCATCCAATGAGGTTTTGCCTCGGTGGTATGTATCAATGACCCCTTGTAAGTGTATGAATCAATGTATGTATGTATGTATGTATGTATGTATGTATGTATGTATGTATATAAGTTTGGTTTTAGGTAGCCTCTTTTTGGTCTGTGTACTCTAAATTGCTGTGTCCTAATGCAGCTCCAAAAATTTGGGCTAACGATTCTATAACATTTCCATGTGGGAGAAGTTGCTAGATTACGCTCAAGTTTAAATGGTGAATCAATAGATCATGTAGAATGCAGGGGTTGACCTGCAGAGGGGGCATCCAATTTTTTAGGAGATCAATGGGGGCACCTTGAGTTTCTTATTCGAAGACGCTTGTGCATACAAAAGAGCACTGTTTGGCCTTAACCTTGCGTTTCTAAGTTTTGGAATGCACTCATACATATTCTTCGAGAATTCACCACTCATCCACCTAAAAGGACATTGCCTTGTCTCCAACTGTTTCCTTAAGTTTTCTCTTTACAGATGAGAATTTTAAATTATGGTGTCCAAAATCTTCATTCTGCTCTACAATAAGAAATTTTGCCTTAATGTTTTGAAATATTGGCAGAGATGCTTGAATAGTAAACAGAGTTTGTAAAAGTTTGACGAGCTGGAGATGTGTAATTATACAAAATGTTTAATTTGATCCGATTTTGTTATTTTTCTTGTCCTACTTGGGATCTACCATATGTTTCTATTCTAGAGGTAAAACATTTAGCTAGATAATTTTCATTGTAATGACCAATTGTTGCAGCTTAATCTTTGCTATGGCTTAAGTTCCTGGTTTCCTTTCTTCTTTTTTTTCTTCAATGCTATCAATTGAAATGTTATCATTCATTTGTCTTAAAGTGGTATGTAATTTTGGTTTATACATTCTATATATTTTTTATGTGTTCCATATGGATACAGGTTTGTATTTACATATAAAAACAAGATTGAGTAGTATTGTTTTAATTTAGTAGTTCTAGTTTTCTTCAATGTGATCATAACAGCACGGAGGGTACATTTGGTTGGAAGGGTGAAAAGTGAGAGGATAGAAAATGGTGAAAAGGTGAGAAAGGGGGAGTGAAAATGTGGAGGGATGGAAAAAGTGGATTTGTATAAATTTACTCATATACTTTTGTTAAAAAATGGTGCCCAAATTTATTATAAAAAAAAATCATATCCAAAAAAAAAAAAAAAGAAAAACACATCTAAACCAATAAAAAAAAAACAAAGCACTGTCATGCCCACAACCCTAGGAAAAAAAAAAAAAAAAAAAAAGGAAGAGGGAACACCCAGGAAAGCCAAAAAAAAAAAAAAAAAAAAAAGAGCACAAAAAACACTTAAAACTTATCACAAAGAATAAAAAATTAAAGAAAAAAAAAAAACCGGACGAAGTGCATGTGCAAGTGTACATGGACGTTTTCGTCATTTACCTATTAAACTTCCTCCCATCCAGTTTTCTCCCAATATTGGGGAAAAAACCTTTTGATGGGCCCAAGAAAAAAACACCCGGCCCTACCATCATTTTCTCTCTCCTCCTCCCAACCAAACACCTTCTAAAAAGTTTTTTCTCCTCATTTTTTCTCATTTTTTTCCATCCTTCCTAAAATTCACTCTACCAAACACACTTTAAAGCATTGAATCTCTTTAAAACTCCGAAAGAAGTGTGCTTGGGCAATATTAGTATTAGAATAAGTGACCTTTTTACTTAACCCAGAAAAAAAGTCCTAGTGTTACACACCTTCATAAGATTCCATTACGGTTTAACTAAGAGAGTAACAATAGGTGTATTTACTTGTGAACTAACCTAAGCATAAAATGGAAAAGTGGTTTCTTTTAGTGAAACTATGTCAATGCATTAAAAAAACAAAATAAAAAGGCTTGCCTAAGAATATTGTGACAATCCACTCTACTTCTTCATCCTCGAGAAATGCAAAGATATAATAAAAATTGAAATTCACAACAACAATGCTGATGTATATTTGCACAAGTACTATAGCTATATAAAATGCATTTTGCACAATAAATGCATAAGTTGACGTGGGTGCAGGGGCGAAGCCAAGGGGGGGCGAGGGGGGTCAAGTGCCCCACCTGACTCCTCTTTAAAAATTTTGAGTACTAGCATGTAGAAGTCAGTAGAACTCCATCTTAAATGCTTTGCTATTTTGCTTGTTATGGTTAAAGAAAAAAAAAAAAGCAGAAAACAGTCTTTGAAATAGCTTTGATGCCGAATAGAAAGGAGAGCAGTTTCACAACATTGAGAGATTTACAGTACTATTTAACCAGCTACATCACTTTTGTTTAAAACATAAACTTCTATCATTTTCATAAAAAATAAAAAAAAATTCATTTCCCAGATTTTAGCGTGTCACTATTCACGAAATTTTGATTGTTTATCTTTTTTTTTTTTTTTTTTAAATTTCATTGAATTTCAATTGGTGGTGGGGGTTTTATACTTTATGCAATATATATATATATATATATATATATATATATATATATTTATCTATCTATCTATCTCAAAAAAAAAAAAAAATTAATGTCCTTTTACCGTATTGTCCTTGTCCCGTGGAGTTTCTCCCTCTCGTGCATTCAAGTTTTCTTCCTCCTTTGACCTTGGTCTATGGCATCTTTTTTCTATTTTTAGTGCTTAATAGAGTGAGTGCTACTAGTCTAACATGGCTGATGAAGTTATAGATGGTTTGGAAAACATGAAGTTGACTACGGAAGAGGAGGAGGTGATTACCATCTCTGATGAAGAAAGAGTGGAAGCCATAGAGGATTGCACACTAAGTTTGATGGGTAAATTTTTTTGATCTTTTTGCCCGAGCAAATGGGAATTTTTAATAAGAAGGTTTATTTTTAGCAGCCAAAAATACTATGAGAAGGGCTTGGGGTATGTTTGTTTGGTTTATTTTTTTAAATTTTGAAATGATAGACAGAAATAACGGAACTTTTACTTGAATTTATGATGGAAAAATTATCAGATATTTGGACCTAGTGAATCTAGTTTTCAATTCAAACTCAACAAAGCTTGAGTAGATGTTAGTTTTGATTTTTATAAACTTTTTTGGGTTTATACTTTGGCCCCCCTCAACTTCGAATTCTGGTTCCGTCCCTGTTGATGGGTAAATTTTTGACGTGCAAATCTTTTTACTTGGGGTTGGAAGACAGTTTATGTATCACAGAGGTCGGACCGAATCTTTTTCAATTCAAATTTACTTCTGAGTTTGATCTAAACAGAATTTTACGAGGAGGTCCGTGGTCCTTTGATAATCAATTATTGATGCTCAAGTGTTGGAGGAGAGGTATGACAATTGGGAATATTAGAATGGAGACGGCTACTCTTTAGATTCATATCTGGGGGGCGTCGTTGGATATGTTTTCTGCATCTGTTGCTAAGGAAGTGGGAAGTAGACTTGGGGTTGTTGAGGAAGTAGAGCAGAGAAGAGGGCAAGATGAGTTAAATTACTTTATCAGGGTTCGGGTTACTCTACTTGTCTCGAAGCCTATTCACAAGGGAAGTTTTATTGTGGGATCTGATGGGGATAGACATTGGGTGACGTTTAAATACGAATGATTGCCGTTGTTCTGTCATTATTGTGGAATGCTTAGAGATGATGTTAAGAATTGTGTTGCACACTTTGCTGTGACTAAGAATGGAGGTAAGGCAGAGTACCACTATGGTGATTTCCTTAAAGCAATAGGGGGACAACCAAGAATGGAACCATTTACAGAGAAACCAGAGGGGCCGGAAAATAGTTTGGAGGGTGGAGGTGACAAGTCCAATGCTGGTTATTACAGTTTAGAGGGTCCTCTCAGGTCTGAAGCTTGGCTGAATCGGAGTAGAGTAGTGACGACGGAGAGATGGCAGAGCAGAAACCCTAGTAACGATGAAGATGGAGAGGCCGAGTTTTCAAGAAACATGCCACAATTTCAAGAACGTGATAGGAAGGATCTTACCCATGCAAATTACGTGGTGAAGTGCAATGCTAACGTGCACAACTTAGTAGCTGATTTGAAGGAAATTGCGGTACAGAAGAATAACGAGCTACTTGGTGGGCTGGAAGGTAAGGAAAGTGTAAGCCAAGCATTGGATCGAAGTGTGTCTGGTGCATGTAGGGACGAATATCCAACTGGGCTGAATGCTACAAAGCCCAAGTCTTCTTGGACTAGATTCAATAGGATGGATTTTGGGCTGGGAGGATTACAGAAGGTGTTGTTGCCAACTATAGGTAAAAGGCACCTCCAATCAGCTTTGGAAGACAACCAAAATAGGTAGGGAGAGGAGGGAAGAGTTAAGAGGGGGAAGTTTGAGAATGTGGAAGCTTTTGAATTAGAGAGAGCTGCGGGGGTGGATGACCACCCTTGTCAAGAGCAATGAGGCTGTTATGTTGGAACTGCCAAGGGCTTGGAAACCTTTAGACAAGTCGAAGCCTTTGTAAAATTGTGAGGGAACAAGCTCCCACTATGTGTTTTCTTATGGAAACACAACTGGACAAAGAAGGATTTGAAAATTTGTATGGAGATTTGCAGTTTCAGAATAAAATTATAGTTAAACAGCCCAATGTAGGGGGTGGTTTGGCTTTATTATGGAAGAATGATGTGGTGATGGATTTGATTAATTATTCGCCTAATCATATTTTGATGAAGGTGACTGATGAGGATGGTTTTGTCTAGTTTTTTACCGGATTTTATGGTTGGCCTGAGGCTCAGCATAAAGAAAAGTCTTGGAAGTTGTTAGAACACTTGAAAAGTTTTGTTGATGGGGCATGGCTTTGTGTTGGAGATTTTAATGCAATTCTAAATAGTGCAGGGAAATTAAGTTTACGGCCACCAAATTCAGCGGAGATTGATGCATTCAGAAGGGTGTTGGACTCTTGTAATTTTTAGGATTTAGGGTACATAGGGTATACTTACACGCGGTCCAATAAAAGGCCAGGTGAGGCTAATACTAAATTAAGATTGGATCGGGCTGTGGCAACTATGGAGTGGCGGGCTAAATTTCAAATGTCTATAGTTTCTCATCTTCCACCCCATGCTTCGGATCACTTGCCAATTATGGTGCACGTGAAGAGTGTTTAGAAGAATCAGCAGAAATTTAAAAAGGGGTTTAAATTTGAAGAAGCTTGGCTATTATGGGAGGATTGTGGTGATGTGGTTAAGGATGCTTGGGATAGGGTGGGAGGGGAGGTGTTGAGTCAAGGAAAAGATCAAGTACTGTGGTGAGGAATTGCAAGCATGGGGTTCTTTCAAATTAGAGTCGAATCAAGTAGCCATGAAACTTCTTCAAAACCGGCTTGAGGTGCTAAACAGTGCTGAAATGGTGACTGAAGAATCAAAGGCTAAATATTTGAGTGTTAGTAAACAGTTAGATGACTTGCTTTTGAAGCAGGAAATTTACTGGGCACAACGGTCTCGGATCCCGTGGCTTAAATATGGTGATAAGAACACTAAATATTTTCACTCAAAAGCCTCCCAAATAAGAAGGCGAAATTTTATTAAGGGTATTCAATGTGCACAAGGAAATTGGGTGGATGAGGTGGAAGATATAGCCAAGGTGGCTAATTGTTACTTTGACAATTTATTTTGTGCAGGTACATGTGATAAGATGGAGGAATGTCTTAATGCAGTCCCAAGGAAGGTGACACCTGATATGCAGGAAACTCTGTCCAGTGAGTTTAATGCTGAAGAAGTTAAAATGGCGTTATTCCAAATGGGACCAACAAAGGCACCTGAACCTGATGGTATGAATGCTCTGTTTTACCAAAGATTTTGGCATGTTGTGGGTGATACTGTAGTTGATGTTGTGTTGGATTTCCTGAATAATGGTCATATGTTGCCTGATATTAATCATACTTACATTGTGCTTACTCCCAAAGTAAAGAACCCAGAGAAAATGTCTGACTTTAGGCCTATAAGCCTATGTAATGTGATTTACAAAATAATCTCAAAAGTGTTAGCTAATAGACTGAAACAGGTGTTACCTAATATTATTTCTCCCACTCAGCGTGCTTTTGTTCCAAGCCGTCTTATTACTGATAATGTATTGCTAGCATATGAAACACTGCATACTATGCACTATAGGAAGAAAGGGAAGAAAGGGTATATGGCTTTGAAGCTAGATATTAGTAAAGCTTATGATAGGGTGGAGTGGCCTTTCCTTCAGGGGGTTATGCAGCGGCTAGGTTTTCCTGAAACGTGGATAGAAAGGGTGATGAGTTGTATCACTACGACTTCATTCTCTATTCTTGTTAATGTGAGAGCGTATGGTAATGTATTGCCTTCTAGGGGTATTCGTCAGGGGGATCCCTTATCACCATACTTGTTTCTGTTATGTACAAAAGTGTTTACTTCTCTACTGGCCAGGGCGGAGATTGAAGGGACTTTGCATGGGGTGTCTATTTGTAGAACTGCACCAAAGGTTACTAATCTTCTTTTTGCAGATGATTCATTGATTTTTAGCAAGGTCTCACCGGCTGAAATTAAAATTGTTGTGGAGATTCTTCAAGTTTATGCTAAAGCCTCTGGGCAATGCAGAAATTTGGAAAAGTCTTCAGTGTATTTCAGTAATAACACCTCTAACCGCCAGAAACAGGAGGCATTGGGGATTCTTGGAGTGAAGGAAGTATCTCGGTTTGACTTATATTTGCGTTTGCGTACTTTAATTGGAAGGGAAAAATACCATACTTTTTCTTTCATTAAAGATAGGGTGTGGAAAAAATTATAAGGGTGGAAGGGGATGATGCTTTCTAGAGCTGGGAAAGAAGTTCTCATTAAGGAGGTTGCTCAGTCTATACCGACGTATACAATGAGTGTCTTTCAACTCCCATTGAAATTATGTGATGAGTTGGATGCTTTATGTGCTAGATTTTGGTGAGGATAAGTTGGGAATGAAAAGAAAATTCATTGAAAGAGCTGGGATAAATTGACTTTGTCAAAGAAGGATGGTGGAATGGGATTTCGGGACCTTAGATCTTTTAATTTAGCCATGTTGGCTAAGCAAGGGTGGAGGTTGTTAAAAGACACAAATTCTCTTCTCTATCAGTGTTTTAAAGCAAGGTATTTCCCCAGAACTTCAATTCTTGAGGCCACAGAGTCACCTAATTGTTCATTTGTGTGGAGAAGTTTAGTGGCAGCCATACCTATTTTAAGAACTGGACATTTTTGGTGTGTGGGTGATGGATCCTCTATTAATGTCTATCGAGATAGGTGGATTCCAAATTACCCCATAAACAAGCCTTTCTTTTCGGTAAGGGATGATGATGAGGATGTGTGGGTATCAAGTTTGATTAATCAAGAACTCCATGTGTGACGAAGAGATTTTATCATGGCTAAATTCAATAAGGAAGAGGGGGAAGCCATATGCAGTATTCCTCTAAGTAGGATACAAGTTCCTGATTTAGTTTATTGGAAGCATAGCAAGGATGGCAACTTCACAGTAAAGTCAGCTTACAAGGTGGTCAAGTCTCTATTAAAAGAAGATTGGGCTGAATCATCATCAAATCGTACGGTTAATAGGGTGTGGGCTGCTATATGGAAGTTACGTATCCCCAATAAGATCAAGGTGTTTGGGTGGAAAGCATGTCATGATATTCTCCCAACAAGAAGGAACCTAAAGAAGAGACGGGTCGTATCGGAAGAGTTGTGTCTGTTTTGCTTCAGATTTGAAGAATCAACCACTCATGTTTTATGGGAATGTACATCAGCTCAAGATATTTGGCATGGTAGTTCTAGGGCCTTGCAGAAGTGTGGGATGAGGCAACCTGATTTTGTTGCTTTGTTGGAGCACCTGATGGATCGGTTGGAGAAAACAGAGGTGGAGCTTATGTTGGTGTAGGCATGGTTGATTTGGAATCAAAGGAACAGAGTGGTGCATGGCGGCAAGTTTCTGGAACCGAAATGGTTGAATAAGTGCGCTACTGAATCACTTGAGGAGTTCCAGTGATCACAGGAGAGGCTACAAACAAATATAGTGCACGATGTGACTGGCCAGGTGATGCAGAATGCTGAAACCGATTGGCAATCGCCACCTCAAGCTGTGTATAAGCTGAATTATGACACAATTTTTTGCGAATAACTCCAGTTCTGGGTTCGGTGCTGTGATCAGAAACTCAAGGGGAGAAGTTATGGCAGCAATGACAGCCAAAGGTCCGACAGTCCAGTGCAGTGAGGAGGTAGAATTGCTTACTTGTCGTAAGGCGATGGAGTTAGCAGCGGATACTAGGTTCACGGCTCTGATAGTGGAAGGAAATAGTGTCAATGCTATGAGGAGTATTGCTTCAACCAAGGACAACCAGTTAGCACTTGGGCATATTGTTGGCGACATTCGGCATCTGATGGGAGCATTGCAGTGGACTTCTGTGAGCTGCACTAAGAGAAATGGAAATAAGGTGGCACATGTGCTTACTAGATATGCCCAACATGTAAATTTTGATTTATTTTGGATGGAAGAGGTTCCATCAATTGCGCTTGACTCTGTGAACTTTGATGCTTCGATGCTTTAATTGAAAGTTTGAGTCCAGTTTCACCAAAAAAAAATTCAAACTATGGGTCTAGGTTTCTACTATAAAGTATAAACCCAATTTAAATACTTTGAAGAATTAATATAAAGCAAAGACACAGAATTCTATATATATATATATATATATATATATACTTTAAAGAAATCAAGACAATATATGTATATTGTATACAACTTTAAAGGTATTAACAATTTTACATTGATTATTTTTTCAATTTATTACAAGGATCTAAATTAGATATCTAAATTTATGTATTTAGATTAATATATCTTGCTTTGATTGTTACTAACTACTGTATAAATTAGTTATTTTTGTTTTGATATAAAATATATATTTGTAGTTAATTGAAATTATGGAATATATAGTATAATAATAAATCTTGCCCCTCCTGAATTGAAATTCTAGCTCCGCCACTGCGTGGGTGACATGTCAAGTTGATTAGAAAAATGGGCTCTTATACCATATTGCATGAGCAGATAGGAATACTTTAAGAAACTTAAATTGTTCACAAATTTATTACACCTAATTATGAAAATACTATGATAACAACAAAATGTCACATTTTCACAATACCTTTATTTTAAGTTAGGCACATCCTAGTATGATATTGTGACAAGTGACAACAAAATGTCATAATATTTTCAAGAGTTTTATTTTTAGTTGTGGTTTGTCTTGGTATGATAGTTTATTAATATTTTATGTTTTATTTTGACCTATAAAGAACTGACATCTTGACAATTGCAAAAATATTGTGAGAATTTATTAGGTAATATAACACTCCTCAACCAAAACACTGTATCACTACGTGTAAATATTTTAAAAAATAAAAATAAAAACAGAAACGAGCTCAATGGAAATTGGTATGAATGGTGATGTGCAGCACAACCACACATAAATTATGAGTTTTTTTTTTTTTTTTTTCCTCACCTAACTGACTCGGCCAAAAATACTCTAGACATGCCATAGTACATGAAGTTTTGTTTTGGATGAGCAGACCCGTGGTGTAGCTCTCCCTTCGGATGAGCAACTAACTGTGCAAACGGCGGTGGCTGCTGGACAGCACCGCCGAAAGCAATGATCGCTTTATGTTGGAACTACCGGGGACTTGGGACCCCCCGGTCAGTTGGTGCGCTGCGCGAGTTAGTGCGGCGCTGGGATCCTATGGTGGTCTTCTTAACGGAGACAAAAAAGAAAAATGCAGGTATGACAAAAGTTAGACTAAAAATTGGTTTTGAAAATGGTTTCTATGCAAAAAAGGAGGGCAAGGGTGGCGGATTGGCAATGCTCTGGAGGAGGGATGTGAACCTTGAGATTAAAAGCTACTCAATGCATCACATTGATGCTGTGATAACAGGGGAAGGGGCTGGTTTTAAATGGAGAATAACAGGCTTTTATGGGCACCCTCAAACCCACCATCGAAAAGATTCATGGAACTTTCTTGATGCATTGAATAGTCAGTTTAAATTGCCTTGGTTGTGTCTTGGAGATTTTAATGAGATTCTCTCATCGAGGGAGAAAATGGGTGGTGCTCCAAGGACTCATAACCAAATGGAGAATTTTCGGGAAGTAGTTGATAGATGTGGGTTTAGAGACATGGGATATTGTGGTGCTGATTTCACCTGGTGCAACCAACAGGAGGGTATGGACAGGGTCTATTTGTGGCTTGATCGCGCTTTTGCTACACTGGATTGGCTTGAACATTTTTGTAATATTAAAGTTCACCACCTTGTGAATACCACATCAGACCATTGCCCTCTTCTGCTAACCGAGGCTAGCTCCCTTAGGCGCAGTAAAGAACGCAGGTTTCACTTAGAGGCTTTGTGGACGACCAAGGCTGATTGCAAAGAAGTCATCGAAGAAGTGTGGACTAGTTGCGCTTGCCTTGGTACTCCTAGTGGTCTTGCTGCAGGGCTTAAGCATTGCGCTTGTGCTTTAAGTAGCTGGAGTTCAGGGGTCTTTGGGCATATACCAAAAAAGATTGAAGAAAAGAAAAAGAATCTACACAAGCTGATGCTCCAGGATAAGGATGGGCAGAATGGAGTTGAGATCAATAGATTGAAAAAGGAAATAAATGATTTACTTGATGGGTAAGAAGTTTGGTGGCAGCAGAGATCAAAGGTTCGATGGTTTGGGGAAGGTGACCGCAATACTAAGTATTTTCACAACCGTGCATCAGAGAGACGAAGGAAGAACACTATATTGGGGCTGTGGAATGAGCAGGGAATTTGGTGTGAAAGCATGGATTGTATTGCAGCCACAACTATCTCCTACTTTGAAAACATCTACACCACTACAAACCCTACCCGAATGGTTGAAGTAGCTAGCCTCATCCCAGCAAAAGTCTCTGGAGAAATGAATGACAGTTTGATCCGTGACTTCACTGTAGAGGAGGTCCGAATTGCTCTTCAACAAATGCACCCAACTCGAGCTCCCGGTCCCGACGGTATGTCAGCAATTTTTTATCAGAAATTCTGGAATATTGTTGGCTGTGATGTTACTAGTATGGTACTCAATGTGCTTAATTTAGATAACCCCATGGCTGAATTAAAAAAAAACTAATATCGCTTTAGTGCTGAAAGTAAAACAGCCTACTAGAATGAAGGATTTCCGCCCCATTAGCCTTAGTAATGTTGCCTACAAGCTTATTTCCAAAGTTCTTGCTAACCGACTCAAAGTAGTGTTGCCACAGCTCATTTCAGAAAATCAGAGTGCCTTCATTCCGGAGAGGCTGATCACGGATAATATTCTTGTGGCCTTTGAACTAATGCACTACTTGGATCATAAAAAGGAGGGAAGGGATGGGTTTATGGCTGTCAAACTAGACATAAGCAAGGCTTATGATAGAGTAGAGTGGAAATTCATTGAGGAAGTAATGCGAAGACTGGGTTTTCATGAACGCTGGATAGGGTGGATCATGAGGTGCATAACCACGGTTTCATTCTCTGTCATAATCAACGGGGAAGCTCATGGTAACATATTACCCTCTCGGGGGCTGCGTCAGGGGGACCCGCTCTCTCCCTACCTTTTCCTTTTATGCACGGAAGCTTTCTCAGCCTTGATTGAAGAAGCAAACATCAACAACACCCTTACTGGTATATCCATATGCGGAGGCAGTCCAAAAATAACTCACTTGTTCTTCGCCGACGATAGCCTACTCTTTTGTAAGGCAGAGGCCCAGGAGTGCAACAAACTGGTGGAAATCCTTAAGCTGTATGAAGCCGCCTCTGGTCAGCAAGTGAATACGAATAAATCATCTGTATTTTTCAGCCACAATACAGCAGCTACTAGGAAAGAAGAAATCATGGACATCCTTGGTCCTATGCAAAATACAAGACATGGCAAGTATCTGGGTCTCCCATCTCTTATTGGTAAGTCCAAAAACCAAGTCTTTGCTGAGATTAAAGATAAGGTGGGGAAAAAATTGTCGGGTTGGAAGGAAAAGATGCTTTCAATGGGAGGAAAGGAAATTCTTATTAAGGTGGTAGCACAAGTGGTCCCTACCTATACTATGGGATGTTTTTTGCTGCCTAAGGGTTTTCGTGAGGATTTGGAAGGGATGATGAGGAATTTTTGGTGGAGACAAAGAGACCAAGAGACCAAAATGGCTTGGATTGGCTGGAAAAAGATGTGCAAGGCTAAAAGGCAAGGGGGTATGGGGTTCCGCAATCTCCAAGCCTTCAACCTAGCTATGTTAGCAAAGTAAGGTTGGCGTCTTCTGTCGAACCCAAATTCTTTAGTGGCTCGCATCTACAAAGCAAAATATTACCCCTATGGTGATGTTTTGGGGGCAAAGATTGGGAGCAATCCCTCGTACGCTTGGCGAAGCATACATAAAATTTTGGAGGTCATCTGGAGTGGTTCTAGGTGGTGTGTTGGGAATGGGAAGCTTATACACATTTGGGAGGACAAGTGGCTCCCCACCCCAACCACATATCGTGTATGCAACCCACCGAGACTCTTTGATGATTTTCCTATGGTTTCTTCCCTCATTGACGAGGACACTAGGCGTTGGAAAGCTGATATTGTTCGTTCCATCTTCCTCCCCTTTGAAGCCCAAACCATCCTTAATATTCCTCTCAGCTTTAACTTACCTGAGGATTCTATTGGCTGGATTGGTAACAAACGTGGGGTTTTTTCTGTCAAGAGTGCGTATTATGTGGCTTTGGTACTTGTGGATACGTTTGTGGAAGCTGAGTGCTCTGATGGAGACTATAGGACCCCCTTTTGGAAGAAGATGTGGCAACTGAAACTACCTGCAAAAGTTCGGATTTTCGCCTGGAGGACCTGTATGAATGGGCTGCCTACACGGCTAAACTTGGAAAACAGAGGAGTTAGAATTGCAGGCTTATGCCCATTATGTGTGAAGGGTCCGGAAAGCATCGAACATGCGTTGGTTCACTGTAATAAGGCATGGGAGGTTTGGTGGTGTTGGCAGACCTGTCCAATTAATTTGGGAGATGAACACTTGAGTATCATAGATATTGCCTTGCGAATGATGGCAGAGGGGACAGATAGGGACTTGAAAATTTTCTTCATCACAGCTTGGTCAATCTGGTATAATAGAAACCAGGTAGTACATGAACAGCCTCATCTCACTCCCTCTCAAGTCTGGGATTGTGCTCATAGGCTTCGGTGTGACTATAAGGGTGCTATAACAGCTACCCTTCTTAGGCAGCAGCCCCCTGGTGTTGGCTGGGCAGCCCCACCTCCTGACAATTTTAAGATAAATGTTGATGGAGCTACAACGGATGACAACAGACGTTCTAGTGTCAGGGTAGTGATACGTGAGTGTAGAGGTATTATGGTTGCTGCAAGAAGTGTTTTGCTGAATGCTTCCTATGATGTGATGACTACTGAAGCTCTTGCAATTGAGGCGGGGATCCTTTTAGCTACTGAGTTACAGCTCCATCAAATAATCATTGAATCTGACTCCCTTATTGCTATCCAAGCGGTGAACTCGGCTTTAGTCCATGGAACTATCGGCCCAATTATCCATGGTATTCTTACCTTGCTTATTCAGTTTAAGAGTTGGAAAGTTGTGCATCTGGTGAGGGACTACAACATTGTGGCTCATGAATTAGCTCAGTTTGCTAGAAAAGCTGAGATGTCTCAGTCCTGGATTGGTACCGAGCCCCCTTGGCTGCATAATTTGCTTATGCTTGACAGATCAAAGTGCTAGTGCTGGTGTTTATCTGCCTTGCTGTATTTCACTCTCAGTTTAATGAAAAGATTTGAGTTTCATTTCAAAAAAAGAAAAAGAAAATGAGACTCTTGCTTTTTTCGCAACAAATCGCAACGTTTGGACTCACAAAAAAGACAACTACTTGACGAAACCAACCAAAGCACCGCAGAAGTTACTATTGACATCTTTTATTTATTTAGCTGACATAGTTGGATTACAGAATATATGTGTTACACAGGTTTTGAATTACAGGCCACTTACAACTATCATGTTTAAGGACTCTTCTACTGTACATGAAATTTTGGAGGCACGTAGGAATAGTTCACGTGGTTGAAAAAGATCACTACCTGAGTATAGTTACATTAGAAAAAGCCAAAAAAAGGCCACCGACTATAGAGAAATTATGCCCAAAAATGGGTTACTCGCTATTGGAAATTTTGGAGGCAAGTAGGAATTAATAAGTCACGTGGTTGAAAAAGATCACTACCTGAGAAATTACATTAGAAAGACGTAAATGCACTTTTAGTCCCTATATTTTACACTTTTTCCATTTTAGTCCATACATTTTAATTTTACCACTTTTAGTCCCTAAACCAATTAACGCCTGACATTTAGGTCATTTTTGTCAGTCAACCAATGGAAATAGCTGACATAGCTAACGGTGGAATAAAAAAATAATATAATCGCATAAAATATAATGCCACGTCAACATATAAATTTAAAAATTTAATTTATTCATTTTAATTTAATAAAAAACAAAAATAAAACTAAAAAGGCGTAAATGCACTTTTAGTCCCTACATTTTGACGTTTTACTATTTTAGTTCCTACATTTTATTTTTACCACTTTTAGTCCCTAAATCAATTAACGCGTGTTATTTTCGTCTTTTCCGTCAGTCAACCGACGGAAATAGCTGACGTGGCAGCCGGAGACATTAAAATATTATTAAAAATGCCACGTCAGCAACTTTTAAAAAAAATAATTTTTTAATTTTAATTAAATAAAAAACAGAAATAAAATAAAAAATCACAAAAATCAAATGGTATGAACACAAACCCAGAAAATTAAAGATCATAAATCCAGAAAATCCAAACCCAAAAACAAACCCAGATCTCAACCCAGCCACCCCCACCCCCACCTCGATCTCACCCAACCACCCCCACCCCGATCTCACCCACGCCCACCCCACCCCGATCTTACCCACCCACCTCCACCCCCACCCCGATCTCACCCTCACCCAACCACACCCACCCCCACCCCGATCTCACCCAACCACCCCGATCTCACCCACCCAACCACCCCCACCCCACCCCACCCCACTCCAATCACACCTAACCACCCCCACCCCGATCTCAATCTTGCCACCCCCACCCCACCCCGATCTCACCCAACCACTCCCACCTCCACCCCGATCTCACCCAGCCACCCCACCCCACCCCGATCTCAACCCACCACAACCACCACGAGTGAGAAACACGAATGTGAGAGAGAGAGAGAGAGAGAGAGAGAGAGAGAGAGAAGAAAATGAGAAAATTTGAGAAAGTGAAAGATGGTTTAGTGATTTTTTATTTTACTTTTATTTTTTATTTAATTAAAATATTTTATTTAATTTTATTTATGTTTTTTATTTAATTAAAATTGAATTTTTTTTAAAAGTTGCTGACGTGGCATTTTTAATAATATTTTAATATCTCCGGCTGCCACGTCAGCTATTTCCATCGGTTGACTGACGAAAAGAACGAAAATAACACGCGTTAATTGGTTTAGGGACTAAAAGTGATAAAAATAAAATGTAAGGACTAAAATGAAAAAATGTCAAAATGTAGGGACTAAAAGTGCATTTACGCCAACTAAAAATCACTAAAATTAAGATCTAAAAGTATCTTGATTCTCTCTCTAGGAAGAGATCACAAACTGGGTTCAAATTATTTTCTCTTCCATCTCACTTTGTTAAATTAGTTTTTCTTCTCTCTCTCTCTCTCTCTCACATCCGTGTCTCTCACTTTCTATCAACTTTTCTCATTCTTTTCTCTCTCTCTCTCTCTCTCTCTCTCTCTCTCTCTCACGGTAACTAGTGGTGCAGTGGTGCAGTGGTGGCTGTGGTGGGTGGTGGTTGGGGTGGATGGGTTGAGATCGAAGTGGGATGGGTTGAGATCGAAGTGGGATGGGTTAAGATCGGGGTGGGATGGGTTGAGATCGGTCTGGGGTGAATGGGTTAGGATTGAGGTGGGGTGGGTTAAGGTTGGTCTAGGGTGGGTGGGTTGAGACCGACTGGGGTGGCTTGAGTCGGGGTGGCTGGGTTTGAGGTTAGGTTGGGGTGGGTGGGTTGTGAGCTAGCTGGGGTGGGTAGAGGTCGGATTGGGTTTAGGTCAGGCTGGGTTGGGTGGATTGAGACCGATTGAGGTGGCTTGAGTCGGGGTGGCTGGGGTTAAGGTTAGGTTGGGGTGGGTGGGTTATGAGTCGGCTAGGGTGGGTAGAGATCGGGTGGCGGGGGTTGAGACCGAGTTGGGTTTGGTTATGGTGGTTGGGATGGTGGGTTGTGGTGGCTGTGATGGTGGGTAGTGGTTGTTTGATCGGTGGAGGTGGTGGTTGGATTTTTCTTTATTTGGGTAGAAAGAAAATTATTTCTGGGTTTGGGTTCAGGTGGAAAGAAAATTTATGGGTTTGTGTTTATGTTTGTTGGCTAGGTTTGATCGATGGAGGTGGCGGCTAGATTTTTCTGTGTTTGGGTAGAGAGAAAATTTCTAGGTTTGGGTTCGGCTAGAAAGAAAATTCTGTGTTTAGGTTTGTGTTCTTGAGTTCTTTAATCTGGGTTGGAGTTCTTGTTTTCTTCATGTTCTTCCCGAGTTTTTTTTTCTTTTTTTTTTAAATTTTTTTTATTTATTTTAATATTTGTTTTTAATTTAATTAATTAATGTGTGATTATATTATTTTTTTATTTCATCGTCAGCCACGTCAGCTATTTCCATCGGTTGACTGACGAAAATGGCCTAAATATCAGGCGTTAATTGATTTAGAGACTAAAAGTGGTAAAATTAAAATGTATGGACTAAAATGGGAAAAAGTGCAAAATGTAGGGACTAAAAGTGCATTTACGCCTTAGAAAAATGAAAAAAGCCACCAACCGGTATTGGATAAGTTATGCCAAAAGAAGTCTCTAAGTCGCGACTGTAGAGAAATTATGCCAGAAAATGACACGTCACTTGCTATTGGATAAGTTACGTCACTCACTGCATAATAATTTACACTAGAAGTGACCCCCTTGCCATGTGAGATTTTTTTTAGAAGAAAACATGAACAAATTTTAAGTTAAATCGTCTATATTAGCCTGTAGTACAGAAAAAAGCTGCAATGGAATATCCTTCATCCATACTAAAAAGTTTGAGATATTAACGTTATATCGAGCCAAACTATGAGAAACTTTGTTACCTTCCCTCTTAGTTTAAGAGTAACATAACTAAGAAAAGGATCTAGAAATAAACCTAGCATCATTCAACCGATTTGCATAAGAGGCCATAGAAGAAGCATGGCCACCCAATGCCTTAATCACCATCTCATAATCAAGATTTTTAAACCTGGGATCGTACAATCCGACCTGATTAACTGGGAACCTCTCATTATTATGGTTTTTTAACCTTAGAAACTATTCTAGGTAAGAAAAGAAGGGAACCATTCAAACCATGGTTGAACTGCCTAAGTTTGAAAACCTTGGACAATTTTCATGGTTCAAGTCTTAACTATTTTTATTTAAAAAAATAAAAACATTACAGACTCACAGTACCAAATCACCATAGTTGAAGCTTTAGTAGTTATTAATGATTAATTTTTTTTTTTTTTTACTAATTATAAAATGGGCTAAGTCCTACTGGATTATGTATAACTTATAATTGAGGATTAAAAAAATATGGAATTCTTGATAATTTATAGGAATTTTTACCAAATAATTAAATATATATACATGAAAATAAGATATATTCTTAATGTTTTTCTAATTTAATTATTTTTTTATATTTTAATTAATTATTAATTTAATTATGAAATCATTACGGTTTAACTCTAGTTCGATCTTGGTCTGATCCAAAAACTTTGAAACTCTTTCTTACCGGGTTCTTTGAACAATCTGAGTTTTAAAACCATGCTCAAAATCGCCTCCCAGTATAGCATCTGTTATGCCAATCTCTAGAGCAAACTCCAGTGCACCGATAGTTGCAAAAAAGGCCATCCAAGTTATTATTGTCTTTTGTCACAATCATCCATGCTTGAGAATTTAGTCAAAAAAGATCAATCAAAGGAATTTAAATCATGAAATGGGTACCGAAGGATTTTATGTTTTAAGAAAAAAAAAAATGATTCTAAAAATTTTAAAAACTATGATTTACGTTTTAATAAAATATTTAAAAAATCATATATTTTATTTATAGGTGCTATGTATCAAAGAAGTCCTTACTTCTTAGTAAGACAATTGTTTAATTTGTTTTCCACAATTTTTTTATAAATCCCTATTGGTTTTGAGGGCGATTATTTTATTTGGTGAAAAAAAGAAAAAAAAGAAGAGTATGCATTGGCATTCAATTCAATTCCAACAGTGAAATTTTTTGTGATGCATGACGTGTGATTTTGTAATATATGTCGGCATTCGATGCCAGCTGTGGTGTACGCGTACTTTTGCATGTTTCCTTACGTGTTTTTGTACCTACGTGCTTATGTGCTATTCTTGTGCGATTTGTCATTACCTTTTTTTTGTTTTTTTTTTAAGAAACCAACACACAAAGGTATATTACAATTCCACTCAATACTTACGATAATTTTTTCAAGTTTTTATAAAAAGTACCAATGTAGCAGGTAGTTCACAATTCAATTCCCTTGGTCGAGAGAGAGAGGCATGGATGCACTCAATTCTACTAAACCAGACGACCACCAGGTAGTCTCTCCAACCAGAGTCTTGCTTCACTTATCAATCTTATCTATTAATATTGGTTTCACACTTTCTTCATAACCAAACAGAGTATTAGTTGTTTCATGTCATTTCTTTTATAATTTTTTACTAGAGGTGGCAGTGTGGCACACACATATATATTATAATACAACAAATGATTATTGTTCTTTTTTTTTTTTTTTTAATTTCCAAGGATAGTATAGTTGCATTGACTTTTTATATATATTTTTTGAGGAATTCATGAAATAGTATGATGTAGTTTCATATAATTTAATTTTTTTAAAAAAATTAATTAGTTAATTGGATTGAAATTGCTTGATTTATGATATAAAAAAATCTAATATGAATACAAGTGTGTAATAATATGTTTGTTTCGATAATAAAGTTTTATAAAAAATGAGTCATTTTTCAAAAAATATTTATTATAAAACTATTTCATTTTTTTTTTTTTTTTTTTTATGTTTGATATCAACTTTAAAAGAGTTGACAAACAATGTCACAACTTCTCTTGTTTAGCTTGTTGTAAGATAGAATTGTTTTTCAAAAAAATTTAGTGGAAAACAATTTCTAAAAATAAGTCATACTTTTTATATTAATCAAAGACAATTTTCTTTGACTCATTTTTTATGATGTTATCAAATATTGGAAAATGCAAAAAGTAATCTTTATACAAGATTTTCCATTGAAACAAACAAAGGACAAAAAGTTTAACTACAATATTTTACAGAAGATAACTAGGAATGACAAAATTTAGCTACAATATTAAGGAAAGACAAAGTTTAGCTATAGAAATTGGTTGAAGCTTTAAGTTACAACCTTACTCAATATTTTTTATCAATATTTTTTATTGTGAGTTAATTTTGACAAATCCATAATTAGATTATATCTTCTTCTTATATCTTCTATATTTGCAAAATTTATATAAAAAAAAAAATTAAAGATCAATAGCTATATCATCAATAAATTGTTTAAATTGCAAGTTTTTGTAGTTTAAAATTATGCATAAAATATAATTTTATAGATCATATAGTAAATAAGACAAAAATTGGCAAATGCCCATTTCGCGCAAAAAAAATGAACAAATGCCCCATTTTCCCTAACTAATTAGGGAAATATCCATATTTTGAAACTCTATTACCTCAAAATCGAGTTTCAAAAAAAAAAAAAAATTTGGAGTCCTATAGTGACGTTTTAAAAACCTATAACTGCGTTTTGTAACTCGAGCTTCATGAACTTGAGGTCCATGATGGAGCTCGAATTTCAAAACGTAGCTATAGGCTCCTTAAAACGTCACTATAGGTTCCTTAAAACGTCACTATAGGATTTAACTCGATTTTGAGAAAATTGAGTTAAAAAAAAGAGGCATTTTCCTAATTAGTTTGGGAAAGGGAGCATAATGCTGTTTTTTTTTTTTTTTTTTTTTTTTGGCTCAAAAAAAGCATTTGCCCATTTTGGCCTAGTAAATAATATTTGATTGACACAAAATTTGATATATATATTAAAAACGTAAAGGACATGCAATTCAACGCTTAGATTTCCAAAATATATAATAATGTTTATTTTACTAAGTGAGGCCATAGTCTTAAGCTACAACTAATTTTGTAGACGTCGTAAAGTGCATTGTGTTTGGTCGTTTTCAATTACTTATATATATATATATATATATATATATATATATATATATATTCCTTTCTTGTTTGACAGATTTTGGTTGAAGAGAAGTTGTCTGCAAGAATATTGACATTGAATAGACCTAAGCAACTGAATGCCCTTTTATTTCAAATGGTATCACATCTAACTTATTGAATACTTTTGATGTGTTTTCTTGCAATCTCTTTTATATTGTACTACCACGTTATGGTATCAAATGCCTCAATTATCTCAGTTAACTCCTCATGCTAGAGGAGAGATCATGTTGGTAAAACCATGTTAATACAATGTTCCACCCCTAATGCTAAGGTCCAAGTCCCTAAAATGATTCAATGGCAAGATATAACTCTTCCCAAAGAATGCACTTTGGAACGAGAATCTCCACCTGTTAAACCTGTTTTCGATGAACTTGATTTTACTAATATTCAACAATATGCTGATAGTATTATAAAAATTTGTTTTGGTGAAAGTAAACCACTAAGGATCAACGAAGGAAGACATTATTTTGCTAGATCAACGAAGGAATATCAAGGAAGGCACTCCATTCCTTAATATATATATATATATATATATATATATATATATATTTATATATATATATGAAATCAAATGAAATGCGATGGCAGGGTGCAAAGCTATGTCTCTGCTATAGGTGGTGTTGTTTCTTTGTTTCAAAATGGCTGGACTCGATAATCTATTAAGTATAATTTCTGGAATATGCAGGATGATTTTGTATTTCTAGTCCTTTAAGGGGATCAACCTTATTCTGTTTCTTTGTTCTTTTAAATATTCATGCCCTTAATTTTGTTACATTTTGTAATGTCAATCACAATTTTACTTGGGGAATTTTTGCCATTTCCAGACCTTGTTATGTGGTTTCTTGCATTCCATTTACCGGTCATGATATTCTGCTTTGTGTAAGATAATGTTATACATGTTGAGGATAGTACACAAAGTAATCAAGAAAGAGCAAAGTGAACATAAAATATAAACAGAAAAATAGATAACTTTAAGGTACAAAATTATTATCCTTAGGCAACATTTGCTATTACACTATTGTTGCTAAAGAATTATCACAAATTTGTCTCCTAAATACAACCAAATCTGTTGGGTTCTACAAATAGGAATTTTGGAAAATACCTACAAGATTTCTTGTGTTTCTTAGAAACTAATTTTAGGAAAGAAATGAATTAGTTATCAAGTGAACATAAATCACTATTTATACACATAGGGTTATAGTCCTTTAAAAGGCACGAATGGAGAGTTTAAATGTTTCATAAAATCATTCACAGGACTTAAAACCTTCTCAAATGTTCAAAACAGTTACTAGAAAAATTTTGCAAAAATTCAGTTTTTATGAGTCTTGAAAGATCAAGAGGAACTGCGCATCAATCGAAGGTTCTTCTCTATTGGTCGAATAGGAATTGAACATCAATCAAGAGAGGTAGAAACTCTAGATCAAATTTCTTGATCATTTCATTCAATTGAGAAAAATCTTGACCAATTGAAAATTCCTGGACTTGGATTTTCACAGAGAAAATTCTAGAACTTGAAGTTTCATTTTATCTTCTTTATAAATCAATACTCTCTAAATTTAAATATCACTATTACAACCTATATATACAACAATGCATACTTTTATCTATATTGCAATACTTATGCATGTATGTCATAGTGCAAATGAAGTAACCAATTTGCTATAACATTTTATCTGGAACTTGTCTTTAATGCAAAATTCTAGATTTCTCGGCTATTGGAGCTTTTCATTGCATATGAGGAGGATTCTAATGTGAAGTTGGTAATTGTCAAGGTATGTCCATTCCTAAGAGACAATCTTCATATCTTACCTTCAAATTGCATTGGAAATAAATCAAAAAGAAAGTCATATCTTTCTGACACTCTATTTTGGCTGATCCTGCTTGCAAATGAATGTGTGGGAACATGGCAGTGGATATTACATTTAATTTTCTTAATTCAGGTAGTGCGAATGAATCCTTGTGATTGTTGTTTTGTTATGCAGGTTGTAAGGATTTTGTTGTAAAATTAACCCTTAGTTATTTATGTTGGTTCTAAACAAAAAGCCAGTTTTGTGGTGATGGCGGAAGTTGTTTTATTTTGGCTAAATAAAACAGATTATCTTCTGTAATCCTCTAAAAAAAAGCAACCTTCTTAAGGTTGTTAACCTTCATCTAGTTCAATTGTAAATTTCCTTGTGCATATATGATAGATAGGCATTTTAATTTGTTTAACTATAGTTTATAACTAAAGAATTGGGTACTTTTTCGATTGTTTCAGCCTTGCAGAGAATGCAAACTGATTGCATGTCCTCTGTGGTCATTTTTTTAGGGAAAGGGAAGAGCATTTTGTGCTGGAGGTGATGTTGCAGCAGGGAATCGGGATATTAATGAAGGTATAGGTTCTTTTTATTACTTATTGGACCACCCTCACTGGTCCTCAACATCTTTATTATTCATGACTTACCACCACAGATAAGATTCAACTGCTGATGTGGAGTCTTTCAGTCATCTCTTCTTTACAATATTTTTATGTATTAGGTACCTGGAGGTTAGGTGCAAAATTTTTTCGGATGCAGTACACCTTAAATTACATTTTGGCAACAAATCGTAAACCCCAGGTGACCATGTTCACCATGAATAGTAATTTTTCATTATCTTTTATTTATATTGACTTTTGACAGTAGAGGCATTCTTGGTCAAGTTAGTTTTATGAATATATTCTTTCTTACTACGCATGCATGCAAATATTGTTGAAGGTTTCAATCCTTAATGGAATTGTCATGGGAGGTGGGGCAGGGGCTTCAATACATGGTAGATTCCAGGTTGCAACAGAAAATTCGGTATTTATCTCTATTTATCTCCAGTTTTAAGTCATACAGAATTTTTAGTAGGTGATTATGAATTACACACTTCCCTGAGATTTTATACAGTAGTAATGTATTTCCATTATTTTATCCCATTCAATAGATGATGGTCAGTTTGAATGTCCAAAGCAGGGAATTGAATGTGGTTGTTTATCTCATGGTTCGCTACTCTCTCCCCCCACCCCTTTTATTTTAATTGTTGCAAATGTTCTTCTTTAATTAATATGTATAGTTGCAGGTACTATATATAGTTGCTAAATTGGGCTAGGAACCTTGTAATTCAACTGGTGCCTCTCAGTGCTTCTAATGGAGACATTTTGGGTTCAAATAAAAAAGAAAAATGATGCTAAACTTAATTTGACACAACACTTCTTATTTTTGTTTTTTGGGTCCTAAAATAATCTTAATGCTTCCTGTATCAATAAGAAAAGAAGAAGAAGAAGAAGAAGAAGAAGAAGAAGAAGAAGAAGAAGAATTGTATTGTTAAACCTGATCAAGCAAAAAATGCTGATGCTGGCCACTATCATCACTAGTGTTTTGAACTCCTTAAAAGGTTCTTAAATTTGGTTTTAGGTCGCTCCTCTTTGGTCTGCGTACACTAAATTTCAGTGTCCTAATGCAACTCCAGGCACTTGGGGCTAGCCATTCTATACCATATTTATGTGCGAGATGTTGTCAGATGATGCTCAAGTTCAAATGGTCCATAAATGACTTAGCCTTTCCTTTGGCAGTGGCAATTAGAATTTCTTCTCTTTTTGCAGAAGAGAATTTTAAATGCATTGGCAATTATGGTGCCATGTGTTCCATATGGATACATGAGTTGTATTGAATTTATAATGGAATGACCAATTGTTGTAGCTTCATCTTTGCTATGACTTAATTTTCTGTTTTTCTTTCCCCATTTTTTCTTCAATGCTATATTATTCATTTGTCATAAAGTGGTATGTAATTTTGGTTCCATATTGATACATGAGATGTATTTACATATAAAAAGAAGGATTGAACTGCTCTCCTTTTTTTTTCTATTTTTTTGAGCAGTATTGTTTTAATTTAGTAGTTCTAGTTTTTTTGAGCTTGATCATAACAGAACTAAAGCACCAAATCACATCAAAACTCCAAAACAAGTGTGCTGGGCAATGTTAGTACTAAGCAAGTGACTTCTTTGGATGGGAAATCCTAGTGTAACACTTAGATCTAGGTTTCTTGGATAACTTGCATTTTGATAGTGGACTTTTTGCAGGTCTTTGCAATGCCAGAAACAGCTTTGGGACACTTCCCAGATGTGGGTGCCTCTTATTTCTTGTCAAGGCTCCCTGGATTCTTCGGTAATGGCAATTACATCATTGACCTATATAGTAACTATTTGGATAACAAATCTTTCCTAAAAAGGGGGTGAAGTTCATTTTCTTCTGTAGTTTGTAGGAGTCTGGTTGGTATATTTCTTTAGCACTTTAATTTTCTTGAGTTTGTTCAATTCTATTTTTAGGTCTTAATGTATATGACTGACTAATACTATTGCAAACAAGCAGTATTGATGAGAGTATTATATGTGCTTGTTATCATGATATGGGACATGTGACCGATAGAGGTGCATAATCTGTAGGTTGGGAGAGTCGTTGGGATTAAGGTGTCAGTTTGTAAAGCCCAAGCTATCAATTCCTATCGCGCGCGCGCGCACACACACACAAACCAGTGACCAAAGTAGTTAAGAATAAACCAAATCTTAGAGTGAACCATGGTTCAACAGAAAACAAACCATAATTGGTGTTGGTTCTTTGTACCATGCAATTAGTCTACTAGAAAACTTGTGTTTTATTAATTCTTCAACAATTATAAACAGATTACAAGGTATTTTGACTTGCAATTTTGTCGCTGTCACCAATGATTTCTACTAGTGCTTTTGTATTTCTTGAATTTCCCTTGCGCTAACTTATGGTGGTCTCTCTGCTCAAAGAAAATCTCTACTGTCTGTTCTACTCCACATTTATTTCTTAATTGATTTTTTTTAATGTTTTTTTTTATTTGTTCATATTTTTAGATTTATTTATTACATAGAAGTTGAAATTATAACAATTCTATGTTTCTTTGTTCCAAAGCTTAAAAGTGTTCAGAAGTGGTCTTCTCTTTTTTTGCATTGTTTTGCTATTATAATGGTCTTTGTTGGTAACTCCCCTCCCATTTCCCATCTTCTACTCGTTATAATTTCAAATCTTTGGCAGGAGAATATCTTGGTCTTATAGGCACTAGGTTGGATGGTGCTGAAATGCTTGCATGTGGGCTTGCAACTCACTTTGTCCCCTCGGAGGTAGTATTACATTCTACTTTAATTATTTGATTTTAGGCATAGTGCTTAAAATTCTAATGAAGGAAAAGATACATCTTGTGTGGTTGATGAATAGTTGGAAGCAGTAATATGCATATGCATGGTTTTAGTGCACATTATGAATTATTGTATATTTTTCAAAAGACTTCTTTTTTCCATTTCCAGCTTGATTTAAACTGAAAGACAAAGTAGTGGAGTAGACGGGATCATTTGAGTTGAAGAAAGAGGGAAATTATGGTGAAAACAGAAATTGAAAGGAGGAATTAATTAGGTAGTTCAATAGTACAAATTAGACCATTAGCCCAACCCTTGGGGTTAAGTCTAGGATATACTTGCTGTGGGGGGTAAGGAGCTCCAAGACCCCATGTGGGCCGTGGGCCTGACTCGAGGGCGGGGCCCCACCGAAGGGATCGTGGATAGGGCCTCCTAAAGCGGCGGCTCAAACGCCCGCCGACCAGGTCGCCGCCCGAATTTGTACCTGTCCGAGGAGAAAGTCTCCTCGGACCAAGAGACCCTTGTCCGAGGAGCGTAGCACGTTGTCCAGAGAAGGTCTCCTAAAGCTCAGCAAACCATCCTCCGCCCCAACGGGACCCCGAGAGGGGGGGACAAGAAGTACGAACACTTTACAAAGCTACTGCCTCTGCATTAAATGCCTTCCACCTACCCGCCTGGCCGCATTAATGGGGAAATGACTTCTGAAAGGACGGGGAATGGCCCTAAGGGCATTGGGGAGCGTTTTCAGGGAAAAGACAAGTAGGAACCAGAGAGGGGGAGTATAAATGGGAAGGGGGGAACCACTGGAAGGGGATCCGGACTTTTTGGGTGGAAGGAAGAGGAAGAAGGCTCTCTCTCTCTCTCCCTTCCTTGAAGAACAGAACGCCAACTAGCACAGAAGCTCCTCGGCTCACGCCCGAGAAGAACACTAAGCCATTCCATAGGCTGGCCGTCTCTCAGAAGTGGACTTGGACCTTACACCGCGTCCTTCCAAAGCACCAGGAGGTTTAGGCTTTAACCCATTCTCTACAAATTCTATTGTAAAGGCCACTTGGGCCGGCCCAGTCACCCATTTGGGCCGAAGGCCAATTTGTGCCCCTACAATTGGCGCCGTCTATGGGAAGCCTTGATCGAAGGGACTGGAAGTGCCATGGAAGGTTCAGGTTCACGTCATGCGGAGTCTAGAGGGTCCCAACGCGAGGACCATCTCGTGCGGTTAGAAAGAGAGCGCGAAGCCAATGCTCATATGGAGTGCACGCGCGGGAGGAGCTATGCTCGCGGCGGTAGTAGAGCCCCCCGCGAGAAAAGTGTTGAGACCCTGCAAAGGGAGGTTGATCACTTGAGAAGGAAGCTGCGCCGGGAAAAACGGAGGCGCACGCCTTCCCCCTCAGACCAATCTTCAGCGGACGTCAGTAGTAGCTCCGACAGCTCTAGGTCGGGAACTCCCCTTGGCGAGTCCTCTTCCCAGGAGGACGAGCACCGTCGCCCCCCTAAGGACAAGAGGACGCCCTCTAGAGGCCTGGCCAACAACGCACTGAGCAGGGCGCTCCATCAGATTTCCGAGTCGCCCTTCACCCGGAGGATCGAGAGGGGAAAACTTCCGAGGCGGTTCACTCAGCCAGCCTTCACAGTTTACAACGGGAGAACAGACCCAGTGGAGCACGTGAGCCACTTCAGCCAGAGGATGGCGGTGCACTCGAAGAATGAGACCTTGATGTGCAAGGTCTTCCCTTCCAGCCTAGGACCCGTCGCGATGAGATGGTTTAACAGCCTGAAGGCAGGCTCTGTCAACTCCTTCGCGAAGCTCGCCAGGGCGTTCGGCTCACGGTTCATCACGTGCAGCAGGGTCCCTCGGCCAATAGACTCACTTTTGTCCATGGCTATGAGAGAAGGAGAGACCCTCAGAGCTTACACCGACAGATATTGGGAGATGTACAATGAAATCGACAGAGACTTCGACGAGGTGGCCATAAGCACCTTTAAGGTCGGCCTTCCAAACGAGCATGACCTGAGGAAATCACTGACCAGAAGGCCTGTCAAGAGCGTGCGTCGTCTCATGGACCACATTGATGAATACACGCGGGTGGAGGAGGACCAATTACAGGTGAAGGCTAGGGCGAAGGTTATCCCTCAAGAAAGGAGGGATTTCAGGTCGGATGGATACAGCAACAGTAGGCCGAGGAGAGAGTTTGCAGGGCAACCTAGTCGGGCACCAGCGCAAGTACTCGGCATCGCATTTCGCGAACCAATACAATGGGTATTTGAAAAAATCCGCCACGAGCCCTATTTCCGGTGGCCCAACAAAATGATAGGCGATCCCACGAAGCGCAACCAGAACCTCCACTGCCAATACCATCAAGAGCACGGCCATACGACCGAGAACTGCAAGAGCCTACGGTTCTATCTGGAACAGCTGGCCAAGGAGGGAAAGTTGAGACAGTTCGTGCACCAACGAGAGGGGCAGCTAGAGCAAACTGGGACGGCGCATCAAGGCCATCACGCCCCTAGGCTCCCGCTGGGAACCATCAATACCATCCTGGCCGCCCCTGGGAGGACCGGTTCACGCCCTTCCAGGGTAATGTCCGTGGCCCGGACCTCCGCCGAGGACTCTGCCTCCGAGCCAAAGAGGACTAAGGGCAACGGGCCGCCCGCTATGGCCTTCTCGGACGCCGACAAGGAAGGGACCATCCAACCCCATGATGACGCGTTAGTCATAACGCTAAGAATCGGGGGATATGACGTGAAGAGGGTGATGGTGGACCAGGGGAGTGGCGCGGACATCATGTATCCTGACCTGTTCAAGGGGCTGAACTTGAATGAAGAGGACCTTTTGGCCTACGACTCGCCTCTGATAAGCTTTGAGGGGAGGACAGTGGTGCCGAAGGGACAGATCAGACTGCCTGTACAATCGAGCCCGGCAGTAGTGGAGGTGGACTTCATCGTGGTGGACGCCTACTCTCCTTACACGGCCATTGTGGGGAGGCCTTGGCTGCACGCCCTAGGGGCCGTCTCCTCCACTCTCCATCTCAAGGTGAAGTTTCCTTTTTGCGGCCAAGTCGAGGAAATCCTGGGAAGTCAGCCCGCGGCGAGACAGTGCCTGACCGCAGCAGTTCTGCGCAAACCAGAGCCCGAGCCCTCGGCGCCCGCTGCTCCAATCCCATAGCAATTAGCATCTTCTGCCACAACTAGAGGGGCAGTGGCAGAAGAGCCCGGATGCGAGGGGTTGGACAGAGTCTAGGTCGGCGACGACCCAGAGAGGTTCTTCCAGATTGGTGCTCAGCTGCCGACCGAAGAGAGGGAAGAGTTGGTCGCGCTCTTGAGAAGAAACCTCGATGTGTTTGCGTGGGACGAGCATGAGATGCCTGGGATCGACCCAAACTTCATCTGCCACCACCTGAACGTTAACCCGGCGGCAGTGCCAAAGAAGCAACCTCCTCAGCGCTCATCCTCGAAACACTCGGAGGCCGTAAAGGAGGAGGTCATTAAGCTCAAGAGGGCAGGAGCTATCAAGGAGGTGTTCTATCCTGAATGGTTGGCGCACACGGTGGTGGTAAAGAAGAAGAACAGGAAATGGAGAGTGTGTGTGGACTTCACAGACCTCAACAAGGCCTGTCCTAAGGACCCATTCCCGATGCCGCGCATAGATCAGCTTGTAGATGCGACAGTCGGCCACCCTCGCATGAGTTTCCTAGACGCCTTTCAGGGATACCACCAGATACCTCTGGCCTTAGAAGACTAGGAGAAGACCGCCTTCGTGACCCCCACCGGCAATTACCATTACAAGGTGATGCCCTTTGGTCTGAAAAACGCAGGGGCCACCTATCAGAGGATGATGACCCGGATGTTCGAGGCTCAGTTGGGGAAAACTGTCAAGGTATACGTAGACGACATGGTTGTGAAGAGCAGGGCCGTATCGGACCATGTGGCTGACCTGGATAGCACGTTCCGGACTCTGCGGGAACATAAGTTACGACTGAACGCCGCCAAGTGCTCCTTCGGTGTGGGATCGGGCAAGTTCCTGGGCTACATGCTTACTCACAGGGGTATCGAGGCCAACCCCGAACAAATCTCCACGATCTGCAACCTGCAACCACCTCGAAACCCGAAGGAGGTCCAGAAGCTGGCCGGAATGACAGCTGCCCTCAGCAGGTTCATCTCACGATCGGCGGACAGATGCCGGCCGTTATTTCAGCTGCTGAACAAATGGAAGGGATTCGAATGGACCGAGGAGTGCTCCTTGGCGTTTCAGCAGCTTAAAGAATACCTCTCTCGGCCACCCATTATGTCTCGCCCTGATCCAGACGAGGTGCTGTTTGCGTACTTGGCCGTGGCTGCCCACGCGGTTAGCCTGGTTCTAATACGAGATGACGGCGGCGTACAACGGCCGGTCTACTACATCAGCAAGTCTCTGCAGGAGGCTGAGATTCGGTACTTACCATTGGAAAAGGCGGTTCTAGCCATAGTGCACGCGACGCGCCGGCTCCCACATTACTTCCAATCCCATATGGTCGTCGTATTAACTCAACTCCCACTCCAATCCGTGCTGCGGAGTGCTGACTACTCTAGTAGAGTCGCCAAATGGGGAACCTTCTTGGGGGCCTTCGACATTAAGTATTTACCTCGTACATCTGTAAAGGGCCAAGTCCTGGCCGACCTGGTGGCGGAGTTCACTGAGCCTTCCCCGGAAGAAAACTTGGGGGGATGGGGCGCCGGCGGAAAGCCTGTCGGTGCAATCTCGAGCGAAACGCCCCCGGTGTGGAAGCTCTACGTGGACGGAGCGGCAAACCAGAGGGGTTCAGGCACGGGAATAGTGTTGACGTCCCCTGAGGGGATCACCTTGGAAAAATCCTTGAGGCTAGCGTTCTCGGCCACAAACAACGAAGCCGAGTACGAAGCTCTGCTGGCAGGAATGGACATGGCACAAAAGATGGGGGCAAGGGCGGTGCTAGTATTTTCAGACTCACAACTGGTGGTTGGTCAGATGGAGGGGAAACTGGAGGCTAGGGAGCCAAGGATGCGGAACTACCTGGCCCGCGCGAAGTATTTACAAGCCAAATTTGAGTCCTTCGGGTTGTCACATGTTTTCAGGAGCGGAAACACCCATGCAGACTCCCTCGCCACCCTCGCTACCACCTCGGCCCAGGGGCTCCCTCGAGTCATACTCGTTGAGGACATGCTCAAGCTAACTGGGCAGGAAAGTCACACCCTTCGGATCCAGCAAGTCAGAGTTGGGCGTAGTTGGATGGACCCCATCGCGTCCTTCCTTAAGCACGACATACTGCCGGAGGACAAGTCTGAAGCCAACAAAATCCGCCGAATGGCTTCGCGCTTTTGGCTGTCTGAGGACCAAAAGCTCTATAAACGCTCCTTCTCGGGGCCCTATCTGTTGTGTGTACATCCGGAAGAGACAGAGCAGCTCTTAGAAGAACTACACGAGGGAATTTGCGGTAGCCACACGGGCAGAAGGTCGTTGGCCCACAGGGCCCTTACGCAGGGGTACTGGTGGCCGAACATGCAGAGAGAAGCACAAGAGTACGCGAGGAAGTGCGACCAATGTCAGAGGTATGCTCCCAACATCCACCAACCAGGTGGTGTTCTTAATCCATTGGTCAGCCCGTGGCCCTTCGTACAGTGGGGCTTGGACATTGTGGGACCGTTTCCAAGAGCGGCTGGCAACAAGCGATGGCTGCTTGTCGGAACAAACTACTTCACTAAGTGGGTAGAAGCAGAACCCCTCTCGAATATCCGGGACGTGGATGCTAAGAGATTTGTTTGGAAGAACATCGTTACCAGGTTCGAAATCCCGCGCACTCTAATCTCGGACAATGGACTGCAGTTCGACAGTAAGGCCTTTAGAAAGTACTGTGGAGACCTCGGCATCACGAACAGGTACTCCACTCTGGTCTACCCGCAAGGGAACGGCCAGGCGGAGGCGACCAACAAGTCGATAGTCAACGGACTCAAGAAAAGATTAGATGACGCGAAGGGCAGATGGGTGGATGAAGTGCCTCATGTGTTGTGGACTTACCGAACCAGGTCCTCGGACCTTCTGCCTTGGGATAGGTTAACGTACAATCAGTTCCACTCTTAAGTGTTAAAAGCTGGCTGGGGCTGAGCCAGGTCCGCAGACCTGTCGCTTCGGACCTTTTGCCTTAGGCAAACTTAACATGGTTCAACCAATTCTTTTTATTTTTATCTAGTTCTGAGGTTAAAATCTGATGAACAAACTTCGCTAAAGGTTGGAGTCCTCTCGTGGCTAAACCGCGCCTATCTTAGTTTCGGACATGCCCGAGGGCACTAGGTTGCTACCACCAATGTAAATTTGTTTAACAACCATGTACACCTCGCGGCATAACAAAATGAGCAATTACACAGCAAAATGCAATATGACAAGGAGATTATGCTGCGAAGGAAAGGAAATGAAATTCATAGATAATAAACTGATCAATACAAAGTTGGAACAAAAGGAATTACAATCAAAACGAGAAGGGCATACATAACAACGATTCACGAAAACAAAAGAGTTGCATGAAAAGAGGAAAGGAGGGCCGGACGCTGCCTATCCCTGGATCTTCAGTGGCGGCTCCTTGGTCTTGCCTTCAACCTTGGTTCGCTCTGGCGCGACCTCGGACGGATCTTGAATCTCTTTTCCTTTGTCCTTCGGTTTGGGAGGAGGCAAAACCTGGCCGGCTGGCTGGCCCAACCCCACTACCGGACCACCAACCTCTTGAAAGGGCAGGACCTGGTCCGAGGAGGAAGGGGCCAAGATAGGGGTAGCGTCATCGATGAGTCTGATATCTTCTGGATACCAAACCTTCTCCGCACCCCTTAACTCGAAGCTGGCGGCGACACCTGCAGCATTCAGGGCCTCCGACCAAACCTGCTGGCAGTATTCCCTGCACAGCTCCCCCAACTCCTCGGTCAGGCGATTCTCAGTGTCCTCAACCCCCTTGTTGTATACGGCCGTTATGGCGGCGTCCACGGTCTCCTTGATGGTCCGGGCCGCTTCCTCCGCCTGCGCGAGCTCTCGCTTTAGATCCGAGAACTCTTGCCTCGCCTTGGCAAGGGCCTCCTCCCTTTGCTGCAAAAGCTTGCGCTGGGCCTCCGCCTGCGCTGTCGCATTTTTGAGGCCCGCGTCCAGACTTTTCCTCTCGTTCTGCTCTGTGGTTAGCTTGAGGGCCAGATCAGTCTTCTTTGCCTCGGCCCGGATCAGCTCCTTCTCAGCCTCGGCCCTGGCCGCCTATTCGGCGCCGACCTGGTTTTGGTAGTGGTCTACCATTGCGTTGGCTGCGAAGGCCTCCTAGACGGCCTACATGAAGGATTCCAACAGAAATACGTTAAACGGAAGTTAGCACACATGGGAATCGTAAGAGCAACAGTAGACTGGTCGTCTGACGCTTACCAGGGCCAGGCTCCTCTTGAGCGAGAGGAAGAGGCGCGTCTGACCCATCCGTCCCAGGTCTTCCATGTCCCTAGGCAAGAGGAGGGGTTGCTCCAAGGCGTTAGCCACGTGGGAAGCGTGACCGCGCTGGAAATCCCTAATGCTTGCCTGATGAGACACGGGAGCTCCGTCCACCTCCAGGGCAGGGGACCAGCAGGAATCTCCTCAGCGGATCTCGGCCTGTCCTAGGATCTCCCCACTCTCCACGGACGAAGCTCGCCCACCGCCTTTGGCAGCCAGTTGCTGTTGCTGCTGAAGCTGCCTCTGGTGCTTCTGCTTCCTCTCCCGCTCTCTGTCCGCCTCCTCGTTCTCGTTCCTCCTTTTCTTTGGAACGACGGGAGGGGGAAGGATCGGGTCGGCGGGAGGAGGTGGCGGGGGCGGGAGCATTCTTGGCTGAGACCCCGAGGCATCGCCCCTGGAAGCCTTGGGAAGACAGGAAATGAGCCGGACCGCGCTAGACCTCGATTTGAGGTAGTAGCCTGCGTCCTTCATCCGGTGGCACTCATACATGTAGACTACGTCGTGCCACATGAGGTGAAGGCCCATTTGCTCGTTCAGAGCATCGACGCAGCCTAGGATCCTAAAAACGTTGGGTGCGCATTGGTCCGGACACAATCTATGGTTGCGGAGATACTCCCTAGTTACGTCCTTTATGGGGAGTGTCATCCTACCCTCCAAGAAGGCGATTATTGGGATGACAACCTGCCCCGCTCCCCTAGAATCCGCTACAGCCCCGGGGGACAGTATTTTAGGTCCACATCTGCAGGGATATGGTACTTGGCCCTAAACCCCTCCATGCCGGAGGGTGTATCGACTAGACACTTGAACCTGCCCATGAGGTACAGGAGAGAGAAGAAGATTCGTGAAGAAAGGGAGGGGAGACTTACGCAGGAAAGAAACACGGGTGCTTTGGGAACTTCTTGAAGGCGAGAGAGTGAGAGATCGAGTAGCTCCTTGGCAGGTTTGCTGTTGTTGAAAATGGAGGGTGTCGCGGCTACCGAAGCGTTTTATATGATTGGGGAGCGGCGGTTCGTGGGAAGCGTCCCGCTCAAAATTTCGGGGGCGAATCTAGGCCGCAGGATCCCCATCTCACCGTTGAACGTGCGCGACAGGGAGTTACTCAGCGCAATTAATGTGGGCGTTGCGCGTAACGAAGCGTCAGAGACTTGTCCAGAAGGCGCGGGAGGACTCCGCACGTGCACGACTTAAAACGTCACGTGGGGGAAAGATTCTTTAGTCAAAAACCCATATGCCTCCTCGGAGTAAAATGACTTTTTGAGGGGCTATTGTGGGGGGTAAGGAGCTCCAAGACCCCATGTGGGCCGTGGGCCTGACTCGAGGGCGGGGCCTCACCGAAGGGATCGTGGATAGGGCCTCCTAAAGCGGCGGCTGAAACGCCCGCCGACCAGGCCGCCGCCCGAATTTGTACCTGTCCGAGGAGAAAGTCTCCTCGGACCAAGAGACCCTTGTCCGAGGAGCGTAGCACGTTGTCCAGAGAAGGTCTCCTAAAGCTCAGCAAACCGTCCTCCACCCCAACGGGACGCCGAGAGGGGGGGACAAGAAGTACGAACACTTTACAAAGCTACTGCCTCCGCATTAAATGCCTTCCACCTACCCGCCTGGCCGCATTAATGGGGAAATGACTTCTGAAGGGACGGGGAATGGCCCTAAGGGCATTGGGGAGCGTTTTCAGGAAAAGACAGGTGGGAACCAGAGAGGGAGAGTATAAATGGGAAGGGGGGAACCACTGGAAGGGGATCCGGACTTTTTGGGTGGAAGGAAGAGGAAGAAGGCTCTCTCTCTCTCTCCCTTCCTTGAAGAACAGAACGCCAACCAGCACAGAAGCTCCTCGGCTCACGCCCGAGAAGAACACTAAGCCATTCCATAAGCCGGCCGTCTCTTAGAAGTGGACTTGGACCTTACACCGCCTCCTTCCAAAGCACCAGGAGGTTTAGGCTTTAGCCCATTCTCTACAAATTCTATTGTAAAGGCCACTTGGGCCGGCCCAGTCACCCATTTGGGCCGAAGGCCAATTTGTGCCCCTACACTTGCAATCCCTACTTTCTATTTATGATATTTTTCTAAAATATTTATCCTCATGCCATTAAGATGAAATGCCATGCATGGCCATCACCATGATGTTTACCTGCCAATTTCTTTTTCTTTTTTTATTTTTTTTTTATTTTGTTTTACATTGCCATTTGAATTCCTTATGTGTTTTTAATTATTGGCCAGAGATTGTCTTTGTTGGAAGAAGCACTGTGCAACATAGATTCAAGTGATCCAGCCATAATCTCCTCAGTTATTAATGAGTACTCAAAGCAACCTTATATGAAAGGGAAAAGTGCATATCACAGGTTATTTTTGCATTCATAATTATAAAGATTATACTTCTTGTTCTAATTAAACGGCCTCTATGTATGCCAAGGATTTTTAATACTTAAGACGTCAAGGATTATCAATCATGAAATAAACTTCTCTCAGTGAATGCACATATGAAAAAGCTCTGTTAGTTTATTAGCTATCTGTATGCATCATCTTAACATACAGTGATAAATGAACCTAATGGACAGATGAGCTACTTTTATTGTCTGCGGCAAAGATCGTTTTAGATAACCCAGGCTTCACTTTCTAGAGGTACCAAACTACATAGTAGTGGTCTCAATTTCAAGTACATGGATAAAGCCCAAACTAAATAGCAGTACTCTTAATTTCACTCATATGAGTAACTCTAAGAAATCTTATGCTATAGATGTAGAGTGACATTTCATTTATTGTTATAGATGATACCACTCCTAGGAAAGATTAGCCCTTATGGTTGGAATCCCATTTCCATCCCAAATCAATTGGTATCTTGGCTTAATAATAAAAATCAATCATCATAGAGTAGACCATCGGGTTAAAATGATAACCTATCTTAAAGAAAAAAAGAAAAAAGAAAAAGAAAAAGAAAAGCAAAAGCATAGCCATTTATTATGGACCAAAAGAAGGAAGGAGAAAGAGGCCTTAGAGCATCCACAACCGGATTCTAAATCCTATCCCATTTTACCATCCTAAAAAGTCACTTTACTACTTATACCATACCATTTTACAATTCACTCCACATCCCACAATTCTATTATTTCACCTTTTTATTAAAATATTATTTTTTAATCTTTTTTTTACTATTTTTCTTTTTCTCTTCCTGTTCCTCTGTTTCTCCCTCACCGGCCTCAACCTCCAGCAAACCCATTCCCAGCAAAATCACAACAGAAAATCACAACAAATCTAAAAATCCATACCAAAATCGCATCAAAAAATCACCACCAGCCAAAAAACCAACAAACCCACCATCAACAATCCATACCAAAATCGCATCAAAAAATCAAAAAAACCCACCATCAACAATCCATCCGATCACACCATCGGACTGCCACTGCCGCCGAAACCCAACAAACCAACAATCACCACCACCACGCCACACGCCACACGCCCATCGGAACAAAACCCACGCAATCAAAACCCAATCTCCATATGCGCCGATCAAAACTCCGATCTCCTTCCGCCGATCAAAACCCCATCTGAACCCACCCAAAATCAAAACCAACCTCGCCACACCGATCTCGACGCACGACTAGCCGGAACCCGCACGCCCCACGATGAACTCCATGCAAAACGGCCCAAGAAACTCCGGTGAGGATGAATCGGTATGGGTGAGGGTGGGGGTGAATCGGTATGGGTGAGGGTGGAGGTGAATCGGCAGAGGTTGATGAACAGTGGCGAGAGAGAGAGAGACGCTGGAGAGAGCAAAAAACCCGGATTGATTGAGAGAGAGAGAGAGAGAGAGAGAGAGAGAGAGAGAGATTAAAATAAGGTTTTTTTATTTGGCATAGCGCTACAGTGCCATCTCAAAGATGAGATGGCACTGTAGCGGTATGCCAAAAATATTTGGCAATCTGGCATATAGCAAGTCCCATTGTTGGCTGTTTATTGAACTTGGATGTCAAAATGGGCTTGCATTTGGCATATAGCAAGCCCATTGTGGATGCTCTTATAATGGGGTATTTTGTTGGATATCGTACACGATGTCCTAGTGCTAGAAGGTTCTATCAGAGTTAATTTTGTATTAAATAACTAATGTTTTCATTTTCTGAAATGCAAACCTATCTTTCTGTCATCCAAGATCCTCAAATATATTTTCTATATATTTTTTTAATCTTTTCTCAATAAACTCAAAAATCTTTTTTTTTTCACTGTCACTTGGCTACAGATTGAATGTCATTGATAGGTGCTTTTCACGAAGAACAGTGGAAGAAATTATATCTGCCCTTGTAAGTTCAATGATAGTGAATTTTATCCATGATAAAAATATTAATTTGTTGTCCTCTTTGTCAGATGTCTTCAAAAAGTTTGCTAGTGCTTTGAGTAATATTCTTTTATTTTTGGTGTTTACATGTTTCCCACTTACCTGACCATGATCTTGTGCTGGCAATTTTAGGAGAGAGAGGCCTTGAATAAGAAGGATGATTGGATCTCTGAAACAATCCAATCACTGAAGAGAGCATCACCAACAAGCCTTAAAATTTCTCTGAGATCGGTAAGGGAGCAGCAAGCCTTAATACTGCCATTCTAGTCAGCATTTAACTGCTTAAGACTGATTGGCTTGTAGTTAAGATATTCATGACAGCTTCTGTTGAAATATAGCTCTGTAGGTTTTTCGTTATGTGCTCTAATCATGTGAGGCTTAGGATCCAAGCTTGACTTGGTTATCTGACATATGATCCCCTCTGTTGTATGGATACCACCATAATGGAAATATGATATTTAGTTCCCCAATAACTTATAACTAAAGAAAAAACTAAGCAGCCATCCAATTTGACTAATCTTGTGAGATTGTTTTTACTTTCTAACGTTCATTCTCCTCTTGCAAACAGATTAGACAAGGACGGCTCCAAGGTGTTGGTCAATGTCTTGTTCGTGAGTATAGAATTGCTTGTCATGTCATGCAAGGAAAACTCAGCAAGGATCTCTTTGAGGTTTCAGCTTACTTAAGTATTTATCTTCTCCTAATTTCTTCTTTTGAAGATTATTTTAAGAATTTCCCTTTTTACTGTAGGGCTTCAGAGCCATACTATTGGATAAGGATAAGAACCCAAAGGTAGACATGCATCTTTTTCTATATCTTTGCCATTTAGATTTTTCAGTCTAAATAATTTTCATAAATATAGATTTTTGTTGGTTTATTTTTCTCATTTCATCTTTGGCTTCCTATCTCTCCTAGTGGGAGCCCTCTAAATTGGAGCTTGTTAGTGAAGATATGGTTGACTCATACTTCTCTATGATGGATGATGAAGACTGGGAAGATCTAAAGCTCCCTGCGAGATCTAATTTGCCTGCATATGCCATTGCAAAGCTTTAATGCATGAAGGTCAAAAATGGGGAAATTGTTGCACTTTTTAAATGATAATAAAAGGGTATCAACACATTGTGTGGAGACATATATGACCACAATGATATTCTCATTATCTTTGTGCTATTAGTTGATCCTTGTTAAAGGGTGCCAATTTTAGCTGACGCTATTATTATAGTATATAGAACATAAATTTCCAGCGTATGCTTCAAATTATTTTCTCTAGTAATCTTTGCAAGAACAGGAACCATCTTTGACATGACGGAAATGACCCCTTGACTCTTACTTTTCGTTTGTAAATCTTGGAAATAAGTTTAAATGCAGAATGGTAGTTTGAGCAGACCCTGAGGTTCTTTAGAATAAGATTCATGGCTCCTGGTTGTGTTTTCAACAAACCATAAGAAATTTCCAGTCTTTCACTTCTTTATGTTCGTCAATACGTCTGAAGTTTCTGCAATGTCGCTAATCAGTTCAACTTTTGAGTCATTTGATTTAGCATCAAGTAAATTTATGTAGTTTCTGGATGAGAATGATGTTCGACCAGGAATAAATGAGAAACTCCATTTATGACAATTGAGTTGCAACCCGGTGTATTTTGAATACATTTTTTGTGCATAAGTTTTCTCACTCCTTTTACTTCTT
This sequence comes from Castanopsis chinensis, assembly GCA_032878915.1. Taxonomy (NCBI): domain Eukaryota; kingdom Viridiplantae; phylum Streptophyta; class Magnoliopsida; order Fagales; family Fagaceae; genus Castanopsis; species Castanopsis chinensis. The sequence continues at coordinate 1,529,627 of JAVQMG010000073.1, forward strand.
CCCTCTTTCATAGAAGTTCGAAAGAAAAACATAGATTCCATCATTTTCTGGTTCAAGATTTAGCAAGAGTCTGGCTGCTTCCTATCTTAAATTGATTTTAATAAACAATCTGCTACATTAAGCACAACCCCCTGGATTGCTCCATTTAGCTCCATGGGCATTTTTTTTCTTTATAAATAAAATCTACTGCTCCTCCAAAAGTCCTATAAAAGATCAATCATAGTGCTCCAACTTAGGGCTTATTCCATATTTAGCCCATTGAAATTTTGTCTACTTTCTTGAATCACTTATCACTCCTGCACAGCTAAAAGCCAATAATAGTAAAAATAGTATAATACTCCAATGAAGCTGATATCATATGGCTGATTGCATGTCTTGATCATCAAATGGAATTGAGCCAAAGCCTCCTCACCAAGGCATGAAGAGCAAGTACATGGATCATATCATTCCAAGAGACAACATCTTTTGGATATGTTGTAAAATACTCCAAGAGCAATGTCTATATCTCCCCATTTAGAGTACATTTCAACTAGTGGATTCTTCAAAATTGTAGAATGCTCTACTCTAACCATCTTGATATATTCATGGATCCAACTCCCCAAATCTAGATCACCAAGTTGGGCACAAGTTGAATGTGCTGCCAAAATGTCAATATATTTGAAAACAATGTAGATATGAGTGCATGTGTATGTGGAAAGTGTGCATCTGTCCCTCCAACAAGGGATAAAAGAGGATGAAAATATAGATCTATACCTCCACAAGGGATAGAAAAATATGTGAATGCAAGAACTTACATTAAAAAAACAAGGCTATTGAGTATGCAGGAATTTACATCAAGAAAGGGAGCTCACTACAAGAGAATTTACAATAGATGTAACTACTTGCTATGAGATAAATTATGTCATGGAAAATGCCCCTTGATTAAATTTACACCACGGCCACCCATGCATGATAATCTATACAAAAAAAAGACCAACCAAAGGAATTTACGGCATGAAAAAAGTGCTTAAGAGCATTCACATCATATTTCAGCAAGTCAACCTCAAAAAACACACACATCAGTTTATATATTCATTGTGTAAAACGTTATAATACTTGTGTAAATATACTTAAGCATAGTAGCTTATGCAAAAGAAAATTCCTTTGCATTTCCCGATTGTGAAGGAAGAGAATGAAAGGTAATTGCTGTGTGAAGAGAGATAAACAATTAGAAAAATAAAGAAAAATTGAAATTTCAATAAATTTATTTTTTGAGGACACTAAATATTTTAAAATATACACGAAAAAAGGAAAAAATATCTTAAAGAAACAATAGTATATATCTAAAATTGCCTAAATAATCATATGCAAGTATTTTGTAAAATAATTAATTAAAAGATTATCTTATTAAAAAAATTATTATTTTAAAATTGACCTAAAACAGACCGTTATTTTAGCATAAACAGATATAAAAGTAAAATGTATTCTAATTTTTTTTTTTAAAGAAAAAAAAAAAGAAAAAAGAAAAGAAGAAGTAGGATTTGAAAAGTGCTCTCGAGAGTTGTCGTTTCTATATATAGGTGAGTTTTTTAGAAAATTGGTAAAATCCCAACCGTGAAAGCAACGAACCCCCCTACCATACCACCGACTTTATCAGCACAGCAATTATCACGAATTCACGGAGCGAGACAGAGCCATGGCTCCACTCAATTCTTCCAAACCCGACGAACTTCAGGTCTCTCCAATTCTCTCTCTCTCTCATTTCATTTCCATGCTCTGTTTGGTTGCTGAGAAAATATACAATAATTGAGGAGCAGGGCTTTGAAAACTTCTCTGACCAGCCAAATTCTCGGCAACCAAACAAAGTCTTAGCTTTTGAATATAATAGAAAACATGGGTTTTTTTTTTTGGTGATAATATGGTTTTAATGATTTTATTTTTTATTTTTAATTTTAATGAATTCATGAAATTGTAGTGTTCAAATAATTTTAAGTTATGCTATTAATCCGATAGTCGGGTGTGAAAATTTGATTGATTTTATGGAAGTAGTTAGTTTCCTACTGTGTTAGAGTAACTGGAATGCTTGAATAGATTACCTTAATAATCGCGGCGGTGTTGGAGATGTCTTAGAGGGCATTTTGATTGTTAAGTTTGCGCGTTTTCGATTCTTATATGTTGTTATTTTTTGATTGATTGTTTTGACAGGTTCTGGTTGAAGAGAAGTTGTCTGCAAGAATATTGACATTGAACAGGCCTAAGCAATTGAATGCCCTCTCATTTCAAATGGTGTCACGCCTAACTTACTTTTCGATCATGTGTTTTTCTTGCATTATCATTTATATTATGCTTTTTCATTGAACTATATGTATGTATGTATGTATGTATGCATGCGTATAAGGTTTCCTTTGTGCTTTTCTGCTTGTGTATATGCTTTTATTTGTTGCTGGCTACACTACTTTATATGAGAGGATCTAGTTTATGATAGCAAAACGTCATTTACAAATGTACAGTCTTCTCTTAAATCACCCCATAATTATTCTTTCCGGGTCTTTATATTATTTCGAATAATAAATGATGTTCCACTTGAATTTATTGAATATCCCCACTCAAGTCCTACCAGTTGAGGCTTTTACCCTCTTAATCAATAGAAAAAATATCCCACACTCTTGCGCATTGCAACTGTAGGAATGAGAAAAAAAGAAGTTGGAGTGGGGTTTATACTATGAACATCAGGTATTGTTTCTTTTAAGGAAAATATCCTTTAAATAATCATGCAAACATAGGTTTTATTTTTTTGGGAGAAACAGACATATGGTTGGATGGCATTATTTGGTGCAATTATTTTTCTTCAGGAAAAAAAATGTAAAATTTTATAGTGGATATTGTTATTTTTGGCATTTTCTTTCTATCAATTCTGGCAAGGATTGTCTTGCAAACCAACCCTTGTTATTCTTATTAACTACAAGCTCTTCTTGTGGTTGGTTCAGAAGTAACTTTATTTTAGATAAAAATTATTCACTCTCTAACCCAATATACGCATTAGTTTCAAAAGGAAACCTTGGTCAGTACTGTGAACATTTATCTCAACACATTGTTTTTAGTTGCCAGCCACAGCTATAATTCTGATTGGTTTTATCAGGTTTGGTTGACATGTCGGAAAGCATGTATTATAGGAAAACTATGCAAGCTTTGCTTTTCAGACCCTATACGTTTAGTTCTTAATACATATGCCCTAGATTTAGATTTTATAATATAATTTTTTAGTCAATTATAATTAAAGACATAAAATGAATTAAATGCGATGGTAGACTGCAATTTTTTATGCTGTTTCCTTGTTTCAAAATATGGACTTATTAATCTATTGAATTAATTTTTGTAATATGGATGATTCCTATTTCTAGTCCTTCAGGTGGATCAACCTTGTTCTGTGTCTTTGTTCATTTAAATATACATGCCCTTTTCTTTACATTTTGTTATGTCAACCACAACTTTACCTGGGAAGTTTCTGCCATTTTCAGCTCTTGTTATTTGGTTTCTCTCATCCCATTTAGCCGTCGCGATACTCTGCTTTTGTAAGATAATGTTATGCATAACTAATTCAATACAGAAATACTTGTGCATGCATGTGATAATGTAAATGAAGCAACCAATTTGCTATAAAATTTTATCCGGAACTCTGTGCTTAATGCTTCTTCTTCTTCTTTAATAAACATTCTAGATTTCCCAACTATTGGATCTTTTCATTGCCTACGAGGGGGATTCTAATGTGAAGTTGGTAATACTCAAGGTATATCCATTCTAAGAGATTATCTTCATGTCTGATATTCAAATTGCATTGGAAATAAATCAGAAAGATAGTTGCATCTTTCTGACACTTTATTTTGGCAGAACTTCACATATGTATATGCGGGTACATGACAGTGCATATTACATTTAATTTCTTAATTCAGATTGTGCTAATGAATCATTTTGATTGTTGTTTTGTTATGCACGTTGTAAGGATTTTATCCTTAATCCTGTTTTTTTTTTAAAGAAACCTTCTTAAGGTTGTTAACTTGCAAAAGTTGAAGAAGTTAAACTTCATTTAGTTTAGTTGTAAATTCACGTTTATCAAAAAATTTGTAAATTTACTTAAAATAGCCAGTAAAAATTGTTCATATGCACAAATTTTATGAAAATTTCTTGTGCATATATGATACATAGGTGTTTTAATTGTTTAACTAAAGCTTATATTTCAAAAATTGGACATGCTTTCTGATGTTTCATACTTGCAGAGAAAGCAAACTGACTTCATGTTCTCTGTGGTCATATTTTTTAGGGAAAGGGAAGAGCATTTTGTGCTGGAGGTGATGTTTCAGCAGTTGTTCGGGATATTGGTGCAGGTATAGGCTCTTGTTATTGCTCATTGGACCACCTCGCTGATCCTTAACATCTAGATTATTAACGACCTACCACCCAGATATGGTTCACTCTTGGTTGATATGGAATCATCTTCTTGTTAAATTTTCTGCTAATGTTCTTTCCCTTCAATGGTTCTGTGGAGTGTTTCAGTCATCTCTTCTTTAGAAGATGCTCAAAGTTTTATGCAAATGTCAAGTATTTATTTTTTTAAGATGTAAAGGACATCAATGAAAATGCTGTAATACTTCCCCCTCATTTATGTATGTATTAGGTAACTGGAGATTAGGTGCAAATTTTTTTTGGAATGAGTTCATCTTAAATTACATTATGGCAACATATCGTAAACCCCAGGTGAGCCAGTTCACTATGAAGTGTAAATTTTAATGTATTTTTAGCATTTGATATCTGCGTGTATGTATTCATTCTAACTGTTAGCATGAAAACATTGTTGAAGGTTTCAATCCTTAATGGAATTGTCATGGGAGGTGGGGCTGGGGTTTCCATACATGGTAGATTCCGGGTTGCAACAGAGAATTCGGTATTTATCTCTATTAATCTCTAGTTTAAATTTATATAGAAATTTAATTTCTCCCTGCTGATGATTATGAATTACACACTTTCCTGAGACTTTGGACAGCAGTAATGTATTTTAATTATTTTATGTCATTCAATTGATTATTTTCAGTTTTGAATGCACAAAGTATGGAATTATATGTGGTTGTTTATCTCATGGTTCACTACTTCCCCCCCCCCCCCCCTTTTATTTAATTGTTGCCTGCCATGTTGTTCTTAACTTATTATGTATAATTGTAAGTACAATATTTGCTAAATATTGGTTGTTATACCACTTTTCATCTTACTTTTTTGGGTACTTAAAAAATCTTAATGATTCCTGAGTCAATGACAAAAATTGATGTGTTAAACTGATCAAGAAAATAAAAAGCTGAGGCAAATGGTGAATCAATATATCATGTAGAATGCTGCAGGGGGTTGACCTGCAGATGAAAGTCCTGCCAGGGGGCATCCAATTTTATAGGAGATCAAATGGGCACCTTGAGAATCTTATTTGAAGACATTGTGCATACAACAGAGCACTGTTTGGCCTTAACCTTGTGTTTCTAATTTTTGGAATGTATTCATAATATATTCTATGAGAATTCACCACTCATCCACCCAGACGGACATTGCCTTGTCTACCACTCAAAATTTTCAAAATTTTTACCAAGGTCTGTAATGACATAGTTTACTTATAGGGAAACGGTCCATAAATGACTTAGCCTTTCCTTTGGTTGTGGCAATTAGAGTTTCCTTAAGTTTTCTCTTTGGATGAGAATTTTAAATGATGGTGTCCAAAATCTTCATTCTGCTCGACAATAAGAAATCTTGTTTGATTTTTTGAATTATTGGCTGAGATGACTTAGCCTTTCCTTTGGTTGTGGCAATTAGAGTTTCCTTAAGTTTTCTCTTTGCAGATGAGAATTTTAAATGATGGTGTCCAAAATCTTCATTCTGCTTGACAATAAGAAATCTTGTTTGGTTTTTTGAATTATTGGCAGAGATGCTTTAATAGTAAACAGAGTTTGTAAAAGTTTGACAAACTGGAGATGTGTAATATGCAGAAGTGTTCAATTTGATCTGATTTTGATATTTTTCTGGTCCTGCTTGGGATCTACCATGTGTTTTTATTTTGGTGGTAAAACATTTAGCTAGGTAATTTTCATTGTAATGACCAATTGTTGCAGCTTAATCTTTGCTATGGCTTAAGCTTCTGGTTTTCTTTCCCCTTTTTTTCTTCAATGCTATCATTGAAATGTTATCATTCGTTTGTCTTAAAGTGGTATGTAACTTTGGTTTACATTCTATTTATTGTTGATGTGTTCCATATGGATACGTGATTTGTATTTACATAGAAAAAGTAGGATTGAACAGTATTGTTTTAATTTAGTAGTTCTAGTTTTCTTGCGTGTGATCATAATGGCACTAAAGCATTGAATCACATTAAAACTCCAAAACAAATAAGCTTGGGCAATATTAGTGTTTGAATAATTGACCTCGTAGGAAGTCCTAGTGTTACACCCTTTTACTTTCAATACCTTTTTACTTAACCAAAAAAAAAAGTCCTAGTGTTACACACCTTCCTTTAAAAAAAAAAAAAATTTGAAGAAAGAAATAGTAGATCTAGGTTTCTTGGTTAACACGCATTTTGATATTGCAGGTCTTTGCAATGCCAGAAACAGCTTTGGGGCTCTTCCCCGACGTAGGTGCCTCTTATTACTTGTCAAGACTCCCTGGATTCTTTGGTAATGGCAATTACATCATCGATATATATAGTAACTCTTTGGATACCAAATCTTCCCTGAAAAAGGGGTGAAGTTCATTTTCAGTAGGATTTTGGTTGTTATATTTCTTTAGCACTAAATTTTCTCGAGTAGTTCGATTTTTAATATGTATGACTGACTGATACTATTGTGAACTACCAGTGTTGGTGAGAGTATTATATGTGCTTGTTATCATGGTATGGGACATGACTGAGAGAGGTGCATAATCTGTAGGTTGGGAGACTCATGGGGCACAAAAAGTAAAAGAAAATTATTAAAGAAAGAAAGGGAAAAAAAGGGATCAGGAACTTCAAAGGTGTTTACAGACGAGTATTAGAATTGATTGGGTGTGGTTGTGTCTATTCCTTAATATGTGACTTGATGATGTGGCATTTTGGGATTGGAGGGTGTAAAAATTGAGTTTTATACCACATCCTTATAGAATTTAATCTCATTTATTATATTATAATTTTTTTTATTAGAATATATATAAGTTGTTGGTATAAGAATTCTATGTTTCTAAAGAAAGATTAGCAGCAGGTTGCATCTAAGCTTAAAAGTGTCACAAAGTGGTCTTTACATATTTTTATGCTTATATTCTACCCTCTAATTTATGAAATATTTTGCATTATTTTGTTATTCTCATGGCCTTTTTCTTGGTAACCTTTTCTCCCCTTTGCCCTTTCCCCTTTCCCCTTTCCCCTTCCTTTCTTCTGCATGCATATCTTTTTGCTTATGTTCTAGCTACTTTCGTGAAGTTATAGATTTAGGTCTCATTTTCACTGGGATATTCATTATAATTCTAAATCATTGACAGGAGAATATGTTGGTCTTACCGGCACTAGGTTGGATGGTGCTGAAATGCTCGCATGTGGGCTTGCAACTCACTTTGTCCCCTCAGAGGTAGTGCTCCATCCTACTTCACATATTAGATTTTAGGTATAGTGCTCAAAATTATAATGAAGGAAAAAGATACACTTGTTTGGTTGAGGAATGGTTGGAAGCAGTAACATGCATTGGCATGGTTTTGCTGGCATGTGGAGACTGTACATTCACATTATGATATATTGTATCTTTTTCTAAGGAATATTTTTTAAGGGTTTTTTCTTTTTCTTTTATTTTTTTGGGGGGGGGGGGGGGGTTGTGGGAGGTGCGAAGTACATTAGTGATATACATTATACATACATATCTGTACTATACTTTTCTATGACTAGAGTGCACATCATTTCTTATTAAAGGTGAGGGTGTCAGTTACTAGAAACATAAAAAAAAAAAAATTTGCCAATGAGCTCTAACTTAAATGGCAGCTCCTTTTTCTGTAAGAACGGTATGGATCAAAAAGAAATGGGTTCAAGACCCATTTCTCCACCCCTCATTCTCTCCTCTTTTTTGTTTCTCAATGTTAACATCTCTTAAAAGGCCACAACTGGGCCTCTAGTTTGGCACATTCCCGTAATTCTTGATACCCCAAATCTATTCTCTCCATTAAATGTGGGTTTTAATGTGAAATTTGTCATGATTTCTCATTGATTTTTATATGCGCATATGAAGTTCTTGTAGATAAGAGGCACAAGGTTGAAATGATTGTGTTGTAAATGACAACATATTGGCACAAGCATTTTAGGTTGTAATGGTAGCAAGCTTTGTATTTAAAGCTCTTACAAAGTTCCAGAAGCCATTCTTGTAGGATCCCACAAGCTTCATGTGTAATGTGCTTACAAGAGACTTGTTGTTTATTATATGTGTATATGTGCGACATACTTTGCATTTTATATATTATTAGTTTTTCAAATAGTTGCTTCTTTTAATATGGCATGGAGCTTTCAAATTAATATTCGAGGAAATGTCATTTGTAATAGTAATTGAATTGCAATTGATTGAAAAATCAGGTTTTCAAAGATACAAAATAAAATTATATGTGCTGAAAAGTAGACAATGGGTTTTTTTTAAGTCTAGGTACTTGTTTTAGCTAACTTGGGTGTCCAAATCTCTTGGAGCCCCTAACTATTCTCCCGGGTGTTTGTAGTGCCTTATCCCACACATACTAAGTAATTAGTGGGAGGAATCTCTTGTGAGTGATCCCAAGATGCTAGCTAGGAGTTTTAAACCTAGGACCTCATAGATCTCATGAGGACTTGAGAACCACTAGATCAAATTCTTGGGGTTATGTGTAGGATATACTTACAAGTTACAATACCTGCTTTCTCTTTAAGAGTTGTCTTCTAAAATCTTTTGACTCATGCCTTTAACATGAAATGCTATGCATGTGTAGTCCTCACCTTTCTGTTTTTCTGCCAAATGTTTTATTTTTAATTTGCAATACTGTGGCATTTGAATGCCTTATGTGTTTTTGATCATTGGCCAGAGATTGTCTTTGTTGGAAGAAGCACTGTGCAAAGTAGATTCAAGTGATCCAGCCATAATCTCCGCGGTTATTGATGAGTACTCACAGCAACCTTATATGAAAGAGCAAAGTGCATATCACAGGTTATTTCAACATTCATAATTGTAAATATTATTCTTTTTGTAATTACCTCAACAGTTTTTATTCACTTAAATGCATTGTTCTAGTTAATGGCCTCTTACAGTTTTTATTCATTAAACTGCATTCCATGCATGCAAAGGATTTTTAATAATTATGATGTCAAGGAAATGAAATTAACTCCTCTCAATGAATGTTCATATGAAAAAGGCTTAATTGATTTATTTTCTATATGTATCATGTTAACATACATCGATAAATGAACTATATCTCACAGATTAAGTGCTAGACAATTCTATCAGAATAATTTTTGTATTAAAGAACTAATGTGAAATGCAAACCTATGCTTCTGTCCAAAATCCTCAAATTTCTAATATTTTTTTAATATTTCTTGATTAATTCCAATCCTCAGTTTTTCTGTGGTCACTTGGCTACAGATTGAATGTCATTGATAGGTGCTTCTCGCGAAGAACAGTTGAAGAAATTATATCTTCCCTTGTAAGTTAATAATATTAAATTTTGTGTGTTGATAAAATGAATTTGTTGTTCTCTTTGTAAGATGTCTTCTAGTAGTTTACAAGTGCTTTGAGTAATATTCTTTTACTTTTGGTGTTTGCATGTTACCACTTGCCGATAATGATCTTGTGCTGGCTGTTTTAGGAAAAAGAGACCTTGAATAAGGAGGATGATTGGATCTCTGCAACACTCCAGTCACTGAAGGGAGCATCTCCAACAAGCCTTAAAATTTCTCTGAGATCGGTAAGGGAGAAGCAAGCATTAATACGGCCATTCCAGTCAGCATTTAATTGTTATAGAATGATTAACTTGTGTAGCTGTGTTTAAGATATTCATTATGTGACACAATGCATGTATATTCTTATCTACAACCTCTGATTGGTTAAGTAAGATACTGTTGTTAGCATCAGATAAAAAGGTTTAATGATATCATGGAGAAGGGGGCCTGCTTAAAATGACAGAGAGAATGATGGAGTGATTCTCATTGTATAAGTAGGTTAGAGGATATGTTACCATGTGCCGCACTTGGGACTGCAAAAGAAGCAACCAATAATGCCTTTGAGTTCTATCTGTTGCTAGTTGTCATCCATGGAGACGAGACATGGCTTTTATGCAATAAGGACACCAACACAACAAACGTCTGAATATAGGACATTAATATCTGACACTATATATTTTCTAGTGGGCAGGACAGAGCATGATGGAGACAAAATAGTGACAATAAGAAATGAGTATTTTTCTTATTAGATATCCTAAGGGCAAAGAAACAGCAGTTGGTCTACAGAAGAAAAAAATTTACATACACACACATACATACATGCCTCTTCTTCCTTCATAGGAGCTCTTATTATCTCTAAGTTATTTTTGTTTTAAAGTTAGCAAATAAAGTTATATGGTTTCTCAAAACTGTAGAGTATAAATCTTCATTATTAGGAAATAAATGAATTAGTATAAATCCTCATTATTAGGAAAAAATGAAATATGCCAGTGTCTTCACAAGTTTCAAGAATTTTGGAGTGTGTATCAAGTGTCAATTCTGTACAGATGGGAACTATTAGATATCTCAAGCTTCATCATGTGATGCAGTCATGGAAGATTAATTTGTTATTTGCAAATTTGTCTTGTCAAGACTTATTTTATGGACCTATGTGTGAAGTCCATTTGAGTAAAAGTCATGTGGTTCTAAAGGTCTTAGGATTAAAATTGTTTTTAATTTGAATTTTTATTTAAATGGTATGATCAATTTTGTATTTAGGAGCAAAATTGTAATTTAAGGGTATTTTGGTAGTTTAGTTGAGTCTAGAATTTTCTAGGAGATCCCAAGTGTCATGGGTTTTTCATTTCTCTCTAGAACAATCAATTGAAAAAAAAATAGATAAGGCTTTGTTCCCGTGTATTGTTTATGAAATTAGTTTGACACCTAGATTGTCATCTGCACGTAGCACATGGGACTTGTGACATGGTTTGGCACTGGTTAATCAGGAAAAAAGATGTGCTATGGCCATTGGAGAGCATTTGAGTTAAATACTTTAGTCATTGTGGGGTGGGGATTGTGGTAGAATTTGAAGGAACAACCACAAATGTTAGAGGATCAAGTTGGATCTTAAGAAAGAGAATGTCCTGCACTCCTGCTATTATGATTCCTTTTGTTTTATAGGCCAATATAAGTTTTGTTTTGAAAAAAAAAATAAATAATGGCCTTGTACCTTTTGCCTGCTTTTTTTTGCTTAAAGAGAAAGACGCAGATTGGTTGATATGCACAATGCTTTTTTTTTCCCTGTAAATATGTGAAATCATAGTTGTAATAATAGTACACAAAATTTTATTAATATGTGTAAGAGAGCATATCATTTGAAGTATGAAGATGGAATGTGGGGGTTATCTGACATATGATCTCCTCTGTTGTATGGTTACCACCATTAAAGAAATATGATACACCTGGATCTATATAAATGTATGGCCCTGTTGAAAATAGCTAGTGGAACATCTGCAAGAATATATATTTCCCTCAATAACTTGATAAATGTAAACAAAACTGAGTTGTCTCATGAGATTGTTTCCAGTTAATGTTTATTCTCTTCTTGCAAACAGATTAGACAAGGAAGGCTCCAAGGTGTTGGTCAATGCCTTGTTCGTGAGTATAGAATGGTTTGTCATGTCATGCAAGGAAAACTCAGCAGGGATTTCTTTGAGGTTTCATCTTAACTCATATTTTTCTTCTTCTCCTAATTTCTTCTTTTGAGGATGATTTAAGACGTCCCCTTTTACTGTAGGGCTGCAGAGCTATACTGTTGGATAAGGATAAGAACCCAAAGGTAGATATGCATTCTTTTTCTGTATCTCTGGTATTTTAGATCTCTCACTCAATGATTTTCATAAATATAGATCGCTGTTGGTTTATTTTTCTTATTTCATCTTATGCTCTCTCTCTCTCTCTCTCTCTCTCTCTCTCTCAGTGGGAACCCTCTAAATTGGAGTTTGTTAGTGACCGTATGGTTGACTCATACTTCTCTAAAGTGGATGATGAAGGCTGGGAAGATCTAAAGTTCCCTGCAAGATCTAATTTGCATGTATATGCCATTGCAAAGCTTTAATGCATGAAGGCAAAAAATAGGGAAATTGATGTACTTTATGAATTATAATAAAATGGATATCAACCTAATGTGTAGAGACATTTATTTGACAACAATAATAATCTCATTAAATTTGTCTTTTTGGTCAACCCTGTACAACTTGTGCAACTCTATATTTTCATAGTGCTAGTCGATATTATCCGATACCTTACCTCTGCTTATATATTTTCCATGATGCGTGTACAAGTTGTTCAGTATGGCCAGGAACCCTGCTTTGACAGAGAAAAATATCATCAGCTTTTGGGGAAAATACAACGACTAGTGACAGTGTGAAAGAGGTGCAAAAGGAAAATAATGGTGAACATGTATATGCAAATTAGAAAAGGAAAAGTGTTATGGCCTTTATCGCATTATTTACCCACCACTGATCTTGCCGTAGCATTGAACATGGTTCGTGTCATTGAGGTTGCAATGAGTGTACTGTCTTCTGCAAATACTTTTACAATTACCTCCGAGCCATGAAATCTCAAAACCATATACCAATTCATTGTGGACATCTTTACAGGATACATTTGGGTCATCTTTTCTTGGCCACGATGTCCAAGTTATCTTCTCTACTCGGCACGAGTCCGCCACTTCGTTTGCATTCGTTTTACCAACTTTAACAAGTCTATACCTCTTAGGATGAGATATAAAATTAGAAGAGTTGTCGACGCAAGTAGAAGTGTCCAAATAGTAAGGAGAATTCACTGGTTTATCACAGCTCATGAAAACCAAACTCCATGATAGTTCAGACCGAGACTCAAAATTTTTCTTCGGCTGATAAGTGGTATATGAGTCATATCCATTACTGAAATTATGGCGATATAAGGAATAACTCGGGGTGGTGGAGAAGTAATTGTCATTGTGTATACCAGAGTCTGCAACCCTGATTGTGTAGTTATTGTAATTGATTTTTTGTACACACTATTTTCCAGCAAATAAGTGTAACACCGTTCGATTATTCTCACATGACAGTTCATACCTTGAGTCCCCGCAGATTTCTGGATCACTCTTCAATCGAAAAGAAAGCTTATGTTGGGGATATTGCCACAGGAAGAAGGGGGACAGTAATGATCATTAGCACTGAGTGTATCATGGACTAGTACAAGAGCAATAAGGGCTGTGAGTCCTGCACTGAATGTCAATCCTCTTGCCATTGGAGGTAGAGAGCAATTTTTTTGCACTAGTACATGCTAGAAAACTTCCACAAGATAAAAGTAACAAGTAGTTTCCCCTCAAATAGATGAAGATAAAATGAACTCGTTTTTGTGGTCTTGATGAAAAGTATTATCTTCTACAAGAAAGTAACAAGTAGTTTCCACTCAGATAGATGAATGAAAGTTCGTGGAATTGGGATAATATCAACATCAAGAACACAAAAAAATTTCTTGGCGTTAGTACATGAGTCATCTTGATAAATTATTTGACAGTACGTCAAATTTGGTCTCTGACATGAACTTAGATTTGAAGACGTAACAGCGTGCTTCTTGTTAGTATCTATGATCAGATCTGTTAGCATACATTGTTTATATCCTTGAATCACCAGAGAGTTTGGCTATGAGTAGACTGATAGAGGACAGACTTGCTATGCAGCCGCAGGGCGGTGCCGATGTTTCAGTCTTATACGACTTTCCGCAATTATTGATTTCTTGATTGCGTTCATTTTTCAGTCTTAATTATACGACTTTCCATAATTATTGATTTCTTGATTGCGTATAAGATAGGTTTTTTTGGTTTGTTTGTTTTTGGTTTACATTATCTCAAACGTCAGAGGTCATTGGGGTCACCGAGGACTATATCTTTTTCAATCAACTAGCAGGTGAAACTTCTCACCATCTTCACACCACAGTTGGCGTAGAACGAGTGAAATGGCTGCTTGTAAATCTTGTTTTAGCAAATTTACTAGTCTTGGTAAACTAGAACATAAAATTTATTTGTCCCTACACCTTATATATATCCTCTAAACTCCGAATATAGCAATTGGACACCAGTACTTGAATAGCCACACTGTAAACTTGGTTGATTTATACAAACTAAGTTATCTAGCTAGGGCAAAATTAGCAGCGAAAAAAGGATCTATAGAAACCATGATGATGATGGCAAGAAAGAAAGCATTCTCCTACATTTTCTGCTTCAACTGAATTGGCTAATTAAGTTTTGTTGGTTTTTTTAAAAAAAAAATTTAATAAATTTATAAAGCAGGCAACAATTGTTAAAATATTTTGTGTAGTTTAGGTACCTTAGAAAGGGTGTGACTTATTTGTGGCCTAGTGAACTTGGGCCAACAAAACTCTGCTATACAGAGTGTCTTGGGTTTGAATCCCCTCCCCCGCTAGATCACCCACTCTTGGCAATTTCTACAGATCAATGCTTGAATTACTATGTGATAATTTACATTAGAAAAATGCCATTTAAATGTATATACTTTGTATGTAATAGGCTGTGTGTAATAGACATTATTTGAGAGAATTTGTATCATGAAAAAGGTCACTTGAATAAATTTACACCACAAACATTTATGCATAAGGATCTACACAAAAAAGACCAACCAAAGGATTTTTTTTTTTTTGGATAGAAAAAAGAAACTTCAAGCATGAAAAAGTTAGTTAAGGAATTTTCATTTTTGCTAAAGAAGGTACGATTTAAAAAATTCTTTTCATAGTTGTCATTTCTACTTATAAGTGATATATAGTTGCTTTTAGTACGAACTAGCTTGGTTCCAGTACTCTTGTGCCGTGAACCTGTTGGGATTTGGACAATTGTAGATTGCATGTTATGGTTTGCTCATATATATATATATATATATATATATATATATATTGCAACTATTATTTGAATGATATTGTGATTTTTTTATAATAATTAATAAAAAAAATTAAACCTAAAAACTTTTTTTTCTAATATAAGGGAGAGCATGCAATTGATTTTTATTTAAAGTGATTAAAACAATAAAGATATCATATACTCATATAGCCATATGTTAGTATTACCATGGAAAATAAAAAAAGAGAGTTAGTATGACTTTGTTTGCCAAGGTGATATAGTTAGATATATAATATAGAATTAGATATATAGTTAGATATCAATGAAAATTAAAGTAATACTAGAAAAAATCTATTGGGTTAAACGGAGTACTCTTTGCTCCCCAAAATTGCTTGGCAATTCAAGTAAGGTGATGGGAGTAAGTTTAATATTTGGGGACAAAATTGGTTACCATAGTTCCCTAATTCGAGAATTTCTTCTCCATGAAATATCCCATTTATCTCTATTGTTAGTGATTTATTTTTGGATGGGTCGAAGACCTAAAGCTTTCAAATGGATTCTAGCTAGTAGGTTTTGGGAAGGGGCGGACCTAGAAGTTCAAACAAAGGGGCGAAATATAAGCAAAATATTTATTAAATTCCAAATAAGAATTCATTTAGTATTTACAAACTACAAATGAAGATAAAGATACAAAATCATTGATCCAATGATCCTTAATAAATTACTTACCAACCAATTATTCAATTCCATAGTCCATACACACTTTTCGAAACTTTTCCAATTAATTTTTATTAAATTACTGCATTGTCAACATATTTTACCATTGTATGTTGCCTGTCAAACAAGCTCTCTCTCTCTCTCTCTCTCTCTCTCTCTCTCTCTGTAACTTTAGTATAGTCATGGGTACAATTTATTTTAATACTAGTTTACCATTTTAGGATTATTTAGGAATTATATATAAATACATTTAGTAGTCTTTTAATAATTAGAATAGTATTTTTTTCATTATTAATTATGCTAGCTTTTTTTATTAGAATAATTAAGATAAAAATAAGATAGGACAAAAATAATAAGAAGTAATAAATATGAGGTAGTGACGTGTTGGTGTAAGGAAATTGGTTGATAAAAAAAATTGAACAATCTAAAAACTAATGGGTCAATTCATAAATGAAATAATAAAAAAAGCAATTTTTTTTCCAAATCCCAAGTCGCAATTGCCCCTTCCTTTACTTTTCTTCCACACGTTTCTAACAGGCTTTCACGTCTTCCTATCAAAATAAAATCTACACACTTTCGAACGTTTAGCTCTCTCTCAAACAGTTTCAGTTCACTTCAGCCTTATGAAATTTCACAGCCACTGCCACTCATGGCATTGCTCACGTGAATTTTTAGAGTCGCTCATGTGGTCGTTCATGCACCCCCAGTCAGCATGCAGTGAGAGGCTCAAAAAGTTGATTATTATGTGAGAGAATAATTGAATAAAGAGACCGTGAGCATTTTTTTAACAAAGTTGGACAAAATACCAAAATTAAATAAATTTGAAACTTTGAAAATAAATTTCAGTCAAGCTTAGGGAGTGAAATTTGCATTGTAGACTCTCTTTTTTTGTTGTGAATTTCAGTTATTAATATGGCTGAATTTTTGGTTGGGTTGGTTTTTTTGGGTATATAATTTTGTTGTTTGAACTAGGTTGTGATATTGTTTGGGTTAGATCTGGATTGTGGTGTTGTTTGGGCTGGGTTTTAATTTTAACTTTGAGGAGGAAGGCCTGCCACTATTTTTAATTGGGCCCAAGTTGAAAATGGTTATATACAATTTCTTCTTTTTCGGGGTACAGTCAGGGGGGCCTGGCCTCCTTGGGCCCCTACTGGTTCCGCTCTGGGATGAAGACACTCTGTGTTGGCCATTGACACAGGATGGTGATTATTCGGTCAAGACAGTGCATAATGTGCTTACTGTTACTAAATTCTCAAACCTTCCAGGTGCTTCAAACAATATATGAGAGCTATAAACAGTTGTGGAAAGGGGTTTGGAAGCTTATGTAGAATCTACCACTTTGTACATGGTTTGCACGATCAATAACAATAATTTTCAATAATTTCATAATGTAATTTAATTAGCCTACCACCTCATACATGGGTTGTCACAATCTGAAATTATTATTATTATTATTATTAATGTGTGAAGTGATAGACTTTTTTTCATTAATTTTATCTTATAATTCGGTAGTTACATTGGATGATTTGATGTTAAACCTTAGTTTTCACCATTGTAAATACAAAGAAATGTCAGTTGATTTATCAAACTCTAAGACTCTTAGCAATTAATGGAAGAGGAGGGAAACCATGAAAAATCCGTTTGACCTTATATTTTGATATATCATTACTTCCAGTTAGGGAATTTAAAAATAAATATCTCTGTTGAATATACTAAAATGTTTTGATTGAATTACAAGACTCCTGTTGTAATATCTCTCTGTTAAATAGGTTAGGATTTTATATTTTAAATAAAATATTTGTTGCTAAGAGTCTTAGATCTTAATGTAGGGTAGGAATTGAGAAATCAATTTTAAAAATCCTGCTTATGTAAATTTTTCTATTAACTAATATGACAAACTATATACCAACTTTTTTTTTTTTTTTTTTGATAATCGACAAACTATATACCAACACACACATGCTTAATGCTAACTATTATGACACACTATATACTAACTAGTATGTCGGGTTTGGCATCATTTTATGTATGTTTGCTTTTACAAGTGTGTTGAACAATAGTATTCAATGTTTGAAACACGCAGTCTAATATCATGAAAAACTATCACTTTTTAAAAAATTTAAACTAATAATAATTTATCAATTTATTCACTTTATGATTATTCTAATAAAAACTACAAGAAAGGTCCAAAAATATTAAAACTTTGCTATTTGTTTCTCTAATTGTTTTTAATACCATATCACCATCTTCATATATATTCTTTACCTCTTTTAAATACTATTATGTAAATTGTGAAAGCTTTAATTCTTGTGATACATTGGATAGAACTTGCTTTCTTCTTGTAAGAGAATGTGTTGATATTTGATATTGTAGACGGAGTATGGGCATACTGTTGATTGCATTGTTATCAATAAGCAATTGACCTTTGACCATCCTTTATCCAAACATCACAAGATCCAGGTACTTATTTTTTGAATGTCTATAGTCTCTTTTTCATATTTTTCTTCATAGAAAATAGTTTTCCGAAATACTTATCATTTTATTTTAACATAGTAAATACTTTTTTTTTTTTGTTGGTTCAATGATTTTATTCAGCTAAGCATTCATATTGGAGGTTGTAAAACCACTTAAAAGCTATTTTAGCATTCCAAATACCAAAAAATATACTGCATTAGAGGTGCTATAGCTAAAAAAATTGGTTTTGCAGCTTAGGGCATTCACACCAACTCGTTTAAAATTTTCTGTCTATTTTATACTAAAAACCAACTTTTTCTATTTTACACCATCACTTTTACACAACACTTACATCAGTTTATCTATTATACACACTTTTTTTTTTTTAAAATAATGTTTTCCTATTTTTTTATTATTTCCCACCCACCCCGTTTAATATCTTCCTCACTTTCCCGTCCCCACTTACTCCACTCACGAGATTCCAGTCCTCATTTCTCTAAAACTTTCTCTATGCCAAACCCTTGTCTGAAATTGCGATCCAAGCAGAAGCACGACGAGAAGCACGGCGAGAAGAACGCCGATCTAAGCACAGCGAGAAGCACGGCGATCCAAGCATGCCGAGAAGAACGCCGATCGAAGCACAGCAAGAAGCACGGCGATCCAAACACTCTGATCCAAGCCCGCCAGTCCAAGCACGCCGATCCAAGCACGGCGAGAAGAACGCCGATCCAAGCACGGCGAAAAGCACTCCGATCCAAGAACGCCGGTCCAAGCACGGCGAGAAGCACGCCGATCCAAACACTCCGATCCAAGCACGCCGATCCGCCACAAGTGTCGATCCAGTCTCTCTGTCTCCGCTGGTGTGCCTGTCTGTGGGTGTGTTTGGTTTCATGGTATGTCTGGTTGATTTTGTGGTTGATCTTCTTGTTGATTTTTTATTTTTGTTGTTGATTTTTTATTTTGTCTGTGGGAGTGTGTATCAGAGGAAGAAGCAGATCATGAGGGAGTTCGTTTTGCAGTTGGAGAAGAGAGAGAAAAAATGAGCGAAATTGAAAATTATTAAAATATTGTATAGACGAGCTACAGTAACAGTGTATATATACACGGTTACTGTAGCAAATGGAAATATTTGCATAACTTTAGACAGTTTTCCACCCACTGATGTAGGTTATTTTTTACCTAAAATGTGTAAAATGAGAGAATTTTTGTGTTTTAGAAGATTTTCCACCCACTAGTGTGAATGCTCTTTAGCTTTTATGTTTGGGCTTGCATGTAAAAATGGGCAGCAACATGCACACACATAAATAAAGTATGCGATCAATATAAAATATTTTTTTTAAAAAGATCATTTATGTGCAGAATAAGTGATATAAGAAAACTCACAAAATAATAACTGTGGGGGGCAAAGACGTCAAAACACCATATGGGCCTTGGGCCTAATCCGAGAACGTGAACTCCATTAAAGGGGCTGCAAGTCGAGGTTAAGGTCTCCTAAAACAAGGGCCTAGGAGCCCGCCGACCAGACGTTGTCCTGTTGGAGAGGGAGTCCGAGGAGAGGCTCTCCTCGGACGACAGCCTCAATGACCAAACAGCGCGGTATGGCACCCAAAGAAGAGCTCCTGAAGCCCAATAAGCCATACAGGACTCCAACGGGACGCCGAGGAAGGGGGCAAGAGGGATGTACACTGCATAAAGCTGCTGCCACCACATTAAAGACCTCTCACCTACCCGCATAGTCGCATTAATAAGAAGTGACTTCTGAGGGGACGACAGTCAGCTTTATAGACATTGGAGAGCGTTTTCAGGGACAAGATAGATGAGAACTAAGGATGGGGAGTATAAATAGAGAAGGAGGAACCATTGGAAATGGGTCTAGATTTTTCTAGGAAGAAGACTCTTTCCCTTACTAGATAGCAAAAGGGAAGCCAAAACAAAAGCTCATCGGCCCACGTCCGAAGAAAGGAAAGAGAACTCCGCCAGCTTGTCGCACACCAGTAGTGGACTTAGCCCATATGCCATAGCTTTCCACCGCCCCATAAAGTCTAGGCTTCAAGCCCATCCTCTACAAATTCTATTGTATAGGCCACTTGGGTCAGCCTAGTCACGCATCTGGGCCCAAGGCTTAAATTGTGTCCCTACAATAACATATTCATTATATTTTATCTATTTGTTAAGGTTTTTTTAATGAGTAAATCGTTTTTTTTAAGTCAAAATTTCACTTGTGAATAAAAATGTTTTTAATTTAATAGATAGATATAAAGTATAATTTACTTTCATCAATGTTATTATGAAATTGTTGTAAAATGTTTTTGCTTATTACGGAGTAATTTTTTTTATGATGGAGGAAAAAATATTATGTCAAAGAATTTGAGATCCTTTTTCTTAAAGGAAAATATCTATATTGTCCACACGTTTTTCCTTTTAAAACTCTAGTCTAGCTAAATATTATAGGTAGGCAATCTGTTTCTTTTGGTTATTTCATGAACCTTGTAGTTTTGATCGTCACAATGCAATATTTCTACAAAAAATTCAGAATTTAAATGGAATTATTGAAAAAAACAGTGTATTGAATATAAGCATGAAAAAAATATCAATAATAAGTACATAAAATAATAATATAATTAGGATGTCACTCAAAAAATATATATAATTTGGAGGGGGCAAGGGTTGTTAGATATATAAATGTTAGTCCATCCATAATTATTATTATTATTATTTTTTGGGAGGTCAGGGGAGCAATCCCCCTCCGCCTATGATTGTTGGCAGTTTGTCCTTTTTATGGGAAGATAAAGAATGAAGATTTATAACTTGCTATGGATGTTTTTATTTTAAAACAAAACCATCACTCATTCATTAATATGCAACCGATCATGATGCAAAGCATCTACAGCAGGTATGGGCTCATCTTCCATCCAATACAAATCCTCCACAATGTCCCTAGCAATTCTAGCTAAAGAATGAGCCACCATGTTTCCTTCCCTTTTAACACAACTAAAAGAAACAGATTGCCTACCTAAAATTAAATGTCTAATGTCATCCACAATATGGCCAAAGAAAGAATTATTTGGTAAAGTACTTGAAATTGCTCTCATCACATTTGAGTTATCACCCTCAATCACTAGATTTTGGAATCCGGCTTTTATATCAAATTCTAAGGCCTTTCGACATGCCAAAACTTCTGCATCATCGCTATTTTGCACATATTCTGCCTTTGCTGCCATACTAGCCATCATCTCACCATTAGAGTTTCGAATGATTGCTCCAACTCCCGAACAATTCAATTCCGAGAATACCGTTGCATCGAAGTTCAATTTATACACGTCCTGAGGCGAGGGCTTCTAGTAGTTGCTCCCTGTTGCTGCTGCACTTGAAATCCCCAACCGCGTTTAAGCTTTTTTATATTCTTCAAGCAGTTCCGTCGCACGGTTTGTCAACCATTGTGGATTCTTCATTTGTCCTCCATGCACCACCACATTGCGCTGATGCCATATGATCCAAGCTTGAACAAGAAAGAGCTCCATCTCAGCTATTGATAATCTGTCCAACAAAGCTTCAAACAACTGCAAAAAATCAAAATGGTTAGTCTGAAATTTCTGCAGCACATGGAGGCTCCCTGCCCAAACATCTTGGGCTACATCACAACCCCATATGGCATGTAAGGCATCCTCAGGTACACTCTTACAACAGTGACACAAAGAATCATAAATAACTTTGCGCTTTGCAAGATTCACTCAAGTTGGAAGGATGTCATGACAAGCTCGCCAGCCAAAAATTTTTATTTTTCCCGATAACTTTAACTTCCACAGAGCACCCCATACATGCTGCCATCCACTTCTATTTGAAACTTTAGCCCGATACTCAGACCTCAACACCTGTCTTGCAATCTGGTACCCAGACCGCACAGTGTACTCACCTCTTCTATTATGCAACCAGACCATACTATCCTCCACAACCCGTCTGCTCAAGGGAATTCTGCAGATAGCCTCAGCTTCATTTCTATTGAACTTAGCCATCACCATATCTCTCCTCCACCAGTGAAGATCCCAATCAATAAGGTCTGAAACTTTCCAACTCTCCTCCAATCCATTCACCGGGTGTAGCAATTTGTTAGAAGGGAAATTCGGGATCCATTTATCATTTGTAGCATCAATGGACTCACCGTTTCCCACTCTCCAATAGCACCCACTCCACAAAACCGGCAAAGCAGCCATCATGCTCTTCCAAACAAAAGAGCTATTAGGTGAGTCATTTGGATGAAGAAAGTTGCAGCGGGGAAAATATCTAGATTTGAAACATTTAAATAGTAGAGACTCTTGGTTCTTCAGCAACCTCCAACCTTGCTTGGCTAACAAAGCAAGATTAAAAGATCTCAAGTCTCGAAAACCCATTCCCCCTTCCTTCTTTGGTTGAGTTAGGCTATCCCAACTCTTCCAATGGATTTTCTTATCTTTTCCGACTTGCCCCTACCAAAATTTAGCGCACAAGGAATTTAGTTCATCACACAACTTCACTGGTATTTGAAATACTCCCATGGTATAAGTAGGAATAGCTTGGGCAATAGCCTTGATAAGTACCTCCTTCCCCGCCTTGGATAACATTGTCCCTTTTCAACCCTGCAACTTTTTCCAAACTCTATCCTTCAAAAAAGAAAAAGTTTGGTATTTTGCTCGACTCACCAATGTAGGAAGCCCCAAATAAGCCTCAAACCGCTCCACCTCTTTCACTCCCAAAAGAGATACAATCTCATCCCTTCGACTGCCACAGGTATTACTACTAAAGTATACCGATGATTTTTTTATATTAATACATTGGCCTGAGGCATTAGCATAAGTTTGTAGCAGTTCATCAATCACCCCAACCTCTCCAGTAGTAGCCTGACAAAAAAGAATGGAATCATCTGTAAACATTAGATCACGTTAGGTCATCAATCACCCCAACCTCTCCAGTAGTAGCCTAACTTGCTATGGATGTTATATAGGCAAATTTCTTGGACGCCGTAATTTCATTGTCCCATTCATCTTTCTTTTTTCTTGTTGGCCAAAACGTAGATCACGTTCTGGCACGTGATTATTAGACATGGCAAAACGGATGGGCCGGTTTGGGTCGGGTCAATCAAGTTGCGGGTCGGGTTGGGTTAGGTTGATCGTATTTTTCACATGATTTTTTTTTTTAATAAAGAAAACAACATGTATTTGCTATTTAGAAAGTCATGCAACAAATTACTTGATGTAAAGTTTGAATTTACCGCTTATATCAAGAATGAACTTAGTTAAACTTATTAATATTTATTAAATAATTTTAAAATTATACAAATACTAACATTGCTATCTAAAACAAAACAACACAAAGATAAGTAAAACAAATACACAAGTTTTATTTCTACACAATATCAACATCCCAAAATATAAAACAAAATTATAAATGATTTATTGGATAACTCATTTGACAAAGAATAAAAATATATAAGAAATTTATAATCTTGAAAATTAATTTTATAATCTATTATCAATTGTGGTTAGCTATTTCAATTCGAGATATACATTAAAGTTTAATTGTTTACTTATTTATACATGGTCTCTTTTATGAATATCATATCATTGTTAAGCAACATATACTTTAGGAAATATCATAATTTATTTTGCAAAGCCGTTTATTTTAGACATAAATTGTTAAAAGAATAGGTCTAAGCATTCATAATTTATGCTAATTTAATACTTTGGCTTCATTATTTTTACACTTGTGAATGTTTCTCACATATGTCTACAATTTTAAATCTATATTTTTAACTCTACTATAACCAAATTATCTTGGTATGTACTTTACTATTTGATATCTAAAAATCTTTACTCATTATAGAATACTCAATCATTCATCTTTCAATTAATTTGCATGCCGTTATGTAAAGTCTCAATTGTTTTCTTAAAGCTCATAGCAAACAATTAAACCAATATTGTCTTAATTTTATTATTATTTTTACCAAAAAAAAAAAAGTTCTAAAAAATGGTTTGGGTTGGATCGAGTTGACTCGCAAAAAATACAGGTCGAGTCATGAGTCAACCCATTTTTATTCGGATAAAAAAATCGGGTTCGGGTTAAGTATGTTTTGGGTCGAGTCAAGTCAAAAAATTCTGACCCGCTTTGTCATGTCTAGTGATTATTTTTAATAAGATATATTATTATTATTATTATTATTATTATTATTATTATTATTATTTGAGAAAATATATTATTATTATTATTTTATTAATGGTTTTGACGTTTATTTTTTGAGAGATTTTGACCAAGATTTTGAGCTTTATTTTACAAAAGGGGGCCAGGGAATGAATGTAGCTGCAGTAAAAATAAATACTAATTAAAAAAGGAGATACTAGATAACAAAATCTTAAAATTATTTTTTATTTAATTTTATTATATAGTAATAAAAAAATGAATTCCTATTAAAATAATTGCTCAATTGAAATATTTATTAGGAATTGTGATGAACATCTCTTCCTATTTGGATGTCTGACATTTTAAATTTTTATTGTACAGCGTGCATTAATTCATCCAAATGGAAAAGATTAAATATTACACTGGAGTAGAAGGAGGCGTCACCTATAAAATCCTCAAGTTAAGAAGGGACAAACCTATGCCCAAGTATATGTAAACACTGGTGATGATCTCAATTATTTTAATTTAATCGCGACAGGATGGATGGTAAAATTTCTTCTCATTATCCTCATATTGACCTCTAATGCAGTACTCCAATTGATCTTCTTAGATTTTAAATATATATATATATATATATATGTAATTATATTTCACAATTTTTACTTTTTGAAATTTTGAATATTATAGTTTCTAAAAATAGCTTTGAATATTATAAATTTATGGGATAATTTTAGAATCATTTCATGGTGAATGTTGTTATAAAATTATGCCTTAGTTACAAAAAGCTTTTATCTCACATTGCCTAAGCATTATAAATATAAAAAAAGTTACAAAAAGCTTTTAACTCACATTGCCTAAGATATTTGATAAACATAAGGTCATGTGAAAAATTATTTAGTTGAAAAAAATCCGATATATATCAACCAAACATTTTCAGTAAACACAATTTGATATCAATAGAATATTTAGTAGTTAAAATGAAAAAGGTTGTCAAGAATGTTGACAGTCAGCTACAAACGAAACAATGTGCTAAATATTATATATATATATATATATATATATATATAAACTTTATATTTCGTAATGAAATTTTCCATAACAATAGGTTTTGATCCAGACTACTTGTTTCAGCTTTGTAACCATTTATATTTTCAGATAACATACTTGAAATAATAATACTCATTGCTTCTAACAGGTCAGTCCAGCTATATACCATGATGGATCTCCTCATTTTTTTGCAGTTTTCACTATAAGTTCCATTTTTACACATTTAAAAATTTGTTGAAGACCACTGTAAATCGTTGATGCAATGGTTACACTACAAGAATAAGTACTTGTGAGGTGTAGGGGGGAAGGGTCGGGATTCTAGTCTCTAGAAAGAAGTTTTATACACATATACACTTAGATTAGTTAGGCTAGCAGAGTAGAATTTCTATCCTGTATTTAAAAAAAAAAAAAAACTTTTTGCTAGCCTTATATGTGTATTTAGTCTGAGTTTGGATAAGGCTTATTGCATCTACATTTTCACGTTTCAACATTTTTTTTTCTCTGCCGCGTTTCAGAACTAAGGGGACAAAAAGCAGTGCGTGCACTGTGCTCGTACTGTGCGCGTACTGTGCGTGTACTGTGCGCACACTATGCTCGCATTGTACGTGTACTGTGTGCGCACTGTTCATGTACTTTTTTTAGCAATTTTTTATTAAAAATGGGTCCTGCAGTACTATTCACACATTTAAAAATGATTTTTCTACAGTGTTTTCAGTTTTCAGCAATAAACTCTATCCAAATGGACTCTTAATGTTTATTGCGGCTGATTTTTTTCAACAGTTAAATTTTGAAAAATGTTATGTCCATAAAATTTTACAACACTTTAATAAGATTTGTGGAGCCAATAATATTGCAAATTTTTTATCCAAACCTTATTGTACCTATATATGGTTGGAATTTAAAAGATGCATAATTGTGCAAAACGTCGATAATTGGTTGAAATCAACATTAATGTTTATTGTCCTACAGCGTATATATTGAGATGTGATCCTTTCCCATTATTTCAAAAAAAAAAAAAAAAAATGTTTTCCTAAGCAAACAGGTGTCAATCCCAGGTTTTGTTTGTATAGTTACTAAAGATTTTATCTGTTAACCTATGGTTAAAAAATCACAAATTTTGTTATTCAAATTATAAAGTAATTGCTAAGTCTTGTTGCACGGTGATATTATCCATCTTCCCAATTTGCTAAGTGTTGTTGCATAAAACCCACATGTAATTATGGTAAATATGTTTGTAAAATGACAAAAATGGACTTGTAAGGAAGTTGATATTTTACTGACTGATAATGTCTTTCAAAATTACAGAATGATAATTTCAGGCAAGCAGGTTGCCTCAATAATATGTGCCCAAGATTTGTGCAAACACACAAAAGCATTTATCTCGGGGCAACTATTACTAATGTACCTGTACCGAGTGGACCTCAATTTCAAGCTACGATCTCTATCCAACGGGTAAAAGAATTTATTGTTAATCATAATTGCATTTAAAATATTTTACAATCTTGGATCCACATTTTCACATTAATATAAAGTATAAACTGAAATATAAAGTTGAAAAAGGCATGTAAAAGCCTTTGTAAGGATATAGAATCACTAAGCCGGAAATTTCGGTGGGGTTACGAGGGAGAAGTATGAAAAATTCATTGGTTGGGATGGAAAAAATTGTGCAAGCCAAAATGCCAAGGAGGATTGGGTTTCAAGGATATTGAAAACTTTAATTTAGTAATGTTGGGGAAAGCAGGTTTGGCGGTCGCTCCATAACAAAGACTCACTCTTCTACAAGGTCTTTAAAGCAAAATATTTCCCCAATTGCACTGTATTAGAGGAGGGGTGAATATGAGGGGATCATATGCTTGACAAAGCATTTTACAGGCACATAAGGTGGTCCAATTGGGTCAAAGTGGAGGATTGGTGATGGAAAGTCAATTCTGATCCGTGGTGATACATGGTTACCAGCTATGCATTCCAACCGTGTGGTGTCTCCTCAGAAAAATTTTCCAAACAATAGTCGGGTTTGCGCATTGATTGACAAAGAAAACAAATGCTGGATTGAGGACAGGGTACGTGAGGAATTTCTTCCATTTGAAGCAGAGGCAATCATCAGCCTCCCCTCGAGTACAATACCCACTGAGGACAGTTTGATTTGGGCTGAAAATCAGAACGGGTACTACACTACAAAGTCGGCATATCGAATCCTTTCAAAGGAGGCAGAAGTTGTAGTCGCTGGCACTTCAAACCCAGCAGCTCACAAGCAATTTTGGAATGAGCTCTGGCGCATCAACGTGCCAAACAAAATCCGCCACTTCATATGGCGTGCTCCCACTGACTCACTTCCAGCAAAAATTAATTTGCAAAAGCGGAAAATTATTCGAGACCCTACATGTGAGCGCTGCGGTGATGGAGTTGAAGATACCGTCCATGCACTGTGGGGGTGCCAAATGACCAAACATGTCTGGTGGGAGCTGGAAACTTGCAGAAATTTCCTACAAAAAAAATTTGCTAGTTTTCTGGACCTGTTCCATGGCATTCTCTTTCGCACAAAATAACCAGAAGCTGGCGGAGTTATTTGTTTATATAGGTTGGAGCATTTGGGGTAATCTGAATGCAAAGAGGGTAGGGTCATCACCCTTGCCGTTGGAGAAAATATATAACGACGCCGTTTAACGTTCGCAAGA
The DNA here is from genome assembly GCA_032878915.1 of Castanopsis chinensis. Classification (NCBI taxonomy): domain Eukaryota; kingdom Viridiplantae; phylum Streptophyta; class Magnoliopsida; order Fagales; family Fagaceae; genus Castanopsis; species Castanopsis chinensis. The sequence goes on from JAVQMG010000073.1 coordinate 1,557,744, forward strand.
GTTTCATTCGGTATAGGCAGAACCACTGAATCAAGCAGCGACACCACACCTAACCCACTGGTTGCCTCCTCCATCAGTTTCCAAACTAAACTTTGATGGAGCAACTTTCCCGGACATGGCTTCAGCGGGACTGGGAGTGGTGGCTCGTGACTCGGATGGCATGGTTATCGCTTCCCTTTCAGAACGCACCACCCTACCACCTACTGTGGAAGACCTGGAAGCACTACCGCGCAGGAGAGCCGTCTCATTCGCAATAGAAATTGGACTCCAGGATGTTGTTTTCGAAGGCGATTCAGACGGCAATAATGCATGTGAATTTTCAAATATCAAGTATAGAAATCAACAAAACACAACTCTTACACCTCAATCACCCTATTACGAAATCATCACTGACAACCCTAGTGCTATGACTTGAAATATGATGGATATAAAATTCCGGAGTTTGGATTCACCTTTAAATTTGGGGGGCCTGGTGGACCGTGTGCTAATTAAAATATTTTGCGCCAATTATTTGGCATAAATAAATTGGAAAGAATTTGATTTTGTAAATTTTTGGAATCCAAGCAAATCTTTTATATTGCAATCCTATTTTTATTTCTACAAGTTATACAATTTTTTTCTTTTTTTGTTGATAAGAAGTCATTCAATTTCTTTTTATGGGTGTCTCTCTTTTTTGTTGTGTTTTGCCTTTCTTTGCTTTACTTTTTGGCTTTTCTCCTCTCTTTTTTTGGTTCTACCGTGTTCTGTTTTTTTCGTTGTAATGCCCAGTTAAGATTTTGGGTTCTTTTTAACTCTTTCTAATTTTTATATAAAGGGGTTGAGCTTTTGTGGAACTTGGTATGTGAAACAATTGGCCCTTAATGCACATTTACAATACCACATACATTGGGCTTGCATTTTCTACTATTAAGGCCCAAATTCATTGGGTCTTGGGCTGAATTCTCCAAGCTTTATTGGTTTTGGGGCTTACGTTCTATGCTTCATTGGAACTCTTGCTCAATCAAGCTTTGATCAAGAGTCAAACGAGCTTACATAAAGCTTTTAACCTGCACTGCATAAGGTATTTGAAAAACATAATTATATAGCCGCACATTTAGTGATTTACAAGAGGGCCTTTTCTTTTCCACTTCATTTGCATGTGTTGAAGACAAAGTAATACTATTACCATATAGCAATAATGTTGTCTTTATGTGCCTAATTTCTCTCCATGGATTTTCTTGAGATGGGTCATGACAGCAACAATGTTAATCTTATGTCAAATCTTACTCAATTTTAACAATGGCTTCGGATTTATCTTTCATCTACAACATTCTAACAAAGAACAATTTATTCTCTTGATTTCAAATCTATCGAACAATTATAAATTTGTAATTGACCAACAAACATGCAAGAAAGTAATTAAAATGAATGGTTATAATATTAGAACTCGAGATTCTCTTCAAAAAAGTTAAAGTAAATAAGGACAAACTAATTAAGAAACATAGCTTTGCTATGGTGCAAAAGAGACTGCTTGAATCACAAATTAGAAGCAAGTTCATCAATTGAACACATAGTTGCATCACATATTAGAAACAGCTTCATGCCTTCATCAATTGAATACATAACTGGATATTGTAAAAGATATTTTTCATTTTTTTCTTGAGTTATCAAAAAAATAATAGAGCATATTCAAGAGGAGAACTCATTCACTAACAATATAATTAAGTTCTGCAATTAAAATCATCTTGGTACCATTTTGAATGCTGTGGTCAAAGAAGGATGTTTAAGTACTATTCCCAAGTAAATATCTGCTTGATGTTTATTTTTTTTCTTCCAATTTTATTGTTCCAGTAACTCCACCATTTGCTTTGGCATCATCACCCAAAAGACACCAAACAAACAAAACACCGTTGTGTCTAGGACTCTAAATGTGTTCATGTACAAGAATCAGCTCAAGCAAGCCAACTTGAGTTCTTGGCGTTGCAACACATGCACGGCATCCCTGAAAATGGCTATTGGAATAAGGAAATTGTGCAAATTAAGATTCTGACAATCATTAAGGGCAACAACAAGAGAAAAACAGTAAAATAAAGGAAACTGCTATTGCCTATCAATACCTCCAACCCTCTACAGCAGCAACTATAGGCATTTTGCAATTGGTAGCTACAATGAAATTTAATTCAAAAAGTAAAGATTTTGTTAATAATAGTATTTTATATAAAAACCATAGAATGAATGAGCTTTTTCTAAGTACTTCTGTTAGAAATACTGAATAAGTGTATTGTATTTTTCAATAAAAGAATATACCTGAGTGTCTTTATATAGGAAGCATATGAATGCAGTACAAATAAGAGTGTAGTACAAAAATGTGTGCTATACAAGTAATCTAGTTAGGCCTAAAGCCCACAACACAATACACGATAACAGCCCCCCTCAAACTTAAGGTGGATGTGAGACCAACTTAAGGTTGTCAACCAAAGTATGAAGGCGTCCCTTAGGATGTAACTTGGTGAAGATATCTGCAAGTTGATCTTTAGAGGAAACTGAGATCAGCTTGAGAGCACCATGGACAAGATGATAACAGATAAAATGGCAATTGATTTCGATGTGTTTAGTCCGTTCATGGAAGACATCATTGTGAACAATATGAATGACACTCTAGTTGTCACAATAAATAGGAGTAGCAGAGGAATTAGACACACCTAAATCTTTGAGAAGCTATCATAGCCAAAGGAGCTCAGATGTGGTATCCGCAAGGGCACAATATTCTGCTTCAGTACTGGAGCGGGCCACATGAGTTTGTTTTTTGTTTTGCCAAGAAATTAGAGAAGAACCAAGAGGAAAACAATAACTAATGGTGGACTTGCGATTAGTGGGATCTTTTGCCCAATCAGCATTTGAAAATGCACAGAGAATAAAAGGAAGTTGAGCAAAGTAGAAAAGACTATGGAAGAGAGTACCCTTTAAATATAGAAGAATGCACATAGTGAGTTGATCATGGAGCATACAAATACTGTCTCACTTGGTGAATAGCATAGGAAATGTCTAGATGAGTGATAGTAAGATAAACTAGGCTGCCAACTAAGCGTCTGTAAAGTGAGAGATTAGACAATGGTTTCCTAACTGAAGGGGTTAGATGCGTATTAAGCTCAACTAGAGTGTCAACTGTCTTGTTATTAGTGAGTCCAGCTCAAGACAAGAGTTCACAGACATACTTGGCTTGAGTAATATAAAGTTCATATGTAGAATGAGTTATTTCAAGACCCAATAAGTAGCTGGGATGTCCAAGATCTTTCAACTTAAACTACTGACTGAGAAAATTTTTAAGTTCTTAAATATCACTAAGGTTATCACCAATTATGATCATATCATTCACATACAGGAGAAGTAAAATAGTGTCTTTGTCAATATGACGAAGAAATAAGGAAGAATCATAATGAGTAGCAATGTAACCTAAGCAAGAAATGGTAGAGCTAAATTTGGCAAACCAAGCTCGTGAAACTTGTTTAAGGCCATAAAGTGCACGTCGAAGGTGACAAACCTTGTTTGATTCAATAGAGAGACCAGAAGGAGGTTTCATATAAACTTCTTCACTTAAATCTCCATGAAGGAATGCATTTTTGACATCCATATGAAAAATGTCCCATTTACTGGTAGCAGCAGCAGCTAAGAGGGCACAAACAGATGAGATAGGAGCAATCGGAGCAAAATTCTCTTCATAATCAATCACATACTCCTGTGTAAAACCTTTTACAACAAGACAAGATTTGTAGCGCTCAATAGACCCATCAGAGCGAGTCTTAATCTTGTAGATACACTTACAACCAACTATAGATTTCTTAGGGGGGAGTGTCACCACATCCTAAGTATGGTTTTTAGATAATGCATCAAGTTCCTCTTTCATTGCAATTTGCTATAAAAGGTCAGTGGAAGCCTCACGATAGGTGTGAGGCTCGTGCAGTGTAGCAAGAGCAGTGTAACAATGATAGTCAAGTAAATGTGCGGGAATGAATCTTACTTGAGTTAAGTGATGAGGTGGAATGTCTTGTGCAAGATCTTCATGCGGAGTAGGAGCAAGGGACCCAAGCTCAAGGTTGGGGTAAGGTAGCTCATCTTCAACCTGTTCATTAAAAGGTAAACTAGGAAAGGGATCAATGATATCTAGTAGTTGGATAGAGAAGTCTATAGGAGAATTAGGAGCAACTATATGAGGATCAGGAGCAGCAATAGAAGAAATATGTGCCTCATTTGGAAAAAGATCTAAGACAGAAGAGGAAGATAGGGAGGCACGAAAGTGAGAGAGCTTGACAAAGAGGCGACGTTCCCAAAAGACAACATTGCGAAAGACGAAGGTTGTCCATGGGAAACATACGCCCAACTCTAGGATCAGTCCCAAGCTCCTGTCCCATCCTGCGATTCTGAAAAATACACCTAAAATAATCAAAGATAATGCGATAATCCAACTCAGCTAATTATCCCACAAAAAATAAATTGTAAGAAAGGTCAGGAACATTAAAGACCCTAGGAACCAAGCGGTTAGAGGTTGAAATGGAACCTATATTATGACTAGATGTTGTGGAACCGTTTGCTGTGCGAATATTAAGAGAGTGTGGTGCAAGTTAAGGTAAAAAGAAAGGACGAGTGAGGTGTCATATAATTGCAAAAAGCAGAATCCATAAGCCAAGAGGTAGGAGACATACTAGTTAAAGCTGAGAGAGAAGAGGAATAAGATGCATTACCAACCATATGAATGACATTAGGGATGATGTTTATAAGGTCATTTTTGGAAATGGTGAAAGTGGATCCAAGAGACTGAGCTTGTGCAGAGACGGGAGCCATCAGTTGGACACTCTTAGTGTTAGCAATAGTAACAACAGAAATTAAAACAACTGATTTGTTGCAATGATAGCAAGTCTCAATATTGTAGCCAAGACGTTTGCAAAAACATTTGCTAGATTGTCAGCGACAATTATTGCAATAAGAAGAAGACTTAGACTGCAAAAAGTCAACAATCAAAGGCTCCAAAAAGTCAACGATTTAGTCAAAGGTCAACAATGATAACATCAGCGAGATGACATAATCATTGACTGAGTGCTGACGCAAGCAAGATGACGTAGCAGTGATGATGTGTCTTAATTACGTCATTAGGGCTGACATGGTGTGATCGATGATGTCAACGGACAGAGTTTTGGCACGTGGCGGTGCGAGAAAAGTATAGGCAGCTCATGGAGGCGTGTGATTTTACCGCCGAGACTTGTAGCAGCACGTGGAGGCGCGTGATAGGTCCAATGAAGACGATTTCTCACAGAAGAGCAGATCGGAGAGATTACTTTTTGATGGTGCAATTTGTGGTCTAATCGGAGAAGCGGAAGCGGTGGTGGCAGCAAGGTAGTGGTCTTTGATGTACTAGAGTCGTAGTGGAGGCAGTGGTGCTGCTTACAATGACGGCTACAGTGGATGACACTTAAGAAGACAAGATTGCTTAAGAGCAGCACACTAGAGGATTAAAGCAATGACTCTGATACCATGTTAGAAATATTGAATAAGTGTATTGTATTTCTCAGTGAAAGTGTCACGACCTAAACCTGTACTTCAAAATTTAGAGCATGACTGACATGTTAATATCAAGTTTACCTCAATACTAACACGAACCAACCTAAATTGAAGGTGCTTTTCAAGAATTGTTTTCTGTATACCTGCTTATTTTTTTGCATAAAAACCATAATATACAAAAATGATGAAAATCTTGAAAATTCATTTCAATTGAACTTTGCAAGATTACCACTTGGCTGAAACTTCAAGTATTCATGCAATTATGACATAGTTAAACATTTAGCAAAAACTCTTATTTACAAACCCAACCCCAAAGACATACAACTAGGGTTCAAACCAAACTAGGGTTCTGAATTACATATGTTCTTAAGGATCAAGTACATCTTGATTCCTTCTATACAACAAAAGAGCTAAACTACTATACAACAAAAAAGACTATACAATCTAACCATAGAATCCTTGCCACCTCTAATACTGTTGCTGCTTCCAGGAAAAACTTGTGCACTGAAATATAATAGGGTGAGCTGTGAAGCCCAGTAAAGTTTTAAGCTCCATGGGCCTTTGATAACAATGCATGTAATTCAAATATTTTATGGATATGTCATCTTTGATAAAATAGTCTTCATACTATTCATATTGTTCTTAAAATAACTTATGAGCTTTTAGATGAAATACTTCACTTTCCTTTCATGTAAGAATAAAAGGACATAGTAAGGAACTTAAACATAATTCAGCATACTTTTCTTATCATCATACTTTTCTTATAACTTCCAAATAGCTTAATAGTTCATTTATAATACATATTAGTCAGTCTAAATGTAAGTCTGTCACAACTTTGGGAGACTTCCAGCACCTGGTGCCAAGCATCCAACATTCTCCACAATGCTAGGTAATTCTGAAATCATATCATAATACATACTTTCAACCATAGGGGTAGGTTGACATCCTCCACAAGTTGGTGGTTACCAACAAGGGCGGGTACAACAAAGTCAGTCTCACTTTTAATGGCCAATCAGAATCTCTATGGAAATACCAGTACTATAAACCCTGCTAATTGAGTTCAGATCATAATAATGGAATAACTGAAAATTATATTTTTCAAATACTATACTTTTACATAAATATTTTATAATAGTAACATATCCATTTCATTTTTTTAAACATTACATTCGTGATTTGAGTAATAGCATCAATATGCTAAAATTATCATATATATAGGATTCAATAAGTCACGAACATAAATCTTTACTTAAATCATGCTTATATGTAATATCTCTAATTAAAAGGTTTTAATGCATAATAATTTTCTAAATAATCCTTATACTTATCAATTGCACATGTCACATTTCTCTTACCTGAAAACAAAAAACGCGAGAGATTTGTACAAGAGGAGCTCAAGTGTATGTGTTCTCGTTTTCGTCACCTAAAAGAAAGACCAAAACTTATTACTAACAACACTTCCTAAATATATAAACTTATACCTCAAACACAACCTAACTCTCAAACTTAATAAAATCTTAATTCTCATCACATAGAGATTCGCCAAAAACAAGGTACAATCATCAAACACATTACATACCAAAACATAGAGAAACCAAGGCATAAAAATTCATCTATGATCTAAACATACTAAAAGATAAGCTTATTAAATTATAGTTCAAAACATTCAACCTAACTTCAAAATTAAATCCATAAAGTCAGAGTTATCCTACATTGTTTACTGCTCATATCAGCAGCAAAATCCCCATTTGTAAAATACGAATGGGCTGTCCATACACTTCTAAATGTCATGAAAGTTTACAGACCTACTCCCCTGGATGTCTAGTATATACCATAAAAATTTCAGAGTCAACATGCTCAAATCGTACAAGGCAACATGCTCAAATCTGTCCTAACAGAAATTTATGCAACTTAGAAATTAAACCATTAATTTTTTGTTGATCCAAATGCTGTGAAACCACTTCCATAACAACCATATGTGTCTTAGGATTCATAGAAACTACTCCTAGCATCCTAATTCACAGCAAATGATTTAATACATATTTGTCTTTTTGTAAACCCCAAATCTGTCACAGCGACAGTTTCAGTGCATGTTCTTACAAAATCCTCAACTAAATGCAATTGGTCTTCATTTTATTTGGGTATTTTTATACCAATACTATAAACATTAAAATAAATTATTAAGCATACAATAGATCATAACACCATCAATCTTTCAACTTACTAAAATAGAATCACAAGTTCACCCTCAAAAATTGGATTAGAGAATAAAGAAGGGAAAATAAACAAAACAATTATACTATCAACATACCCAAAATCAAATGAAATTTTGATTACTTACCCACAAATTTTGAAGCTGAAACTTTAGTGTTAGGCTCTTAATTTCTTCTTAGAGAGAGGTATATATTGTTTTTATGAGAGAGTAAGAGAGAGGTGTAGCCGTGTAAGAGCAAAGGAAAAGAAAAGAAAGAGCAAAAAGAGATGAAGCAAGAAGCTTCTGGTACGGCAAAAGAAAAGATAAGGGAATTGGCTTTAGGGTGGGGGCACATGTAATGCTAGGGAAAGAAAAGATCACAACCCACTTTTTCAACTTTTTAGTATTTATACTTTTCACCCCCTTATAAGCTTATATTTCAAGAAAGGCCCAATGACAATATAACTTTGCATATATATATATATATATAAATATCCTTATCTTTATAAAATTTCTTTTTACAACATTAAAAGAACATAATATTGTTAATATCACAATATCAAAGCTTTATACACTTAAAGTAATTAAGATAATAACAAGCATATAAACCCATAAATTAATTATGCCATTAGGTTGGTATGTTACAGAAATAATATACATGAGTACCTTTATACAGGAGGCATATGAATGTAATTCAAGTAACAGTGTAGTACAAGAATGTGTGCTATACAAGTAATCTAGTTGGGCCTAAAGCCCACAACACTATACACTTTAACAAACTCCACAAAAATAATGAGTTCATGAGACCCCAAGGGTCAAAGTTGGCGAATATACTTTCAATTGCGTTGATCACAAGATCTGATCAACTGATAGATCAAGCAAAAAAGAAAAGGTATTTTGGGCCCAAAAATACAACAATGAATTCACAGGTGCAAAATCCATAACCTAAATTCTACATCAATTTCTATAACTCAATTGTACTTGTAGTTCCCTAAGCTTTCCTTTAGTAAAAAGTTTCTGAAAATTATTTGGCTTTATGAACCTTTGATTGAGATTAAGGGCCTGTTGGGATTAAGGAGGGAGGGAATGGGAGTAGAGTATAGTGATAAGCCAGAAGCGTATTGACCCCTTATGATGATTTAATTGATTAATTACCCAAGTTTATTTAATTAACCAATTTAACATGCAAACGCGTGATAACACAAACAAATCACCAATAAACTAAAGTGCAATGGGAAATAAATTTGACACTGTAATTTGTTCACAAATGGGGAAAACTTCCAAGGTAAAAACCCCACCGAGTGATTTTAAGGTCACCATTCTCGAGAGTCTACTATTATCAAAACAAGCAGTTACAAGTAAAGGAATCCCAATATCTTATACCAACCTACAGTTGAACCCTTACCCCAATACCCAATTAGACTTGTTTTGTAGTAATAATTTCTCAATTTCAATGCACGGTTCCCAGTACGTGGCTAACCAATCTGACACGCGGATCCCAGTACGTGGCTTACTCCTTTGCGTGAATCTCAGTACCTAACTAACTCCACAACAACCTTTTGATTGTTGTAATTGATTTATAGCAGCTTTACATAGAAATACCAATAAGATCTTCAATATTGGTGTAAGAGACTTTACTTGGTTACAGAACCCAAAGGCGTACAAGAACGCAGTAAGAACTCTTTTTTCCATAGGAGGAGGCTAGGGTTTCAAAAAGAAAACCTAATGAAGCTCTCTAGGGTTAGGTTTTTCTTTTTCCACCTCCTTTTTAAATAGGAGCTTAATGGTATCTCTTATTCCAAATAGGTTTACACAAACCTTAGGCTTTCCTAGTCCAATAAGAATTATACAAACCCATAAACAAATAACCTTTTAGAATAAAAACGTTGCTAGCTATAGACTGAATCCCGTAAGCTCAATAAGTTGAGACATCTGTTAAGCTTTAATGAATCTCGACAAATTGAGCTTCTATCAAGGAGATGTTGAGACTCACAAATTTGTACTTTTCTTGAGCAGTTCTTGAGTAATGTTTATGTCTTCAATTTAACCACTTGTAATGATCATCTAGAACTTACTTAGACATATCCAAATACAAGTAAAGTGCGTTTTGTCAAAAGATATGTCAATTACATAAAAATATGTCCCTAACATATAGTTGGTTGAAAATAAACTAATTTTGGTTCAATCACTACAAAAAATCGTCCTGTCCCAGCGCTTTTTTCCCGGCGCTTTTAAAAACCGCTGTAATAGATTAGCCTGTACCAGCGCTTTCAAAAAGCGCTGGTATAGGAAATCCTATTACGGCGACTCAAAACCGGCGCTTTACAAATCGCTGCAATAGGAGGCCTATACCAGCATTTTTGAAAACCGCCGCTATAGGCCTCCTATTGCGCTGGAATAGGGTTACTGATTTCCCTTACGGGAAAGACCTATCCCGACGCTTCTAAAAGCGCTGGAATAGGTGGACCCTATTCTATTGCTTCCAAAAGCGCTGGGACAGGTCTCTCTCCATAAGGGAATGGAATGACCCTATACCAGCTCTTTTCAAAGCCCTGGAATAGGGTCACTCCATTCTATAATGGAGATGGCCCTATCCCAATGCTTTTTGAAGGGCTGGAATAGGGGTCACCTATTCTAGCACTTCAAAAAGCGCTGGAATAAGGTTACTCCATTTCATAATGGAGAGGAACCTGTCCCAGCGCTTTTTGAAGCGTTGGAATAGGTGACCCCTATTCCAGTGTTTCAAAAAGCGTTGGGATAGGGCCGTCTCCATTATAGAATGGAGTGACCCTATTCCAACGCTTTGAAAAACGCTGGGACAGGGTCCCTCCATAAGAAAATGGAGAGAGGCCTATCCTAGCACTTTTTGAAGCGCTGGAATAGGGTAACCCTATTCCAGCGCTTTAAAAAGCGCTACGATAGGGTCCCTCTATAAGGGAATGGAGAGAGGCCTATCCCAGTGCTTTTTGAAGCGCTGAAATAGGGTCACCCTATGCCAACGCTTCAAAAAGCGCTAGGATAGGGTCCCTCTAGAAGGGAATGGAGAGAGGCCTATCCCAGCGCTTTTTGAAGTGCTGAAATAGGGTCACCCTGTTCCAGCGCTACAAAAAGCGCTGGGATAGGGTCAAAAAGCGCTGGAATAAGTCCTTCGTACCACTGAAAAAATTTCAGACTTCCCTCTTATTTTTTTTAGCTTGGCACCACTTTGGCCAATCATTTTTGGTCTCCCACTTCTTTCCTTCATACATTTTCCTCTCACCCAACCTTTTCTTCCTCATCTTCATGTTGGTCTCTCTCTCTCTCTCTCTTTCTCTCTCTCTTGTTTTTCTTGTGCTGCAGCCTCTCCCTTCCTCTCACCCAAATCTTACTCCCTCTTCATCTCTCATGAACAGCCACCGTTAGATCATCCCTCTAGCCACCATATACTCCTTCATTTGTGCCTTTTCCCAACAAGATTTTAAGGTAAAAATCTAAGCTTTTTGCTCAATTTCTTTTATGAAATCCTTTGGGTTTTGCTGTTCAATGATTATTATAGTAAATACTTGATGGGTTTTGATGAATAATGCTAGATTAGAGGGTTAAGATGATTTGGGTAGCAATGGCTTTGTTAAAATCCGAAAATTTCATATTATTTGAGGAGTTTTTACTTTGATAGAAGGTTTTGGTTGATTAGTTTCCTAATGGTTGTTTGAGGGTTGGTTTGCTAGATCAACTATGGGTCTTGTTTTTGCATATGTTGATATGAGTTGATTTTTAGAAGTTTTTTCTTTGCATTTTAAATGACTTTGGCAAATGTGGGTATGAGTGAAGTGATAATTTTGATGGGGTTTCCATCTTTGTCGATGGTTTAACGGTTCCTTCCAGTCAAGTTCAATCGCTTTTTATAATAATTTTCTGTCGAACTGTGCTTGGTTGTTGAGAAAATTAAACAAGAATAGTAAAAAAGAGATATGAAAGTTGGACACTTAGACCTTATATTAAATTTGTTCTAGTTCTTGGTTTGAACTCTGAACCTTTTGAATTATTTAAAAAACAAGACAATGACTTTAAAAATTTTTCTTGGGTTCGATTAGGGATTAGTTTGTCTATATTTTTTGGGAATTGGATAAGAATTTCATATGGTTGAATCAAGAGACATGGATGTGAATGTGGGATAAGAATGTGTATGTTTATGCTCAAACTATATATCTTTTTATCTAGTTTAAGTCTAAGCTTTCGTAAAATTTATAGCTATATTACACCTCCAACTAAAATGGAGGCCTTCCTTAAAGTATTCTATGAGAATTCAAAGCTATAGTGGTTGTATTTTTATTTTTATTTTTCTACCAGGAGGGTTTCTGAGAATTATGTGATTATGTGTAGTTGTAAGTTGTAATTGATTAGATGTGCTCAGTTGTAAATTTTATAATACATATTGTGATATAGATGGTTGCTAATTTCCAATTATTTGGTTTACAGCATCAGTACTAAAGAAACTTTGTCCTGAAAATGGTCTGGATAGGTGGCCATATAGGAAGGTAGACTTTTAAGGTCCCTTATTTTGTGCTCATGTTTCGAATTGCTTGGCTATACAAAAAATAGCTCTTTCATTCATTTTCTCTGTGTTTTATCATTTGTACGTATTTGTATCTCCTTTTTGCAAGTGGTGAGATTCGTTTGTGAATCACATAGCAGTAGTGCAGGTTGTGTATATTTTATCTCATCAGTGATTGCTATTTGTACTTGTGTGTGTGTGTATGTGAGGTGAATTACTAATGCATTAGCTTCACAAGCTCTGCAATTTACCAATTCTGATATTGTATGTCCCTAAATTATTACCCCAAGACCAACTGATTGGCATGTCCATAATTTCTAAGTTTAGAAGTGAATGTTGGTTTACTTAAAATAAAATAATTTTGTAGATGGTTAATGAGATGAAGAAACATGTGGAAACATTGATTGACACTTCTTTTGTTTTTATACTTAAAAGTAGTAAATGGCAGCAAGAAATGTCAGTTCAAAACTTCAAATGCTTATCTATGAAGTAGCTAAGTTTATCACATGTATTGTTATTGTCTAAGATGTTTACAATTGTTGTAAAATAAATCAATTCTTTTAACTTATCAAAAAAAAAAAATGAAATTACATCTTTTTCTAATACCCTTTCATTTTCATCCCCAATATGATTGTAAACCCTGTGTTTGAAATCAAATTGGATTGGACGGTTAAATCTAATATGGTTCATCCTTAGCAGTAGTAATATACTAATATGCATCTTAGAACAATCTCAAACATAACAAGTTACACTATGAGTGGTATAATTGTTATGCATGTCTTGGATTGATATCTGGTTGGCATGTCCCTAGGGGCATTAGATTCTCTTTGTATGATAATCTTCCTTTTTTCTGCATTTTAATAAAACTTTTCCTTATATAAAAAAAAAAACAAAAAATTGTTCTCCTTCAGAGTTGTGTTTGTTTAAAATCTCTAACTAATCCTTTCCCATATGAAGTTAAGCTTAGTAAACTTATGTTCTGTATGCACACATAGGGAGGAATGTACACCTAGGCAGTTGCTTAATTTACATTTTCTGGTATTGGATTGTTTTAAAGTACAAGCCAATATCAATTCATGTAATTTTGACCACCATTAGAAGATAGATGATTAACTGTTAAGAGAGAATGTAGAAGCTTTCATTTCTCAGCACCTTCCCTTTATCTCGAGGAAAAACAAAATTCATAGATAGCATGACTTCACTTTTGTACACGTATAAACCCTATCCCACATGGTACAAGTGTTAAGTGCAGAATATAATCATTTTGATAGTGGATGGTATCAATTTCTAGGAAGATTTCTTTTAACTGGGCAATATTTTATATTCTGGGTGATTTTTCTCATGATCCCTAATAAAATTTCCTTATGACTGGTGAGGCATGAGACAACTTTGGGGAGCACAGATGAGAGAAAAATAGTGGAATAATGGCTTTTGAGGGGGGTAGATTAGATGAAAGGGTTTTTTTATTTTTATTTTATTTTTATTTTTTTTTATGCTATGGGGTTATGGCAGCACATATGATGTTGATTAAGTGGTTTGGGATTATAAGTTTGGCTGATTATTTTCTTTGTAAGTTATTTTATTCTGCTGCAAGCTTTGTTCATGTACTAGTTTATCTGTATGTATGCATGTCAGCACGTGTGATTTCTTTTCTAAACCATGACAATTTTTTCATGATTTGCAACAACAAATTTGTTCAAGTTGCTTCTTAAGTACAGGCCAGAGGACAAATCAGCAAAGAAGGAACGCCTCTTGAAGAGGGCTCAAGTTGAGGCGAAAGGAAAAACTATTGAAGCTAAGAAGCCCATTATTGTAAAATATGGACTCAACCATGTTACCTACCTGATTGAACATGTTGCTTAACTAGTTGGTTGTTACGATCGTATCATCTTTATTCCCAATGAACTTTGTTGTCTGCTTGCATTAAGTTTTGCCATAACTTATTACTTATGCCAATGGTTAATTTCTCCTTTGCAGAACAAGGCACAGTTGGTAGTTATTGCTCATGATGTGGACCTAATAGAATTAGTTGTATGGCTTCTAGCAAGAAGATGGAGATCCCTTACTGCATTATGAAGGGGAAGTCACGTCTCGGATCAGTAATTTATGTTTGATTTATCTGGGTATTAAATTTTGATCAAACATTTCATGTCAAGTGAATGATTAAATTATGGCGAAAAACCCCTATTAGTCCATACATTTTCACGTGATTTCTACTTTGGTCCCTAACTTTTTTTTCCACCGATTTTAGTCCCTATTTTGAAAAACGCCTTTCGTTTTAGTCCATGGCGTTACATCAGAGACGGATTTTGCACAGCTGGCAAACGGCATACATTGTTGATTTGACGTGGCCATTAAAGTAATAATAAAAAATGCCACGTCAGCATTTAAATTAAAAAAATTAATTTATTAATTTTAATTAAATAAAAAAAATTTAAAAACTAAATTAAAAACTAAAAATCAAACCCAAACCCTGAAATTTAAAAAAAAAAAAAAAAAAAAAAAACCCAAACCCTCAAATCAATATTGATGCCTTGGGCATCAATATTATTTTTATTTATTTTTAATTTAAATATTTCCATGGCATCTACAAAGAAAGATTTGGATCGGATAAAAGGTCCATGGAGCCCTGAGGAAGACGAAGCGTAACAGAGACTGGTCCAAAGCTACGGCCCGAGAAACTGGTCGTTGATAAGCAAATCGATCCCGGGTCGATCCGAGAAATCGTGTCGTTTACGCTGGTGAAACCAGCTCTCGCCTGAGGTTGAGCACCGACCTTTCACTCCCGACAAGGACGACACGATTATTCAAGCTCACGCTCGGTTCGGTAACAAGTGGGCCACCATAGCTCGCCTCCTCAATGGTCGAACCGATAACGCCATTAAAAACCACTGGAACTCGACGCTCAAGCGGAAATGCTCGTCGATAGGCGACGACTTTAACGACAACGTTTCGAACCCGCAGCCGCTGAAGAGATCGGCTAGCGTCAGGGCTAGTACTGTTACGGGTACGTGTTTGTACTTGAATCCGAGCAGTCCTTCCGGATCCGATTTAAGTGACTCGAGCTTGCCCACCATGTCACCTTCTCAGATCTTGAAATTTGTTGAACTGTGTTCTTTCTTTGTTCTTAGATCTTGAAATGTGTTCTTGATCTGAGGGTTTGGGTTTTTTTTTTTTTTTTTTTTTTTTTAATTTCTGGGTCTGGGTTTGATTTTTAGTTTTTAATTTAGTTTTTAAATTTTTTTTATTTAATTAAAATTAATAAATTAATTTTTTTAATTTAAATGCTGATGTGGCATTTTTTATTATTACTTTAATGGCCACGTCAAATCAACAGTGTATACCGTTTGCCAGCTGTGCAAAATCCGTCTCTGATGTAACGCCAGGGACTAAAACAAAAGGCGTTTTTCAAAATAGAGACTAAAATCGGTGGAAAAAAGTTAGGGACCAAAGTGAAAATCGCGTGAAAATGTAAGGACTAAAAGGGGTTTTTCGCCTTAAATTATTAAATAGCTCATGTCTACTTGTGGAACAAATGCAAACTAGCAAAAATATTGGAGCTTATCTTTTGGTTTGTATATCTTTGCATACCTCTCCCTATTTTAGTTTATAGTTTATTCTCTCGGTGTGCTTAGTTTAGTACTGTCTTCTCCTTTACATGATTTTGGACGTGAAGTCACATAATTTACGTCTTTTAAGTTATCTTAATAGTCTACAATTTAGACTTAGATTTTGCAAGATTAGCAGTTTGCTCTAAGTTTGACTTCCTCTTTTTGTGAGTAAACCAGTGAATTGCTAAAGAGTGAATAAAGCTTGCTTCATAATACCCTACTAGTCTATAATTATATGTTAAAAATTCTGTTGTGGTAGATTGTTGGTTTGGAGCAAGCGGGTGGTTTGCATGGTGATATAAGATGGTCTACTTTTCATTATTGGGAGTGTTGATTGTCTTGTGAATGCTTTGATATTATTGTTCAACTATGTGTGAATTTATTTTATCAACTATTAGTAAATTCAAATATTCTGCTGTGGTGGGTTGTTGATTTGGAGCAAGCGGGTGGCTTTCATGGAGATATAAGGCGGTGTATTTTATATTGGGAGTGTTGATTGTGTTGTTCCTATTGTGATATAATTATTGGTGATGAACTTGGTCATTCTCACTAGAATTTCTTTAATAATTCCATCTTTTATGTGATCATCTAAGTTTACTTTTTATCTATTGCTGGTTGAGTAATACTCATACATTAGTGTATTCAGTGATTAGCCCTGGGCAGACCAAGTGTGGATCTAACTTTACTTAAACTTATATTTTTTAGTTTCGTGAACACTATGTTCCTAGGTGATTGGAGTGGTCTAGCATTTTTTATGCTTTTTCAGCATCACCTATAAAGTCAAATTCAAGGCATTCTTGATTATTACCCATGATTAAGTTCAAATTCATCATCGATAAGTATATGTATGGTTTGATTCTGTTTATTCGTCAAAATTCTTGTTCTTTGTTTGTAAATCTGATTTCACTAAGAGACCGTAATGGTTAGTAATGGAGGGTTAAATCTTAACTAGTACGAATCATTACACTAAGATTGTTACTTATATATATATATATATATAAAAGCAAGGGAACTAGTGATCATAGATTAGATTAAACCTAAAAGCTAGGCTTTAATTGAAATGCACAATTGACTACATATATGTATAAGTAAGTGAATGGCTAATTGTATTATGATTATATACTAAGTACAAAGCAATATATGTGGCTATTAGGTGGTTAAGTTATTAGATACATAATTGTTGGTGTTTTAATTGAGTACGTAAGGTGTAATTTACCATTGGTGTATTAAGTGTGGATTTAAATCTAAGCCAATCAAGGAGATCAAGGATTGATGGGGTTTAATAAAGGAAATTGTGAACGTGTAAGTCTATATATATATATATATATATATAGTGTTTTAAGAAGCTTTGAAACTGTGTTGGTGACTTTTTACGTTTAGGGGGTATATTTTGGTCATTCTTTTTGCCACGCTATTTTTTTTTATAAAAAAATAACGTTTTTTGTGGTTGTAATTTGATTAAAAACATAAAATTTATTAAATATATAAAATAGTTCTTTTATTTGAATTCAAAATGAAATTTGTTATTTGACATATATGACCTTATTTCTAAATGAAATTACCTTTAATTAATGAAGGTGTTTTTGAACCACATAAAAGTTACCTATCATGACTCAACATTGTTCTTCTGGTTTGTTTTTCACCCTTTCTTTTTAATGGAATTTAACTGTGAAGAGTTTTTTATTTTATTTTATTTGCATTATTATCCATTGTAAAAAAAAAAATGTTGGCTTCCTTAAGCATATGTCATTTAAAACTTGACACAGCTTGGGGTTCTAGTAAATAAGGTGCTTTGGATGTGATTGCTGGGGTAATTTTGTGTCTAGGAGTCAAATTTATTAAGGATGCAATGTGGACCCAGTCTTTAGTAGATTGATCATAGGCCCTGCGAAAAGTGTCTTTTTTCATAGTCAGCTACATGTATGCTATATAACCATTTGGCCCACTAAAATCCTATTATGAACTCATGGGTTGCTTGCATTTTCTTTTTCAAAGTGGGGGTTTGTGTCTGAATTAGATATAGTGCTAAAAATGAAAATTTAGGAGTTGGGAATGTTCATGAATATGTGGAGCCTTAGAGTTGGATTCACCACAAACCCGTAAAAAAAATTTCCTTCCGTCCCCGCGTTATGAAAGGTCAAAATTATATTTACCATTCAAAAATTGGATAGCTGAACCAATTACATGTTTACAAATATTTCAGTTAGGTAGTCCTTTACTATGAGTGTCAACTCAAAAATCAAGTGCCATGTTTACTTTTAAAAAGTCAATATTTTGTGGAGATAATAAGAACGCTTTAACACTTACTGCTCATGTTTGATTTTTCCATTGCTACCCATCCAGTTTAGCATTTAAACATAGAAAATAGTTTCTAAAGTCTTCAAAACATGATTGCAAGAGATTTAGGAGTTCTTATCCATGCATCATTTTTTCATAAATTGAAAGACATTATGGGAATACTACAATGGAAGGTGGACAATCTCTATGGGATAAGGGTGTAAACTGTAAAATGCTTGGTTGTCTAGCTCCATGGCAAGGCGTTTTATTTGCCTCGTTTGGATATCAGTATTAACTTATAGGCTTGCAATATGCATGAGTGCCTTTTTTATGTTATTTTTTTTTGTATTAATTTTCCTACTTATTGGGTGTGAGAAGTTTAGTTCTGTATTAGAATAGTAATTGTGAATTTTATTTATTTAAAAAGATTTTAACAGTATTGGTTGTTAATTTATTTCAGTTTCCAGTACAAAATATTCTGTTTGTTTGTTTTCTACCTTTAGCATGACCAATAACTCAAATGACACATCTTCAAGGAGCTTGTGAGTTAAAGGCCCATTGAGGTGTAACTTACCTATAAAGAAATATAGCTTTAATATGAAATTCTTATTCCAAGCTATTTGGTGAAATTTCACTACAAATTGCCAATTAATGCAACTTTATTTATTTATTTTAAAAACAAATTGAACTGACTTACATTCAATTTGAAGTTAATCACTTTTTGCTTTTAAACATATATATGTTTATCAATGGGATTTGAACTCTAAATCTCTAATCCCATGTAATAGGGCCAAATGCTATTATATCACATTACCATTAACTCGTCTACATTGTTTTAATGGGAGAGATAGGAGTAATATATTGTATGCTTTACATGCAAATATTCAAAACTATCTTTTTCAAGTGAGTGCATTGCTTCTTCTTTTCTCTCTTATGTTAAATCATTATCCTTTTGTGTTGCAAATTTGACCTAACAGTAACCAATGTATGTGTTGTGAATATTGTAAAGTGGGTATGCCATCATTCTGCTTTGTCCTAATTTATCTAGTAGCGGTTTTCTTTAATAAATTATGCGACCTTAAGATTATCTTAGTTAGACATTTCATATTAAAATATAGATATAATACTAGTCTAGTTGTAAACTTAGCCCCCAAACAAAAAGGCCTCCATATTTCTTACTATCTTTGCCTAATCAACTTAATCCCTTCTAATCTCTTTCAATGGAAAAATTAACTTTTAACACATAGTTTTTAAGTACTTTATTTCCTAATTGCACATGCAAATGGCAGTCACAAGTAGGCTTAAAATAAATAGAAGAGGGGAAAATTTGCAAACCAAATCTTGGAAGAGACTGTCAAATGATTTTAATGACATTATTTTACTAAGACACATTTACTATTTGCAAGTGATTATAAAATGGGATACAGATGAATCTCCCATAGTTGATAGTTGATAGTTGATTGTTCCATTCTTAAATGTACTTAGAGAAAGGCATCAACTACTTACCTAACCTGAGTTGTTCATATCTCTCTTTCCTATTTTCTTATTTGTCATTTGATTTTCTTGTTATTTTCTCTTTTGGGCTGTTCTGAATTATGATTGAAGTGGGATTTTTCGGCATGAAGATCCCTATAGATTCTCTTGGTAAGATTTATAAGGGAAGTCAGTAAAAAAAGAAAAGAAAAAAAAAGGATCTTATTCACTGCCCTTTCCTTCTTTCGAAAAGTTAGGCTTACCAGGGGACCATAATAAGTAAAATACTTACACATGAAGGCCCATCAACTTGGGAGATCTCTCAAAGACAAAAAGTCAGCTTGTCTTATTCTCTGCCTCTTAACGTTTTGTATACTACTTGTGTGTTCCTGTGAGTATTCTAGTTCTCCATAAAATCTAATATTATTGAGACCATTTCAAACATATTGAGGTAAGTCACTAAAAATTTGCATATAGAATAAACAACCAAGAAAAAGAAAAATAGAGAGAACTAGGAATAATAAATACACCCACTTAAAACTGTTGTCCTTGAACTTACTTTTCTTTCCCATGTTGCAGGTATTCTTGCAAAATCTGCACTACTATCAAAAGATTGATGACATATTTTTTATCCACCTCACCATGCCACTGCTGACAAAGCCCAGGCCTCATAATAGTAAGTTTTTAAAATTTTTTTTTTTGATTTTTGGTTTAGGGTTTCAATTTTGGGTTTAATTGGATTTTTTGCTAGGGTTTTGCTTCATGGGGTTTTTATATTTTGTTGTTTTCTTTCAGGAACAAAAGGGCCTCTCTCTCAATCTCACTCAGACCTCTCTTCATTACCATTTGATTCCGATTTAGGTATCGATTCTTAACTTTTAGTTGCTTTTAGCTCAAGTTGTAACTTTTAGTTGCTTTTACCCTTTTTTTAAGGGTGATGTGTAATGGCAATTAGAGGATTGAACCACATTTATCCAAGGTACTAGTTTTCATACCATAGATAAGTAATGTGTAATTGTCTCACATTACAAGTGGCAAAGTATAATTATCTCTAAAATATTTATTAGTTATGATCATCCCCAAGTATGATTCATCACTTTTGAACCTTTGATATATAATAAACTACACCTACCATTGTTGATGTTTAATCACCAAAGATTTCATTTTGATGTAATGGTCACCTATCATAGTAGTGAGTAATGGTCAGTTCGCTTTTGCAAGAGTGGCAGCTTGTTTGAAGTTTACCTTCTTCTTTCTATGGTCAAACACTGGGATTACTAAAGGGTGAGTAAGATCTGCTTCTTAATTCCCTTAAATTGTAAAATAATGTGTCTACATTACTGCCGTGGTGGGTTGTTGTTTTGGAGCAAGCGGGTGGCTTGCATGGAGAGAAAAGGTGGAGTATTTTCTATTAGGAGTGTTGTTTGTTTTGTAATTTACATTTTTGAAACTCAATGTGCAATAGTGAAATCATAGTGTAGGTGTGCCTCATAACATTCTAGACACTTGGGATGTATTATTTTATGTATAACATTCTAGACATTTGGGATGTAATTATTGATATGGTGTAATTAAATATATTTAGTTTCTTGATTTAATGTGGTATGGTATTTTTTATTGGAAAATATGAATTGTAGCTCATTACAGTTGCTATAAAATAGGTATTGGAATATATGTATTTTAGGTACATTATAGGTGCTCAAATTTTTTGTTTTTAAAAAGGACCTATACCAGTGCTTTTGCAAGCGCTGGCATAGGTCCTTTAAATTTGGTCATTCAATACCTATTCCAGCGCTTTTGGGAAAACTAGAATAGGCACAGGCTATGCCAGCGCTTTCAAAAGCGTTGGTATAGGTCTTTTAAATTATATTCATTCATGACCTATACCAGCGCTTTTGAAAGCACTGGCATAAGTAGTACCTATTTCAGCACTCCCAAAAGCGCTGGTATAGGTC
Source organism: Castanopsis chinensis (assembly GCA_032878915.1). Lineage (NCBI taxonomy): Eukaryota > Viridiplantae > Streptophyta > Magnoliopsida > Fagales > Fagaceae > Castanopsis > Castanopsis chinensis. The sequence continues at coordinate 1,579,320 of JAVQMG010000073.1, forward strand.
TTGAATACATATAATTTAAAAGACCCATATCAGCGTTTTCAAAAGCGCTGGGATAGGGCGTATGCCTTTATCGGCGCTTTTGAAAAACGCTGGTATAGGTCCAACGACTCTATACCAACTGTCACTGAGCGATAGTTTGAAGCGCCGGGAAAAAAAAAACGCCAGAATAGGAATTTTGACCCTATCCCAGCGCTTTTTGGGGCTATCCCAGTGGTTTTGAAAACACTGGGATAGCCCCATTTTTTTGTAGTGAATTCTACTCTACTTTACTCTACTAGTCCTCTCAATCGAAATAGACCATTAAAGCTCCCACTCTTTGTTGCTAAATAGATAATTTTCAGGATTTTAATAATAAAAAAAATGTCAAATTTCATTTTGATACATAATTTTTTTTTTTTTTTTTGAGAAACTAGTCCATAAGCCTGGGAAGTATTAGTGTTCAATGATTAGTGAACATCAAATTAAAAATAATAGTCATTTTGATACATGATTGAGTTAAAATATATTAAAAAATAATAGTTATTTTGTACATGTCTATTCTTTTGTTTATATTTATTAATACTGAAATATGCTAGATTGTATTTTCATATATTAATTTAGTTTTGCATGCCAATTTACTTTTATTCTTTAATTGTAATTTTATTTTGGTTCATACTTTGGCAGTTTGGCTCGATGAAAATGAAAATCCTTGTTCTGTCCCTTGTACTTGAATGGCATTACCCACTTCTTCGAGGAAAACATGGACTTGAGTCGCCCTCCCCACTTATATAAAGGGGGAGAAAAGAAAGAACATCTATATAACATAAATGAAATTATTTGGTTCTAGGAGACTAGGCCCATAATGGGTGTTTATTGATTTTTTTTTTTTTTAAATAATTTGATGGTTACAACGGTGAGGGAAACTTTAAAGTTTTGAATATTAGATGCCTCTGTTAATAACACCAAAAAGTGCCTACATGTTGAATTTTATAACTATCTAATTAATTTAGGTAAAAATGTGAAACTTTCGTGGCTTTGTTATTTTGTTTGTTTGTTTGTTTTTGTTAAAACCAGACTTATTTGTTATTTGTTTAGAAAGAATTGCTAGCATGCTTTAAGTGAAGTTTGGACTTTGGACAGATCTATCTAACCCCTAGACCTACAACACAAGTTGCTCGTGTTGTTTTTATGAACTCGAATTTTGAAGGTTGACAACTTGACTGGCCAACTACTACCCTCTAATGATGCAACCATACGCGTTTAAACATTGTTTTTCATTCAAGGTAAGCTAACCACAAAACAATTGAATATGGTCTGGTGGGAAATATGAGAATTTCGTATGTTTTCACTATTTTCCTCTGTCTTTAGTGAAGTGGAAATAAAAGAAATGAGTTGGAAAATTTCTCAGAGGTAGTCGTATCATGTATATGGTGCTTTCAATATTTGGCAACCTTTCCTGTTTTATAGAAAAGTTATGGAAGGTTGAGTGTATCCAACTAATAGACCCAATTTAGGACTGAATTAAAATATAAAGCTAAGCATTTTAAGGTGGAACACGAAAAACATTATATATCTTCAATATATATTTTACTTTTTGGAATTTTTACAAATACATGCAGCCTTTGGATTTTTAAGTTAATATCAATTTAATTTGGTTTTTGAACTTTTAATTTAAACAATTTAACCCTTTAGACATAAGGTGTGGACAAATAGTCATTTGTAAAAAATTTCCGTTAAAGTAAATAATTTAATTACATGATAATAATGATATTTTAAAATTGTTAATAGTTTGATAAAATCATATACGCATCACATGATATTTATAAAAATCCCTTACTTTTTTGTTAGCATATATTCATGAATTAATTAAATGGCATAAAAGTGTTGTATAGTATGCCTCTCGTTAATAATAATAATAATAATAATAATAATAATAATAATTATTATTATTATTATTATTATTATTATTATTAGAATTAACAAAGATGAGAGCATATATATATATATATATATATATAAAAAAAAAAGTAGCATAACAAATCAGATTTTGCAACTACTTTCTTGGTATCAAATTCATTAGTCCACTTTCATTTCCAATTTTCTTTCATCCAAAGGAATATCAATTTGAAGGTCCAAAAGAAACCAACAAAGCCCAACTCGGTTCTCACGCATATATTAATTGCAAATTGCAATGCAGTAGACATGCACTGTTTTAAATATTAGAACCAACAAAAAACGAATGATAATAAAAATTGAATGCTGAGCTATGCATGGACAATTCAAATCTCGAAACGATCAAACCTGACAAACTCAGATTTTGACTTATCTCAGTCAGACTTTGTTAAATTACCGATTGTCTCAAAAGCTTAAACTATTGGAATATAGTAAATTTAATTATTTAACCAATACTTCTAACACTCCTCCTCACGTGTGAGTTGAAACTACCTTTGAATAGGTGAGGCTCAATACGTGAGAATTTAAATGGGAGGTAGAGTGGAGGAGACAAAGATCGAACTCAGGATCTCATGCACTGATACCATGTTAAATTACTGATTGTCTCAAAAGTTTAAACTATTGGGATATAGTAAATTTAATCATTTAACCAATACTTCTAACAGACTTTGTAATAAGTTCTTTTCTACGTATAAATTATAATTACATTTCAAGATTTTAGGAAAAATATTTTTTTTTTCATATATTGAAAACATGAATGTAACACTTCATTAAAATTAAACTCTCTTTTTTAATATCGTGATTTGTTGTCATCAATCATACATTACCATGCATTTAGCCTAAGATTTAGGGTCCCATAAGAGGGATAATGTTAATTTTGTGTGTTTCATATAAAAGATAAAAAAAAAAAAAATTAAAGGATAAATAATTGTATTCTTCATCCTTTGTTGGTTAGGTAGCATGAAAAGACGAGAGAAAAGTTAGTACGTAAGTCGTATGTTAAGTTGCTATAATATTTTTCTCAAAAAAAAAAAAAAAGTTGCTATAATATTGTTACAATTACAAGCTTTTCGATTGCTCAACTGCTTTTGGCTAGATCAGTTACCTAAGCCAAGTAGGAAAGAATAAGATATCTAATGTTCAACTACTCCTTACAGATATTGTAATACAATAACAATGTGATTGTATGCATTCTTGAGAACTAGCCTGACTCAAATAAGTTCCAAGATATTCCATATTATACATCTCATACTCTATCCGAAAATAGTCTTATTTATTATTAAAAAAAATTATGGGGAATTGAAATGAATGTATTCATACTCAAATTATTTAAAAAATAAAATAAAACTGTGATAAACAAAACATTTTGCAATATCTACTCCTATCATCTTAGTACCTATGGCATAAGCACTTCATGAGACAAGTGAAGAATGTAACCAGTATTTTACCAGTTTTTAACTTTTTTAATTATATACATGTTATACACACACATCAATAATTGTGATGGAGCCTGTGGAGGTATTTAAACCCCAGATATTTCCATTAAAAAGACATTAAAAGAAAAGATACCAACTAATTAAGGTATAAGGTTTTTGTCAATCTAACCATTATTTTACTCATTTAATTCACCTATTCAAAGCAACTTTTTATATACATATATACACTGATAAACACACACGGATCAATAATTGGGCTAAAGGGATTTGAACTCTAAATGTTCCTATTGAAAACACACCAAAAAAATATTTCAATCAATTGAGTTGTAAGGTTCTTGTCAATTTAAACATTATTTTACTAGTTTAATTCACCTATTCAAAGTAATTTACTGGTGAGACCTTGTGCTATTCTATTACTGAGGTGCAATGCCTGATGCTACCACCATAATATGAATAAAAATTAATTTAATAAATGGCGCAATTAGAAGACTAAATTCATCGATCAAGAATAGAGCAGAAATTTATTTGGACAAAGAAATCTGGGTGTAAAGTATCTCTTACAAGATCAAACACACTTCCATGTAATTAAAAAAAAAAGTAAAACGCAAGTACAATCATGATGATCATTATAATAATAAAACAGGAACAGAAGGGTGGTACGGCACCAAAATTCACACATTCCAAATACGCAATAGAAAGGGAAATTAAAAACTCCAAAATGTATATATTTTACTAATTCAAACTTTCTTGAGACAATTATATATAATTGAAGATATTACACCCAAAATTTTCGTCTTTTAATATTTTACCTTTAGTGAGAATCATCTACTAATGTCAAATGTTCCTTCATTTCACAAGGAAAACAAGGATAGCGCTTCCATAAATTCCCGTGCAACTTGAACATTTTCAACACTTTATCCTTTGTTGAAGATCGGCCATCGATATGCAACAATATTGCCAAAAGATTCTTCACGGATCCATAAACCAACATTTGCTCCAAAACTCTCTCAGTTGGGTGCAAGCTACAAATCAGCCACAAAATCTTCACCGCAATCTTTGTGGTGGTGTTGGAGACATGCAACATTTTCTTGGAGATTGCAGCTATGGCCAAGCCATGTTCAACCAAGGCCTGCCTTCCTTCAGCACATTTACATAGTAGTTTTAACAATACCAAAACTTTCTCACATTTGGATGATCGATTCGAGTCTGGAAGAAGCTCGATAAGGACACAAACTGCGCCAGCTTCTATGGCTTTCAACCGGCTTTTCTTTGAACCTCCCAATATGTCTATTAGAACATCTAAGGCACGAGAACTTGCCTTGGTGCATATCTCATCGGAAACAAGCTCTAACAATGACTTGAAGAAATCTATACCTTGATCTTGAATAACAAAGTTCCAATCATAATTACTTTTTGACATCTTTTGGAATATGGTAATTGAGTATAGCCTGCCCTCAGCACTGCCTCTTTGAAGCATAATTGCCATGGACTTAATACATTCTTGTTTGGATAACAATTCAAAGGTTCTTTCCTCCTCCGATAGGGGGAGCTGTTGCAACACTCCTAATGCCTCCTCACAAGCTCTAAATGTAACAAAATCATGGCTTTCATAGAGAGTTTGTACAATTATTTGGATTAGTACCTCGACTCCACTAGATAGAATAAAGTCGGTATTTATAATCTCATCACCAATTTCAATAATTGATCGGAGTTTCTTCAAGGAGCTAACCTTGAATGGCGACGACTCGATGGCTTTGAGGAGTGATAACATGTCATCATGCTTGACCGAAGGGCTTGATGATGATGATGATGATGAACAAGATTGAGAAGCTTTATTTTGATTTTGCCATGCAAGAATGAGCCTCTTGAGGTTGTGATTAGGAGTGACATCAAAATTCTTGATGCTTTGCATGGTAGCCGGGCAGGTCTTCTTCTTGTAAGTGAAGAACCATTTCTCAATGTTCTTTCTTTCATAGCTGAGGCCTGTGGCTATGGTGACAGGGTCTTCCATGAGCTCCATGGAAATGGGGCATAGGAAATCTGGAGGAACATCCATGGTTGGATCTTGTTAAAGGTTCAGGTAACAGTAGGTATCGCTAGGTTATATATGACGATGATGGTGTTGAATATTGAAATCTGTAGTCTGCCTTATATAAGGAACAAATCAAAGTCAAAAGGACAATGAGTGCCTCGCAAGCTGTTAAACATGGAAACCACAAGGAAAGCTCATGGAAATTTTCAAAGTTGTATTTTTTTTTGTTTGTTTGTTTTCTTTCTACCTTGTATAAATCTTAAATACTCTCTCACTACCACTTGTTTACGCTATCTGTATTGGACGCAAGTATGTACATTGAATCATTGACACTGTATATTGCATTTTACCCCCCCAAGAGATTAGGTTTATTTCATTGGAATCCCTTGTATCAGATAACAGCAATTAGTCAAAGTCTACATGTATTGCTCATAAACATAAATGGAAAGTTGTAACTTACGCAAAAAAAGTATTGGCTGTACTGTTTTTTTGAGGGAAAAGTATTGGCTGTACTTGAATGAATTGTTCAGCAAAATTTATGTCATTAACAAGTTTGACTTGAAATTTTATGTGATTTTATTGCCAAGGATTAGTGGATTACTTAAATAACATTTAACATAATTTCCCACAACATGAGCTGGTTATTTAATTTATTTCTTTGCAATTAAACCAAGTCAGGCTGGATGAGGTGATTTACTTACACAGAAAATAAAAGGTTGATTTACTTACCAAATACTAAAAAATAAAAGTGATTTACAATAAAGGCAGTGACAGATTTTTGTTGGTTGGAGAGATATTCTTCCATGTATATATATATATATATATATATATATATATATATAATTGTATGTTAACAAATATGCAAATAGCCAACTCATTGACACCTATAGAATGAGATAGGCAGAATTTATTTTTTATTTTAATTTTTTGCCGAAGAATATAGCTAGAATTTAAATAAAATGAATTTGGCTCATATGTAGGAGTAATTAAAATCTTAATTACTAGTATTCCATAATATGGACTCTGGAGTATTTAATTATAATTAAATTTTTTGAGAAGAATATTATAATCATAATTAACTACTTATATGGCACATTATTTAATAGGTTTCATTTATAAGATAACTTTTTTTTAAAAAAATACTAAGTATTTTTAATACATACACGAGAAGAAAGAAGAAGGTTTTTAAATAAATTTATAGGACAACTATGTAAGAAGAAATTCTCTAAAATGAAACAATGTAAAATCATCTTGCTATTTTTTTTCTTACACAGTTTTTTTTTTCCCCTTTTTTTTTTCTCAAAATATTCATATGTCATTAGAAGTGATTAAATTTATTATTATTAAAAAAAAAAAAAAAACACGAAACAAGGTATTTATGTGTTTTGTGCACTAAGATGCATTAGGATTAAAAGGATCTCTTCGGAGACATCCAAGTGGCGGGTTAAATAGATTTAGGCATACTATAAATATATATATATATATATAATAGAAATTTTATTCTAATTTAATCTAAGTGCATATGTATGTGAACTTTCTTTCCTAATCTAAGTGTTAAAAAAAAAATGTATATATGTTTAAAATTCTTTCCAACTTGAACCTTAGCTCTTGTCTCTCGCGTCTCACAAGAACTTTGTACTTATAAAATGACCATCACGTTAAAGGTGTGCAGTAGCAGAATGTCACATGAGTTGGATATGATATAATCTTGCAAAAACCTAAGACAACATTTCATTTATATATATTTTGTAAATTTAATAATTATAGTTTTGTAAAAATGGTTAAAACTTTTGAAACATGGGGTTTAATTTAAAAATGAGATATGATATGTCCACAATATTTTTACAACATTTTTACAACAAATCCTAAGTGATAAGTTGTTACTGGTTATTATTATTAGGAAAAAAAAAGTAAGAGAGATGCTACGTCCACAACATTTTTACAACATTTTTACAACAAATCATAGGTGGTTAGTTGTTATTAGTTCAAATTTGAACCTAACAATAAAATTACTTTTTTGCCCCAACAATAACAACCCATAACAACCTGCCACGTAGGATTTGTTGTAAAAATGTTGTAAAAATGTTGTGGACATATCATTTCTCAAAAAGTAATCTTCGTGTTACGTTCAAATTTGAACCAATAACAACTAACCACCTATGATTTGTTGTGAAAATGTTGTAAAAATGTTGTGGACGTAACATCCCTCTTTAAAAATATGTTTAAATTATGGGTCTAAAATGTAAACTACATCATCACACACACACACACATATATATATATATATAACCTACACTTTCATTTTTAAATGTCATATACAAAGGGATTTTAGCTAGATGAAATACATGAATCATGGCGTATATTGGGTGAACGACAAAAATAGATGGAGTTATAGGGACTTCAATTTGTAAACAGCCGTGAGCCGACCGTTTTTGAAGGTTTGACTTTAAAAAAGGTGGCCCACTAATTTGAACAAATGAGATGAGATCTTAAGTTACGAACTGACATGCATGGCTCATAATTTTTTTTGTTCAAAGTCCAAACTATTTTTAGTTTTTTTTTTTTTTTTTTTTTTTTTTAATGAATGAATGAATGAAAATCAATTTTCAACACTTTCTAATATATTCAGACCCTACATATACAAAACATAGGCGAGGACTTCGAGGCATAATTATTTAATTTACATCTTATTATTTATTTATAATATATAACATTTTGTGAACTGTTGAGCGGCCTTGTTGACTATCTCTTTCTCTCTCTCTCTCTCTCCCTCCAGGTGAGAAATCTGATTAAAAATTAATTAAGGAAATAGAAAGTGGAATTGATTATGATAGTTAGCTGAATAAATATTGATAAATTGAAGTGTGATGATCCCAATTAATAATTTATATATTTTTTTTTTTGATGAACCAGAAACTTTATTAAAAGAAGAAAACAAGCTACACAACTCTGCTAGACTCTTCCCAAATGATGGAAGAGAAACAAGCAGGGCAATTAATAATTTATATATATACAAAGAAGTACTAGGGAGTTGATAACGATAAAGCTAATCTGCGGTGCCTAAAAAACTGACTAGCTAGTTATTATAAAATGTAATAGAAACAAAGTCCATGGCTGACCTCATCCCATAATTATTTATACCTGCATTCATATTTGCAATTTTTTTTTCCCTCTTATAACAGGTGGGAGAGAAGTTTATTTTAAAAAAGAAAAAAAAAAGTATGAGAGAAGAATTTAAATCCAAAGTCTTCCGATGGGAAAAGTAAGCAATCTATATCACTACAATCACGCGACCTTGATGTGATGGTCACTTTGCAAGTATAAGTACTTGTGAGGTGTAAGGGACAAAAACCAAGATTAAGTTTATTTATATAAAAAAAAAAAAAGTAAGAGATAAGAATTTAAATCCAAGTCTTGCAATGGGAAAAATTAATCAATATTACTACCATTGCGTGAGGTACAAGGACAAGAACCGAGATTCAAGTTCCCAATATAAAACAGCACTAGATACAAACTTTACCCTATACAATTTGAATTATATCATAATATTTTAGAAAAAAATATATATTATGATATATGATCATAATAATAATCATAATACTGCAATTGTATGCCTTTCATTTTATTTTTTATTGGATTGTATGCCTTTCATGGCACTAGTGCAAACGCATACACATATATTGATAATTTGTCTAGCGTATGGGAAAGTATTGTGACAAATACATTTTTATATAATATATCAATAATTCAAATTTGGTTCAGAGTTAAGTTATTTTTCTCCAATAAAAATTCTGATAAGTGAAATCTAATTGGTTTCCAACTAACATGTATTATCACTCCAAATCAATGGATTGGTAGCAAATATGTAGTTTTATTTAGAAAATACCATACATAATTTAGTAATAATTAGTAGAGACTTATTATAAATTTTGATTAAGTTATGTTTAGGTTTCATTAAATAAATTCTAGTTTTCTCTACATAACTTAATCAAAATTTATAATAAGTCTCTACATACTTCTTTTGAGTAAAAGGTATAAAGTTTTAGTTTTATTATATAGGTATAACTGTAAAAATCTCTACATACTTAATATATATATATGTATATATATATATATATATATATATATTTTATAGGATACATACTTAATATTTTATTGCTTTGTATCAATAGGAATTTTTGGTTGGTGTGTTCAGTAGATATACAACAATTAGCATTCTTTATAATTCTTAAAGTTAACATCAAATCTTAGATTTTGGTCTGGAAGGAAGAAAGTTCCACCTGGCATAGAAATTGTATCGCAGGCTGACTTAGCCAATTTTTCTTAATAAAATTATGTTTTTGCTTCTAAAAATGATATTGAAAGCTAATTTGACAATAAAGAAAAGTTTTGAAAATAATATGATGCTCTATTTCACTATTATAGTATTATATTATTTATACCCAAAAAAATAAAAGGCTTAGCCAATTGAGAATTGCTAGTATATGTTCAACATGTAGCTAGGTCAATATGAATGGAGCCAGCAAAACTTGACCACTAAGGAATTTTTTGCTTTGGGGTGCTTCGGGCAATGTGATTTGGTTATTGCAATAGTCAACTGACTAAAAATCTCTTTTATTTTTTTTTTTCACTTAACTCTTTTATCATAATAGTAATACTACTTATTTACTTTCGGAATATTCATATAGCTTAGAAATAATCACACGTTTGCTCATTTGTGATTATGACGATGGATTTCATTTTGTGATATGTTGTTTAAAAAGAGCATTTTGCTCTCTTATCTCTTGAGGTTATCTCCATTATGCTTCCGTAACTTACTTCTCTTTGTTGTTAAAAAATAAAAATAACAAAGAGCGAAAATCATGAGAAAGAAACACAACTTCAATATATATATGTGTGTGTGTCCTTGTTTGGTTGCTGAAAATTGGTACGTGTTGCCAACACACACACACACATATATATATATATATATATTTTTTTTTTATGATGTGTAGTTGTGTTCATCTTCATTAGTTTTATCTATTTATTTATTGTTATGGTTTTGTGATTATTGGAGGATTTGTGATATATATGGCTGGGATTTGTGTCTAATGACAGTGTGGCGGCTATGGAGAGAGAGAGAGAGAGAGAGAGAGAGATGGTCTAATTTGAGACCAACTTCGATCAATATGATGGTTTGATCGGTTCATTGTAGTGGCTCTTTGCTGACATCAATATAAACCACTGACATGATGATATGACGTATGAGTCTAACTTATTTTGATAATTAGGAGTATTAGTGTAAATGATGTTAAAGATATTTATATTGATTCCTATATTAGTTTGAGTTATTATGAGTCAAATTAATTTGGATTAGATTGAGTTATGAATGTTTTGTTGATAAATTCTAAGGAATAAAAGTTTATCTTTCTGAAATTTTGTGTAATTCTGATGCAGTCAATAAATAAAGATAGTCATGATTGCCCAAGTTCCCTTGTAAACTTGTAGATTTGGACACTTAATGGTGACAATTTGCGTTAGCAAATTATTTGCATGTCACGTTGAGTTAACCTGACTCACTTAATAGTTATGTCAAAACCCCTCAACCAAATGCATTTATTAAGTAACTTGACACAATAGGATTAAGATCTTATGCAATACCAAGTGTATTGCATGTGGTGCAATCCCTCACATTTCTCTCACAAATTTTTTTTACTTTTTACTTTTTAACCTTCACTTTTTACTTTAGATTTTTTTTTTTTATTCAAGGATTGAGATAAGTTGCATTTTGAGCTCTCAATCTCAACCATTGATAACTGTTGCACTTAATCTCCATCCAACACAATGCAACCCATTTCAATTCATTTAATAGACTATCTTTAAAAAAACCTAAAAGAAAAGAAAAAAAAAAAAAAAAAAAAAAGCAAGAAGCCTTTTTTTTTTTTTTTTGGTTCTTTTTTTGGGTAAAAATAAAAAGGTTATGGATTTTAAAGTTTCAATGAAAAATTTATCAATATAACTACTAAAATTATTTTAATTACTTAATTATATTTAGAATTCAAATTTATGTTAGACAAAATTGACATTTATTTATATGAATTGGGTTGATTGTAGTTAGACAAGTTAACACTAAATTGGCTTATTTATCAATCGTGTTAAAGCGTGTAGACAGACTTTAACATGAACCTAGTCCACTAAACACTAACTTGCGGAAAACTGTTTTGTGTTCACAACTTGCGTAAGACATTGCCATCCTTAGTTTGTAAGTAACCAAAGTTGTGATCATTCAAAAAGCTTACACATCGGTATGTTATACTTTTAGTTTTAAGGTTTAATTTGTTACTTTTTGAAACTTTAGGATTTAATTTGTTAACCCTAAACTATAGGATTTAATGTAATTTATCCAATATATATCAATTGCCTTTGTCTAATTAACTAGAGGAGGCAAAACTTGATCAGTTTGCGCTATACTTATGAATTAAACCCATTATTTTCTATCATTTATATTTAAAACTTTAAAGTTTCGTGTGGATCCCATTTCGTATTTGATTATTCACAGTTGATTAATTTTGTTTGACTCAAATGAGGTTAAACTCAAAGCAAAAACTTAAAATTAGGTCCCCATATTAGAGGGTCTATGTAAAAATTTTAAAATACAAAAATTTGTATCCTCCATTTCATTTGGGAGAGATACCTTCTAGTCTTACAAATACCGTTTTGAGATAATATAATATGAAATTACACGATGTTTAAGGTGTTTGAATAGATTAAGATATTATTAAGTCTAATATATTATATATAGTTTGGTAGAATACCATGGATTAATGTGATTTTGGATTACTATACTAAGTCTAATATATTTTATATATTATATATATATATATATATTATACTTGAGTTTATTTCTAAGTTTCTAAGATATGTAGCTTGGTATACTAATTAAATATGCTTTTTGTAGTGTACATGGATCATTAGGTCAAACCGTATTAATTTCTATGCTTTAATTTTTTTTATTTATATTTATTTTATTAAGCATGATTAAATTACCAAATCCATTTACATTGAATAAATCAGAAGAAAGCGAAAATCATGGGCTAGGTAGGGACAAGGGAGTGTGGTAAATGGTAATTGAGTTGTGAGATCATGTGGGCCATGATTAGAAGTAATTAATTTGTATTATATGGTTTGGTCACATTTTAAGAGTTAACCCATCTGAGAGATGTGATGGTTAGAAGAAAAGAATCGTTGCAATCGCTAGTCAAACTTTATTATTTTATCATTTCTTAGTTTAAACTAATTCATCCAAAGCAAGGAATATGTCATTCATCCATGTGAAGACAGGATAAAGGCAGAGATTGAAACAAAAATAATAATCGTAAGTTTGTAACAAAGAAATCTCTACAGGAACTTCCACAATGACTAGATTTGCTGCCTGGGCTCTCTTATCAAGAACTATTGATCTTTGGTAACATGTGTATTTTTTTATGAATAAAATTTAGTTATAAAATTGGTTATAGTTTAAGGTTACAAACTCACTTGATAAAATAAATATTACTATATATTTTAAAAATTTAACCATTCTTCCAAAAAAAAAAAAAAAACCATTAAATTGCATGTTTTTTATATTTTTAATACACGTTAAATTTTGTATCAATCGGATATTATTTATTATATAATCTATAAGTTTATACTTTATGTATAATAATTTTAAATTATAAAAACTTGCAATTTAAAAAATTTACTGATGATATAGCTAGTGATTTTTAATTTTTTTGAAATTTTGCATGTATAGAGGATATAAGAAGATGATGTAATCTAATGGTAAAATTGTCAAATAAAATTCACCTCTAATAATAAGATATTGAGTAAAGTTATAGCCTAAAACTACAACCAATTTTGTAACTAAACTTTGTCCTTTATTATTTATTATTTATTATTTATTATTTTTCCTTCCTTTCTCGAGAGAAATGTATAGTGAAAAATGTCATCATTGGTGAAGTCCGCTTGATCCTCGGTAAGTTATAAATTTTAGTTTTTGGACATAATGTGGTATTAATACAACTAATAAAAGTTTCTCAAAAAAAAAAATACAACTAATGAAAAAAATCCAAACACACGTGTATGAGAAAAAAGATACAAAAAACCACTAACTAATTACATTTGTACTTGTTAGCACTAGGTCGCAGGCCAAAGGGAATCTCGTGATTATACCTTCATGATCCTACATTTTTTTCATTTAACCCAAAAAAATAAAAATAAAAAATTTACATTTGTACTTATACCTTAGTTAAGAGAATTAGTACAACTACATTTTGAAGTTTGTTGTAATCGTATACATTCTCAAGATTCATCTAATAAACATTAAAGGTATATACGTCTGCATAACATATACTCATACAATTCAATTCGATCAAATTCATACAATTTGAGCCTCTCTCTCTCTCTCTCTCTCTCTCTCTCTCTCTCTCTCATACACAAAAATAGGAATGGTAATGGGGCAAGAATTGGGGGGGCCAAAGGATGGGGTCTTCATCCCTGTCTCATATGGTTTTGTCTTGCTTTATTCTCGTCTTGCCTACGTGATGGGGAAAATTTTCTTACCCCATCCTCGGCTTGCCCCTTGGGCCCCCATGAAGCCCTGCCCCACTCTGTAAAATTCTACTTCTTGTTAATTTGTCCCACAACTACTATAATTTTAATAAAACCTATTTCATTAATAAAAATATACTTGAAATTACAACTAAATTTATCCCATAAAATCAATATGATTTTTAGCAAAAATTGAATAATATTATCCAAGAATTTAACAAGAAAAAATAAAAAAAAAAAAAAAAAAGAAAAATGTCGTAGTATAACACATAACAAAATAATCCAACTCCTAAAACATAAAAAAAATAAAAATTGCTTATTTCTTCCAAAATAATTTCCACTTTCTTCCATCATGATTCAATAGTATATAAATTTTTTTCTAATAAAGAAAAAAGAAAATGTTAAAAAAATCAAAGTTTAGCGATGCACAAAAGTCCAAAATTGGTACCTTATTTTCAACCTTGCTAGATAGAAAAGAGACAGAGCCACGTTAGGTAGAATAAAATAAGCTAATATTGATATATTTATTTAAATAGTAGGGGTTTAGGGTAGGGAAAATTTACAATTAGCTTTTGCTTATTTAAATAAGCTAATTTTTTTATATAAGAAGATGTAGTTCTAGTCTTACAGATACCGTTTTGAGATAATATAATATGAAATTACACGATATTTAAGGTTTTAGAATAAATTAAGGTATTATTAAAAAAAATAATGAACATGGTTTGATAGAATACCATGGATTAATGTAGTTTTGTAATGTCATGCGTTATTGTGATTTTGGATTATTATACTAAGCTTAATGTATTATGTGTGTGTGTGTGTGTATGTATATATATATATTATACTTGAGTTTATTTGTAACATATATGTAGCTTGGTATATTAAATATGCTTTTTGTAGTGTACATGGATCATTAGGTCAAATTAACCGTATTAATTTCCTTGCTTTAATTTTTTATTTAAATTACCTAATCCATTTATATTGAATACATCAGAAGAGAGCGAAATTATGGGCTAGGTGGGGATAAGGGAGTGTGGTAATTGAGTTGTGAGATCATATGGGCCATGATTAGAAGTAATTTTTTTTTTTTTTTTGAGGAAGATGATTAGAAGTAATTAATTTGTATTATATGGTTTGGTCACATTTTAAGAGTTAAGCCATCTGAGAGATGTGATAGTTAGAAGAAAAGAATCGTTTCAATCGCTAGTCAAACTTTATTATTTTATCATTTCTTAGTTTAAACTAATTCATCCAAAGCAAGGAATATGTCACTCATCCATGTGGAGACAGAACAAAGTCAGAGATTGAAGCAAAAATAATAATTGTAAGTTTGTAACAAAGAAATCTCTACGGGAACTTCCACAATAACTAGATTTGCTGCATGGCCTCTATTATCAAGAACTCTTTTGAATCTATCTTTGTTAATGTGTTTATTTTTTTATAGACAAATTTGAGAAACAAAATTAGTTATATCTTAAAATTACAAACTCACTTAATAAAATAAATATTACTACATATTTTAAAAATTTAACCAATGAATTGCATGTTCTTTATGCTCTTAATACACATGTCAAATTTTGTATCAATCATATATTATTTAGTATATGATCTATAAACTTATAATTTATACATAATTTTAAATTACAAAAACTTGTAATTAAAAAAATTTATTGATAATATAGCTAGTGATCTTTAATTTTTTTTTGAAATTTTGCAAGCATAGAAGATATAAGAAGAAAATGTAATCCAATGGTGAATTTGTTAGAATTCATTTCTAATAAAAAGATAATGAGTAAAGTTGTAACCTAAAATTACAATTAATTTTGTAACTAAACTTTGTTCTTTGTTCTTTTTTATTTTTTATTTTTCTTTCCTTTCTTGAGAGATATGTATAGTGAAAAATGTATTCATTGGTGAAGTCTGCTTAATCCTCGATAAGTTAAAAATTTTAGTTTTTGGACGTAATATGATATTAATACAACTAATAAAGAAAATGGTAAGCTACATATTTGGTTTCTATCCTATACACCATATTTCAATTTGGTCTTTAACTTTTCAATTGTGTCAATTTGGCCTCTAACCTTTCAATATTGTGTCAATTTAGCTCTTACCATTATTTTTTGGATGAAAATTGATGACACGTCTAATAGCCAAAATAAAAAATTACATTTCATTGATGTGACAATACACTAAAATCTTAGGCTGTGTTTGTTTTGGCTTCAAACGGTTTCAAGAAATCGTTTTACATGAAATCGTGTGCTTGGTTGTGCATAAAAAATAGATTTTTTCGGAAAATCACTTCCGTTGACCGTAAAATTAAAGGTTTGACCCGAAAATGGTTTGAAGTGAAAATTTTCACTTCAAACCATTTCTGGGCTCACAGACGTGCAGAGAGAGAGAGAGAGAGAGAGAGAGTAGAAAGAAGGCAGCGCCGGCGAGATCACACCCCTGCACTGGCGCCGCCTTCTCTATCGCGCCTCGCAATCGCGAGGCATGATTTAGAGATCTCGCCACTTTGCGATCGTGAGATTGTGATTTCGCCGCCTTGCGATCGTGATCTCGCCTCTCTCTTAATTTCTTCTCTCCCAGAATTTGTGATTTTTTTGTTTCTTTGAGAAATGATGTTATATATTTGTTTGGAAGTTGAGAAAATGTGAGCAACAAGTAGAAAATGTATTTTCTATAATATTTTCAAGATTACAACCAAATACCTGAAAATATTTTTCAAAATATATTTTAAAATGCCACCAAACACTTAAAAATATTTTCCTTTTCCGAAAATATTTTCACCTGAAATTATTTTACATCCGGAAAATATTTTACACCCAACCAAACACAACCTTATTTTGGCCATTTGACATTTTATCAATTTTCATCCAAGATATAATAACAAAGACTAAATTAACAAGACACTAAAAAATTAAAGACTAAAGTGATATAATTGAAAGATTAGAGACCAAATTGAAATATGCAATAAAAGATAGAGACCAAATATGTAATTTATCCTAAAAAAATTCAAACACATTTGTATGAGAAAAAAGATACAAAAACCACTAATTAATTACATTTGTACTTATTAGCACCGGGTGGCAGGCCAAAGAGAATCCTGTGTATATCCTATCCAGTCGGATATATTTACCTACATGATCCTACATTTTTTTCATTCAGCCAAAAAAAAAAAAAAAAAACAAAACTTTACATTTGTACTTATACCTTAATTAAGAGAATTAGTACAATTACATTTTGAATTTTGTTGTAATCATATAAATTCTCAAGATTCATCTAATAAACATTAAAGGTACATACATTTGCATAGCGTATACTCATACAATTCAATTTGATCAAATTCATACAATTTGGCTCTCTCTCTCTCTCTCTCTCTCTCTCTCTCTCTCTAAAAGACCCACACACAAACATAGGGATGGCAATGGGGCCAGCCGTGGCTAGGCCAAAGGATGAGGTCTTCATCCCTGCCTTGTATGGTTTTTTCTTACTCTATTCCCACCTCGCCCGCATGATGAGAAAAATTTTCTTACCCTATCCCCGACCTGCCCCTTGGGGCCCCACAAAGCCCCGTCCCATTTGGTAAAATTCTACTTCTTGTTAATTTGTCCCACAACTACTATAGTTTAAAAAAAAAAAAACTTGTTTCATCAATAAAAATATAATTGAAATTACAACTAAATTTATCTCATAAAATCAATCTAATTTTTAGCAAAAATTGAATAATATTATCCAAGTGTTTGACAAGAAAATATCACAACAATAAGAAAAATCTCATAGTATAACACATAACAAAATAATTCAAACTCCTAATACATAACAAAATAAAAATTTCTTAGTCCTTCAAAAAATATTTTCCACTTTCTTCATCATGATTCAATTATATACAAATTTGTTTCTAATAAAAACTTTAAAAAATAAAAGATTAGTGATGCACAAGAGTCCAAAATTAGTACCTTATTTCCAACCTTGTTAGATAGAAAAGAGAGATAGGGAACCACGTTTGGTAGAATAAAATAAACTAATATTTATTTGTTTATTTAAATAGCAAGAGTTTAGGGTATGAAAAATTTACAATTATAATCCTTATCAACATGGGGTGGGGTGGGGTGGGTTTAAAAAGTTTAAATCCATCCCTGCCCTGCCTTATGGTGTAGGGCTAAAGTCTCTTCTCATCCTTGCCTCTACTACCTTTACGGGGTGGAAAAAACTTGCATGAAGAGAAGCGAAAAGGAGCAGGTCAAGCAAGGAGGGGCAAATTATCTCTTCTAAAAAAAAACATGTTTAAGATAAAGCTATTCAGCAGTGTAACATTGACAAATGTTACATTGGTTGTAATTGAACTCATTACATATTAAAGAATGCAATCTCATATGTTGATGTTTAATATTAGGTAGATATATAGATGGTGCATACAAAAAAAAGTGTGTATCTTATTTCTCCTTCAATTGATATTAAATTTGACATGCGTGTTAACAATATAAAAAATATGAATCCAACAATGAGCCTAAGTCCTCAAAGTTACAAATGATTCAAAGTTTAGTATGTGCAAGAGACAAATATTTCTATTAAAAATATCACCACACGAGTAAGGCTCAATTTGACTATATGTAATAGTATATATTTATATGTATTAATGTATAAAAAATACTTAAATGAGCTTGATATTGAATTGTGTAAGTTTGTTAATAATTTCATAAATAAGATATATATCAAATTATTATTTGTAATTTATCAATAACCTAATAGTCCATGTTGTCGTAAAATTATATATATTTTTAACAAAACAAGGCTGGTGAATCTAATTTTTATAAATTCATAATTGAAAATTATTCTTTTTAACTAACTCAAATAATATAATTTGAAATATGATTTATTTATTAATTATTATCATAGATTTGTGGTGAGATAATCAATTTTAGTCATGTTGTTTACTATATATAACAAAGAATAATTTTTTTCTTAGGAAAAAAAAAAGGTTAATCAAGTATCTTGATAACAAGCTCGAGTTTGTTTAATAAGAAGATGGACTCTTAACAAATAAATAAAAAAAAATCTAAATTTAAATATGTAATCTCGGTGGTAAACTCCAATCCAGACCCTATTTAAAATAAATTGTATGAACTAATTCTAAACTTTTGGAGTAATATTATACTCAGTTACATACATGTTCTTGTAGGGTTATTTGGAAAACTTACTTAATCTATTAGGTCCTTACTCTGAGTTAACCTAAACTGTGTTGTCCTTTAGCAAAGGTTGTTTAAATAGAATACAAGTGGTATCTTCTTTATACAATGGGTATCTTCTTTATATTTCATGTAGTGAGTAGGTCAATAGGTTATACTTACAGTTTTGTTTGTTCCCACCATTTTTTCAGTAATCAAATATGGGTGTTTCTTCCTTGTAGGTAAGACTAAGTTGTGCAGTTGGGTAGGTAGGCTATGTAGTTGGTTTATAGAGTTATAGTTGCAGCTATGGTTACCAAAAAAATCCAAGCTAAAATTACAAATGCAAAAAATGGCATACAGAGCAGAACTACAACTTGGCAATGTGAGAGAAATCAGAAAATTAATTGGTCAAACCCTAAAAGGCTATCAACACCGTTTGTTGATGTGACTCCTGTGTGAGTGATTAATGTACATGTGAAATGGCGTACCACTACGGTAAAGGCAAAGTGCAAACATTTTCTTTTTAAAGTTGAGTCAACAAGGATGTATTTTACTAGAAAGCAAAATGATAGGAAAGTCACATGGTTGAGATAATCAACTATATTTAGCCACTGACTTCACCAGAACACCCTAACGGAAATTTCTCAAGTCTACGTCATGCTGTATATGATCGCTCTGGATTCATACTATCAAGTAAACTAGTTGCTTGATTCTCGAAAAAAAAAAGAGTAAACTAGTTGCTTTCTTTGTCTTTTCTTTTTGTCTTGGTTAAGAATAACAAAAGGAACAAGAGAGAAAACCACTATTCCTACATACACAATATTGTTTACAATTGTTAAGTTTGATAAGTTCTTATTAATTCTTATATGAATTCCCATTACGGACTTTACTTTATTACTTATCATTAACAACTTGGGATCTTAGCCGTTGTAAAATATGTTGTGATAATACTTCGACACTCTATATTTTCTACTAACTTATTTGGTAAAAAAGGGAGACAAAATTGGATTTAATGAAGAATATATACTAGTTTATTTCAAAACAACTAACTTATTTGCTTATTTACTAAAATTTAAGATAAAAAAATAAATTTAAGTTAGCAAAAATTAAGCAACTTTTGTTGATAGTCTCATGAATGCATTCGACGTTTGCTTAAAAGTTTTTTGTCTCAGTTTTTTTTACAAATAATAAAAATTTTTAGCATTTTGAGAATAAACTAGTCTTTAGCATTGTGTCACACATTTAATATAAATACTATATAAACAAATTATAGGAAATAAGTAAAAGCCAAACGCACTTGTTGGAAAATCAAGAAAACACGTTGTAGTAGGTTGTTCAATCTTGGGCTTTTTCAAAAAGGGTTGTTGAGTCAAATTTCAAGGTCCAAGGAAGGAAACAAGAAAACACTATCTAAGTGGGTCCCTAGTCCAAAAAATCAAGTGGGCCTTATGAAATGAGCCCACAATGAGCTCATATTGCTTGCAACGGCAAGGTAATTTTAGAATTTAGGAAAAGAAAAGCAAAACGGTTGATTTATTGGGTCCCACTTGCTGATGATCCGCTGCTAAAAGCCTGCAACGTGTCAACCATGCACTCAAGCCAAAATAAGCAATCAATTAACATACCCCACCTCAAAACTATGTGACAGTTCAATAGATATACGCCACGTTTTAAGATAATAAACATTTTCTCTATCTGGTGCTGAACTGGCATCATCTGATTCGTCTGTCTGGGAACCCCAGTTGCAGTGCCATGTCATCTGTCACCGCCGGAAATATAATGTCAAAGCTGGTCTTGCTCTCCTATGACTACACATACAATACCAATGTCTAAAATCAACACTACAGTCAACATTGGATGACGTGGCTAATTTTGATTGGTTGAAAATAAACAATTGTAACTAGAACATTTGAATAAAACTGTAGAGTAGCAAAACCCTCCGTTTATTTTGTGTTTTTTTCCACACAAAAAAATTCGAACTTTGTTAACAAAGGTGCGTCTCTCAGTGGCACAGTTTCACTCTTTGAGCTCTCACTCTCTGAAACTCTCTCTCTCTCTCGCTCTCTATGAAGCAAAAGGTTAGTGTCTAAGCAACCATGAAACTTTTCTTTTATGTGGGTATTTGTTGATTTTCTTTATTAATATGCTGTTTGGTTGCTGAGAAAAAATGCAGGGTAGTGAACTATAAGAAAAACCAGCTTAGAGAGTTTAATGTGTTCTTTTTTTTTTTTCTTTTTTTTCTTTTTTCTTGTTTTTGCTATGAGATATTGTTTTGTTAGTACTTAGAAGAAGAAAAAATGTGTAAAGGTTGAGAAAGTCTTTAGCTTTACATTTTATTTGTAGGTAACAAGAATGAAGAAATTTTAAAGAAAGTAAAAAAAATCTTGTCTTGTTCAGTTTTTGAGTGATTTTGATTCTGGTTTCTGAGACCCTTTTATCTTTGGTAGATTGCACTTTCTGCAAATGGGGTTCTTTTTTCTTCTCAGTTTGGTTACTGGGAAAAGCTCAATTGTCAGATTGTTATGATTTTTGCTCCATCTTATTTCTTTGGTTGTTTGGTTGAGATTCTCATATCATTTGTGAATTATGGAAACCTGAACCAAAAGCTTTTAGCATCTCAGAGGTGTTGTTTCTCTGTGACCAATTGATGGTTTCAGGGTGGGGGTTCTTGATTTTCATGTTTTGCCTGTGTTCTGTGCATTTCAGCGTCCACAAATGGGTGATTCAGAAGAACATGAGAAAAACAAGCAAAAACCCCAAGCAGAGAAATACAACAACCCAATAAGAACAGTGGTGTCCAATCTTGAATTGGGTCCAATCAACGCTGATAAACTTGGTGTATTGGTTAAAGCACTATATCGTTCTGCTCCGAGAAAATTTGACCCAAATCCTGCACCGGGTCTAGTATCATGTGCTAATCCAGGCAAGAATAATGATACCAGTAATGTAACTCTTTTCCCGCGTACGAGTTCGGATTCTGATGTCAAAGATATGGACTTCTACAGTGAGGAGCGGTTACAAATGTTGCTTTTAAAGAAGCTTGAAGCAATTTACAATGAAGCCTATACAATGTTAATATCATATGGTTATCAGCCTGATCATGTGCTGAAAGCAATCTTGACGAATGGCCATGTGTTTGGTAGCGGTGATATTTTGACAAACATTGTGCAAAATTCACTTAGTTATCTTAAAACTGGCTTTGTTGTTGATAGTGGAAATTATGTAGAAGGCCAACAAGTTTTTGAGGATATGCCGACATTGGTTAACAACACGCTTGCAGTAATGATTTACTTGATTCTCAAAACGAGGCACAACTTGATCAAAGGAGATGCCATGTGGTGCCTCCTGAAGGGCAATTTTAATTTGGGTGTTGCAAATTCCATAGCAGAGCCGTTTGAGACTAATGAAGATGGGAGTCAGAAGGCTGATAATAACAGTTCAGTTCTTGAATATTCTGGGCTTTGTAAATTTGAAGGAAATAAGCCTTCTGGTGATGGTCAGGCACTTGATTTTAGCAAAAATGACTCTTCTCGGGAACTTGGTGTTTTGTTTGACAAAAAATGTAGCATTGTGAATAATTTTAAGAACACACCATCTTTAAAAGCTGATTTGAAAATGAGCATTGGAAATTTTGCAGCTGCTTGCCGTGCTGGTTTTAAGATGTCTCCAGAACAATGTCAGGCTTCAAAAAACTCCTTGTCAAGAAAAAATTCAATTGATTCATTTGAATGGGAGGACTCTTGTATGGCTAACTTAGTTTTGGGAGACAATGGTAAATTCAATATTCATGAGAATAAAATTTGTGATCCCCGCAATCCTAAGAACAAAATCCTCTCAAGTTTACTCAGTAATATTAAAGAGATCAAGCAACAAGTAAAGGAACGCGAGGGATGGGCTCAGAAGAAAGTAATTCAAGCTGCTAAAAAGCTCAGCCATGATATGTCAGAGCTAGGGAGGTTGAGACGGGAAAGGGAAGAAAAACTGAAGCTGAAGAATGGCAAAGTGGAACTTGAGGAAGAGACCATGAAGAAGCTTAGGGAACTGGAGGATGCTTTAAAGATGACAGGATGTCGTTATGACCTTGCTAAAGCAGCTGCCCAAAAACTGGAGGTTAAAAATGCGGAATTTAGAGCGGAGGTGGAAGCTTTCAAGTTGAGAGCATCAGAGTCAGATAAAATGAGTGTGGAAGTTGTGAGGAGGGAAAAGAAGTGCCTCAAGAAGATTCAGGCCTTGGAGAAACAGAATACAAAATATCTGGAGGAGATCGAAGAAGAGAAAAATCAGTCCTTCCAACTGCATCAAAAGTTGGACAACCTCAAGAAGGCCCAAGAGGAAATTGAGGTGAGTTACTCGCTTCTGCTGTAAATTAGACCCTAACTATAAATTTTCAATTTTCCTATGCAAAAGGTCATAAATCTTCAATGTTAAGGTTAACAATGTTAACCTCCAACTCCACCCTTCCCCTTTTTTTTAAAATACTTTTCCTATTATATAAGTTTATCTGTCATGTCTTTCTGCACATGTTTGAGTTAGTTTTGGACAGAATGAGGGTTATAATGGAAATTTGAGTGAAGGACAACAATTATCTCATTAAGCATTCACTCTTGAACTGATCTTGACTATATGATCAGGATGTGAAAAACACATGAAACAAAGACTCCTCAATATGTTCTAGATTAATGGCTTGTGGCAACTGGCAGCATATGGGATCCATGGTCCAGTATGATCTGTAATTTAAAATAGAACAATAGAGTCAGTGGATCCTGAATTATTAATGTGAGCTATTCAATGTGACAGCATTTGGAAAGGAAAGCAACACCTTAAACCTTTTTAGGAATCAGCAAATACTCGAAAGTAGGTATGAGGGACATATTGTCGACTTGGGCTGGAAAAAATAGAGGACATTATGCAGAAGCACAGTGGATGCAGTTCACTGCTCTGGAAGCTTTCATTCTCTTCTTTTGTGATAGTTCTGTAGTAATGAAAAATTGAAAATTTAGTTACCACTTACCAGGACATGACATTTCATTATGGCTGCTGTATTCGTAAATATTTCATATAAGTAGAGTTTTTATTATTATTATTGTTGTTGTTGTTGTTGTTGACATTTCATTATGGCTGCTGTATTTGTAAATAGTTCATATAAGTAGAGTTTTTTTTTTTTATATTATTATTATTATTATTATTTTATTTTTTTTGTTTGTTTTACTCAGGCTTGATACTGAAACGACAACTATAATTGGGTTGGATTCATTACTGCACCTGTTCAAATATTATAAAAAATTCTATTCCTATTTTTTCCTTCTCTTTTCAACCATAAATCCAATCTTCGCTCTCTTGAATCCTAACTCTTCTTCTGAAAAAAAGTTCTAAACCTCAAAATCCACAAATCTTCTTAAAGCTAAACCCATTACAACCCACACAGGCAAATTCTTCAATTTGTCCTATGTCAACTGAGGCTTTAAACTACTTAAAACTTGGAAAGACAAATCAAAGTACACCAGTTCAAAATCACTATAAAGACAAAGAACGTTTGAAGGATACATTATTCTATAAGAATAATATACTTCGTTTGCAAATAAACCAAATGATAAACAACAGTGACACTTAAGATAACAACCCTCAAATCCACAAGGAGAATTTTAGAATCCACCAGAAAAGAAAGGAGAAAGACTCTGAAATTTTTATTGAGGAAAATTTGAATTCCTTGGAGGCTAGAAAACATATAAAATGGATAAAAATGCACTAAGGATTACTAGGAGACCCCTTAGGAAACTCTAAAGTACTCAAGGAAAGTCAGGAGACTTTTCTCTAGTAGTTGATGCAGGGTCAATCTTTACCTGCCTTTAGGTAAAGGGCAGTATGAATCCACTCTACAACTAATGGATTCAAAAATCTGAATTCGTCTTATCATAGATAGCGAAAAGTGCATTGATTGGAAATGTAGTCTCTCTGTTCAAGGATGGCCTGTGTTGTTTATCCTACATAAATGGATTTTCTCCACCAAGCTTTCTTCATCTTCTTGAGAAGCTCCTTTGCAGACAATTTGTACCCTAGCACCAAGGCAATGTATGTTCTGTTTGTTTAACATGGATGCTCCTTGCGATGTCAAGTTTCTAATGGACTTGGCGCAAGCTATACACTTCATAAATTTATTAGGAAGACATTATTATTCATATATATGTTTTGTAGCGGTAGTAGTTGTATCACATCTATATCATGCCCCAGCTGTTGGTGACTCATGCAAGCAATTAATATCTTGTCTTTTTGGCCTAGCTATCTTGCCATTCACTATTCTGAATAAAAAAATCATGAGTATTTTGTATCGAATTTATAATCCAAGTACTTGGCTTTGAATCCATGCATATATTAATGTTTTTTAAGGAAAGCTGATCTGGTCATTCTATTATTTCTATGTAAATTTGTAAGGATATAAGATAAATTAGGTGGTAATGATTTACATTATGGATTAAATCAAGTAATATCATACTACACACACACATAAGAGTGCTCAACCACTGAACTGGCACCTATAATAGCCAACCTCGTTGATGCAGAAAAAGGCAAGGCAGCTTCTGTCGAGATCGGTGCAGCAGTCAGTACCAAAATCTAAAAAACTGATGAAATTAGTCAAAAGCCTTGTAACTTAGTGGTATAGCCTGCTCTCCTTTACTAGGATAACCAGGGTTCAAATTTCCCCTCCCCATTATTGTAACTATTAAATTAAATTAACCAAAAAAAAAAAAAAACAATAAGGTCAGTGCGGTCATCAGTGGGTAGGTTTAAAAACCAAGTGAAAGGGCATTGATCACCTCCCATTTCCCCAAATTCTTCCCAGAGATCTCCCTGTTCTCCTCTCAAATTGCCCTTTGCTCTTTTAAATCTCCCTTTCTGCTCTTTCACATTATTCTCATTGCCTCCATTGTGTCCCTCATCATCTTTGCCATTCCCTGACCCTTACATCTCAGACACCACCTCCAATTTGAAGGGGAGAAATTTCAAGAGCAATCGCGATAACACTCTAATCTCTAACCTCTAACCTTCAATCATTGAACACCCCTCTGTTTGGGCTCCTTCGCCAAGGCCTCCTTCTCTTACAGTGGCTAGTGAGTAACTCCCTTTCCTCCCTTTGATTTTGTGAATTCTTTTCCCACTGGCAGCAACCAAGCTCATTGATAGAAAACCACCATCGGAAGCTTGCTCTCCAATCTTTATGGTCTGGCATTGGTTTCCACTTTTAGAAAACAAACTGTGTGGGTGTGGTGGAAAGTCTCACCCTAAAATCAGTCAACCATACCAATGAACCACCCCCCCCCCCCCCTATACATATTTCTAGTACTTTTAATCATCTATATACAGTTATGGAAAAAATATTGAAACAAAATAATAAAATAAGAATAGTTCTTTTTAAGTTTGGTAATTCTTATTAGGAGATTTGTTACCAATTCAAATTATGCATTGCAAAATTGAGCAATCCATCCATTACTAGTTGTTTTTAAAATAGACCTTTATATTATCAAAATCTTAATGTAGCTAAATATAAAACAATTGTTTTCTGACCCATGCTGCTGATCAACTCCAAGGATGCATAATGCACTGGTGCTATTGCAATCCATTACTAGTAGTATGCTCTTAATGGAAGCCTTAAATCTGTATGGAATTTGGGTCCAATCATTAAAATATCTAGTTCTGCATAAATTTAAAATTGTAGAAAATTTCATAATACTTATAATTTTTGGAAAGAAAAATATTGATCCATTAGTTTGGTTCTGTCTAGTATCAATTTCTGCTTTTAAAATTTATTTAAGAAAAGGCTGGAAATTTGAATGATATTGAGCACACTACGGATCTTAAATTATAATGCGTTAGACATGTCTAACAGTCTATAATCTTGATGTTATGTATAAATTCATAATCTCCCATAATCTAGATGTAGAAAATGTAAGAAAAGACGTCCTTTTTAGGGGCTTCCACATCAGGAATTATACATGAAAGTAAAATCATCATCTTTTAGTACTTTCTTTATTCTCTGCTGATAAGTTGAAATGCAGCTTCCTGAGGCTACTACTGATAAAAAGCACATGAAAAGGGTCCAGTACACGCTGACAACTACCTAAAACTACTGCTTCAATTGCACAGATTGGAAATACCCATGGGCAGATTTAAGGAAATTTCGTGAATAGTCCACAATTATCTGAATTTATTGACTTCTGATTCTGTAAAATCTATTCAAGTTTCTGATAACATTGATCAATGACAAATTGGAAGAAGAGTTTTAAATTATTGGTTAAAACCTGTAAATTCAATGAAATCAAAAAATGCTCAACTCACCGCGTCATACCCGTGTCCGTGTTTCCTAGGCAAGGATACATTTTGTTGAAGCAAAAGATGTACTCAGCATGTGGTGATTGCATAATTAGTATTTTCTGTTGTCTCACCTCATAAGATTGTAACATTTATTGCTGATGCCATGCATATTTGGATGATAATTAATTCCATGGTTGCAATCGTTAATATTTGAAAACATATATGGATAAGAATTTTGCGTTTAATTTGGAAGGCATCTTTTGGTCAAACAAGTAGGAACAACAATTGCTTGAGACATTCTATGTTAGGTAGATTTATATTTCAACATGTTTTTATATATTTTGGGGAAAAAAATGATAAACTTTTATTGTATTAAATTCTCTGCATATATCATCATATCTATTGCTCTTCATTATTCCTGAAATTTTATGCTTTTGGATGGATAAGCTATTTGACTGAAGATCATTACTACTACTATTATTATTATTATTATTTTATCATTTCTTTTATATTTTTCTCTCCATACTTCAATGCATTTCATTCTTGTATTGAATTCTTTCTTTGTAAATGGTATTAAATAAGTGTATTGATTAAACATCCCTGTTTCTTTGTTTTTTGTTTTTAGTATTTTATTCTAAAGCTTGCATATGTTGATGCATTGATTTTTTTTTTTTTTTGGTTCGCTTGGAATCATGGGGTTGAGTTAATAAATGTTAAATTTTGGTGAAAGCTATGGATAGCCAAAATGCATCCTGTCTATGGAAACTTCATACTTTCCATAAGCTCTTAAAAAATTTACATGAACCAATTATAATTTTCGACGTACTTGTTAAATAGTTGACACAGCACCAGTTTAATCTAGCTACGCGAAAATTTCGATGGATATCTTTATCATGCAAATGTCAAGTTTTTGTCTCTGTCGCTAGCAACCATGTGTCCCCCCTCCCGGTGTGCATGCTATAAGACGCAGCATTACAGCAGTGCACATTAATGCTAGACTCAAAAGGCAAGGATGTAGCCAGTGGGTTATATGCTGACTCGTGGGTCTTGGCCTAGCGTGCGTGGTAGAGGCTCAGTAAGAAAAGAATCTGTGCACCGTTTATCTCAAAGTGGCATCTGCCTTTTCTGAATTTTATCTGCTTGCGAGGAAGGGCATTAAATCTTTATAAGCTATAGCATCATGCATGATTTCTGTGGCCACCCCTTTTAATTTGTACACTGTGTAGCACAGTCGCAGATACAGGACAAGAAGAGTAAACAGGACATGTGTATTCTATGATATGGTAAAGGAGACATACTTGTGTAGGCATTATTGTTTTACAGATAACAATTATTAGTTTATGATTAATTTATCTACACTAATATGGTAAGCAACACACCTGATTGCTGCAACTCTAACTAGTGAATTTGGAATTTCTACTCATTACACGTGTCCTGTAGAATTCGGTCAACCTTAATGGAGATATTAGGTAAGGCCTTTTAGGTTGACAAGCTTGGCTGTAATTATCTGTAACTTTAGTCATTTTTATATTGGTTTTATATATCAGTGTTTACTTTGGTTTTCTTAAATACTTATCTAAACTTGTCTATGAATTTGATAACACCCAAATATATTATTAAATTTAAGGGGAAAAGTTCATAAATTAGTTTTGATTACAGGAGATGTGGAGGCAGGAAGTGAAAGCGAAAGAGCTCGCCATAGCCCAGGTGCAGAAAGAACTGAGATTAAAGGACGAAGCGAAGGTCAATATAAATAGAAAGCAAGATGCCTTGCTCCGAAAAATGGAGATCAATTGTCAGCGTAATAAAGATGACAAGAAGCGACTTGAACAGGAAATATCTCGTCTCCAATTGTTTTTGGATTCCAGCAATCCGCATCATCTACCCACTGCTTTCTACACAGCGGGACTAGAGCATGCAAGACCTGAGAGGGACCCTTTTGAGATGCTTCCTTCTTTAAATGAAGCACTAGAGTACTTTGAGGAAGAAAAAATTTCTGATCGAGTATGCTTGTTCTGTCGGGAGAATGAAGCTTCTATTGTTTTCCTGCCATGTGCCCATCAAGTTCTATGTGCCAATTGCACTGAGGACCACTACAAGAATGTTGAAGCTAAGTGGTGTCCATGTTGCCAGGACCGAATTGCACAGATAATCCGTGTTTATGGTACTGGCTCATAGATTCAGATTGGCTTCTGTAGTTGAATGGTAAGACCCGAACTATGCAATTTATGGTCCCATCATTACCATTATTTGTAGTATGGAAAAGGTAGAGATTACCCATTTACCCTTACAAATGGTAGTGTAAATACCAATGGTAGGTTTGGCATAATATTAATCTAGTGAAGTACAAATGTCATACACACAGGTGTAACTTGGAATAATCATTGTTGTGTATATGCTTGCACTTCTAGACTGTCATGAGTCTTAATATCCTTAATTTTTAGTTTTGTACTGATACATCTATATTTTTCATATGTGCAGGACTTCAAAAGGCTGTAGTAACTAAAGGACAATCTATGGTTGATGTCGCCAAATAATTGTACATATTCATATAGCATGATAAGCAAGCATTAAATATGAAAAATTTGGATAGTCCATTCATTTCCTAGCCTAGTTAAGTATCTCAGTTTACTTTCCAGTATATGAATTTTGTACATGGGGATGCTTTTTCTATTAAATATGTGGTGACTTTTAACTAGATTAGCTCTTTTTCCTTTTTATCCTGTGTGTTTTTTCCCTCATAGTGTTTAATTAAGTTCTTCATATGCAGTAACTGAGGAAAAGCTTAACCACGGTTATTTAATTCAACTTTGAAGGTTGAATATGGTTTGATTGTTCTCATTTGGGTTGAAAGATTGCCGGTAGGAGCTAGCGTGGTTTCTCCACAAATGGTATATGTGCTGTATTGAATTGGCACTAATCTCCAATCCATCTCCAATTGGAAGTTGGTCTGTTAAGAGTTCAGCATTTCATCAAAATATATAGATAGATTGTTGACAAATGTCTATGTGAAAAGACTACACCTAGGTCTGGCTTTTAATTTCTTTGGTTACGCTTATTATTCGCTGAATATATACTTGAAGCTCCACGGTTGACAATGCTTACACAGTGTGGCTAATTGTGATTTTGATGTTTTCTTGATCACGCTTATCATGCTGATTGCAATGAGTATTGCAGCAATACTATATCTAGGTGCGCATGTTACCTCTTCTAGCATCAGAATTATTTTATTTATAGGAGTAAGATGTTATATGCATGCATTTATAAACTTATTGATATTTAATGACAAAATATTATACTAGTTGAGCTATTACTGTTCATCAAAAAATAAAACTATAACATACTACTATAATTTCTTTTCAATTGCTTGAATTGAACTCCTTGTAGGTCTTCATAGATCCTCTATTCACCTAGTTTTATTGAAACCACATCTACCTCAGCCTTCGCCACTATTGCTCTTGCTTCCTGCCACTAATCATTTAAAGGAACATACATGACCTGTGACTAGTTTTCATGATCAGTGCCCTGAACTGGTGGCACATGAGCTTGTGAATGACGGGCTTGGGTTTGGGATAGCCCAAAACCACAGCAACTGAGAACGCAGACAACCCCCATGAGCACAATGATCAACCCCACTATGAACCACCAGGGATTGGTGTATGAGTTTGATAATGGGGGAGTGGTTTCATTGGAGTTAGTGGGAATTGGAGTGATGTTGTAAATGGGGGTGTTATTGAAGTTGAAATAAGCATTTAACGTAGGTATGAATGACATGGCTGGAGAATTGAGGTTGGAGAGAGTTTGGAACACAGGAACTGAGAGAAAATCCTAACACCTGTTTGAGTCTTACATAGATTTAAACTACTGAATGAAATATTGACATCAAATACTTACTGACAAACACTCAATTTCATCGACCAACCAATAAGGTCTGAAGTAGATGAAATAGTGAAAAAAGTAATGCCAGAATTCTATTTAACATACTCTATCCAATTCAGATGAGCAGTGATAACTATATCAAAATTGCTTTAAACTAAACACTTTTAAAACGCAGCTATAGAAAAACCCAAAGTCAGTACCTATAGTCGCGTTTTCAAAAACGCGGCTACAGCCCCCTTGGGGCTGCGTTTTTCCCCACTATAGCTGCGTTTTCCCACCAAACCGCTTCGGGACCTATAGCCGCGTTTTTATAAACGCGGCTACAGGACACCCTATAGCTGCGTTTTTATCATCCTTACGCTGCGTCCTTGATGCTGATAGCTGCGGGACCTATAGCTGCGTTTTCATAAAAACGCGGCTATACACCCGGTTTGGCTGTGTTTAAAACACAGTTATAAGGTGGACCTATAGCCGCGGTTTTAGAAACGCAGCTATAGGTCCCCTTATAATTACCGCATCCCAAACCGGGCTTATAGCTGCGTCTTTCCAAAAACGCAGCCATAGGGTTGTCTTCAGCCGCGTTTCTATAGGTCCCGTAGGGGCTATAGTCGCACAGTATATGCCGCGTTATGCCGCGTTTGAAAACGCAACTATAGGATATAGCTGCGTTTTTAGGGTCTATAGCTGTGTTTTTTAAACACAGCTATAGCCCTCATTTTTTGTAGTAATTTGTAGCTAATCATGATCGCTTTCTGCTTCTTCTTTTATCCTGTTACTATGTTTTAATTGTTTATGTGGTCTTATTATTATTTAGTTTGTTAATGTATTTCATTGTAATATTGACAAAAGCAGTAAGTTAATTTTAAGAACACAACGCTCTCTTCTTTATAGTGCCAATAAAGACGCAATCATTTTATCTATTAATGTCAATGGGCTAAGTGCACCTGATTGTCATCATTAAATCTTTACTCTTTTTTTTTTCTTTTTTTCTTTTTTGAGAAGGAAGACTAAATTTTATTCCATTAAGGCATGTCTGCCTGATAAACATTCAAACAATGGCCTGGAACATCCTCCATCCATACATGATAACCTATGATATGTCGTGCATATCTAGCAAGGTTGTGAACCAATTAGCCAAATTTTGTGCTTCTCAGATCAGTAAGCCATATGTTGCGAATGGTTGTGAAGGATCTACTAATGCGTTCATGACTGTTTGACAATCGCCCTCAAAGACAACTCTGTCAGAACCTAGCTCAAATGAGAGTTCAATGGCTCTAATGGCAGCCAAAGCTTCCATTTCCACCATCGAAGACGTGAGCTGGATGTTCTGAGAAGCTGACGCCATTACCAATCCCCTACCGTTGGGTACTAATATTTCTAATCAAGTTTTTTCAGTCTCTCTGTCTCAGGAAGTGAGCTTTCTCTCTTCTCTCAGGCAGTAGATGTGTTTTGTCCCTTCAAGCGAAGGAGTGTCTGTCTCTCTAAGGTAACAAGATTATCTTAGAGCTAGTGGGGTTTTGTTTTTTTTGGGGTTTAGGGAAACACAATAGGTTTTGTTCTTCATATATCACGAGTATGGAGGAATTAGCAGAAAAATGGAGTCACTTAACTCTATCAGAAAGGGAGAATAATGGTTTTGTTCTTCAAAGAGACCACCAAACGAGGGAGTTCATCATAGCAGCACAATTCTTAACACCACGATTCTTTAACATGGAAGCCATGGCAAGAACTTTCAAACAACTATGGAGGTCTACGAATGGATTTAGGATCCGAAATCAAAAGGAGAACCGAGTGCTATTTGTGTTTGATAATTTGGGTGATATGGATCGAATATTAAAGAATCAACCTTGGAGTTTTGACAAGCACTTAGTAATGCTACAGAGGTATAATTCAGATATTCTAGTACGTGATTTAGTTTTCAAGACAACGTTGTTTTAGGTTCAGGTCCATGACATTCTGGTGCGTTTCATGACGAAAAAGGTTGCGGAAGAGATTTGTGATACAATTGGGGAGGTCGAGAAGTCCACAAGGGCAGTTGATGAGGAGGGTGGACATTTTATAAGGGTGCGTGTTCTCATTGATATCTCACTGCCACTGTGTCGGGGGAGGTTGATCACAACAGAGCATGGAAAGAAAATCTGGATTAGTTTTAAATATGAGAGGCTGCCAAATTTTTGTTTTTGGTATGGGCGTCTAGATCATAGAAACAAAAATTGTGAATTGTGGATAGAGACCAAAGGCACTCTTACACCAGATCAACAACAGTTCAGTTCTACTCTAAGGGCAGCTCCTTATTCTTCTGCAAGAGAGGACGTAATTTAAGCCCCAGGATTCTATGAGTGTGTGAAGCCTAAAGCCCGTGCTGAGTTCCATGGAGGCCAGTCGCAACCAAGCTCATCGGTGAAAGCAGGGGAGGGAGGTCCGGTAGAGATACAGTTAGTAGAGGGGTTAACAGAGGGCGACGGTGACAAAGAAGCATTAAAGGACATTAATGGGGAGGCGTTACAGTCTGTTGATGGTTTTAAAGAGGGGCAAGCGATGGTAAATAATTATGAGGACGTTGAAGATACGTTGCAACCAACTTAAGGAATTCAACAGATGAAGGACTCTTTATCATCATTATCCTCTCCTATTAATGCTCCTAATGGTGGGGAAGTTAATATGGAAACCGAAATTTCAATGCATAATTCGGTCTCAGAATCTAATTTAATTGAAATACAAATAAGGGAGGTTAATGAGACATTAAAGATGCAAGAGAATAATGCAGAAATTAAGGGCTTTCAATTTGAGGCAATTAATGTTCAGTCAATGTCTCTAGCTAGGCAATCTGTTTCTGTAGGGAAGGGGAAGGCACGGCTAGCAAACACTAGGGCAACACGGGGAAGTAAATTCAACACAGCATCTAAAGGTGAAAAAAATAACAAGCAAGAGGTCCGGGTGAGGTCAGGGGCTGGATTGGCAGTGGAAAACAAAAATTGTGGTAAGCAGAAGGGAGAGTCTCATGTAAAGTTACCAAGTAAATATCAATGGGTTTCAAACGATGAGGGTGAATCAAGTTATTCAATGGTGGAGGCTGAGGATCAGCCCCGCCAATCACAATGAGTTGTTTAGTATGGAACTGTCGTGGGCTTGGGAACCCATGTACAGGGAACGAGCTTATTGAAATGGTGCGGGCGAAAGATCCCCCCGTCGTGTTTTTAGCCAAAACATGGCCAGATGAAGCAAGGCTAAAAGATGTGAAGAGAAAGATTCAATTTGAACATATGTTTGTGTCATCGAGGAATAATAGACGTGGAGGTTTAGTACTTTTTTGGAGGGAGACAATGGATGTTACAGTAGAGGGTTTTGACAAGAACGATATCGATACCATTATCAATAAAAATAAAGATAATGAGCGGAGATTCACTGGTTTCTATGGTGAACCGGACATGCAAAAAAGGGTGGAATCATGGGACTTGCTTAGAAATTTAAATAAAAAATTTAGGTTACCATGGCTATGTGCGGAGCGATGAAAATTCAGGTTACTGATTAGAAATTTAATGAGTTGGTTCAGAGCGATGAAAATTGGGTAAGAATAGGAGGAGTAATAATCAAATGCAACTCTTTCGGGATGCAATTGATGCTTGTGGTTTTATTGATCTTGGATACTAGGGTTCAAAATTTACATGGAGCAAACAATATAGTGATGGGTACTCAATATGAGAAAGGCTAGATAGAGCTCTATGCACTCCAGAGTGGCTCACCCAATTTGCTAGTGCAAAGGTTACTCATCTCACATGTACTACATCGAATCATTCTCCTCTATGGATCACTCCAAGTGACATACCACCTCCACCTATGTCTAGGCCTTTCCGGTTTGAAGAAATGTGGTTATCAGATAAAGGATGTGGTCGAGTAATTGAAGCGGTGTGGAGAAATAATTCAAGTAATGAGGGCAATGTGCAAGTGTTGGAAAAAATTGAGAGGTGTGGAACAGAACTTACACAATGGAGTAAGAGGAACTTCGGACATGTTAGAAAGGAAATCGTGGAGAAAAGGAAGAGGTTGGCTAAGGCAGAATTGGAGGCAAGACATTCGGGGTGTAATTTTCGAGTTCGAGAGCTGAAATTAGAGATTAATGAATTTTTGGTTAAAGAAAATATAATGTGGAGGTAGCGGGCTAAATCTTTTTGATTGGTGGGTGGAGATATGAACTCTAAATATTTTCATAGTCGAGCAACCCAAAGGTACCGAAGGAATCGGATTTTGGGTATTCAAAACTTGTTGGGGGATTGGGTAACTCAACCCTATGACATTGCCGAAGCATTCATTGTGTCCTACCAGCAACTCTTTACCTCTTCAAACCCAATAATTGGGGAGGCAGCCTTGAACCACATGGAAAGATGTGTTACCGATAAAATGAATGCCATGCTCATGCAAAAATTTACGGAATTGGAAGTGGAAGAAGCACTTAAACAGATGGCTCCCCTCAAAGCCCCTGGACCCGATGGCATGCCCCCTCTCTTCTATCAAAATTTTTGGAGTCTTGTTGGTGATGATGTCCCAAAAACTATTTTGTCAATGCTAAATTCAGCCACTATACCCCATCCCCTAAATCATACCTTTATAACTTTAATCCCAAAACAAAAGAACCCCTTGGCTGCTTCTAATTACCGTCCTATTAGTCTATGCAATGTTCTTTACAAAAATTTTTCTAAAGTCCTTGCAAATAGGTTAAAAATAGTCTTACCATCCATAATAACCAAACACCAAAGTGCTTTTACCAAAAACCGCTTGATTTCTGATAATATTCTTGTGGCATTTGAAACCTTGCATAGCATGAGTAGCCATAAATCAAGAAATTCAAGTTATATGGCAGTTAAATTAGATATGAGTAAGATCTATGATAGAGTGGAATGGAGTTTTTGGAGGAAGTGATGAGGAGGATGGGTTTCAATGAACAATGGATTACTCTTATGATGATTTGTGTAAAAACAGTATCTTATTCCGTGCTTATAAATGGGGAGCCACAAGGGATGATTCAACCTTCAAGGGGTATTTTTCAAGGAGACCCCCTATCTCCCTTCTTATTTTTATTATGCATGGAAGGACTCAACAGTCTAATTGTGAAGGCAAAAAGGGAGGGTCTTATCCATGGATTTTCCCTTAACAGGGGAGGTCCTAAACTAACCCATTTGCTCTTTGCAGATGATAGCTTATTGTTTTACAAGTCTAATAGGAGTGAATGTCAACAATTGCTGGATATTTTGGCTCACTATGAAAGTTTGTTAGGGCAAAAAATTAACCGAGAAAAAACCTCCATCTTTTTTAGCAAGTCCACTACCGAGGCCATGAGGATAGAAATAAAGGAAGCTTTGGGAGTGTCGGAAATTTTGCATTATGACAAATATCTTGGTTTACCATCACTTGTGAGGAGACATAAAAAAGCGAGTTTTGATTATATAAAAGAGAGGGTGTGGAGGAAGCTACAAGGTTGGGAAGAAAGATTGCTTTCTCAAGCGGGAGGGAGGTGTTAATAAACGCATATAGAGTTTATGTTATAGCAAAGCGTGATCCAAAGACACATTAAATTTGCTCACCTACCTGGCTTCCTTTTATATTTAATGCTCTACTAGGTTGACAATAAGATGTTGATCGATGGTGAAAAGCTTTAAAACATATTGATAAGCTATGTCAGTATCTGCCCTAAATGATGCATCTTCCTATCACATTCATGGTAGAGTCCACCAAGAATTTAATGAGTAGACCCCACCATGAATGTGAGAAGGAGTATCATTCTCCGTACTTTGGAAATATTTAAGAATTACTCTGTGTAAAAGAAAGAGTAATTCTATAGACACATAAATTGAATAATTTGTTTCCACATGGACCCACTATCACATTTTTACCATTCATAACTTGCTACATGAGCAAGTTGTGACACAAGTTATGTCATTTTATGTGTTCTTATCATTATTGATAAAAGATATCATTATTTAGTAATGTTAGAATCATAACAAAATTCACAATTTTGCCACAATTTGTTCACATGTTAAATTTTAGACTCATCAATTTTACTCTACCACTTACAACTTGTAACTCAAGA
Source organism: Castanopsis chinensis (assembly GCA_032878915.1). Lineage (NCBI taxonomy): Eukaryota > Viridiplantae > Streptophyta > Magnoliopsida > Fagales > Fagaceae > Castanopsis > Castanopsis chinensis. Next base: position 1,616,730 of record JAVQMG010000073.1, read on the forward strand.
AAATTGTGACAAAATTGTAAATTTACTACACTCTTAACATTTTTAAATGTTATTTATCCAAAAACTAAAAACCAAAAGAAGAAGAAAGAGATTGGAATTGTGATTGTAGTCTTGTTAAAAGAGAAAAGGAATTCCAAAATCTGCTCTTTGTTGTGATGTGATTTTATCATTACATATAACTAGAAACAAAAGTGGAAATTACTATGAAAGTAGTTGTTGCACATTTGTACCAAATAGATATAACAAATTTTTAAGTAAAAAAAGAAAAAAGATAAAAAGATAAAATATTAGTATTTTCTTTCCTAAAGTTTGTATGAATTTTGTTTTTCTGCCTCTAAATAATAACTTTTTTATCCCATAAACTATTAAAAATATTATAGTTTTTGTCCTTAAACTTTTCAAAGACTTTCTATCATCTTTAAACTATTGAAAATAAAATATTTTTTCTTCCTATTTTCTCCCATAAATGATTGAAAAATGCTCTTGAAAAAGTTTAGGAAAAAAAAGAGAGGATATTTTACATTTTAGAGACAAAAAAATGAAACCCATGTAAAATTTAAAGTTTAACTATGTAAACAATTGATTCTCCAAAAAAAAAAAAACTATGTAAACGATATTATAACCCAAAAAATAATTTATTAACTATAGACACAGACACGCATATCAAATATGTCTTTTAATATGAATTGTTTCTTATATAACAAATTTTACATCAATATAAACCCATTGCCCCGTCCCTCAGTAACTATCTATAAATAAATAATAATAAAATAATACATCAAAATAAAATTTTCACTTTTCACGACTAAAAAAAATATTTTATTTCATAAATTAGTTTTAATTTAACATATTTTTTCATGATATAAACATCATTTATAATTAGCAACAACTTTATTTCATTGTACTATTATTATGTCTGTGCAATAGTAATATTAATAAAAAGTCATATAAAAGTTAAATAAGACATTCCAATAATATAATTCAAATTGAATAATAAAATAGATAGTAAATAGTAAAATAAAAATTTATATAAGTTGCATGACATATGCTAATTCAATATCTCCAAGCTTTTATGAAAAAAAATTATATAAATTATTAAAATAAATATAAAACTAATATTAAATGTAAGGACACAAAAATCAAACAGCCCAAGCTCACTTAAAATAGTGGGGCTTGTGCGGCTCAACTAGGCCCAAATCAATAGATATTTGTATAGGGAAAGAATGACTATAAATCAAAGTTTGTGTCTATATAAGGCTTATTACAAGCTTGCCTGAGGAGGCAATTCTTACATAGAAGAATACATTGTTCACTCTCTTCTCTCTATGTTCTTGGTCTAGACTCTATATTTTTCTTGTGTTTTTTTTTTCCTAGATCCCCTTCATCTGGAAGTTCCTCTTCCTTATATACTTCTTAGCCTTTTACATCTTAGCCCTCCATCTCCACCAACCCAAATTCTCCCCATGACACTTGTCCCCTTAAACTCCTATTGAAGATGGTAAAAGGAGCTGCTTAGCTGTGAATTCCACCGTTCAGGTCACTTCCTCATCAATGTAGTTGATAAAGCTATTGCCAATCATTTAATGCGGAGGCAGTAGGATAACTCTCATTGAAGGCTTCCCCTACCTTCCATGATTCTCTCACACCTCATCGTCCTCGTCTAGACTTCCCAGAAGTCTCTTGTCTCTTCTCCTCCCATCCTCGTGCGGATCCCCTTTTCAGGCTTATGATGCCTTAATAATAACGATAACAGCTCATTAAACCCTTCCTCGGTCCTCGTGCCCCCACAATAGCCCCCTAAAACTTTGCTATTAACTCTGACATAAAAAAGCAAGGTTTTAGTTACGCAACTTCACCTGATAAGTGCCATATGCATTCCCAAGTGGTGACATCCTTTCACCTGTCTTCAACATGCTCCTGACACTTTGGTATCCACGATCTCACATTTATTATGTTAGGCGGCTGCCTGTTCCCCCACGTTCTACAGTACGTTGATTATCCTACGATCCTTATTTATCCCCATTTATGAGTGGGAATTTTACTGCTCATTTTCACCCCTATATAAGGAGAGGTTGAGGCTGGCGTTAGCTCATTTACTAATTTGGCAATTTTTGTTAAAGCAGTTGCCCGAGGGAGATTCTTCTATTGTTTTTAGGTGTGTTTGAATTCATATTCTTTTGCATAGATTTTTATTTCCTATACCATAAGATTCCATGGGTAGATTCGCTAGGCTAGTAGATACCCCTAAAGGCATGGCCGCCGTTAGGGCTCAATATAGGATCCTTAACAGTGTTGAACTCTTACACTATGAACTGGGCGAATGGTTGGTCATGAACAGACCTCCTAGTTCATTAGTTATCCGCTGATGATTGACTTCATAGAAGGCAAGATGAAAATCCCTATAGGAAGGGTCACTAGAGACTTCCTGATGAACTATAGGCTGACCCCCACACAATGCTCCCCAAACATTTTTAGGGTTCACGGGAGCATAGATATAATAAACCGTAAAATGGGGACTAACCTCACATGGCATGATGTGAACTAGGTGTACAATTGCCAGAAAAGGAAGGAAAGTAAATACTACATCAAATGTACGGTCCCATCCGTTAGGCTAATATCCCGTATGCCTGAGTCAAACAAGGGTATGGATGAGAACTTCCTCATTGTCTAGGGAGACTAGCATAATAAATTGCACTGTCCCACCCAAGAAGGGGAATCAAGTAGGGTTCCCACAGATAATAGATGTGCATAGGATTTTCTCTTAATTTTTTACAAGGTTTTTCTCTAGCTTGTAACTTATGTTGTTTCTTTATTGGCAGACGAATACCACACCACCCTGTCCAAGCATCTCATGAATTTTACCGACCTAAACCGGATCCTTAGGTCTGAAATTTTTTTGCACAAAGACGGTCAACTTCGGGCAGTACATATAATCCTCGGGTTTGAACCACTCTCCAAACGCTTCCAAAGTCTAAAGAATGTCATTAAAGCTAAAGACCCACGGTTAGCTTTAATTAAGGTCCCTGAATTTTTGTTAATTGACCCTTCTCTAGCTGGAACCCAAGACACTCAGCTTCCAATCCCACTTGTAGCCAGACTCCTTTACTCCCAGGAGCCTCACATACCCTCGAACGAAAAAGCTGAGGTGCCTACTCCCCAACTCATCCAAGAAGTGACATACAAAGACTTTGAGGTCTTTTACCAACAAGAGAACCCCGAAGACCTTCCTAGTACCTCGCACTGCTATTTACTTCCTGCCCAAGTTAGCACTAGCCAAGAGGAAGTTAATATCCTAGAAGGAATGGTGCTTAAGGAAAAGACTCTAGACCTCTTGGTGCTGCTTATAGCCCATGCTGGGGGTGCTTCCCTAGCCATTCCGGTGGTGCCCCGATCACCAACTCCTGCTCCCATGTGTGCATCCTCTAGTGATGCCACAGATAAAAAGAGAAAAAGGGGCCAAGGAGGTAAGGGCACTGAAAGTGATGAGGAAGGATAAATCAGCCACACTTCTCAGCAGCCCCCAGTTAAAGAGGCTCGAACAACCAAGGCCCAACAGAAAAAGAGTGCTTCCTCTGGGACCTCTAAAGACTCTAAGGGGGAGCAACCACCAAAGCCCCCTACTTGGAGACCCTTATTTACGCTGAGCTCAAGGGTTCGATTATGGACAATGCCAACCTCAAAGACCACTAAAAGAGTAAGTCAGGCCTTGTGGCTGAATGCCTGGAAAAAGCTTTTTGTTTACTCAAACACATGCAAGAGCTTAAGTCCTTCCAAAAACGAGAGGTCTTCCTGTCACTAAAGAGGGACTTGACCAAGGTAAATAATCATTATGAGAGACCTGGAAATTGCCTCTTAAAAAAGAGAGATTTTTGCATGCTTATTAGAGTACCTCTCTTTTTGGGTAATTAGTGTTGAGTCGTCACTTATTTTTTATGTACAAAAAATAAGAAATAAATAACTGAATTTTTCTTCTCATTGATTGAATAATGAAATACATAATTGAAAATTTGAACTTTACACAGTTTTGGGTCCTAATTACAATATACCAAATATACATGGTTTTTTGTCCTAGTTACAATCTACCCAAAAATAAAAAGTAACGATAAGGCTATATCTACTTCAAAGACCTAATTTGGATGTCAGGTTACGGAATGGGAAGGTGTTAGGCACCCATTCCGCCCAGACAAAGTCTGATTTTCTAGGCTCTTATGACCAATGTACCTTTTTATGCATGTCATGAATGATATGTTGAACATGTGAATTAAAAACTAAATCACATAAATTTACTTATGAATAAAGTCTCTTCTTTTGAAAATAATTAGATCTATTTTCGTGAAAAAAAAAATGGTTTTTGACAATAGAAAAATCAGATTTGTTTTTTAAATGTTTTAAAAGAATTAAAAAGATTTTTTTTAAGAAGAGAGTTTCACTCATAATATAAATTTATACAATCATGAATTAAAACAAACACAAACATAGTAGTGCATGATCTCTTCTTTTATTTCAACAAATTGCATGTTATTAAAAAAAAATAGATTTGTTTCTTAAGAAAGATACAAATCAGTTTTGATTTGAGAAAAATTTAGATCTGCATCTCATAAAGATACATATCTCTTTTTGTTTGAGGAAAATTCAGATCTACATCTAAGAAAGATGCAGATTTGTTTTTATATTGAGAAAAACTCAGATCTACATTCTTGGGTTCTAAGATTTTAGGTTTAAATGTATTAGAACTTCAATTTGTAATGTTGGCAAACCATGATCAAAACGTTTAGTCTTGTTTTAGACTTGCTCAAAGTATGTTTAAGTGTATTAGACTTGCTCAAAGTATGTTTAAGTGTAAAGTACAGTAAATTTGCTTGGCTCGATTGATCGAAAATTAGACTCGATCGATCGAAGTTCGTGTAAATTGTTTTTTTGCAGAATTTTCCAACTCAGCCTAAGCCCGTTTGACGTGTAGGGTTTTATGTTTTGTATTAAGTATAAAAGGGAAAACCCTAGCCACATTTTGAGGTTGCTCTTTATGCTGTATGTGTGAATGTCTTGTGAGATCTAGAGGTATTTGTCTTCGCATACACTTAGGGTTATCAAGATCTAGATTGATGTCAAGAGCCTGGTGATCAATTTAGTTGCAGATTCAAGAGCTTAAAGATATACAAGCGGGAGTGCTTGTACTTGCTGGGAATCCAAGAAAGAAGTAGTCCGTGGACTTGGAGCTATCATGTGATCGTGGTAGTAAGTTTCCTACTCGAACTAGAAATAGGATATTAGTGATTTAAGTCGCTATTGTGTTAACTTCAATTCTTTCATAGTGGATTTGTTTTACCTTGAGGATAGCTAGGTTAAATTCTCTCCAGGTTTTGTACTAGTTTGCTTTTCCTGGGTTATCATATCGTTGTGTTCTTTATTTTCCGCACTTTACAATGATATGATATATTTGTGTTAACCTAGATTTGAATAATTTACCTAAGTTAATCACTTGGCTAAATAACTAGGTTAATCTGGTTGTGTTTAAGAGGTCTAAAAAACGTACATACATCTAGAAAAGATGCAAATTTGTTTTTATATTGAGAAAAATTCAGATCTACATCTAGAAAAGATGCAAATCTGTTTTTATATTGAGAAAAATTTAGATCTACATTTAGAAAAGATGTAGATCTGCTTTATTTCAAGAAAAATCCAGATTACATCTAAGAAAGATGTAGATCTATTTTGTTTTAATAAAAAGAATTAATTACTTGCAGATTATTAACATTCAAGAAAAAGATTATAACAATCACATAAAAAAAAAAAACAACAATTAACATTCATGTTATGACTATTTGAAAAAGAAAGAGATATAGCATGCATCATCACATCATAAGAAAAAGGGTTAAGAAACAATCTCTTGCATGAGCAATCTTTGTTCTTGAGAGGATGTTTTAGGGTTCAAAGAAACTTATTCAGTTCTCTTTGAAACCTAAAAATCCTAATTTTTGTAGCAAAACTTAGGGAAGGGATCAAAATATATGAGCCATTTGAGAGCCTAAAACATGTGCCTCCAGAGCGTAGAAAAAAAGGTGCTAAATTTTGTGGTTCAGACTCTATTTATAGAGGTCAGAGGATTCTAAAAAATAGGTATGAACGGTTAGGATTTGAATCCAGACACATCCTTTTGTGAAAAGGTCAAAAAGGGTGTGCTTTATCGTCACTCAAAGGCCGTTGGGCCAAAGCCCAACCAAGTGCAATTCACCACATTTAGAGTGTCATTCGACACTCCAAATGTGCTGAATTGGCTCTTAGAGGCCAAACGCGTTTTCGTGTTTGGGTGCCATTTGGACTCTTCTTATAGGGTTTTTTGGCCGATCCTTGTATCTAGACGTGTTTTCATCCGCCGTCTATGATTTTTTCATCTCTTTTCTAGATAATTCAGGCTTTTTAAGAACAATTATCTTGTGGATAAATCCCTTAAAATAAATCTTGATAAGTTTCTGATTATCCACAATTTTATTGCTATCCAACCATTCCTTTTATTCTTATGTGTGCATCTTTATCTTAAACACTAATTACCAACCAATCACAAAATTATTCAATTAATTTTAATTGTTTGACCAATCAGAATTAATTTAAATTAATCATGTGTGGTTGACTCCTCCTAGACACAATGCATATGGACTATGCAAACTTAATAATGTGATATCTTTCAATCAGATGGTTCGATTTGAAAACCAAAAACACCATTGTGACCTTTAGAATCTCAAGATTATTCTTATGATATGCAATGAATGAATGAATGCATGTAAAGCAAAGACAAATTAGTGCATGTAATGCAAGAACAAATTGATGCATGTGATGCAATTATAATTTTTGGGGTACATGGATGGTCATTCGAGTCATTCTTCTTGATTAAATCATGGGCGCAAAATCGAGTGTCTACAATCATCTACTTCTTTTCCGAGATCAACATAACACATGTATTAATACTAACTTTTAGCAACTTTGCAATCTATTCAAACAACTTTTGTGGCTGAAGAATGGGTAGACCACGCCTTAGATCAAGCTCGAAAAGCTGAAGGCAAGCTGGACACAGCTGAGAAGGCCCATGCCGAGGCTGATAAAAAGCTCAAAGTGACTCTCGCCCAACTGGCCGGGGTAGAGAAGTCTCGAAAGAACACTGAAGTTGCCCTAACTAGCTACGAGAAACAAGCTACAGAGTCATGCTTGCTCACTCCCAAGTGCAGGAGATCATAGCACTATAATTCTCGAAGTACCGAGGTTGAACCATAAGGAGCGGGGTAAATTCAAAGACAATATAATTAAACAATAATTTGAGTGAAGAAGAAAAATACTTTTGCTTGGTGATTGTTAACAAGAATAATAATAAAAACTTATTTAAATCAATAATGTAAATGCTAAGGCATCGGGGTGTTTCCCTATATCGATATAAGTTTCTTTGTGATCTAAGAAAATATAAATTTCATAATTGATTGTTTTTATACAATTAAAAACTTATGATTCGGTTGAACTGAGACAATTCAAGAATGCATAATAACCTTGATTAATAATGCGGTTAGAAAAGTTTTCAGAAAAACTCATTCACTTTAAAACCTGATTTCTATTTGAAACTATTAGAAATTCATCTAAACAATAAGAAAAACATTATTGAACTTATTGGAAGCATGGAAGAACTAATACATCAAAAGAATTCTAATTGAATAATCAAATATGTTGTTAGTAAAATCTTAGAAAGAATCACATTGAATATTCATACCGTATAGAAGAAACATAACCCCTAGCCCTAATAAAGAGTTTAGGCTGCCATTAGAGAAAGGAAAATACAAGTTTTCTCTGCCCAAAATTCGTTCTCATGGCCTCCCTTCAAAACCCTAACATAAAAGTGTCCAAAGAAAATAAAACTTTTTACTATTTTAATTTCCGTCCAAGTTTACAGTGGTAAATTGTGAGTTAATTTTGGCCTTCAAAAATTGAGAATTTCAAAAAACTCAAAACTGGAAAGTTGTAGATAATTAAGTCACGGTTCCAGCCCATCTTTTCTTGTGTCAATTGGATTTTTTATGAGAGATATACGCCTAAAATACTGATCAGTACTCAAATCAGATTTTTCCTTTTCAGATTCTGCCTCTTTGGTTTCTTTCCTTATTTGAAGATTCCAATCATGGTAGACAATCCAAGCACTCCAGCTGCACCTCCTTAGAAATTTAAGCATGGTCCTTTAGCTCCACTTAATTCTAATTTGGCCTCCATTCTCTCACAAATTCCTGTAAACTCATCTTTCTCACATGATTTTCTGAAAGTAGAAAATTACACACAATGAATGTCATCTTATACCAGAAATTATGTAAAAATAAATAATAAGGATTAATGCAAATTATGGCTTAATTATACAAATTAAGCATAGTAATAAGGAGAAAACGCCCACATAAATATATAACAAGTATACATTTTAAGGCGTTATCAAGTCTCTAGAGGCTCAAAAGAAAGTTGAAACTAGTTGGCTTTAACCATGGTGAAGGTCAAACAACAGCAAAAACAACTGGAGGCAAAGGCCCGCCAATTGTAAGGACACGAAAATCAAACAGCCCAAGCCCACTTAAAATAGTGGGGTTTGTGCAACTCAACTAGGCCTAAATCAATAGATATTTGTAAGAAAGTGGATTGAACAAAAAAAGGGGGCTTAGCCCAAGGACAAAGATAGGGAAGGAATGACCACAAATCAAAGTTTGTGTATATATAAGGCTTATTACAAGCTTTCCCAATGAGGCAATTCTTACACAGGAGAATACACTATTCACTCTCTTCTCTTTATGTTCTTATTCTAGATTCTGCATTTCCTGTTTTTTTTTTTTTATTATTATTTTTTTTTTATCCTCTTCATCTAGAAGTTCCTCTTCCTTATATACTTCTCAGCCCTTTACATCTTGGCCCTCCATCTCCACCTACCCAAACTCTTCCCATGACATTTGTCCCCTTAAACTCTTGTTGAAGGTGATAGAAGGAGCTGCTTAGCTGTAAATTCCACTGTTCAGGTCACTTCCTCATCAATGTAGCTGATAAAGCTGTTGTCAATCATTTAATGCGAAGGCAGTAGGATAACTCTCACTAGAGACTTCCCCTACCTTCCATGATTCTCTCTCTACACCTCATCCTCCTCATTCGAACTTCCCAGAAGTCTCTTGTCTCTTCTCCTCCCATCCTCAGGTGGATCCCCCTCTTTGAGCTTATGATGCCTTAATAATGACGATAAAAGCTCATCGAACCCTTCCTCGGTCCTTAGGCCCCCACATTAAATATCTTGAATCTTTTGATGATTGTGTTTGAATTGGAGTAGTGTCTTAAAACTTTAAATAAAAGAGTTTCACTTTAAGCAAACTATATTGATAATTTTCATGTACTTACTGGGACACATAATAAATTAATGACGTACAAATTGTTATGCAAGTAATATAGTGCAAGCATAACATGTATGATATAATTGTTATTTCTTAAAATATGAATTATGGTAGATTATTAAAATAATATAAAAATAAATAAATATTTTCTTTTAAATTTTTACAGCTATGGGCAGTGCAATTTAAGTGGAGTAGTATTTTTAAACTTTGGCAGTATATAGAGTTTCACTCAAACCAAGTATATTAATTATACTTACTAGTGGTGCTATTGATATTAGTTTAAATTATTGAATATTTAGGATATAATTTGACCAAGATATTTGGATGTACTAAAATAGTTTTTCTTTATAATTTTCATGATATTGGTTAAACCAAGATTCTCATTACATTGCTATTATGTATATAATAACGAAAAACACTATTGAGTACTACATATACAATATTAATTCACAATTAATGTCTGTGAAATTTGATTAAATATAACACATGTAAGGGCACAAATCATACTGGATTGAAATCTCACTTTCAGACCAACCCAATGAACCCTAAACAATGAATTTATAGAGAATGGGCTTCAAATCTAAGGTTTTAGGCGGTGGATAACACAAAAGCTGGATTGAAGTACAGAACACAAGATTATATTTCATATATGGGTGGAATAACATTTGCACGTTGATGCCGAGGATAAAACTTGGTATTTTATTACAAGCATTCTCTCTTTCTCTCACTCTATCTCCCTTTTCTTTTTTTCAAAAAGATCCCCCTTCTCTTTCTTTCTCTTTCGCCTTTTATAGGCCCGCATCCTCTTCTTCTTGCTTCCACGTATGGTCCAAATTCTCCTTTTGGATACTTGTCCCATCCATCCTTCTCACTAAAGTCTCTGGCGGTAAGAGTTAGGTTGAATTCCAGTGTTCAGGCGTCACTTCCTCATTAATGCGGCCAGAGAAGCAGGTGCAGAGCCTTAAATGCGGTGGTAGCAGCTTTTTCCTTGATATTCGTCTACCACTCCCCTTTATTCTTTACCCTCGTTTTCTTAATTTCGGCATCAAAGGTCTTCAGCATGGGCGCTGTTGAACTGCTAGGTCATTCACATTGTCCTCGACAGCGTGTTGCCGAGGACTAGGTTGTCCTCGGACGTCATATTTCTTGGTGTTTTGGTCATGCATGACACCCCTCTTTATCACGTGACTTTGTAGGTTAGACTGATTATGTCCTCGGACCATTTCAAGATGTAGGGTTGGGCTTCTCTCATTGTGAGAGCTTTTGGGCCGGCTCACTGTGTGTACTTTGGGCCCATTGGCACTACAACACAAAATAAAATAATAAATTGGTCAAATATTATCTCCTAAATTGAATGAGAATAAGTGTATGGGATCATTCAGCACAATTAAAATTTGTTATGTTCAATATCTTCGCATACAAAATATCTATATAGAAATAGTATAAAAAATATGCTCATTAATTCACAGAAAAAATAACACCAAAAATTTAAACAATTTAATTTGTATGGAAAGCTAGCAAAAGAAAATTCCAATTTTGATTCTTATTGAAAATTTTCTAAACTTTGGTTTTAAAAAGCAAATATATTATGGGGTGTGCACGGGTTGGTTGGCTAAGTTTTTTCCCAAATTTATCACTGAATTGATAGGGATCAGTTTTCTCATAATTAGAACCAATGCATACCGCTTAGGGTCGGTTTTTTTATATATAGCAGTGCGGTTTTTTGCAGTTGATTTAATCGGTTTGGTCGGTTTGAAACATTAAAAAATTTGTTTGATTTTTTTTTTATAAAAAAATTGGGCTTTCAAGCCCAATACACAACGCATTCAAGATTTCAATCAAAATGTTCACTTGACAAACTATTCACAATTCACACGTCAACCTGTTCATTACATCAACATGTTCACACATTAAAAAATAAAACTGTCCAAGTGCAGTTTCTGCCCTCCCACCAATAAAAAAATCTGTCCAAATTTCATAAACTATTCATAGATAAAATTTGTTCAAAGATATAGCTCAGCATAACGTATTACAAATAAAATTTGTTCAAATTTCACACATAAACTTCATAAAAAATTCTGTTAAAATACTATCCCAAAAAAAAATGTTTACACATAAACTTCATAAAAAATTTGTCACACATTAAAAATTTGTCCAAATTTCATCATAAACTTGTCCAACCTGTTCACACATAAAAATCTATCCAAATTAAATCATTTCATTCACCATACAAAAAAGTGAATCCACTTAATAATGTATATAGAACCATTTGTCATTGTCCAAAAATGTCAAAATAAAGATATACAAATCAAATTTGCAATTAGGCAAAAGAATGCTAATTGCTTGTACCTCCAATATCATCTCACCCATGACTAACTAGTAACTATCATTAGTGAAAAGTCCACTACCAATGACATGTATAATTAACATATAGGCAAAAGACTGCTAATTTCGATAAGTTCATTTGTCCAACAAGTCTATGCATTGTGCTTCATTCTAGAACTCCTACAAAATACTAAAAAAAAACAAAATAAACATGTGTTAATAACAATAAAACATTTATGAACAATAAAATAGTTATAATTAGCACAAACGAATGATAATATCAATTATACTTACATCATATTAACTACTAACTAATTCCAAGCAAAGAGCAGCATATCACTCATTATCATTCAACACAACATTACTTGGATCCTCCTTCATAGGCATTGGGCAAACTGATGCAATTTCTACTATCCCATTCAAAACAAAATGATTCTTAAGCATTGAGCAAATAAATAAACAATTGATGCGTACAATAAACAAAATGAATATATCTATTTTTTTTACCAGTGTCAATCTCAAAACCCTCCATATCCTCCATATTATCCATGCACTCCCAAATCTTTATTCGTATTTTTTTCTTTGCATCTTTCAACCAATTCTGGGTACAAATAAGGGCTTCAACTGTATTAGGAGATAGTGAACAATGGAACGAATCCAAAACACATCCCCCTATGCTAAAAGCATACTCGAATGCAACTGTAAAGACAGGAATAACCAACACATCATGGGCAATTTGAGAAATGACTCGATATCTAGAAGAACTCAATTTCCACCACATCAAAATGTCAAAATCTTCTACATCAAGATCCTCAGAAGATTCCAACAAATACCTATCCAACTCAGATTTGCATTCCACACTGTTCTCATCTACCATGTGTTGCTTAAACCTAGTATTATAGCTTTTAAAGTGATTAGAAGCATTACCAACACTTGGCCTAAAGTGATTATAGCTTTTAGACAATGAAGCACTACTACCACTACTACTAGAACTCGAGGCTCAATTTTGACCCACTCTTTCCATATATAACCTCTTCAACGCATCCTAAACCCTAGAGCTCATCACATCTCCACCATTCCCTGAACCAAAACTTGACATGCTTCAATTTATACCTTGGGTCAAGAACAAAAGCAACAAAAAAACACCAAATTGATATTATCTATACTTCCCCAATACTTATCATTTTTTTTTCATTTCTCCCACCATACTCCTACAAAGAGGATCTCCATCAACACTACATAACTGCTGCAATTGATCTTCAATGCTAATTAGCTCATGGAAGTATATATTGGAAGTAACAAACAATGACTCAGAAAATCTAAGTGTAGCCTCATAAAATATGCCAAGAAATTTCACAAAATTCTTGACATACTCCCAATCAAGATAGTTAGGAGGACCAATGGGCTTTTTCCCATTTCCATTCACTTCACAAAAATTAAGTTTGTAATGCCCACCCTCCTCTTCCAACTTGTCAAATGCTTTCACAAATTTCGAAGCACAATCTAACATGAGATAAGTCAAATTCCACCTTGTTGGCACATTAAGGGACAACAAAGATTTTGCTTTAATTTTGTCATTATCAACACATTCTTGAAACTTCTTAGATCTTGCGGGAGAGGCTCTCACTTATCTCACCACATTTCAAACTTTGGCAATTGATTCATGAATGGACTTCAACCTGCTTTGTACTATCAAATTCAAGATATGTGCACAACAACGCATGTGCATGAACTCACCACCCAATATGCTACTATCTCTTTCTTTTGTTTTCTTCTTCACATAATCAATAGCCACATCATTAGAACTATCATTGTTTACAGTAACTGTAAACAACCGGTCTATATCCCACTTCAACAAACACGATTCAACCGCCCTACCTTTGGTGTCCCCTTTGTGATTAGCTATAGGAAAAGGTTTAAAATTTTCTTTTGGTAAGTCCAATTATTATCCATAAAGTGTGCGGTGACTATCATGTAGTTCTAGTTTTGTATAGAGGTCCAAGTATCTGTTATCACACAAACTCGTTGCCCAACAAAAGCCCTCCTCAAAATATCCACCTCACTAGAATAAATTTTCATACAAGCCCTTGCAATAGTAACGCAATGGGGAATAGGAAACCTAGGCTCAACTATTTTCATAAATTCTTGAAATCCTGACGCTCCACAAATTTAAAATGCAATTCATCAATAATAATCATCTTTGCCAATGCCAACCTTATCCTTTCTTCAATATAGTTTGCAACCACTAGAAAATTTTAATCTCTCTCCCCTTCCCTCTTAGCTTGGAAAGAAATTTTTTTTTTCTTATCATCATAGGGAAAATGCCACTTCTTACACACCTTCATGTGGTAACATGCCTGAAGTACCATTTGTCCTACCATGACAATTATATTGATTTTTACAATACTTGCATTCAAACTTTGGCTTTTTGGGATCACAACCGGCCAACATAATGAAGTGTTGTCATACTATACATGGTCCTTACCACCATGTTTAGGTGGCAGTGGGGGAAGTGATGCACCAAATTCAATAAATGCTACAGGTTCAGGTGGGTTAGGGTTAGCATTACTAGGAGGAGGTGGGAGGGTCCCCAGATACACCAAGACCAGGTGGAACATCGACATCCATCTAATAAAAAAAATTTCCAACCAACAAAAAAACAAAGTTTCCACAAATATGTCAAATTATAATGTTTCTAGTAAATACAATGTCAAATAGCTCATTCTCAATCAATGAATATCACAACCAAATCTAATAATAGAAATAACTAGTTAGTTTAGTTACAACTGTTAAAATATAATATTATTAACAACGCAATGTGTTATACCATGTTGTATATGCTAGAGTGGATGCGGAATGGGAAGTATAGAATAGGAACACTGAGAACACGAGATTTACGTGGTTCAGCCTTGTTGGCCTATATCCACGGAGGAATCCCTTAAGGGAGACATCTTTATTGTATAAGAGTGTAGTATAATAACCTGTGTTACAATGAACCCTAACATGAATATATATATATATATATATATATATATATGCAACTAAACCCTAGACTACTAGTACAAGCAGGACTGGGCTTGGGCCTATTACATTGGGCTAATATGTCTAATATATCTCTATCACCCTTCCTCAAACTCAAGGTGAAAGCTCGATGAAGGCTTGAGGTTGGATAAGCATGAGAAGATCACATGGAGATGCCTTGAATAAAGCCTTTGAAGAAACCACAATAAAGAATATGTCAATTGACCAATTTTGGAGCTTCAAATGAAGAAATGGAGTCCAAAATTGGAATCTATGCGAAAAACTAAGCAAGATAGGCCCTTTCGAAAATTTTGCCTTTTGGTTAAAGGTCAACGCAAAAGTCAAAGTCAACAAAAGTCAACAAATCCTGGTCAAAGTCAACAGTCAGTGCTCACAGGTCAAATCCAGGTGGTCCGGGCCGGGTCGGTTCGAGTCAACTGTCAGCTAGGTGACGTGGTGCTGACAAGACGACATTGCTAACGTGACAAGCTGCGTGGCTGATGACATAGCTAGGGTTGACGTGGATCAAGTTGACGTGGAGTGATGATGTCATCCATGTCGTCAGCAAGGGTTCTTCGGCGCATGGAAGGCACGTGACGGCATCTACCGGCGCATGGAGGATAACCAGAAACATGAAAGCGTGTGTAGGCGTGTGTGGGGAAGATAACAGCCAGATTTCTCGAGTTGTGCAGATCGATAGGCCACGAGTCTGATAGAGTGGCGCATGTGGTGACAATCCTATCCGAGATTTGAGATTTGTGGCGGCGCGTGGGAGATTTTCTGGAGGCAACTGTGGCGCATGGCTGAGTTTCGATTGACCGGATTTCAAGGTTTTCCTCACGGGAGGCAGAGAAGCATGTCTGTGGGATCAGTTTCGACAGACGAAGGCTTTATGTGCATAGATCTAATTGGTAGAGGCAAAGATTGCTTGGGCTTGAGGATTTCGACACAACAGTGAGCCACAGCGGCTACAAGATGCTGTGGAGTCTGAATTCAGCAGACAAGCATGTGTGACTTTTGATGGTGGTGTGCATGTGAGAATCTTCTTTGCATGCTAGAGATGTTTATTTGATGCCAAGAATGAAATTTGGCATTGATACCATGTTGAAATATAATATTATTAACAATGCAATGCGTTATACCATGTTGTATATGCTAGAATGGATGCGGAATGGGAAGCATAGAATAGGAACACTGAGAACACGAGATTTACGTGGTTCAGCCTTATTGGCCTATATCCACGGAGAAATCCCTTAAGGGCTACATCTTTATTGTATAAGAGTGTACTACAATAACCTGTGTTACAATGAACCCTAACATGAGTATATATATATGCGACTAAACCCTAGACTACTAGTACAAGCAGGACTGGGCTTGGGCCTATTACATTGGGATTATATGTCTAATATATCCCTATCAACAACAAAGAAATAATAATAGACTAATAGTCATTAGTCATTACTCAACAATTTATGTCACTAAAAAGTCATTATGAAATCAATCAATTAGTTTCTTCTCAAGATGAAATTTATTTTTTAACAACCAGCCAACCAATGTATATCTCAAATTCATCCCAAATAACTAGTCAGTTTAGTTGCAACAAGACAACAATAACAAACTAACAGTCATTAATCATTACTCAACAATTCATGTAAATAAAAAGTCATGAATTTTCAGTCAATCAATTTCTTCTCAAGATTGAATTTCTTTTTCACAACCAGCCAACCAATGTATCATCCCAAATTCAATAATTAAATAAAATAATTTAAAAAAAAAATCAAAAGCAAAGTATAACTGAATATTAACATCCCTATACAATTTTCTTTTAAATACAAAGTTTAGAACATAAAATAACAAGGAATTCATTATATTATTATCAATATAAATATAAAATAAAAGCTAATTATATATATATATATATATACATATAAACTTAAAGCAGTTGTTACTAAGTATTAAAATCAAAATGTTGAATATAGTGAGTTACCTCTCAATGAAGGCTTGAAAGTGAGAACTCTCTCAATCTCTGTCTCCCTCAAAAATTAAAACGCTGAAGAAAAAAAGAATTTTCTACACTAAAGCAGTTGGTCTGTTGCAGTGGCAATACGGGATGATTGGCGTCGGTAATATATATATATATATATATATATATATTACCTAGTTAAATGGATCATACATAGTCATGGTATATTATACAAATAACTTATAAATTTGAATTGTTTTTATTTCTACCAAAAAAAAAAAAAAAAGCTCATAAATATAAAATCCTTCAAACTCTCTCTTCCTCTAATTTTATAGATAGTGTTAGATATATAATTATGTTTTTTAAGATTTATTTATATTGGATTCCTTGCTTTCTACACTAAATTATCTTATTTGGCACAATTTTTTTTTTTTAAAGCTTAAATTAGATGGGACACGTGCTATAAGATTGAAATCCAATTTTTAAACTGAATTAATTAATTTGGTACAAAATTTTAAAAATTTAGATTAAATAGGACAAGTGGTGCAAAATTAGACTCTAATTGAAATCTAATTGAATTTTCTCTCAGCTTTACTTATTAGGTTTTTTTTTTTTTTTTTAATGTTTAATATCATACATGATACCCATACACCAAATCTATATATATATATATATATAGAGAGAGAGAGAGAGAGAGAGAGAGAGAGAGAGAGAGAGAGAGAGAGAGAGAGGTAAAGCTGAGAGAAAATTCAATTAGGTTTTAAATTGGATTCCAATTATTGTCTAATTTTGTGCCATGAGTCCTATTTAAGTTTTAATTTTTATTCTAGGGTGAGTTAATGGGGTGCAAAGACGAATGGTCTAATATAAATAAATCATCAAAAAATCAATAAAAAAAGAGAGTAAACTCATGTGTATATCTTAAAAAAATTAAAATTAAAAAAAAAATAAAAGAGAGAAAGAGAGAGTATAATTTGAATCTATATATGTGTGATTGTAATTTCTTTGAATCTATATAGTTATCATAGTGTTATCTTATAGAATAAATTCCTCCAATAAACCAAGCACTTGCCACCGACACTAGTATAGTGGTCTCTCTCTCTCTCTCTCTCTCTCTCTCTCTCTCTCTCATCATTCTTATATTCTATCAAACAAGATACGAAAAACCAATTTTTTACAATATGATATACAGTTTCATTAAAATTTATATATAAACTAATAATAAGTAAGTTTTTGTAAAAAAAGTTTATTAAATTATTAATATATTATAAATGGTTTCAAATGAGATCTAAATAGAATGGACTAGAAGTAGTTTTAAATGGATTTAAAATAGTTTTAAATAGGTTGGTAGTCAAAAACAATTTACATAAAAGTATAAAAGATTATAATTGAGTCTTTTTTAAATTTTATTAAGTTTAGATTTTTAAGATTTTTATGAATCTCCGTGTAAAATATATTTGGCACAAAATAATTAATTGATGAAATGACTTGACAGCCCATTTAAAAATAGAGATACTGGACATCAAATTAGTGGGCAATTAAAAAGATATTTGCACAAAATTAGAATTTAATAAAAAAAACACTAATTTAGATTCATAATCGAACTTTTTCTCAACTTTCACTTGAATATAATATACATGATGATAATATGATATGATATATGATAATTAGTAATAATCAATTCTCAAACTTTAATTTTCACATATGATTTTTTTTTCCCTTTAGAGGGCACAATTGTAGCCACGAAGAACATATTCATATCAGTCAATATTTATGTTAAAGTTAATAAGAAAACATTAAGTAATGTAAAAAAAAAAAAAAAAAAAAGTACTGTTCTATATTATTTTGTTCGGACAAAAAGTCGCGGTTTTTTTTTTTTTGGCTAAAGACAAAAAGTAGTGTTCTAATTCAAACTCAATAGTCTCATTTCATAGAATATTAGTCTGTAATTCTGGATAATGCATGGATGCAAAAACTGAAAAGCATATATCTTATTAATCAAACCCTTCAAGAGCAAAGCTAAAAAGAAGTAAAATTATGGTAAAAAATTTAAAATTTTGTAATCTAAATCCAATGGTTCCTAGGGATTGAGGACAAACCAAGAAAATGAAGTAATGTGAGGTGAATAAGGCCATTGATCACATAATTGAAAGAGAGAAATGAGGGGGATGTAGCTACATTCTCCTCTTTTGAGAGTATTCTAAGCATTGATATTGTATCGAGATTGAAGTTGATGACTAAATTTTATTATTAAGTACACCAAAATTAAAAAAATTGAGACTTTAATTGAAATTCAATTTGGATTATATATATATATATATAAAATCTAAGGAGTGACTCAATGTGTGGAGTGAAGACTCTTAAAAAGAATTTGGATCTTTCATGACAATTAAAAAAATATTATATTGTAGCTTTCATGAATGAGCAGACCAGAAGTAAACAAGAAATACAAATGAATAGAAACATACCTTCAAATGCAAGTTAAAAACTCTATTTAGTTTCTTCTCCCAGTATCCTATAAGAAGTTGGAACTTGGAAGTTGGTTGTTGGACGCAGATATGTGTTAATGAAAACACGCTTTTTAAACAATCTGTGATGAAATATTTGCTGCCAAAAGTGTTCCATGAAAGCCTTCCTCAGTGTGTTGAACATTCATTTTCTGGTCATGGAGTTCATCAAAGCTTCGATCTTTCATCATTAAGAACCTAATAATAACCCAATTAAATTATTTGATACAAATTACAAGAAACATTACGATACAAGAGAAAAAAAAAATGCTGGCAATATAAGGATTGAGTATTTTTAGGGTGTTTTTGTATAAGCTATTGGAAAATGATTTTTTGAATTTAAAATGACGTTTAAAAATAAAATAAAATAAAATAAAACTATAAACAGTTGTGGTTACGTAACAAAGTTTTGGATTTTAAAAATGTTCTTTTAAACTCCCAAAACGTCTGATCAAACATACCCTTAATTACAAAGTCCCCCTTTGCTTTTGGGCTACGTTTTTTTAATCAGACTTACTGGCTTTGAATGGATTTTTATTTGGCTTAACTAAATGAGCTTTTGGGTTTTAACTGAGTGTGGTTTTCAAATTGGGTTTCTTATGTGT
This sequence comes from Castanopsis chinensis, assembly GCA_032878915.1. Classification (NCBI taxonomy): domain Eukaryota; kingdom Viridiplantae; phylum Streptophyta; class Magnoliopsida; order Fagales; family Fagaceae; genus Castanopsis; species Castanopsis chinensis. Next base: position 1,636,540 of record JAVQMG010000073.1, read on the forward strand.
TTGGAATTTTGTTTAAAATGTGAGCTAGTTGAATCTTGTTTAGGGTGTGATTTTAAATAGACCTTGTTGAGATGTGGGTTGGATGGGTTTTAGTTGTGAGGTTGGTTGATGTAGCTCAGGTTGAGCTGCATTTTCAAATGAAATTTGGCCGTTGGTTTAAATCTAAATGTGTGTGTGGGACTCATGGGTCATTAAAAAAAAATCAGATGGGTTTTGTTAAAATTAGTTGGTATTATGCAAGAGTTGACTAGGTTTAACGAATCAAGCTTAGCCCAAACCCAATTTGAGGGTTAGGCCGAAGCCACTCAATTATTTGGCAGTGTATGAGTTCTGGGGGGGGAGTATGGTCGTAAGGCTGAAACTTATAGGAATTAAAGAAAGGGCACCACTAGTACTGGAGCTTGCAGCTTAATTTGACTCAACACGGGAAAACTTATCAAGTCCAGACATAGTAAGTATTGACAGACTAAGAGCTCTTTCTTGATTATATGGCTAGTGGTGCATGGCCGTTCTTAGTTGGTGGAGTGATTTTGAAACTTATATTTGCACTTAAAGTGCATATGTATTGGAAAAATGGTAGGACCACAACAAATCACATTGCGTTGCTGCTGACAAAGTGCATAACAAGTTTAAATGATTTATTAATGGGTTCTCCTTTGGTACTTTGTGCTCCAAAAAACAATCTTCTAATGTCTTAGGCACAAACAGACAAGGTGCCTACTATAATGGCTTTGTTAGCCAAAAGGATAAAATGCAAGTGTATGATATAATCAGAACCTTAGAGATTGCTTAAACAATAATAATAATTACAATAACTATTTTTTTGAGGGATAATTACAATAACTATTAGAAAACAAAAGAACACTTTCAAAAAAGTGAATATAATACAATGAAAAGTATCACTAACACTAAGTGTGCCAAGGTAAAGAATCTAAAGTATAATGTCCCAATCGCCCAGTACGAAAAAGATTCAATAACTTAGCAGCAACTTTATTTTGAGCCTCCTCACCAAGTTCCACAGGAACCTGAAAAGCTTCACGCAATGAAGTAAACTGTGTCTCAATAAGCCCGCTCAAATCCTCTCCAACTTGTACATTGCCATCAAAAGATGAAATTGTCTCAAAGAGAGTCCGACGAACATCATGTACTATGAAATCCTAAATCAACAATCATAATGTCATTTTAAAATAAAGAAAAAAACCAAGGAACTTAAGATAGGATTTAAAATGGCTAAGAAAGAGCAAGACAAGAATTGATGACACAGAACAGATGAGAAATCTGCTAGCAGGTGCTTATGGAATGCTTTCAGGTTCAAAAGTTCTGGCTTTCTGGCTTATTGTTGATAAGATAGGATTTAAAAGTCAAAGAGGGCTGTTTCTTGAAGCAAATAGGTTTCAGAGAGCATTTCTGGCAGCAGCAGGTTTGATATTTCTTGAAGCAAAGTGGTTTATGATAAGGATTTTGGTTTAACACAGAAGAAAGCTCAATCTCTACTGAAAACAAGCCCAGTATAAATAAATAACTAAATTGATTAATCAACAAAGCTACATGAGCTCAAATGAGATGTTTAACAACCATATACTCTGCTCAAATCAGTTTGATGCTGACATATAGGTATCCCAAACATTTGAATCCACTAAATGCATCCAGGGAAACAAGAAATTCACCAACAGCCACAAAATATAATGGTTTCATGAATTTTGAAGTTCAGTGGTTTATCAATACCATATTGATTCATGCTTAAAGAGTTTGTAACTTGGTGAGAAAGAGTTATAGAATGACAATCAATTTCACACAGAATTCTGATCCCAGTCCTGAAAGAGAGATCAATGCTCGTACTTCAGTTGTTTACCATATTACAAGTTTTTTTTTTTGGGACAAATTGCCATATTACTTATTTAAATCTACATCATGAAAACTAAAAGTACCCCCTGAAAATAAGATCATTTCGTGAGAAAATGATCTATTTCAATCTAGACAAATATTTACTAGAGTTATGTAGTTTGCAAAGAAGTGCTACTGCTAGTAGAGGAATTGGTGCAGAAGAGTTGAGCAAGAGAAAAAGGCACGTTTATCTCTGAACTCCTAAAGTCTGTTTTATAGGTGGAGGTTTTCCCCTCACACTGCTAAAATGAGAATTTTCTGGCCCTGTCCCTACACATGTAATGCTAATAGCTGCTACTGTTCAGAACTATTGTTTTCTTATTTCTTCTTACTAGAAGGTAGCTTACATAGCAATAATTGATAGTTACCAATAAAAAGAAGAAAAGCATAAATAAATAAATCTAGATGAATATAATCAATGACATGTATTATTTTTTTGAGATATGATGGACAAAATACTGATACCTGTGTATGATCTGTGGGGTATTGCCTTTTCTGTTTTTTGTCCAACTCACAGCTACTTAAACCCTCTGCTTCGAGGTCTAAGAATGTTCTGTCATTCACATTCATGGACAACTTTGCCCATTTTTTGTATTCATCACTTGAATTAAGAAGAGCTAGAAAATATTGAGCAATTCCCCTTTCTCCTACTAAGCAATCTCTAATTGATCCTGCAATATAGAATAAGCAAACCTGACTTCAAATTGTTGCAATGGTTGGAAGTCTCAATATCATCCCATGCATCTTAGATATGACACTGATGTATAAATGGGAGTTACTCCATTTACATACCAGAGTAACTCCAACACACTTAGACAATCTATAGGACACATCCAAACCCATGAAAGAGCAAAATTTAGCAGGTAGAAACATACCTGTTAAAGCTAACTTGGAGTAGACCTCAGTGTTGAGAATTTTAGGAGGCAAAACACCTGGGGTGTCCAGCACATAAACATTGGGATGACTACCTATCTGAAATGAAAATGAACTTCTATTTACAAAAAATAAAAAATAAAATAAAAAGGAAGATGAAAGGAGCAGAAATGCTAAAAAGCTAATTGATTCTCCAAGAAATATTCAAAACCAAAATAGATGGACTTAAAAAAATTTATTCCCCTCCCCACCACCCCCCCCCCCCCCCTTTTTTTTTTTTTAATTTCTTGGCTTCCAAATAAAGTATCAAATGGAGTACGAATATATGACTGTTTTCTCTTTTTTAGGGTTTAGGTTATGAAGGGATGCCAGAATCTTTTCAACAGGAAGCCAAAATGGACATAATATTACGTTGGTGGGGTTGTATCAAGTATGCAAATAGCCAAATAGTTCTATGTGCCCATTATCCCACTCTTTTTTTTTTTTTTTTTTTTTTTTTGGAAAAGGGGGGGGGGAAGATATATAAATTATTCGAAGAGCTGAAGCATGACAAGTAGATTTCAGTAGCACCTGCGCTATCCCGGTATGTACTTTTTTTCTTGAAAAACTTCAAAGGCACACGATGTTATAATCAATGACACATACCTTCAAGCTGCTGATATCTTTTGTCTCGCCTGGATTTGGACTCACTATTGCATGCTTCAACTTTCCTTTCTCTATGAGACAAGGAATATCCCAAAATGAAGGGGTAAAACCCAGTACATTTATAATAAAAAATACAAATAAAAGAATAGATGAAAATAAATTATTATAAGATAGTATTGGCTAAAAACTTTTTTTTTTTTTAAATTGAACCCAACAGGTGTTTAGATGGTTGAAATACCTGCAGCACTAATCCTCCCAATCTGATGCAAAGAGTTGGCAAGGGCTGACTTACCAACATTCGGAATCCCAATAAGCATTATCACTGCTGTATAATTGAAATCATTTGTCCTCTTCAATTCTCTGACTCGGGCTAGTAAAAAATTCAGCAACTGTAAGAAGTGAAAATTCCTTGAATTGGAGTTAATTTATATAAAGAAAAACAAAGGCTTTATGAACAGAAACAGTATGAAAACAACAGATATGACGAGTAAACCTATTAAATTGGTTTTTGACAAAAATTATCATAGTGATAGAAACACATTGTGATCACTAACACATCATTCTCAAGTGAAATAAGAAGGAAGAAAGGGCTTAACTCCAGCTAGAGATCCAATGACAAACAATAGATTATATTTTCTTATTCTATATAATACAAGTGGCAAACCTATTGATATTTGCCAACGAGTACTACCTCTAGTGGGACCTCCTCCTTTCATAACAATGCAGTAGAGGGTGGTTTACCGAGCAAACTTAAAAAATATATAAATAATATGTTTTATGAAAAATCAACACAGCAATAGAGACCCACTGTGATAATCAACTGAAGTAGTTTTCAAGTAAACAGAGTAGAACTAATAATTGTTTTGATCGCGTTTAGATATCTAACTATAATGAAATCACATCATTAAGTTTGTCAAACGCATTTAAATAAGAAATTAGACGTGCACATGCACACCCAGGGCACACACATACCCACTTGAATGAATAGGTCATAGATAAAGTTAAAAAAGTACTGACACAGTGTTATTATCCATAGTACAAACATTGATTCTCACATAATATTCAACTCATTTCATATGCTGTAATAAAATGGATACATACAAAAGACTATCTAAACACACAAGAGATTATGCCTAATGCTCCACAAACCTCTACACACTTGGGAAAAGAAAAAAGAAAAAAGAAAATTATATTTACCTCCTTTGTATTTTCCTTATTATGGGAATTGACTCCATAAGAGATGCAGTTTTGTTGCTCAAAATACCTCTTCCATTCCTATAAACCAAAAAAGGGGGGAAAAACAAAGAAGTTAGAAGATAACATTATTTGAAGACAAACGAGTGAAAAAATCACTTTACAATTTCACTGTCCTGAAAGCATATAGAATTACTAGAGAAATTTAATTTGTCTATTATGATGAAACACATATATATAATCTAAAACCTTGATGATCTAGAATGACTGAGTTTTCAAAGAGCACGTTGTACTTGTTATGAAAACATCAAAGGAACAAAACAAGCCTAGGAAAATTCCAAATGATGATCACTTGTACATCAACATTCAACAATGACATTAGAGTTGGAATCGTGACAAAATTTCACTAGTATTTAAAATCACACTCATTATACACAATTTCAGCTGAGATATCTTTTACAATCTTGAAATAAAAAAAGTAGTCAATACCAAGACTAACATAGGCTGATGTGTCGAGCACTTCTACGGAAGTGGCTAGGGAGATTTGGAGTGGAGCGGGACCATCTTTTGAGGAGAGTTCCTGATCATCTTCCTCCCAGTGTTGTTGTCTTCTGGGGGAAGGAAGGAAAGTGGGGCTTCCTTCCAGTACCTTCTGATGCAATAAGGATGGTGAGGCTGAACAACAGAGCATATTTGGGGTGCAGATGGGGTTATCCTGTGGAAGGATATACGTGGGGGATGGGATTCTTTCTCTAAATATGTATGGTTTGAAATACAAGATGGTTCTAGAGTGAGGTTTTAGAAAAATATTTGGTGTGGCGATGGCTCTCTTAAGGACCTGTTCCTAGACTTGTATGCCTTGACAATAGAGAATGAGGCTTCAGTATCATCATATCAAGAGGGAGGGGGTGTTGACATTGGAATCCCCAATTCAGCTGGTCTTATCAAGATTGAGAGATAAAATCAGTTGATTCTTTTTTTGAGATTCTTCGCTGTGTGGATACCAAAAACGAAAGGAGTGTTTGAGGTTCAACTGTATTATAATGCCCTTAGGAGCATTAAAGGCTTCTTTCCCCTATAATGAGGAATCTATTAATCATCTAGTTCTCCATTGCTCTATGGCAACAGGTATTTGGTCCTGGGTCCTCACTTTGTTTGGGTTAACTTGGTAATGCCTAAATTAGTGTTTCAATTGGTAGATATTAAGGAAACTTTCAGCACCATAGAGCAGCTAAGGTGTGGTGAGTCTTGCCTCCCAACCCATGCAGTGAATGAGAGTCCTTCTCTGTTAACTAAAAAGGATCCCCAAAATGTTTACTAATAAAAAAAAAAATATCGGTCAAGTTTGGGATATCTTAATGAAAAGACAAGTTCATAGTTCATACTGGGTTAAAGCATTTGAATTTAAAATAGGCATGGATTTCAAAGAAGATTTCAGGCAGTATCATTAATTCCTTTCACATGAAAACTATCTATCATTTTATGGCCATATAGATATTATGACAAGTGCCTTCAGAGATATAGGTTATGCTCAAGATATATTTGAACTTTCTCCATAAAGGACTGCAGTTTTCTGGACACTTTTGCTACCCTCAAGAGGATTATCAACCATTAGAAATTTCTTAATTAATTACTATAGAAAACAAAGAAGTGAACAAAATACCTACCTTAACCTGAGACCGATTTGCAAGGTCCATCTTGTTCATCACTATGATCCGCCTAGAGGAAGATGGGTAGTTTCTCAATTGCTCATACTCTGATGACAATGGAATCTAGAGAGCAGTAACAATAAACGTTAAAAAAATAATAAGAACTGACTTATCAAATTATCAAAAAGAATTGACTTATAAAAAATAAAAATAAAAAGACAGTAACTGAAAATAAGCCATTAATGTTGGAGCAAATTTTGGTTTATTAAGAGCTCAAACGATGGATTGAATTAGTTCTTGCCAAAGGTGTGAGTTCATGCTCCATTGCTAAAGTTTCAACCAATTCTTGATGGCTTTGCTTACGTTATCTAGAATTGTATCTTACAAATTCTAAATAAAAATTCAGTAAGATTGCTCCAAGATAATTATCTCAAAACTTACAAACATACTTACTGAAAAAAAAATATAATTAAGAATTCATTTTTAGATAAAGCAAGCAATCACTTTTCTCCTTGTGGGTTGCTTGGGTTCATGAGAATCTACTGAGGGGAAATAGTTTTTGGTCTGTAAAGCTCCCACAGAATATTACATACTGTACATGGGGTTGGAGAACTCTTCTGAAGCAAAGAAATCAAGCAAGACAATTTCTAAAACATGAGATTTGGGATGGTTTTGACATAAGAACAAATTATACAGAGACTTAAATGGGATATTAGAGATAAAATGGGGCATGTTGTTATTCCCGGAAATATAATGCTTCACAAAGTTCTAAGCTCTAGATGGGGTTGCTCGCACCTTGTTACCTGAGCATACCTCTTTGATATGCTAATGGCTCTGATGGCAATTATGATGACTAGTGCTTTCTGTAGATTAAGCAGTTGTTTAAGTCCTAAGAAGTTGCTTTAGTCAGTTTGTAATTGGAGTGCTAGTTGGTATTTTTGTTGTTCTCTGATATCTGCAGGTTGTAAAGTCTGCCAGAACAGTTGGCGGTGTTTTAGGAGAGTGTGTAGACTTACTGTTTGTTTGCTATATGGCCTTACTGAATTATCCAAAAAAAAAGAAAAAAAACTTTTCTCTTATAGGCATGAAAATGAAAACAACCAGTAATGAAAAAACAGAATAGTATTACACTATAAAAGTAGAGATGAATGACAGCATTGAATCATTAAACAAAACTGAAGCAAACCCAAATCCAGATTTCATCCACCACCCACTTCTTATTGGGTTCAACACTAATAAGAAACCCAAACCCAGATGCTAAAACAAGTGCACCCACACAAAGAAAAATGAAGCATAGATACACATGTACATGCATATGCAGACGTTTTATCAAACAGTTGGTGTACAATACAGACTAAAGAAACGGAAAATGAAGAGAAGAGAAGGGTACCCTTGCATCTCTGATTTCAAGAACGAGATCAACCAATGGAAATCGTTCGGCGATGGCACGAGAGGCCGCGGCCATGTGAGGGCCGTACCATACTCCTCCACTCTTTGTGGCCAATGCGCCTATTTGCCTTGCCAATTTAGCCGTTGCTGCCATTTGGCTTATTGGCTCCAGTATTCAAAATGCAGTTTATTGGTGAGTGTGTTGGCTGATAGACCTTTGTTTGTTTTTGGGCTTACTCAGCCATGTGTTTCGGACTAAACTCATAGGCTTTGAAAGTTTCAATGTTTCTGACCGGTTATCTTAAAAAAAAAAAAAAAAAAGTTTCAATGGATTTTTTTTATTGGGCTTAACTTGATGGGCTTTTGGGTTTTAATTTACTGTGGTTTTCAAATTGGGTTTCTCATGTGTTTGGAATTTTCTTTAAAATGTGGGCTAGTTGAATCTTGTTTAGGGTGTGATTTTGATGGACCTTGTTTGAAATGTGGGTTGGCTGGGTTTAAGTTTTGAGTTTGGTTGATGAGGTTCAAGTTGGGCTGCATTTTCAAATGAAATTCGGCTTTTTGGTTTAAATCTAAATGTTTGTGTAATCTAAATGTTTGTGTAGGACCTTTGGTAATATAGCAACTGCACAAGTAAGTCACTAGCTCGAATTGTTATTATTATTTTTTAATGTTTGCTTGCTTTTCTTTTTTAAGAGGATTATTTTTGTTAATCAAATGAAATAATTTAAAATTTACTAACTTTTCTTCAAAATGAATTCATAAAAAACCAACTACTAATTTCTTATATTAATATTTTTATAATATAATTTATGAGATCAAGAACTACACTTTCTTTTTGCTTTTTATTTGTTTTTTTATAATCAACAATTACAATTTGTGGGGGGCCTTTTTTCACTACTAGACCTTGACCCCTTCTGCTGTGCTATGGCCTACTAGTCTGAGGTAAGATAGTTGGAACTAGCCTTGCTGGGAATGCACTTCAGGCCAGTTTGTGCATGAGTTAGGCTCACCCAATGAAGACGCATCCTGGCATGAGCACTGTGGGTTGAGCGTAAAGTGTGGTCATAGCAAGAATAAATATTACAAATGTTACGGCAAGAATACACTACAGCAGGATAACTATGATAATGAAACATATTAAATAAAGTTAACACCGTGAAGAGAGTTAATAGAGTTATGATAGAATAATACAACAAGTAGAAATAACAATATAGTAGAAAAAGAGTAAATAACTTAGTAACTTCTAACCAAACAGTAAGAATATCATCCAATAAACATAACCAACGGAATAACTTGTCTGCTGGATTATGGGTTGAGCTTTTCAATAGAAGCGAATCCAAGAAAGGAACCAATCTCCAACGCAGGTAACCTCAAGAAAAGGCTCCTTTCAAAGAAGTTACTCGTTCTGGAGAAAGGGCCTAAGTGGTTTGAGTTTTGATTCTTAATTTTCAAAGAGTAGGTTTATCAAGAGGGAGAGAAAATGTGGTCTATTGATGCATGCCTCTATTCCTACTACTTTACTTTCCTTCTAGTTTTCTTTCTAACCTTTCTTTATTTTCTTTTGTCTCTACCTGTTTTCTTTTCCCTCTATTTTTCTTTTCTACCTTTTACCCTTCTCCCCTTTTATTGTTCATGGCTACCTCCTTTTATATCGTCTACTATTGTAGGATTTACCGCTTTTGTCACTCAACCGTTTTTGGCTCTTTGTGGGCATCTCTCCAAGACTACCCATTAGCCTACCAGCTCTCCAGCCATTACCTCTGCCCAAAGTGTGTTAGATGCACCATTCTCTATTTCCAAACAAAATTATTTGTGTTGTTTCTAACCCCTCCCTGTTCTTGTTTTACCCTTATAGATAAGGATTAAGCTATTTCATCACCTACCTCTACGGTATGCATTAAGTGGTCCTAGCCCATACTTACCTTTTTTGGGTGAAATGTCATCCCAGTAGGACATTTCCCAAAGAAGCTTGAGCGAGAATCTTAGAATAGACCTCCCTTTCTCCCTACTGCCAAACCACACCCACTGAATACCTTGACCTATGGCCTACCTCTCATGTATTAGCTGGGTACAAGTAGGTAGTGCCCTAGTCCTTTGTGCATGCTCCATTCTGTTTGTGTTTGTTCCTTTCTGGCCTTCACACCATTTCTACTACTCTTGCGTTGTCTGGTTCTGCTATACATTCTAGTTTGTGTTTATCCTTTGTGGCATGAAGGATACATGGTCTTTTGGGCTCATGTGTTCTTCCTTTTATCCCTTCATAGGCTAGGTATTGTTCAGGCGAAAGACTTTATCTTCATAGCCTGTTGAGCCCATGCTCTCTTCCTTATGGTCATGGGCCTTTTGGCTATTAATCATGTCATACTGCATCACTGTGTTTGCTACAACTTTTGTCTTTCCTTTATTTCTTATTACCTCGTGGGCTTGTTGGCTGATGTTCTTGTCATATCAACCCATTGATCCATTAATTTTTTGCTTAGGGCTTCCTTGGCCCATTTACCACATCTTTACCTCTCATCAGTTTATGGGCTTATTGGCCATCATTCTACTATGTCAGCCCATTTAGTTTTCCACTTTATTCCTTAGGCTTCCTCTACCCATTTACTCATTCTTTACTTCTTTTTACTCCCATGGGTTTGTTGCTTAATTCCTTGGGCTTCCACGGCCCTTTTACTACATCTTTATCTCTCATTACTCTTATGGGCTTATTTGCCATCATTTCTGTCATGTCAACCCATTGAGTTTACCACTTTATTCCTTGGGTTTCCCCGACTCATTTACTTCTTTTTTACCTCTCATTATTCTCATGGGCTTACTACTTCATTCCTTAGGTATCCTTGGCCCATTTATTTCTTCTTTACCTCTTATTATTTTCATAGGCCTGTTAGCTATCAATCCTACCACTTCAGCCCACTGGGCTTATTTCCTAATTTTTTTACCATTTTGCCCCTCGTTTTCTTCTCATTTTCCTTATTGTTGGGCTTCTTCTGTTGTTGGGCCCTTTGTCAAAAATGGGCATCAACACAATTTATATCATAAAACAAAATAAAGACTTCTATACAAGCTTTCAAAATGGATAGTTTAGTACAACTTTTTATTTACAGTGAGGGACATCTATGCCACTAATTATTTTAATTTGTTTTAAGGATGATATTGAAATGTTAATATGTTCAATAACATTTTTTTAACATAAAAGGTGAAAAATTACTTAAATTTTTTTATATAAAAATTATCATATATTATAACAAGATATATTATTAGTCATAAACTTATTATATATTTTTATAATTATTAATTAAATATTTATGACATCACCAATTCGGCCACCGATCGGACCACAAAACCAATAATCACTCTATTTTTTAGTTCTTTGATCATACTGGTTTTTAAAACCATGGTTATATGCAATTAAATGATTAAATTTACCAAATCCCATGATAGCTTAAATTTTTAAAATAATCGGTAATTTAGTAGGGTGGATTAGCCAATGCATAACCATCCCTCTATTTGGCAAGTCACATTCCTAACTCAAAGAAAGTAGTAGCAAATGTCAATAAAGCATATCAAGAGCAACTAGCAACTTGAACAACCCACAAATCCCCACATTTGCCAAGTGGATGACACCTCCTCTAAGCTTGGTCAAGAGTAATTATTCTACTCAAAATAAGAAAGATATTAGGAACCTAGTGGTTCCTAATAGGGATGAAAATAAATTGTAGGGGAATGTGTGAAAATTGTATGAGAATTGACTTATTTCAAGGTAGTCCTATAGTCATTCTTTATAGAGAAATATTAAGAGAGAGAAGAAATACACTAAACGATCAATTGGTTTATTCTTTAATAACTAATGTTAAATTACAATCATATATTTATAGGAGATTAGCTCTAATGTCATTGGCCCGCATGACCTAAGAAAATTGTGCTCTAAGAATTATGCTATGTGTTAAATGAGCTATATATACTTAAATCCTAATTAACTCATCTTAATCTCAACTAACTAACTAACAAAAGGGATTACAATAACCATTAAGAGATTACAAGGCATAAGGCATAATTTTGGGTTCCTAACAAAAGCTAGTTGTATTTATATATTTCAACAACGGCAACAATGCGATCTGGTAAGCACTTGGTGGCACCTTTTAAATCGCCACTATTTAAAATTCCAACAATAAAATCTAGATTTTGATTTTGAGATTAAAAAGGAATTAAAAAGCTTTCTTTCCTCCATTGTTCCTTTTAATAGGAAAAAACTGCACATCTATATATATCTCTATATATATCTAAAAGTTAAAGCGTAACATTAAATGTTACTATATTCCTGTTAAGCCACCTCATTCTCCACATCATTGCCACATCATTATTTTTTTATATTTATTTTTTACTTAAATTTTTTTTGGCATTATTAAATATTTAAATACATTGGCTTTAGAAATTCATTTTAGGTAGTTTTAAATTTATATATTTATCTACTTTAATTTTAATGTTATAATTAAGTATTGTCTATACATATTCCTCTTAGACGATTTTAACTTTACATATAATTTTGTTTATTTATTTTCCTTTATTTTGTCTCTTCTTATTCTCATCCTCTTACTATAAATTTGTCACTCTTTCCCATTTTATGTATATTTTATTTTCCCACACAAAAAGGTTATCTCTCTCTCTCTCTCTCTCTCTCTCTCTCTCTCTCTCTCTCTCTCTCTCTCTCTCTCTCTCTCTCTCTCATTTTTTTTTTGTTGGTTGGATTTTTTATGAAGTTAATTTGTACACTCATTGTCTTATAATTGACTAACTCATATGTGTTTCTTGATGCAAGTATTTTTTTTATAATTTTATTTATAACACTAAATACTTTTAATGTTGTGTGACCAGATTTAGGGAAAAATTATATTATAATATTCCATATTTTGTGTTATTGTCAGGTTTTAGTTTATTTGGAAAACACCAAGATAGTTTGGACAATATGATGAAGAACAGTTAGTGTAGTTGAAAAAAAAAGTCTTTGTGCAGTTTTCTTTCAAGGTTTGTAAATATATTGTATAACAAATTAGCACCAAATTGTTATATCTTTATTATATGATGTTTTTAGATGCGTGAGTAATCGTTTTTAAGCAATTACGAATATTTTGTATTGCTCATCTTCTTTATCTCATTAGAGTATTTTTTGAGATTTTTGAGAAAACAATTTCAATTTTGAGTTTAAAATTATTTATTTATCTATTCAATTTTTGCATGTTGGAATAGATTAAGACAGCATTAACACAATATTTGTCTTGATTACAATCATTATGTATAATAGGGTAAATTTTTTGAATTTGATTATGCATTGAATATTTGGCTTGATCACATTACATTTGAAATGCTTTACATATTCGGGAGAATGAGTTTGACTCTAATGTGAGTTTTATTTTTCCCCCTTTTTTTTTATTTGAATTGTAGTTTTGTTGAATATTATAAATTTTTTTATACGTTTCTCGGTGTTTTTTATTGTACAATAGAAAAAATTGGGTTTGAAATTTTTTTAAACTAAAAAATAATTTCCAAATTTTGAGTTACTTTTAATTGTACACAAAATCTTGTAAATAATTTTTATTAAAAAATTAATATTTTTTCAACCTTTTGAATTCCTGAGAAAAATTGTATTGTTTTTAATTTTGGTATGACAAAAATTATATATTACATTTATGAAAATATAATTATGAAATACATTACTATTTATTAAATTAGTCCAAATTGCAAAAATAAAATTAATAAGACCACCTTAAAATTATTATCACGCGCAACGTGCGGGATCCACGACTAGTATATAGTTTAAAAGCAGAATTATTTATAATAAATAAATAAATTATTGAAACTAAAATCCTGCTGCCTCAAAACAAAATAAGAATAAAAAACTTGCTGCCTTACCCTTAAGAGGGAGAGAGAGAGAGAGATACCAGTTTGTATTTGTGGTAAATCCTCCCAAAAAAAGCAAACAAAGCCATTAAAAAAACCAAAGAAAAAATTGAAAAAGAATTTTCTCCCCCCTCTATGTTTAGGATAGTTCACACTTCTTCCCTAAACTTTAGAATTCGGTAATTTTTTTTTTTTAATGTTTTAGAAATAAACAAATACCCCCAAACCAGTAATTAAGCCATTATATTTAACACTAATACTTGGAATATTTTACAGTCATTACTCATCATTACTAAAATACTCTCCTGCAGTTAACAAACACCCCAAATACCTCAATTGCCAAATCACTAATCTAAAAAATAAAATTATTTGGTCTTCTTCCTTGGTATTGCCAAAACCCATATCTAAAGCTCATCCTTCATTCTTTAATATCATCAAAGCATTTTAAAATCTTTTATTTATTTATATCCAACTTGGTTTTGTTTATCTTTTCTCTTACAAGCTAGAACCCTCGAATAGTCACTATGCTTTCGGGATTGGTGTTACCAAACAAATTACTAAAGTTCCAGAGATCCAGTCATAGTGCAAAGCAAGAATTAATATAGTCGAAGGCAAGGCAAGCATTGAGCCCACAACATTTGCCGAAACCAATTACTAGAGGGAAGAGATCCACTACCTTGTGTATTAAACCAACTAGCTGCTAACCCGTGCGTTGCACTAAAAAACTATTGACTTTGAAAAAAATCCAACAATGAGTAAATAGACATTTAAAAGATGGGAAATGCTAACAAATGCCCTTAGGGCATTGGTTAACAATCCATTTAAAGAAAATTTTTATGGGAAAATGAAATAAAATAATTAATATTTTGACAGTTTTTTTCATTTTCCATAAAAGTGGTGTTAAAACTTTCCTAAAATGTATTATTAACCAATGCGCTAAGAGCATTTGTTAGCATGACCCTTAAAAGATAATAATAATTGGAATTAATCCAAACAAATAATTAATCAACCAAAAATATAGCTTTTAATAAGAAAATAAAAAATCACATGAACCTAAATAAAAAGCATTTAAGGTGAAGAATTAAAATCACCTTACTGAGACGCAAATACCAAAAACTCTAAGACTAAAAACTTCAAAATTTATAGAATCCTCAAATTCTACTTCGAAACCAAACCAAATTCAACAAATTTATATATAACATACCAAATAAAAATGTATCATTCCTTAGGTTGGAAGACATAGGTTACATCTTTGATTTTTTTCCAAAAAAATAGAGATGTTTTATTTGCCATATACAATATAAAAAAATAATTAGTAGAAATTTTTACCAAAAAACCAAACCCATGATTATCGACGTGAGTTTAACATACCAAATAAAAGTTTATCATTCCTTAGGTTGGAAGACATAAGTTGTATCTTTGATTTTTCTCCAAAAAAATAGAGATGTTTTATCTGCCATATACAATATAAAAAAATAATTAGTAAAAATTTCAACCCAAAAACCAAACCCACGATTATCAATGATAGTCTTTTTTTTTTTTTTTTAGTCCTATCATAATTTTTGTATTTATATAGATTATCAACGTTTGAGTTTAAGTTAAACTTGTTAGAGAGATAGAGTTTCACTCTTTGTAAAGTTTTGATTAAAAAAAAAATAATTTTAGTTTTAAAAAAATGATAATGATGAGTTTGGGTTTAAGTTAGACTTATTAAAGCGATAGAGTTTCACTTCTAGTTAAGTTTGAACTAAAAAAAATAATTTTATTTAAATATTATGCTGATATGAAAAATTGTGAAAGTCTTAGAGGCATCGGCCTATATATATATATATAGATTACTACCATGGTCATCATTTTCTTTTTCTTTTTCTTTTTTAATCTTCTAATTAAAAAAAAAAAAAACTTTTTTTTTTGAATCATGCCAGTTTGGTTTAGGCAAAATGTTACAATAGCATTTCCAAAATGTGATTTTAGGTGGAATGAAGTGTTTGATAAAATTTTGAAATCGCACTTTTCCTCTTAGAGGTGAAGAAAATCGTGGCTGAGAAAAAACAAAATGAAAAAAAAGTCAAAAAAAAAAAGAAAAAGAAAAAAGAAAAAAGGTGTTAGGTTGGTTATATATGTGGGGTTAAAGCCTTAAAGGGTATGAACAAATTTTTTCAAAAAAATTAAGCATATGATAAAAAAAAAAAATTATATTAGAATAATGTTCACAATATATTTTTATAACAAATTTTAGGTGGCAAGTTGTTATTAGTTATAATTTGAACTACCACTATCATAAACTTTTTACCCACCAATAAAATCTTGCCACCTAGGACTTGTTGTAAAATTATTATGAAAATATTGTGTACCTAGTACTACTCATTGTAATAGGTAAAAAAAGAAAGAGAGGAGTTGTTAGAAAAAAGATATCACGTTTTAAAATAATTATTGTGTATTCCATTGAAAGGAAAATGAAAGAGTCATTTGTTATGGACAAAAAGTCATTAATAATCTTCTTAAAAAAAAAGTCATTAATAATAATAATAATAATTTTTTCCTTTTTGGTAATGTACACCTCAAATTGCAATTTTGATTAATGTTAGTCAAACATTTAGCTTTTTTCAAAAAAAAAAAAAATTTTTGTATATGAAAAAGGCACTTTTAATAGCTTTTAATATTTTGAAAAACTTAATTTCATATTGCACTTACCATCACTTTTTCAAAAAGCACAATATCCAAAATTTGAACCAAACTCACTTGAAAACATTTTTTTTTTTTTTGTTTTTTTGAAAGGGGAATGAATTTCATTAAAGCTTAAGCAAGTCCAATTACAAAGTTTCTAGTGCAGGAGGGGATTCCTCTAGCCAAACAACCTCATCAACTATCCCTTTAGCAAACTTTGCCAAGCAGTGAGCAACCCCATTGGCTGTACGGCTTACCCACCCAATTGACACAGCTCGTAGGCCTGTGCACAAACACTGGATATCCTCATACAAATGCCCCAGACATGAGCCGTTAGGCCTTGAACACGAAATGGTTCGCATGACAGACACATTATCACCCTCTAGTAGAAGCTCGGCAAAACCCGCATCCACAGCGAATTCCAAAGCTTTGCGGCAAGCTCGCACCTCAGCCTCCTCACTACCCGATACTGGTGGTCCTCTCGCTGACATGGCTACCATCACTTCTCCATCCCCATTGCGGATAATTGCCCCAAAACTCGACGCATTCAAGTCCTCGAAAATGGCTACATCAAAGTTTAGCTTAAAACCATTTCTTGGTGGTGCACTCTAGTGAACTTCTCTATCAATTGATATTCGAATAGCCAAGTGTTGTTGGGCTTCTCTAAATTCTTCCAAGAAATTTGTTGCTCTCCTGTTCAGCCTAGACAGATCCTGCATGCTCCCCCCATGGATAATTGTATTTCGTTGATTCCAAATCAACCAAGCCTGGACGAAGAAAATCTCGAGCTCCTCGGTAGTTAATTTTTCCATTAGCTTCTCCACTAGTTGCAACGCATCAAATTGTCCTCCCACACTTTTCTGCAACCGTCTCGCACACCCCGCCCACATGTCCTGAGCCACACTACACTCCCACAGGGCATGGATTGCAGATTCCAAGTCTCTTTTGCATAGCATGCATGTACAATCATCAATAATGAATCTTCGAGCTAGCTTCTCACGAGTGGGTAGGATGTCATGGCAAGTGCGCCATGCAAAAATCCAGACCTTGTTGGGTATGTGGAGTTTCTAGAGCTTACCCCACACCTTGCTGCGTCCCACTGATGAAGGACTCTCTCCATTTACATCATTCTCCCTCTTGAGCTCTCTAGCCGAATGGTACCCTGTTTTTACTGAAAATTTCCCCTCTGTTGAGTGCAACCAAAACAGAGTATCATTAGTTTGTCAACGGCTCAGTGGAATCAGAGCGATAGCATCCGCATCTTCATTGTGAAACTTCATATCAAGTAAACGACTATCCTAAAGCTTGGCTGATCAATCAATTAGCTCCGAAACCCGCCATTCTCACTCTTCTTCCTCCGGTGGATGCAACACCCTATTAGTGGGATGGTTCGGAATTCATTTGTCTTTGAGTACCCGAATTTCAGAACCATCTCCCACCCTCCAGCAACTTCCTTTCTTCAGAATCGGTTGAGTCGCAATAATGCTCTTCCACATATAAGAGCTGTTAGGCACATCCTCTACCTCCAAAAAATTGAACCGTGAGAAGTACTTCGCTTTGAAACACCTATAAAGCAGGGTATCCTTTTTCTTCCAGCAACTTCCATCCTTGTTTGGCTAGCATCACCAGATTAAAGCATCGAATATCCCTAAAACTCATACCACCTTCCTTCTTTGGTTTAGATAGTGAGTCCCAACTTTTCTAATGAATCTTCCTCTCATTACCCACATGCCTCCACCAAAACCTTGCACACATGGCATTAAGCTCATCACAAAGCTTCACAGGTAGTTGAAACACTCCCATAGTATATGTCGGTAGAGATTAAGCAACGGCCTTTATCAACACCTCCTTTCCAGCTCTAGATAGCATTATCCCCTTCCATTCTTGTAACTTTTTCTAGACTTTATCCTTGAGAACAGCAAAGACTTGATATTTTGAGCGATCAATCAATGTTGGTAGTCCCAAGTAGGTTTCAAACCAGTCCACTTCCTTAACATTTAGCTAAGTTTTAATCCAATTTCGTTGCCCACCATCCGTATTGCTACTAAAATAGATCAAAGATTTCTCAAGGTTTATGAGCTACCCAGAAGCCATGGCATAGAGCTGCAAAATATCCACTATTTCCTGAACCTTATTTCGAGTGGCTCTGCAAAAGAGTAGGGAATTGTCTACAAACAGCAAGTGGGATATGCTAGGAGCTCTCTTACATATAGAAACACCATGCAATCTATTCTTCGCCTCTGCCTGTGCAAGTAGTGAAGAGAAACCCTCTGCACATAATAGAAACAAATAAGGAGATAATGGGTCTCCTTGTTGGAGCCCTCTAGGAGGAGTAATATTGCCATAGGATTTTCCATTGATGCAGACTGAATACGAAGGGGCAGAAACACAACACATGACCCGCTCAATCCACACCTCAAGAAAGCCTAGTTTTGTCATGATAACTTTTAGAAAGGCCCACTCAACCCAATCATATGCTTTACTAACATCTAATTTCAAAGGAAAGGAATCTCTTCTACCTTTTTTGCGACAACGCATGGCATGTAAAGACTCATATGCTACAAGAAAATTGTCAATAATGAGACGGTCAGGTACAAAAGTACTTTGGGAAGTAGATATCAAATTGGGGAGGATTTGTTTCAATCTATTTGCCAGGACCTTTGAGATAATTTTATAGATGATGTTACAAAGGCTAATGGGTCTGTAATCATTAATTTTTTCCATTGATTTTATTTTAGGGATGAGAACAATATGTGTATAATTAACATCAGGTTCCATAATGCCATAATTTAGAAAATCCAACACTGCATTAATCAAATCATCTCCAACAATATTCCAAAATTTTTATTAAAAGAGAGCATTCATACCGTCAGGTCCAGGAGCCTTTGTTGGTCCCATTTGGAACAACGCCGCTCTGATTTCCTCTAGACTGTATTCACTAGACAAAATATCCTGCATATCAGGAGAGACCTTAGGATGTACTGTAGCTAGGCACTCCTCCAACCTGTCACATTCACCAACCTTGAAAATATTTTCAAAATAATTGGTAGCCACACCTGCTATCTCTTCCACTTCCTCTTCCCATCTATCATCCTGATTCTTTATCTCTTGAATAAAATTCCTCTGTCTTCGTTGTGAGGCCTTAGAGTGAAAAAAATTTGTGTTCTTATCCCCATGCTTAAGGCAAGAGATTCGAGAATGTTGCGCCCAAAAAATCTCCTATTTAAGTAAGAGGTCATCCAACTCCTTATTGACCCTTAGAAACTCAGCTTTATTTTCTTCAGTACACTCGCCCATATTCAACACCTTTATCTTCCTTTGGAGTGCCTTTATTTTTTTGGTGCCAGGGTGTGTTTTAGATGCACCCCATGCATGCAACTCCCTACCACACCCTTCAATCCTTTCTTTCACGTTAGCCATAGTAGAACCCATGCCTTTCCTTTTATTCCAACCTTCTTGAACCACAGCCTCACAATCCTCCCATAATAACCAAGCTTCTTCAAACTTAAACCCCATATTGCTCCTAGAGAGGCGATGCTTGGCTGTCTTGGTCTGGAGAATGATTGGTAAATGGTCTGATGTGTGAGATGACAGGCATGTGACCGTACTCTTTGGAAACTTTTCTTTCCATTCCTCAGTGGCAATTGCTTGGTCAAGGTGCTTCTTTGTATTGTCAGGTCCAGATCGCTTGTTATTCCATGTGAATGGGTAGCCAAGAAAACCCAAGTTTGATAAAGAGCATTGTTCCAATACTTCCTGAAACTCATCCATCTGTTTGTATGGAGGCGGCCGGTTACTGAGCTTCTCGGCGAAGTGCAATATTGCTTTGAAATCTCTAATGCACAACCAAGGACCATCCACAAACGACGAAAGTACAATAACAGAGCTCGTGATTTAGATTTCTGGGTAGAATTAGGCCATCCATAAAAACATGTAAGATACCATGCAAAACCATCCTCTTCAACCACCTTTGCCAAAATGTGTTTCTCTGTAAAATTAATTACATCCATTGCAACATCCTTCTTCCATAATAGAGCCAACCCACCCCCTAAATCATGCTTCTTAACTATTAACTTATTTGGAAAATTTAAATCCTTGCAATGCTTATCAAAACCTTTTTTTATGAAGTCGCGTTTCCATAAAAAAACAAACCGTGGGCGCTTGATCCTTCAAGAGTTTTTGAAGGCTACGAATTGTCTAAGGGTTCCTAAGCCCTTGGCAATTCCAACACAAAAGCCTTGTTGTGGTCGGCAAGGGTGTTCTGACACCTCTACCACTACAGTATCAGCTATATCATCTTGTACTTTCCCAAGCTTGGAACCATAAACCACCAAACTATCTGCGTTTTCCTCCTCCTAGATTGTTGAAGCCTTTCTTTTCCCTAAAGAAGTAGATAATTCACCCTTATTTTCCTCCATAGGCCCACACTCCATATGTAGAAGCCTATTCCATTTGGGCCTTGGCTTGATAAGCTCATTCTGTGGTATACATGCCACCTGTTCCACATTGGACTGCCTTACCTCACTCACCTCAGCTCTACTTGGACCTACCGAATTCATTAAGAATGGCAACAGGTCGAGTTCGGACCGAGTTTTTTCATACTTGAACCCGACCCGCAGGCCTGAACCTGCAGCCCGAACCTGGCCCATTTATTAAACGGATTTTTTTTCTAAGAGTCCAAACCCGCCTCGCCGAGCTTTGCGGGACCCATGGGCCCCGTTTAGGCCAACCAGATTTGGGCCCAATCTACGGCCCAAATGGTGGCCCAACCGAAGAAGAAGAAGAAAAAAAAAAAAAAAAAGAATAGAAGCCTAAACAAAGCCTTAACGAAAATCTAATAACAGTTTAGTAACTATAATTATTCAAAAACCTCAAAATCAAACTAAAAACCAAAAATATACATGAGAATTGAATCAAAGCAACGAATAATTAACTCTAAACTCAAGGAAATTTTACTCAATCAAACTATTCCAAAAAGCAAAAAATCGAACAGAGCTAAAGAACTAATCTCGGAGTTAATGCTGAAAATGCAATCTATCAAAACTCTAACGATTCCTCTTTTTTCTCACACTTTCTCGATAACCAAACAGAGCCAGGCTTAACAAAAATCAAATAACAATTAAGTACAACCAAAATGATTCGACATCTTCAAAAAATACACCAAAACACTGAGGCGTGAGAGTGTGATGAGGCGTGGCTGTGTGCTAAGACACTGAGGCGTGAGGGCGTGATGAGGCGTGGCTGAGGGCCTGAGGCGTGGCTACGTGATGAGGCGTGAGGGCATGAGGGGCTGAGGGAGGGCGAGAGGGGCTGAGGACGTGAGGGGCGTGAGGGGCTGAGACTTGAAAATGGAGTGAGAGGGGCTAACTTAGGGTTTCATTGCTACAATTATATATATATATATATATATAAGAGGGGGTTTTTGTAATTTCACCTAACCGGGTTATATTAGGGTCGGGTTTTTGAGCTGGGTTTCGGGTTTTTTTTATAAAACCTGGACCCGGCCCTATTCTTTATTGGGCCGGGTAAAATTCGGCCCATTAGGGTCGGGCCGGGCCGAGTATCTACGGGTCGGATCTAAATTGCCATCCCTAGAATTAATTACCATGCACGTTGAATCCAAAATATCGGTGGCAATAATGTTTCTCTCCATCATGCATGCATGCATTAACTCCCTGAAAATTCGGACCTGTTTCTAAAATTTCAATACCCTCTTTATTACGTGAATCATGACCATTAATGTCTGTTGTAATGTCTACCTTCGCCGCTGTCGTGTTTTGTTGCCTTCTATTTCGATTAGCCACTTCCTCTGCTACTTCAACATTGTGTGTGGATCTGCCCTGTCCACCTTTGTTTGGAGACCATGAACGTGCCTCCATAGACTTTAGCCACTCTCCATATTGACAAACCACCTCGCCCCTACTCTTCGATGCTGCAAAGAAGCCAGCATAGTGGTAGCCATCATGTCCCAGCAAGCCACAATAATGATAGAACATCGGGAGCCGTTCATATCTATAGGTAACCTAAGTACGACCAACTTCCGAGCCTACTACAAATCCACCTCTTCGAATCAGTTTTGCTATTGGAAGCGCAACCTTAACCCTCATAAAGAGATTTTGATGCTCTTGTTTTTGCCTCCTCTCAACTTCCTCCATAACCCCTAATCTCTTCCCCACCTCCGCGGCCACCTTGGGAGATACCATATCAAAAAGGCCCCCCCAGATTTGGACATATAAGGAAATAGACTCAAATTTCACATTTTTGGCCTTCATGCCTTTTTGCCACCTGCTTAGCATTAGGGCTTGGTTATCAAAAGACCAAGGACACCCTTTGAGCACCTTTTCCATATCAAATTCTGTATGAAATTTGAATTGGAAGAGATTTAGTCCAACTTCCATAATTTGGACCTCATCTTGTAAGCCCCATGCCTTCTTTAGAGTATTATGAGCCGCCTTCTTGTTGAAGGGTTTGCATGTAAGAATTTTCCAAGTAAACTCTGTGCCTAGCTTTCAGTCTCATCCTTCCTTTCTTCATCGTTAACCACTATAACTTCTTCCTCCTCCATTGTAAGTTTCATGTTTTCTAGACTATTGATCACATTGTCTGCCATCACGTCCAACAAAATGAAAAGACAAACCCTCAGTACAAAACCAAGGGAGGGAGTAAACTTGTTAAGAAACGAGAGAGAGAGCTCCTACCTAGAGGAGAATTTCACACCTATGTGTGCTATAAAATATTTAACTCACTTGAAAACATTAAATACATTTTGAATTAATAAGTTATCTATAGTATAAGAATAATTAGAGAAAACAAAAATGAAGTATTAATTATCTAAATCAAAGTTATTAATTTCGTTCCGTTCCGGCCCAAATGGCAGGAAAATACCATCCAGCAAGTAAACTGGAATGGTATACAACCTTGTTCCACCTCGGAACAAATTTCGGGTCATTCCGGGATGTTCTGGCTGTTTCGGGTGATTTCGGGAAATACTGACCGAAATTATGGATTCGGCCGGAATGAATTTCATGTGAAAAAAAATTGACAAAATATAAGGAAAAATCATATGAGCCACGGTGAGGGGGAAAAATAAAAGGAAGGAGGAGGTGGTGAGAAGAAAAAAATCAAGAGAAAAAAACAAAAGGAAAAAGAAGATAAGAAAGAAAAACAAAATCAAGAAAAGCTCACAGTAATGAGATTTATCATTTATGTATGCTTCCTCTTAGAAGTTAGAACCCATGTCTTTGCAAAGAATCCACTGGAACCCAGCTGAGAAGATCTTTGGGCCAAAATGGGCTTTTGCCCTTTTCTCAAAAAAAAAATCAGCATGTTATCCCTGTAGAAGACTAAATTTCTTAGTTCGAAATAAATCAAACAAGTAAAATAGTTTCTCAAATGCGAATTTACATTGATGAAAGTGTGTGGTACAATTCTCTGTAATTACAAGGATTGATCCTCTGATTCGATCTCTTTAAAAGATTTGTGATGTGGTTTTGATTTGAACACAAAATATCCTTCAATTTGGCTGAAGGATGGATCGAAGATCTTTGAAATAGAATTACAATGAATTTCTGGCTATAAGCTTATTAGAAATCCTTTGTTCTTCCCGTTCTTCGTGTTCTTCGCGTGTTTTTCGTGTTCTTCGTATGTTCTTCGTGCGTTCTTCGTCTTCAAAGGTTTATGGTGGAAGCTGTTCAGGGCTTTAGAGGCTTGAATCCGTAAAGCTTTGTTGATTTGTGATTTGTCGAGGTTTCTAAAGGCTTTCGAACTTAATTTCAGTGATCTCTAAGATCTAAGAGAGTGATTTGGCTGATTTTGCTTCGAATGTTCGTCATATTCGAAGGTTGAAGTTCTTGAAGTTCTTGGAGGCTTTAAGGCTTGATTCCAGCAGAGTTTCAATACTTCTGAATGCTTCTTTGATGCAGCTTGTGCTCTAGATAGCTTGGTGTGTCCAAATGCCTTAGGAAGGCTTCTATTTATAGGAGTTTGGAGGTAGGTGAGCGACACATGGCTGAGTCTAATTGGTGACACATGTCACAGTTTGATTGGTCCACTCGTGTCATCGCTTACACAGCCGGATTGCTTGAGTCATCGCTTACACAGCCGGCTTGCTTGCATCATCACTTACACGCGCCTACATGTGATTAGCATTTTGCATGTTTTTCCTGTTCCTATCTCAATGAAATTTAGCAAATTTTTAGTAGCAGTATATGATGCTTTATAATTAGCCATACCTTGTGAATTTGGTAGCATGACGTGTCAGCTTGTGATAGGCCGAGAATTTTCCCTTTCTACAATCCCTTTTTCTAAACTAATTAGGGAAATGGCTCTTTTTTGAAACTCGATTTTCTCAAAATCGAGTTAAGCTCTATGGCGACATTTTAAAAAGCCTATAGTGACGTTTTTAAGGACCTATAGCGGCATTTTGTAACTCGAGCTCCATGAAGTCGAGTTATAGGTTAAAAAAAAAACTCGCATGTAACTCGATTTCATGGAGGTTGAGTTACAAAATGCCGCTATAATTCCTTAAAACGTCATTATCGGCTCCTTAAAACGTTGCTATAGGGCTCCAAATTTTTTTTTTTTTAAACTCGATTTTGAGAAAATCGAGTTTCAAAAAAGAGACATTTCCCTAATTAGTTTGAAAAATGAGACATTTGCCCATCTTTTTTGCACGAAATGGGCATTTACACATTTTCACCAAGATCTTTGAGAAGTGAACTTCAGATGGCGTTTTAGACTTTTAGCAAAGTAAGGGGTAGTGTTTTGTTTGCTTTATTGAGTTGACCACACAATCTAAGTAATAAGTAAAAAAAGATGAAATAGTATAAAAAGTAGAAATAAGAAGTCATTGAAAAGACAATCACGTGGGGTTGGTAATTTCTTGGAAGCTTCCTATTTTACAATGCCCAACATCCATGCTTATTTACAAAAAAAAAAAAAAAAAAAAAAAAAAAAAAAAAAAAACCCAACTATTCTGATTTTTTTTTTTTTTTAAACCATCGAACTACTTTGATAAGTTGATTAAGATTTCTTTTCTAACCTCTCTATTGAGTTCATTAGTTAATGTCAAAATAATTGTAATAATATATATATATATATATATATATATATATATTAGTGGGTAATTCCGAAACAACATAAAGTGGTACGCTGAAATTGGCTGGTACCGAAATATTTTATTCCAATAGACAAACCAAAACGGTCACAAAAACGGTATTCATAACATTGATCTAAAAAAACTATGACAACCTTGCAAAAATGAGTTAATATATCACTAATTAATAATAATTAAATTTTTGATGAGACACCATGAGGATTATTTGCGTGAAAGTTAATGCAAACATGCTTTGGTTGTTTTTCGATAAGTGTCCATTTGACGAAAATTATTTTTGTCAACTTATTTTACAATTTAGCTTATTTTTGCTATTATTTATGGGTTTCATTGTATTATTTCAACTAAATTTTATCTTTATTTACATTACTTTCAACAAAAAGTTTTCAAGTTTAGCAAAATAAGTGAATCCCAAACGGACTCTAATTAAGTGAAATTAAAAATTTTGATGTAAGGGCTCTTCTTTATTAGTAGGGTAAATTGCAAATTACACATTTAAAGTTTGGGAGTGTTTGGATTTTATACCCTAAATTTTAGAATTTGGATTTGATCATTTGAAGTTTGAGAGTGTTTGGATTTTTACACCCCGAAATTTCAGAATTTGAAATTTACCCCTTAAATTTTAGAGGTTTTTGGATTTTACTCCCCAAAATTTAGGGTGCTTGGATTTTACATCCTGAAATTTCAAAATATGGGGGTGTTAAATCCAAACACTCCCAAACTTTAAGGAGCAAAATCCAAATTTTAAAACGTCAAGATGTAAAATCCAAACACCCCAAATTTCAAGAAGTAAAATCCAAATTTTGAAACTTCAGGGTGTAACATTCAAACAACCTAAACTTTAGGGATGTAATTTGCAATTTACCCTTATTAATAACATACAAGTTAGTGGTGGTAATGCTGTATAATGCAAACATATTGAATTTGGCTACCAATCAGTGTGGTAATGGATTTTGAAAAAATCATCTTCATTGTGGTTTTGTGTCTGTTTATGGCCAGTAGTTATAAAGTGAAAGGAATAAGAATTATATTTGTGGAAGGACGAACCTCTCCCTTAGAATGTATTGTCCGCTTTTGGTGAAGGCCCTCATGAATTTGCTCAATCCCACATCGGAGAAAGACGCCTCTCACCTTCAACTTATAATCGGTAGGCCTAAGTGAAGGTGTACCATTAAAATATGAAAAGCTAAATGTCAGGTTCAAATAGAGTTTTTCATCTTCACTATAGTTTAAGTCAGGTTCAAATCTGTGAGGGTCCTCACCCAAAGCGGACAATACCTTCTAAGAGAGATGTTCAACCCTCCACAATATCTAATTAAGAGCATTCAGGTATTAGAGTTCTTGTTTTCTTTTTTCTTTTTCTTTTTTTTTTTTTTTTAAAAAAAAAATCTTTATAAGTTGTAATACAATAGTACTATTTATGACTTAAACTACAGCCAAGATGAAAAGATCTATTTGAACCTGACTTTTGGCTTTTTATATTTTATTTCGCTTAAACTATTTACGGAGAAGATGAAAAAAATTGTATTAAGTTGTGTGTCATGTTACTTTCAAACCATGTAAGAACATTTTTCCAACAATATTAAGAATGATGCATGTTTTTCTAATTTTCAATTTTTCTCTATGTTCACCAACATCATGTTCTATTCCTCTTTCAAATATTTTGTAAATTGTGAAAGCTTTAATTATTTTGTTACTTTGGATAGAACTTGTTTTCTTCTTGTAAGAGTATTTCTTGATCTTTGATTTTGTAGATGGAATTTGGACATATTGTTGATTGTATTGATATTGGAAAGCAATTGGCTTTTGACCATCCTTTATTGAAAGATCACAAGATTCAGGTACTTCATCTTTGTGACAATTCCAGCTTCATTCCAATATTTTCTTCCTAAAAAATGGTAATCTGAAATAATTAATTGTCACTGTATTTAACGTAATAAATAAATTCTTTCTGTTGTTTATGTAAATGTAATGTAGTAGTTTATTGCACTTGTTAGCACATGTCAATTGGACTCTAATGGTAATAATTAATGTTAGAGTAAAATTTAGATACGGTATCTTATATTGTTCATTAGGTACATGTGAGAGAATGGCTAGTATTTTCCTTCTGCTGAGAGTCACTTGAAACTGGAAAGCCATTTAAAAAAAAATTCTCTCTCTCTAATGGCTTCCCTTGAAAACCCAACTCGCCAAAACCAAAATCAACATGAATACAGTTTAATTTCTGTTAAGATCTGGTCTGACAAAATGAAAAGAAAATAGAGAAAGATGATATTCTAACACCATTTGATATACAAGATATTGTACCTAAATTTTTTCCTTTAATGTTAACATAAACAATGATAGTACTTCCACTGCTCTTAGCAATTACATCTTGATTTTGACATGGAGCTACTTATTGTAACCAACACAGGCCACCTCAAGTTAGTATATGTACTGATTCTTTAAAAACTAAAACAATTAAATTAAGTAGATCAGCTATCCTTAAAACTAAATGCATATAAACGATTCGAATATATAACTAAATAATTATGTACTGTTCAGTCGACTCAAGTTCTACTTGAAAATTGAGTTTGATGAACTCAAGTTATTAAAAAGTGCTATATAATTAAATAAGTTCGACTGGATGCGTTTTTTCTAAATATTTTCTAAAATTATCCTATTTGACAAAATTAGCCTAATGAGAGATTTTTAAAAAGTTCAGATTTTTTTTTTTTTTTTTTTTAGAGAAACAAAAAGTTCAAAAGTTTAATAATGAATAATGATCATATATTTTTGCTCTTTTATATGTAAGGACGTAAATGACAATTGGTGGATATTTATTGACGAAAATGTTGTGGGATATTAACCAGCAGCTCTGTTTTCTAATTTGATAAACCCTAAAACCATTGGATGGGGAGGGGTGACGAGCGTTGCCCCAAATGGAATTAGCCCACCCATGGGATCTGGATTATTTTCGGGTGACGGTGCAAGTTCAATTTCAAATATCCATTTAGAAATCAATGGAAAATAAAAGCTGCACCTCAATCAAATGAGTATGATATCATCATTGACCGCCCCAACTGCTGACAACTTGGGATTCACCTTTCAATTTGGGGGACCTGGTGAACAGTGTGCCAATCAAAATGTTTTGCGCCAATTATTTGGAAGGAATAAATTCAAAAGTTTTGTCTTATTTTAATGTTTTAAAAAAATAAAAAGAAAAAACCCTATAATGTTTCGATTTTGTGAAACCATTATGGGCTCTAGCAAATCTTTTACATTGAAATTCTGTTTCTTTATGACTAGTTGGATGTGCTCTTGAGTCTTTATTTTCTGTATGTAGGAGTTTTGAAGTTGGATGTGCTCGAGCTTGAGTCTTTATTTTATATAAGTAGGAGTTTTGGAGTGTAGAACTCATAATTCCTCATTTCCTTTTATATATATAAACTCTTTGTTAGAATCTCAGTTCTAACTCTAAGCTATATGACTGTTTCAAGACAGTCAGGCTTTCTTGTAAGAGAAAGGCCGGTAGAGAAATAGATGGAATAAGGGAAAATAATAATGAGAGAGAGAGAGAGAGTTTTATGGCCAAACCAGCTGGTGCCTTCTTCAATTGATGTTGCTAAATTTTTTTCTTTAAATTGCTAATTTACTTTAGCTTTCATTTTATCAAGTTGGAAAGCTTACTCTCTGTAAGCATTGCAAAATGTTAAAAGTTTTCATGATTAACACTAGAGTATCATTTGTCGTTTTATTTTCTTAACAAAAAAATAAAAAAGAAAGAGAAAATTATCTCGGCTGGTTTGGCCCTAAAGGTAAGATCAAGTACAATAGGACTTCCTTATTATTCCAGTTCCTATTTTTCTAATAAAATGCTTATTTGAGAAGTTAAGGTTAAGACAAGTAGAGTGGTTTGGAATTTTTTTTTTTTTTTTTACAAGCTAGAATTTCTACTCTAACATAATCTAAGTATATATGTGTGTGAAGTATTTATACTTGTGGAGTGATCACTGTACCAAGAGTGCGCAGTGATGATTAGTCTAGAAGCTAAAATAAAAAGGTTTTGATTTTTTGCAAAATGTAACTTTAAAACCATAATAAATATAGAAATTGGCTTTTACTTAGCCGTTGAGTTATTGAAATGTTTTTTTTTTTTTTAATGATTTAGAACAGAAGCATGAGCCTCCTTATTTAAAGATCTTTAGGCTTATGAACATTTTTGGACTGGTGATGCCTTGTATGCCCCATATATTATCCACTTATCAAACCCAGGATTTGTTGGCATTCCATTCTCCATTGTTGTCACATGCTCCAATGTTGAATAGTATAAGAGGTGTTTCATGGATTGACACCCTATATAGCACTAGCATCAACTGTTTTAAATACTTAATGTTTAACATAACACACCAAACACTAAAAAACCACCTACATAAGATGTGTCAAATACCAAAATAATTTGGAACAAGCTACAATGCAATTCTAATTGTAGCATGGTAAGGTAAGAAAGGTTATAATTACCACCGCGCACCTTGGTGCAGTGGTTATTTTACAAGTATAAATGCTTGTAAGGTGTGAGAAGTAAAGGTCGGAGTTCAAGTCTTCAAGAGGAAGCTTTACACACATATACACTTAGATTAGGTTAGAGTAGAAATTTTATCTTGTATCAAAAAAGAAAAGTTATAACTATTTGGTTTTTTTTTTTTTTTTTTTTTTTTTTAATTTCAAATTTCTCTCTTTTCGTGATTGTTGGAATTCATTTATATTATTTTAACTTTCTCTCTTTAGATATGTCTTCAATGCCTTTGAGAACAACAAAAAAAGACAGAATAAAAAAATATGTAATGTAAAATATATTGTAAAGTAGTGTGTTAAAATAAATTAGTTAATTTTTTGATGAGTCAAAATATCTTTATTTTTTTAGAACGTATGATGCTAATGCTCATAAATGCCAAAGTAGCAAATTGGCTTGCAAATCAAACCAAATCTATAGCCCAAGATGCAAGTCTAATCCAAGATGAATGTGTGATTCATATTAGAAGTCCTATAATTGATTTGAAAGTCTTTTTGTTGATTGCAGGCCTTTTAGTTTAGCTTAGGATTCATCATGAAATCTGGCCTGGCAGTGGATCTGTTGATTTTTGAGTTTTGAACGACTTAATATGTTGGTCATTTAGCATGGCTTAGGTTCATTAAATTATTGGGCACTATGCCCAAATCAATAAATATAGTTTAGGCACAAAGTTTTTTTTTTTTGGGTAAATTATAAAGTTGGTTCTTATCCTTTACATCATATATCAATTTGGTTCTTATCCTTTTAATCATGTCAATTTAGTTCCTAACATTTTTAGTACTGGGTTAATTTAGTCTCTGCCGTTATCCTTAAGATGAAAACAGCTGACGTGTCAAATGAAATAATGAAAAATTATTTTCTATACTGCCTCAATGCCCAACTATACCATCACATCATATTAAATTTTTTTTTTTTAAAAAAAAAAAACCCATATTAACATGTTCACAACAGGGAACACAAAAATCAAACTCAAACACAAAAAAAATCACAAAAACCAAATTATGTTTCAATCCGTAATATTTTAATTTACCCAATTAACAAAAAAAAGAAAAGAAATCAAGCTTAAAATTTTTCCCAGAATACAAACATGGCCTTATCAAATTAAAAGGCCTTATTCTTTGTGATCCCTTTGGGTTTTTCCGCAAGTCTTATTCTTTTAATTTTCTCAATAGATAAACTGCCAAGTCCAATTTCTTGCCTCGTTCCTTTGGCTGCTTTTTCATTTTCTAATTCTTTGGTACCCAAAGCTTGGGTTTTGTTAGAATAAACTCATCATTAAGTCCTAAGAAGGTCTCGATGTCCTATTTGTAAGTTTTGGTTAATTGTAGTCTTATAATTCAAATCTGGGTTTTTGATTTGCAAAATCATGGATGTTTATTTGTTTCCGGCTTGAATACGGATTTTTCCATATTGCATCATTGTTAAGCGGGCTGGAGGTTTTGGGTACCTCTTGAACTTTGTGGAGGACTGGGCAGGCAATTTCTAAGACAGGGTTAAGCTTGGGCGGAATGATGATGTTGCGGAGCTTGCTGGAGGAGATGCTGGACTCATGGGAGTCATGGGTTGCCGGCAACCTCATTGACAGCACTGAGTCCATGGCCATGACCACCATCTTCATCATCTTGTCTTCGATAATCCCGATTGAAACTTGGATTGAATTTTCTAGGAATAAATCGAATTTTTTGACGTGAGTAGATATTCTGAATTTGGTATGACTGGAGTGCCTTGTTGTGAACATGTTAATTTTAGGTTTTTTTGTTTTTAAGTAATATGACATGGTGATACAACTGGTAGCTGATGTTGTATAGAATTTTTTTTATTTTTTATTTTGTTTGACACATCAGCTTTTTCCATTCATAGATAATGACAATGACTAAATTGACATGACATTGAAATTAAAAAGTTAGGGACTGAATTAGCACAATTGAAAGGTTAGAGATTAAATTAAAATATAATATAAAGAATAGGAACCAACTTTGTAATTTATCTTTTATATATATATATATATATATATATATATATATATTATGCCTAAACACTACTTCAGAAAGGAGTTTTACATACATATACATTTAGTCATCAAGGAGTGAAATTCTAGAAGCAATAGGGAGTCTATTTCTTCCATGAAAAGTTAGTGCTAACTTGACTGCACCAAAGTGGAGATGTGCGTACTCTTGTTTTTGTCATGGGATTACAAATTCTCTAGGAAGGGCAAGGGTGATAAAATTTTCATTCTCACTAGCTGGAATATTGTACTGGTCAAACTTGGAGGCCTGGACATACTCTTTGACAATAGAAGGATGAGAAGAACCTATGCTGATGGTACTCTTCATAAACATATGGACGTGTCTTAGATATCTTGCCACTATTCTTTCACAATGGCAGAATCCTTTAATCAGGGAATCCTACCTGAGATAGTGCCAACAGATTCAGATGTATGTAGACAGCAATGACCACATGAGGACCATTGGGAAATGCCCAATCCTTTGATGAGACATGATGATCCTTACTACTATAACCATGATCCAAACGCTGACGTTGATGAAGAATGGTTTTAAGGAAGAGATGGATGAGATGATTAAATATTTCCAACACCAAAAAAAAAGAAAAAAGAAGGTGTCAGACACATCTTTATGCATGGTCGGCCACTATTGTGGACTCTTCTTGCACCAACTCCAACTTTCCCTGCCAAATGTTTGTAAAATATATAATTATTACTTTAAGATGGCAGTTGTCAACCATGCAAGAAAATTTTGTCTTCCTTCCCACATGATATTTATCTCTTTGTCAGCAACGTATTCAGAGGAAGATCACTATAGCACTAGGGCCCCTGACTCCAGATGACATTTGTTAATCCATTCTCAGGACCCCTACTCTGTCGGACACTTGTCAAAAATGAACTAGCCCCTACCATCTGCTAGAGAGATTTTTTATCCTTAGATTGTAAAATATTTATGTAGCTTATTGCCTATAAATAAGCCCCTTGTATCCTTAGAAAGGCAGAGCGAGAAAGAGATAGAAAGTGAAGCCATTATAACATATGTTTCAGTTGCTCTATGCTTGATGTAAAAAAGCTGTTGAATCTAATAATATCCTTAAGTTTGTTGTATCTTGTTTTGTGTTCCATTCCTTACGTAAATGTTATATTTTATACAATCTTAGTAATACATGCCATAAACTAGTTCTAGTATCCTTGTCATAATCTTCTTACACCCCCTTTATATTATAGTTGGTATCAGAGCCAATCAAAACCAATTTCTCCCTTCTTTGATTAGTATACTTTGATTATTGTCTTGATTAGTATGCTCTGTGATTTACAGTTGCCACTATACGTGGATCCTTTGTATTCATCATATCAGAACACTGGATTTGATAATCAAGTTGAACACTAAGGAGTTATTCTTAATATTTTAAAGAACCCAGTTTTCCTGAGTTATTTTGTGGACGTGTAAGCCTAAGAGTGGCGTTTGTGTCCTATTAGGTCTTAGGTAAACAGTTCTTCCCTCAAGAAACCATTATGGCTAGCTCAGCTGAAGCAGCTTTAAATTGGCAAGCAAAAAATGTTGTGGCGCAAAATTAAGTTCTTTTAAAGATTCTTGATAATCAACAAAATATGGCTAAAGCAATTACTCATACATTCTCATCCTCAAATTCTCTTATTGAAGACTTAAAGAAGAAAATACAGACAGTTGAGCAAGAATTGACAACCATTGCCTCCACAGTAAAAGACTTATCTGTCTCATTTCCTCTCATTGGACAAAAAGAAAAAGAAAGAAAACAGTTGTTGGTGAAACTTTAGTCCTTGGAAAATTCAAGAAAAGAGGTTATTCAAGCTTTTCCAATGCAAGTCTATAGGCCCTATAATCCTTGTCAGTCATTGTATAAGGATTTGTCCTCCCTCTAGCCTCACCATTCTCCCCAGTTTCTCCTTACCAAAACCTTCAACTATTAACCATGACACATCCTGACCATAACCCTTTTAAACCAAGCGGAATCTTTCCTAGTATAACATGTTCAGCACCATTCCAACTACAACCCCAAACCAAACCATAATATGAACCCTCTCCCATGAAAAAGGATAAAGAACCATTATACCAACCCCTAGATCCAACTGTTAGTGCTTCTTTAAGACCCCCAGATATGAACATGTTGGCTATAAACCCTGACCCTCCAAACCTAATATCATCCTTCCTCAAATCCCTTACTCTTCAAGATCCAGAAGAACCTTTTGTGCTCCCAGTCATTGATGACACGGATCTAGATTTGTCTGATCTCGGATTAGAAGGAGTATTTATGACCGACCTAAAGGTAGAAGAAGATGATGATGTCTTTCACCTTGAACAACCTCCACCACCACCAATATTTCCTCCACCACCCGAAAATCCTGATTACCAAACAAGATTCAACAAACTTAAGAATATTATTAGGTTCAACAGTTTTAACTTAATCTAAATGTATATGTGTGTGAGACTCCTCTCTAAAGTAGTGTTTAGGCATAGAGTTAAACACATGTCATTTAAATACTAAATTTAGTATTTTACTAGTTCATTTTTTTAGGGGTAGTATTTTACATAATTTAATTGTTTTTCGTTTTTATTTATTTTTAGGGTCATGCTAACGAATGCCCTTACGGCATTGGTTAACAATCCATTTTAAGAAAGTTTTAATGCCACTTTTATGGGAAATGAAAAAAGTTGTTAAAATATTAATTGCTTTATTTCATTTTCCCATAAAAACTTTCTTTAAATGGATTGTTAACCAATGCCCTAAGGGCATTCGTTATCATTTCTCTTATTTTTAAAGGGTTATAAAAAAAAAAACATTTCCATTATGGTTGTTATTGATTTCACTATGCTATCAGGTCAAATAGGTAGTAAATAACCTGTACTATTAACCGTATTATTCTTGATAATAAATGCGTTTTGGCAATAACCATGCAAGTTATCAACCCATTTTTTATGTTTACAATTGTAATGTAATGATTATTCATGAATCATGAGTAATAGCTATTCAATTATTCCTTAGTAATAGCAATTCCTTTAGGACATTCAGCGGAAATTATTGAGAGATGCTACGTTTATAATATTTTTATAACAAATTATAGGTGGTTAGTTATTATTGGTTCAAATTTGAACCTAACAATAAGATTATTTTTTTACCCCAATAATAACAACCAGTAACAATCTGCCACTTAGGATTTGTTATAAAAATATTGTAAAAATGTTGTGAACATATCATTTCTTGAAATTATTTGGTCAAGATTGGTGTGGTGTGAGGACAATATTCAACAAGCGAAAGACTCCGAAAATGGGGATAAACTAGGATGAGATCAATACTTTTATTTTTATTATAAAAGAGATCGATATTATTTTTATGATTATGGAGCAACGAGCCAATGAGGATGCGCGCAAATTGAAATACATGCATGCAGAAATACATGACGCACTCAGAACTGAAGAGATATATTGAAATACATGCATGCAGAAATAACGATGCATGCTCGCAAATTGTAATCAACGAGTGATCAACTTTTGGGCATTTGGGCCACAAAAAGCAGAATATGAAGATGTGGTCACGGCTTGGCCTTTGGGCCACAAAATAATGATAAGCTTTTGGGCCCAAATGGTCAAAAGGATGTGACTTATGAGTCAGACAAAATGAAGTATTTGATTGTGGTTTTATTAAAGGTGATGAACCATTTGAGATACATACTAGAAAGCTGATCGAAGTTAAGCTTGAACACATTCATGAGGAATTATGGATGTCAATATGGGAACAACGATGATGTTAAGCTTGAAGCCTTGAACACATTTAGTCTGCAAACTTCACTACTTGGTAAAGCAAGAAGATTCTCAAGTGATATTTTTTATGAAAACATGAAATGACTTACAATAAGGAATTAGGTTAAGAGTGGCTGCAGATTAATTAGCTAGGCGGTGCTTTAGGAGTTGATTGGGATGGTTGCTTTGGATTTATTTTATTATTATTATTATTATTATTACTATTATTATTATTTATTAATTTTTTCTTGAGAAAACATACTAAAATCTTGACGGATGTTTAAATTTACGGCTGTGACAGAGCCATGATTTCACTTTGCAGGGGCGGGGGCGGGGGGGTTTGAAGGCAATTTTGATAATCCAAAATTTTTCTACTTAAAGAGGGATTTACAAGAAGATTTGCAAAATCTAACTTGATGTGAGTTTGTTTAGAATTCAATACAAACTCAGTATTACGTTCAAGATTCTCCATATTTTCAATTAACTTGATATAAGTTTGTTTAGAATTCAATACAAACTCAGTATTACGTTCAAGATTCTCCATATTTTCAATTAACTACGAATATACACTTCATCTCATTAGAATAAATAAACAAGAATAATCAATTTATAGTTACTAACAATCAAAACAAGAGAATAATCTAAATACATAAAGTTTGTATATCTAATTTGATTCTTTAAATTAAATGGAGAATATAGATTACCTTAATTTCTTTCAAAACATATCTAGAATTTAATGTTTTTGTTGTCTGTTCTCTAATTTGTTTAAATTTGGGTTCATAGTAGAGATGCAAAGTTTAAACTGTTTGTCATCTCTCGGCTTACCATTGACATCTTTTTTTTATGTACCAATAATAGTTTTGTCACTTTGTGATGAATTTGTTGTGAAAATATTATGACTGTAGTTTTATTGTTGAGTATAAAATATAAAACCCATGAACAATTGAACTTGAACAAAAAAAAAGAGGGGCAAAGCATTTAAAAGGTCTATATATACTAGACTTACTACATCTTAATCCCTTAGCTCCATCCCTGTCTACAGGTTAAACATTCGGTGGTATATCTTTCATCTAAACTAAGATATAAGGTGACAAAATATCTTGTCTAACTAGAGAATGTCATAACATTACCTTGTTGGGCCACGTGAGAAAACTGAATACAAGTAAAAAAAAGCTAAAAAAAAAGAGGGGAGATATTTTACATCTTCAATAATGTTGCGTAATTAAAAAAGTTATTTGTATTTGGAAATTTAAAAAGGAAAGAGGTTTTCGTAAAAAAATTATTTAGTGCACCACATTGATACAATCATACAAGGTAGAAGTTTTTTTAAAACAAAAGTGACATTAGTATTGCTTAAAAAGTGCTCAATCCCTCAACTGTGTGTGACTTTTTCCGCTTTCTCAAATCTAGCTCTCATGAATCAAGAATACACGTTTTATTTAGACTTATCTTTTTTCCTAATATATATATATATATATATGTGTGTGTGTGTGTGTGTGTGTGTGTGTGTGTATTAATAGTCAACTTAGACAAAATTCAGTTAGATTTCAAGGATTTAAAACATTATGATACAAGAGACAAAAAAAGAAATGTTGGCAGTATAAGGATTGGGTATTTTTACGGGTGTGTTTGTATAGACTATTAGAAATGATGTTTTGAATTTAAAATGAATGTTTATGAAAAAAAAAAAAATACCATAAGGAGTTATGGTCACAAAACAAGGTTTTTGGTTTTAAAAACGTTCTATTAAGTTCTTAAAATGTTTGACCAAACAGACTCTTAATTACAAAGATTCACCTTTATTTTTGGGCTACGTTTTTCTTAGTTAGACTTATTGGGTTTGAGTGGATTTTTACTGGGCTTTATTAAATGAGCTTTTGGGTTTTAATTGAGTATGGTTTTCAAATTGGGTTTCTTATGTGTTTGGAATTTTGTTTAAAATGTGGACCGGTTGAATCTTGTCTAGGGTGTGATTTTGAATGGATCTTGTTGAGATGTGGATAGGCTGGGTTTAAGTCGTGAGGTTGGTTGATGTAGTTCAGGTTGGGCTGCGTTTTCAAATGGAGTTTGGCCATTTGGTTTACCTCTTTTTTTTTTAGAGAAACCCCTATCATTGGGGAGTGTTATTGATTACTAAAACGAAGATCAGAATTGTAAACATCAATCGTGTCTGGAGGAATAGGCTCCATCCAAACATCCAAAAGATTAGATATAGCTCGTCTAGCTAGTCTATGAGTCACACAATTACCTTGCCTTTTAATATGTTGGAAAGATACATGGCTACAAAAAGAGCAAAGAAAAGTAATGTAGTGCAAGATATGCCCAAACTTTGCCACCATTGATTGAGTTAATAATGACTTCTGAATCACCTTCAACCACCAATCTTTGAAAACCCAACTCCTTTGCAAACCAAAGGGCTTGGTCAAGGCATTAAAAATGTGTGTGGAGGACTCATGGGTCAAGGCATTAAAAATTATATATATATATATATATATATATATATCAGATGGGTTTTGTTTAAATTTGTTTTATACAAGAGTAGATTGGGTTCAATGAGTCAAGCTTAGCCCAAACCCAATTTGAGGGTCAGGACGAAACCACTCAATTATTTGGCTATGTAAATCTATTTGGTAGTGTATGAGTTTCGGGGGAAGTATGGTCACAAGGTTGAAACTTAAAGAAATTGATGAAAGGGCACCACGTAATTCATATTTTTAACAATCTTATGACTATGGTCACGCTATATCCTCGTGACCAGGCATCAGAATACTAATGAATAATTCCCATTAGTTTGGGTATCAGAGTGCCAATGAATAACTCCCATTGGCTGAATATTAGAGTACCAATGAATAACCTCCTATTGGTTTGGGTATGAGAATCTATTCATAGTCAGACTGTCCATAATCATATATATATATATATATATGAAATTATAGTTTCTAACAAAAATATATCTTATTCAAATACATATACATATAATCATATATTCAATATTCAAATATATTTGTGATATTTCTGTATTCCTCACTTTAAATCAATATAGCTAAAAAAAACAATTAAATAAAATAAATCTTATATTCAATGCTCATATATATATATATATATATATATATATATATATATTTGTGGAAATTCTTTATTCTTTACTTTGAATCAGTATAGCTAAAAACAAGTAAATAAAATACATCATATATTTAGTAATCAGATATATTTGTGGTAATTCTTTACTTGAAATTAGTAATACCATAGACATAAAAATTCTAACAATTATAAACAATTTTCAGTAGTTAAAAATACATTAATATAAACAAAATAAAACCCAATTAGGATAAGGTTACTTACCTCAACTTGCTCACCACAAAGAACTTCTCCCTAACACTTTCTCTAAAATCCTTAGATATCACCTAACAATTTTAAAGCACCATTTACTCAATAATCAAATAATAAGAATTACTTGCAAGATATTTGACCAAAGAAGAAACTTTTGAATTACCCAATAATTTCTTACTATTAACTCTCCTACGGTTTCTCTAGGGCTATATTCCACATTCTATCATTTGTATTAACTTTGTTTAAAATTTGTTTCATGCAAAAAAAATCCAGAGTACTGTGAAATATAAGACTCTCCTCGCACGATCATTTGGGCTAAAAAGTCAAAGCATATATAAGGATTGAATGCTCTGTAAAGCTGAGTTCAGCCTTTAACAAAAAGTCTCTACCTCTTATCTCTATAGACTCTAAAGTCTAATAGACTATTGGACTAATGGTGGTCTAACCTATAGTCCACTGTTTCTTATAATAAATGTTTACAAAAAGTAGTATGTGCCCAAAGCAATTCCATGACCAACAAAGCACCCAAATTAAAGATATTACAGTAAAAAACGTGTAGTGAAAAAAAAAAAAAGATTTTATTGCCCAAATTCTAACCCCTTCTCCGTTCACACTTACATCGTAAATGTTTAGATCATTTTGCTACTGTCCAAAATACCAACATAAAATATATATTCTAATTCCAAGTAACGCTTAGATTTGACAAGAGAGAGATTCTTAGGCTCTTACCTTAATTGTGCAGTCAAGCCTTCTCTACTTGAGTATTTTGACTAGTCTCTTCTCTCAAAACATCTGTCAGTATACGCTGACTTAAATTAGACTATATAAAACTAAGGTTTCAACCATATTTTCTAAAAAACCCCTAAGTAATATTACTTATAACAATTAACCCCATAAAAAAATTTACTTAAATACCCTCCTTTTAGTTTTTTTTTTTCTTTTTCTTCCGGGTATTACAAGATGCCTTATGAAAATGTTTACAACATAGCATTTCTATAAAAAGTATTCACATTGAGAAAATATGCATGAGGTTTAATGTGATGGGAATTTGGAGCTGCTTTTAAGTAATCGAGTAGTATATTTTAAATTGTCTCTACTTAAAAGATATGCATAAGGTTTAATGTTATGGGAATTTGGAGCTGCTATAATTAATCGACTAGTATTTTAAATTGTTTCAAGTTTTAGCAAGTTAGCTCTAGAGTTGAGACCACGCACAGTTGCATTCATGAATATTCATAGGGGATGCATTGGCATGATGAGACCATTTGAGTATTGATTTTCTAAATTAACCACACCAAAAATGATTAAGAATTCACATTTGGTATGCATGCAACTGCTTTCACAAAGCAGGGGATGTATGTGATGGGTTGGAGTTTCCAAGTTGTACAAAAGGAAGCTTATCAAGTGTCAAGACATTGATGGTTTTTTATATTTCTTTTTTAACTTTTAAATTCAAGAAATGCAAAGATGTTTTATTTATATACATTCTTCTCACTTCAAACCATATTTTTTGTTTTTCTTGAGTTGAGAATTGATCAAATTCTTCGTTAAGATTAAGGTTGCGTTTGGCATTGGCTGAAAAATAAAGTTTTTTTTTTCTTATTATTTAACTTATTTTTGCTACTATTCATAGGTTTCATTGCACTTTTTTGTACTATTTATGGGTCTCCCTATACTATTTCAGCTAGTTTTTAGAGTTTTCAGTTTTTGCTAAATAAGTTGTTTCCAAACAAACTCTAAATATTACAAATTTAAATTAATATGTATTTAGTGTTGCATTATTTAAAATTTAAAATAACATTATAGTTTAGTGTTTTGGTCTGATGATGAAAAGCTATCATCAGGAGAGAACGCCATAAGCACTGTTTTCAGAATCAGACCGGACCGGACTGGGAGGTCAGACTATGAAAACTAGGAACTGGGATGAAAACCGGTTTTTTAAGCATAAAGAACCATATTTTTAGTTAATTCCGTGAACTCCTAAAACCGGGGTTAGACCACTCGAACGGGTCAAGAACCGTGCAGTCCAACCCCTTAGCAATTTTTTTTTTTTTTTATAAAAATAACTTAACACAATTTTATTCTACTTAATTAAATTACCATCTCTTACAAGGAATAAAAAAAAAAATTATAATTAAAATCCTTCAAAGATATTCAACTTTACTTTAAAAATTAATCATAAATTTTAATATTTTCATAGTTATTACTTTATTTTATTAACTTTCTTATTTAATTATTAAATATATGCTTGAAAATCATTAAATTTCCCTCACATATATAAATATATTAGTCAATTTTGCTAGTTTTATAAATTTAATATCTATATTTAGGCTTTAATTAATTATTAAATTAATTATGACATCATCACGGTTCGACCCTGGTTCAACCTTGGTTCGACCTCAAAAACCTTGAACCTCTCTCTTTTTCGGTTCAATGAACAGTCCGGGTTTCAAAACCTTGGCCATAAGCTGAAACTCTCTAAAAAAAAATTCATAAAATAAAATCTAAATTAATTATGAAATAGACCATCTTTATTTATTTCAAGTAAACTTCAAAAGATATTATTTGGAAAAAAAAATTTCTATTAAGCATAAAAAGACTCTCATTATAAGATTTACAAGAAACTATTCGGTGCTTAGCAATAACCCTAATGGTATGATCTTGAAGTACAAATCGCTTTTTCTTGTACATAATAATCAAATTATGGGTGACAAACATCTTTATAGTGCTAATAATTTGCGGTGACAAAGGACCTAACAACTACCAAACTAGAAGCCGTGTTGGCAATTGGTGTTATCCAAAGGCTCGAAGCTATAAAATTCCTTTGTGAAAAGTGAAGTAAAACAAAAAAAGAAAGACAACAATTTTAACGTGGTTCGGCCATAAAAGCCTACATCCACAAAGTCTCTATTATTTTTTAAAAGCAATGTTACAGCCACAAATTATTCCATGGATATTAAAAAAAAAAAAAAAAACTATGACGAATACAAGATAAACTAATAAGCGAGTGTTAAAAGAAACAAAAGGAGGTGCTACAAATCTGATTATTTTGTTCCAACATTATACAAAATCAAAACCTCATTAAGTCATGATGCCTTCCAAATGGGTCACTGGCCCACTGTACCTGCATTCAAGGAGGACAATTATCCCTCTAAATCATTGAATTAAGGGAAATCATTTCTATGTATAGGAAGATGTTTTGGTTTTCAAAATAGTAAGGGGATTCATAATAATGCAAGAAGGTTCAATTTTTGAATCCTAAACTCATTAAATGTTTTATGGAAATGGTGGTCTTGGTACTTAGAGATAGTTAAGATTATAAACAACTAAATCATTCCCAGTAAATTAGTTAAACTTCTTACCCATTAAAATTTTGTACTCAGAGTAATTTAAGCCTATGTCTACATCAAAAATTCATCAAAGCAAAGGTGTTTCTATAAAAAGTACAGAGTGTAAGTACAATGTCAATAATCACTAATGGAAGAAATCACCAAATTGAAAATAGCTTAAACGTCATTTTGATTTATGTATTTTTCAACAAAATTTTTTCTTTTTTGACAAAAAAGAGCTTATTCTAAATAATAGAAAACAAATTAGACGAGTCTTAATCATATGAACGGTACCATCATGTAATCAAATCTCACATGGCATCAAAATTATCAATTTTGCTAGAATAAAAGAAATTACCGTGACAAGCTCATGGTATTGTGTTGGCTTAGGAGTGAGTCTTAGAGCAACAAGTATTGTGAAATAAACAATTTACCTGTAAGTTGAAGTCTTTCTCAGCGTATTCTAGTTCTGAGGAGTTTTTCTCTAATCAAATGCAATTGAGCTACAACATCACTAATGTTCATCCTTTCTCTTGGAGATTCTATAGAACAAGAAACTCCAATTCCAAATATCAAATTCAAGCACTCTAGAATTTCGGGACTTTCTATCTGGCTTTGAATGTGAGTATCATTTGTCCTTGTTTCCATATCCTCTCTTTCGCAGAGGATAATAGGATCCACAATGTTAATGACTTGTTCGGGCAATGCTCCTTTAACAAAATCATGAAGGTTCAAGTTGTCTTTGAAAATGTTATCAGTGGGTCTTTTTCCTGTGAACATCTCCAATAATAGTATGCCATAACTATAGACATCACCATAAGTTGACACCTCGTTTCCCAAACCATATTCTACAATTGTACAGAACATTTATAATATTATTGATCTTGTTTCATATCAAAAAAATAAAAAAATTATAATAGCACAACTTCGAAAGAGATCTTCAGTGGCATACAAAAGGAAAAAATTACGACGAGTGGAAATTTCTTTCAGCACATGCTTCATCTTCTAAAAGGCTTCCTTAAGCTATTTCATGCTTGAAAGTACATCAAGAAATATTAAGAAAGAAAGAATTTATGTTCAAAATAGAAAAGATACTCACCTGGAGGAGCATAACCAATTGTTCCTCTTAATCTGATAGAGCTTGGTTGATTAGCAAGACACTCTTGGGTGGTCTCACAAAGGAACCTTGCCAACCCAAAGTCACCAACATGTCCAATCATGTCATCATCGAGAAGAACATTGCTAGGCTTGAGGTCGCAATGAACAATTGGTATATGACAATGATGATGAAGATATTCCAATGCATTTGCAACATCAATAGCAATATTCAGTCTTTGAAGAAGATTCATATTCATTTGCTCCTCAGGAACCTCATTTGTTCTTGAAATTGGATGCAACCACTTGTCTAGGTCGCCATTAGTCATAAACTCATATACCAATGCTTTGAAATCATTACCTTGATAGTCAACACCTGAACATGCTGTTAATACCTTTACCAGATTCCGATGTCTAATATTTCGCAAAGCCTCACATTCAGCAATAAAACTTTTGGAAGCTCCGTAGTGCAAAAGGTTGAGCACCTTGATAGCAACTTTACATCTATCATGATCAAGAATTCCTCTATACACAGATCCAAAGCTACCCACACCAATTAAATTAGTAGTGGAGAATGCATCTGTAGCTTTTAGGAGACTTTGGTAAGATACATTCAAAAGTAAATTTCTTGAATGATTTAAAATGCTTTCTTTCCTTTTTCTTTTTAAAGTCCAGAGAAGCAAAAATAACATTACTAAAGTTATTCCGAGAAGGCCAGAAAGTATAGAGATTATTATCTTCAAGGATATAGTCAACTGCTTCTTCTTCTTGGATTTATTGTATTTACATATAGAAAGATCAAACTTAGGCATGCCTCCACAGAGCTTATTGTTTCCCTTAATCACAGTTGCACTTGTGTTTTTGAAAACTCCATTTGTTGGTACCTCACCATCAAAATTGTTATAAGACAAATTCAATAACTGCAAGAAGATAAAGCTCTCCAAAAATTTTGGAATATTTCCAGAGAAATTGTTTTTAGAAAGATCTAAAACTTGAAGTCCTTTTAATGATTCCAAAGATGAAGGAATGACCCCTTGAAAGAAGTTGCTTCTCATGAGTAGAAATTCTAGTTTTACACAACTACCAAGACTTGTTGGAATTTTTCCAAACAACATATTTTTAGAAATATCCAAGTATTCCAAATTTTTTAAATTTCCCACTTCTATCGGAAGGACATCAGTAAATTTGTTGGCTGAAAAGTCTAGAGCAATTGGTGAGAGTGAGAGACCAATAACTTCATATGATATAGTACCTCTGAGATTGTTATTAGAAAGATTCAAAAGATTCATACTTTTGCACTTGCCTAGACTCAAAGGGATGCTTCCTTGAAGATTATTATCGTCTAAACCCAAGTTTATCAAAAGAGTTAAATTTCCAAGAGAGGAAGGAATGTTCCCAAAGAAATTGTTTTGAGATAAAGCCAAGTGTTGTAACTTTCGAAGTTTTCCAATTTCAAAGGGAATATTACCTGATAATTTATTG
This sequence comes from Castanopsis chinensis, assembly GCA_032878915.1. Classification (NCBI taxonomy): domain Eukaryota; kingdom Viridiplantae; phylum Streptophyta; class Magnoliopsida; order Fagales; family Fagaceae; genus Castanopsis; species Castanopsis chinensis. The sequence continues at coordinate 1,681,419 of JAVQMG010000073.1, forward strand.
TTCCACATGGCTAGTCTCTCCAAATTGGTCAAATTTCCTATACCATTAGGAATGTTTCCAGATATTTTATTATTTTCTAGACTCAAAACGATGAGAGTAGTTGAGAAATTGGCAATGCACTTGGGCAACTCCCCCCCAAAGTTATTGTAGCTTATCTGTAAAATGGTTAGATATGTAGAATTTGTCAAAGAACAAAGAAAACTCAAGTCATTTGCCCCTCCATTTCCAAGCTCATTAAGAGCCATGACAAAAAATGAAACTCTATATAACTTCTCCAAAGAAGGAACTCCTCCTCTTAGTTTATTGTCAGTAAGTTCAAGTTTCTCTAGAGTTGAGGCATTAGATATTGAAATAGGGATAGGTCCAGTAAATTGGTTGAACCCAATGCTTAATAATTCGATACTTGGTAAAGTGATACCTATGTCTGACGGGAGATGCCCTTGGATTTGGTTGGTTCCTACATCAAACACAATTAACGAAGACAAATTGAAGATGGAGGGTGGAATTCTTCCAGACAACCTATTTGAAGCGGCACCAAAAAATATTAGTTTCGTCAATTGGCCAAAAGAGGTAGGGATACTCCCACCCAAGTTATTATAAAATGTACCAAACTTTTCTAGAGAGGATAAGTTGCCGAAAGAAGGTGGGATACTTCCTGTCAAATTATTTTTTTGAAAAGAAATAAATTGGAGTTTTGACAAAGTGCCAAGAGTTGTAGGGATTTCCCCATCCAAAAGGTTGCGGCCAAAATTAATGCGTTCGAGGTTGGTGCAATGGGATAAATTTCTTGGAATTTTTCCACTAAGTGTGTTATTGTACAAGCGTATGTTTTGCAATCTATGTAAACGGCCAATTTCTGAAGGAATTTCATTATGAAAGCTGTTGTTTGAGAGTGTTAGATTCTTCAAAAAACTTAAATTACCAACATGTGGTGATATGGAGCCTACCAGTTTCGAAGTTTGTAGGTCCAACACAACGACCCTATGATGTCGACGACCACAGGTAACCCCTCGCCATTGACAAAAGTGGATGCTATCATTCCAAGAGCTCATAACCAGGAGAGGATCGTCCGTGATCTTGGCTTTGAACGCAAGCAACGCCAACCGGTCTGTCTCATTATTCCCACCAACCACAGAGGTAACTAACAAGCCACACCACATGACAAGAAGGATAAAAGCATGCATGTAAAAAGACGAGGATGGTAGAGCTGAACTCCATTGGGAAAGCCCCATATGCAATATGGTTGAAGGGGCAGTTGGTACAAGTGTGTATTGTGAGGGAAGGCTAATTTGGCTGTGTATAGAATCTCAAGAAGTGACAAATTTATAACCAGAGAGAGAGAGAGAGAGAGAGAGAGATAAAAGTGATGTCCGGTCCTAGTCCAAGATTGTAAGAAACTTTTGGGGATTATGGTCAGTCTGATTGTCTTTAATTAATAAAACCGTGTAATAGACACTAGACGGTGACCCTGTCAACTTTATAAATAATATGACTATGTGATGATAATTACGAGCATTAGTATTGGAAATTTGGTGTGAGAAAAGTAAGGTTCGCTCCCAGTACAAGATTGCCAGAAACTTTGGGAGATTATAGTCCGTCAACTTTATATATAAAATGAATTTTTTTTTTTTGGTTGCTATTCATGACCTTTGAGATCAAATGCAACCAATATCTCCATCTCCCTCTTCCTGAATACTCATATGCCTCGCTACAAAAACATAAAAGAAATTGGTTTAGGCAATAGTTGTAAAATTATTAATTGTCTCAAAAAATTAAATTGCTATGAAATGATAAATTTAATTATTTAAACATAGCTCTAACACTCCAGCTTATGTGTAGACCTAAACTAGCACTTAAATAAGTAGAGACCAATACATGAAATTTTTAAAATTTTAAATTAGAAGTAAAGTAAAGTCAATGATCAAACTTAGGACTTTATACTCTAAAAATAGATAAAGTAGCTGCTATTTATAGCAAGAAAAGAAATATTTATTCAAAAAATTAGTAGGATCAGGTAATTAATCTCAAATCTCTACTTGGGAGGAGAGATTTTAAAATATAATTACTTATATATATATATATATATATATATATAAGATATAATTTCTACTTTAGCCTAATCTAAGTGTATACGTGTGTGAAACTCTCTTTTGGAAACTTGAACCTCAGCCCTTGCCCCCCCACACTCCACAAGCATTTATACCTGTAGAGTGACCATCATACTAAAGATGTGTAGTGGTCAAAATATAATTGCTTAAAGACTCAAATTGGGTGACTGAAATTGGCCCTTAAATACGGGTTCGAGTTGGATATGGTTATAGTGTATTTTAATAAATAAATAAATAAATGTTATTGAAAATAGGTTGTTTCAATATTGTTCCATTAGCCACAATGCCGCATACACAAGAAAAATAACAGAACTAATTGAAATGATTAAATAAAAGGCATTTTTGAAACTTTAGAGAATAAATATTCATTTGAAACATCAACATTAATGACCAAAAATACTTAAAGCATTCACATCCGTTGTGAATCTATTTTTGCTGGTTGCTATTGAATGATTGGTTGAAGTTGGAACTTATGTGTGAATGTTTTTTTTTTTTTTGGATGAACCCATCTGTGAATCTCACCGAGCATTTTTTTTTTTTTTTTTGAGATATTGCAGAGTCTAAAGTTGATAATTCAGGACCGCAAGTCAAGTTTGCCAAGATTTTTCCATCTCAAAAAAAGTTTGCCAAGATTTTCCAAGAGCATCTTTTGATTTTGTCTTTTTATTTCATTGGCTAGGTAAGTTTTTGCAAAGATTTTCCGAAAACCTAACAACTGTTATGTTTGTAATTTAGTGAATGTGCTTTTGCCTTTTGATCAAGTAATTATTCTCGAATCTCCACTTGGAAGAGATTTCAAAGTATAGTTACTTTAAAGACTCTGCAAAGTCTAAAGTTGATAGTGCAAGACCGCAAGTCAAGTTTGCCAAGATTTTCCAAAGGTACCTTTTGATTCTGCCTTTTTATTTCATCGGTTAGCTAAGTTTTGCAAAGATTTTCCAAAAACCAAACAACCATTATATTAGTATTTTAGTAAATGTGCTTTTGCCTTTTGATTGTGCCTTTTCATCATACTTTGCAATTTTATGTGAAATAATTTGGAAAAAATGCCCATACACCCATAAACTTTGAACTAGTAGTCAAGAGACCGTCTAAACTTTTTTATATGCCAATTTACTTCCTAAACTATATACACTTGCCAAATCAATACTCTAGTTAGTCTCATGTTAAAACACTAACGGAATATGAGCGTGTGAGAAGCACGTAACCTTCTAAAACTAACTAAATCACTATTTACACGATAAAAAGAAAAGAGAGGAGAAACTGACCGGCAGAGAAGAGAGAGAAAGGTAGTAAATATTGAGTGGGCTAGCTGATTGGTATTGTGTTCAAGGGAAATTATTTTTGCTGTTCGCTTTTTGAATGATTGGTTGAAGTTGAAACCCAAGAGTGAATCTTTCTTTTTTTTTTTTTCTTTTTCTTTTTCAATTTTTGGGATGAACCCATGTTTGAATCTCACCCTGAAAAATCTTTTTATTTTTATTGAACACTATCTAATCGAGCATTCCCATCCATCCGGGGAGCTAAAAATGCAAAATAGCTCTCATTGTTTACAAAAATGCACAAAATACATTCCACATTCGAGAATGGAAAAATTTTTACATCCTGCTACAGTTTGATCTACTGCAAGATGTGCGGTTGGTCTTATAATCTTTATTAATCAAACCGTGTAATAGACGCCTAGATGGTGGCCCATGATCCACACGGAATGCTATAGTTTTTCCTGAATTCTCACATGCCACGCTACTAATTGTCCCCTTAACAATTAAAGATTTGGAAAAGTGTAGTGTCCGTACTCGGTAAATTAATATATATTGAAACTTCAATTGACCATACACCTCTATGATCATTATGTGTCCTGAAGATTAATTATGGATTAATACCATAAATAAATCAATGGTTTCTTATTCACACCTATTCACACCTATTCACCTAATCTATTTAGCTCAATTGATAAAATTTCTAATAGTTGAATAAGAGTGATATGAGATTTAATTTCTGTCTACATAAAAAACTGATAAGTGTCTTGGTCTTATAATAAAAAGCAATCATTAAAGAGCAAACAACATAAGTTGAAATTTTCTAAAGAAAAACAACAACAACAACAACTAACCCATTGATTAGATAATAAAGATGCCTCATGGACCTATATGTCATGTTACTTTTCCCCTATGGGGTGAGAATTTTGTGACATATACTTTTCCCCTATGTAATCCTTTATGTCCATTTATTACATGCATTACTTACTTTCCCCCTAGTCCTCATTGACTACGAGGACTTGAGCGATTATAGTTTATAGAGACTTTTTTTTTTTTTTTTTTTTAGCGATTATAGGGACATTTGATAAGAAAAAAAGAGGAACCTACTCCTATCTACCTCATTCAATATTTTCCAAAGCTTCTAAATACTCAGTTTATTTATTTATATACATATATTTTTTATTATGAAGTTCACACTCAACTTTATAATTTATAATTTATTGAGGTGGTAGATTGTAAATGACAAAAAAAAAAAAAATAGTGGTGAACACATGTCATAAATGGACATAAAGTATCTATCACTTATCTTGTAGATTATCTCATCAGACTTTTATATGTTTATATTGTACTTACAGCTCAAATTTGTATTGTAGACACACTAAAAAAGGCAAATGTAAGTTTACCTTGCAAGTACAATGTAAACATAAAATTTTTTATTTCATCATGTTGTAAAATTGTAAATTAGGCGTGTCTTAAATTTATTGCAATAGTTGGGGCACTTGCATTGGTCCAAATAAAATTACCTTTTTTTTTTTTTTTTTTTTTTTTTTTTTTTTTTTTTTGAGAATCCAAATAAAATGACCGAAATGCAAAATTTTGGCCAATCTTATAAATCATTCACGTCTTTAAAGTTATGCATTTATAGTCCATTTTTATTCATTTTATGATTTTTTCGAGAATAAAGGAAAAAATAGATGGTAATTGTGATGCATGAGATGAGAGATAAACAATAAAAAATTAATATTCTAATAAAATAAAAAATATAAAAAAATATTATTATGTGAATGTTTTTAAAAGTGGTTTAAAAAGAAATAAATTTTTATACTAAAATGAACTGAAATTTTTGCATGGAATATATTTATTTGATTTTTATGGCTAAGATAGATTTTGACTGACTTAAAAGATTTCTGGACTTCGTAGCCAAGGTCCACACTCTAATTATTCAGCAAAAAAAAAAGATCCACATTCCAAATACAGCTGGCCCTCGTCAATGTCAAGCACAGCCCAGCACAATTATTACCTATTAAAAGCGTAATGAGCAAGTATATGAGCGTAATGAGCAAGTATATGAGACAAATGAGTCTCGTTCGTCAACAAGTGATTTTAGTTTTAGCTTTTTTATTCACAGCTTTCCTTTGTATCGTGCTTGACGGATTGACGGGTCTCACAAGTCACACGTAGTCAAATTCATTATTGAATCCATCATACTCTTATGAAGAAATTCAACATAGCAAGAAAAAAAAAATCAATGCTCCAATTGATTATTATTATTGTTATCAGGGACAATTTTTTTTTTCAAGATAAACAAATTCGTAGTGTTCATCCAAAACCGTCGTCATAGTTAAAGAATGGTAAAATTATTAGTTTTTATTATACTATTTGATAATGTAGAAAATCGTCAGTTGAACTCCTTGTTAATACAGATAAATGATGTCAAATCAATGGCTGCAGAATCTTGCAAAAAGAGCTAAGTAGGCTTGGAATACACCGGTGTGGTGTGTCCCAAGAAGCCTCCAATGAGTTAGCCAGTAAGATCAAAGCTCAATTATATAGGGAAATTACTTATTTGGCTAGAGTTGTTGTGCATATGTTGCATACCTTTGTTATGATTCTTTGTGCCTTTTTATAGGTCTATCCCTCAAGATGGGTGTAAATGCCTCTCTTTATGATTATGGATCCATTGGTAATGAATGCATGTTCGGTGTGTTAACCGTTACTTATGTCATTTATGGAGAACTCATTTAATGTTTACTGTAATCGTCTATTACACGGACGATGTTGGTTTTTATCTTTTTCTACAATACAATGGACGAGGGTGATTTTTCTTCTCTTTAGTTGCCCTTCTATTCTTGCCGTCGTATTTATAGACATGGTTGGAATATTCAGTCTTGTCATGACACATGTCGGTCTATGATTACTTAGGCAAGTTGGAGTTGTTTTTTGGGTTTCCCTAGACATGGCAAAACAAGCCAAAATTTGTTGACCCAACCAAAATCTGCTCGTTTTATCTTGAATTAAAAACCGGCCAACCGGCGGGCCACCCATTTTTTGCAGGCCAACCCAACCTGATCCAACTAACCCGCCGAGCCTTTTTTATTTATTTATTTTTTCTAAAAAATATATAGACTACATACCAAGGTGCTAGGTGTATAGACATAAGTGCATAAAGCACTACACATACACTATTTAGCCATTTAGTAGCCACCAGTGGCAGTGGCCATTCCCCCATTTATTAAAAAAATTATTAATTAAAAGAAAATAAATACAAAGGCAAAAGCATCTGCACTACTAAACGTCTAACACAAAGTTAAATACTAAGTAGTAGATGAAAAAAATACAAAAGGCAAAAGCAATTACAACTACATGTCTGCACCACTAAACATCTAACACTAAGTTAAATACTAAGTAGTAGAGGAAAAAAAAATGAAAAATCATTTACAACTACTCGTCTACACTGCTAAACGTCTAACACTAAGTCAAATACTAAGTAGTAGAGTTAAATACTAGGACTAAGTAACAAACACTAAGTCTAACTAACACAATACAAAACTAAAGTAAAAGAAAAAGTCCAAAAGTCCATATCATTAGTGAACTTTGAATTAGAAGTGTGTAAACTTAATATATACTTCTTGTGCTCCCTAAAATCTATCTCTTTCTCAAGCTGTAAATTTGTAATTATAAGCATTATACTTGTGAGTTATTAACATGGAAGATCTTGTTATTATGAGTGTAAATAATTTTAGTTAGGCACAAAACAATCAAAATTGGAAAGATATGGAAAGTTTTATGTTTATTGGTTTGTTTGTTTTTTTCCCTTTACATCTATACTAATAACACAAATAGTCTAATAATAGTTGGTGCCCACTAAACGGAAAAAAAGGGGGTATTATGTAAAATTTGTTTCTTTGATTGATTTGATTTATTCTCTCTAAAAATTTGACATTTATTTTTTTTTAGCTTTTTTTTTAATGTGAAAATACAAGTCGACCTGACCCCACCCAACCCGCCTGTAACTCGATTGGTTTGACCCGTTTTTAACCTGTTTAAAATGGCCCATATTTTAAGGCAAGTTTATCCTGCAACCCGATTAACCCGACCTGACCCGACCCTACCATTTGCCATGTTTCCTGTGCATTATTTTTTGGGGATTTTATTTCTTTCCTCCAAATGTTTCTTCTAGGTCTTCTTCTGGGCTTTCCTCTACTTGGTGCCTTAGTTCCTGGTAAGTCTTCTTAGCTCTCTCTTTGTTTCTTGCCTATATCATTATGTGTGATTGATGATAGTTCGTATCATGTATTAACGATACTATTTTTAATGATATATCATGTATGAATGATGATAGTTTGTATAGTGTATCAACGATACTTTCTTAATGATTCATCGTGTATGAACAATGATAGTTTGTATTTTTTAATGATTTATCGTGTATGGACGATGATAGTTTGTATCGTGCATCAACGATACTTTTAATGATTCATCATGTATGAACAATGATAGTTTGTATCGTGTATCAATGATACCTTTTAATGATTCATTGTGTATGAATGATGATAGTTTGTCTCGTGTATCAATGATACTTTTTAATGATTCATCACGTATGAATGATGATAGTTTGTATCGTGTATCAAAGATAGATTTTAATGATTCATCATGTATGAAAGATGACATTGTATCGTGTATCAACGATACTTTTTTAATGATTCATCGTGTATGAAGGATGATATTTTGTGTCTTTTAAGTTATGGTTTTTCACATAACATTTTTGTTGGTTTTATTCCATGACAAAAGATGTTGTAATTGCATTTATTTACTTCCTTGTGTTTTGTAGGATTTAATTGTAATGGGTTTAGTATTAAGTTGGTGAAGATTTGATCAAGACAGTTAAAGGTCACATGAGTAGCACATGCTAAAAGTTGAAGAGTCAATGTATCTCGCAACTTATCTCGTGATTAGGCCAACTTGCGAGATGACCTATGAGATGCACTGATAGTTGAGATTTTAAGTGTGACTCTTATACCCTTTACCCATACTATATATATCCTCATTACCCACAAAATTGTAAGAAAAGTATTCAAAAGAAAACCCTAGAAAGGTTTCTACAACACCCACCTTGTTAGAGAAAGCTACTCATCCTCAAGAGAGAAATCCTTGTAGTCTCTTCTCCTCCCCTCTCCCATTATTATACCATGACAGGAGATTTATACATAAACACAACCCACACCTATTTAGAGTATATGGTGTTTTGGAGCTTGGTAAACATTGGGTGTTTTCCAAAATAAGCCGGTGAGGCTTGGCAGTGCAATCAAACAGTATTATGGGATTTAAGAAGCTAGTAAAAACAAAACTCAGAGAAGACTGTTGGCAGCTGGAGGTTGAAGGCCTTAAGTATATTGGGTAGATTAGGCTTGGAGGGTCTTTTTGGTATCCTTGTACTCCAACTTATTCACTAGTGGATCATTTCGGTTTATAAGGGCCGCAAAGAGGTTTTTACACCAAGTTCTTCGGTCTTCCTTTTCAATAACACATCGCCATGTTATCTTGAGTTTGAGTCTCTTTTCCCTATTGCCCTTTGCATATTTGCCTTGCACTTATATGTTCATCCATGCAATTGCTGAATGTTTCGTTTGATTAATTTGCTAATCACGTATATTTCGCATTAAGTGTTAAGCCTAAAATTAATCAAGCCGTAATTAAGAATTGGGGGTCTAAACAAACTCTAAGTGATTATCGACAATACTTTTTAATGATTCATCGTGTATGAACGATGATACTTTGTATCATGTATTAATTATGTATATCATGTATGACGTATCAATGATATACTCTGTATCATCTATTAATACTATATCAGGTATTAACGATAATAATTTGTATCATGTATTAACAATGATAATTTCTTGTTTTAACGATTTATTGTGTATTAACGATGCATATCATGTATCAATAATATGCTTTGTGTCATGTATTAATGATTTATCATGTTTTAACAATGGTAATTTGTATTGTGTAACGATTTATTGTGTATGAACAATAATAATTTGTGTTGTGTATTAATGATGATGATCTTAAACTCCCCCCCCCCCCCACACACACACATATATATATGTAGAAGCATACTATATATTATCAGTATTTTCTATGAGCTACGTATTCTTATGGAGAATTACTTCGTCTCTCTGAAGACTTCACTTTTATTGACATAAAATGACTTAAATGGAATACAAATTTAATTAAAATAAAGTTAATCCCTAGAAGGGATATGAATTAAGAAAAATACTATGGGGGACTAGTAATTCATTTTTCGATGCTTAATATTTCATGGACGAGGTGATATGTTCCCTATCATGAGGAACAAACAAGGTCTACCAAACTGAATCTTTTGATTTTGGTCCTTCTTTTGGATAGTGGTCTATATGTTCGTCTTGTTTCTTTCTTTTTGCCGATAATTCCTTTGGACCTCTGCATTCATATATTTTTGTGGCTTGTGAAGCAACTCTGTCATTGTCTTTAGTGAAGTTTTGGTGATGGAGAAATGGAAGTCTCCAGGATACAATCCATCTTGGAACGTGGTCAATGTATTTTGGTTTTCTACCTCATTGACTTGCAACACCTCCTTGTTGAAGCGATCTACATATTGCCTCATTGATTCTTCTTCTACTTGTCGGATATTTAGTAAGTGGCCCGTGGGCTTCTTGTGGCGTTGTCCCTTTATGAAATGGCGAACAAAACTCTCACTCAGTTGTTCAAAATTAGCAATGTACCTGGTGATATCTTGTTGAATTGCACTATGGCTATGCCCCTTAGAGTAGTTAGGAATGCTCTATACATGACTTCGTTTGGTGTCATCTGTAGGTGCATCAAAGTCTTGAAGGACTCAATATGGTCTAGGGGGTCTTTTAATCCATTGAAGGATTCAAGCTGTGGAAGCCGGAATCATGCCGTCTAGGTTGGATGTAGATTTGTCTGATTCTGCGCGTCTCAGTTCATCCATATTTCTCTTCATGTAGCGGAACATCTCTTCCATTTTGGAGAAGTTTCTCCCTTAGGTGTTCTTCTCCTACGATTCAATGGATCAGCCATCTCCTCATCATTGTTGTTTTCCTTCCTTTCTTCATTTCTTTGATCACTTTAGGCTTCAGCGATTTGCCTTAACTCTGAATTTTGCCGTGTCAATTCATCGACACTTGCTGTCAGAGCCTGAATTTTCTACACTACTTGAGTGGAATCCATCTATTATCAAGAGGAATTCTTTTGAAAAGAAAAGGGAATTTGTATGGCTTTACAAACATCCCCACAGAAGGCGCCAAGCTAATGATGCAGAAAAATCATTAGTTAAACTCCTAGTCAATACAGATGGACGACATCAAATCAACGGCTACAAAATCCAACAAAAAGGGATAAGTAGGCTTGGAATACACCGGTGTGGTGTGTGCTAAGGAGCCTTTGACAAGCTAGTCAGTAAGATCAAAGCTCAATTGTATAAAGAAATTGCTTATTTGGCTAGATAGTTGTTGTGAATATGTTGCATACTTTTGTTGTGATTCTTTTTGCCTTTTTGTAGGTCTTTGCCCCTCAGTATGGGAGTAAATGCCTCTCTTTATGATTATGGATCCATTGGTAATGAAAGTGGGGGCGTTATAAAATTCAATGGTCTTTTGCCTGTTGGTCTGTTAGTTATGCTTTTCCTTGTTTGGTGCGTTAACCGTTACTCATGTCATTTATGAGGAACTCATTTAATGTTTATTATAGTCATCCATTACATGAATGATGTTGGTTTTTCTCTTCTTTTGCTATACAATGGACGGGGGTGATTTTTCTCCTCTTCACTATTCATGTAAAGTTTACATTATAGAATAAATATGTGTAAAATATTATACATTTTCATGCAAATGTGTATAATATTTTACATTTTTTAGGTGTGGATAATGTTTGAAATTTGAATTGCTGAGTGCTGTTGTTGGAAGGAAAAAAAAATAAAAACATTTTTGATATTTGAGTTTACTTAACGTGGGCTAGATATGCCCTACAGGACTTTCCAATTATAAAGCGATTATGATTAGGTTAATCTATTTTAGTAGAATTTGTTTGAAGAAGGACTTGGGCTAGTTTAATAGGTTTTTTGACTTTTGAAGAAGAAATCCATTAAATTTTATAATAAGAGAGGCCCAATTTCTTGAAACCATAATCCCGTTGCTTCTTCCAAAAACCTTAATAAACACATTTTATTATTTTTTGGCCCCCCAAAAAAATAGTGGTGAATTCATGTAATAATTGGACATAAAGTATCTATCACTTATATTTTAGATCATTTTATCGGACTTTTATATGTTTGTATTGTACTTACAATGCAAAGTTGTATTATAGATACACAAAAAGAGGCAAATGTAAGTTTACCTTGCAAGTATAATGTAAACATAAAATTTTATTTCATCATGTTGCTAAATTGTAAATTGGGCGTCTCTTAAATTAAAATAGTTAGAGCACTTGCATTGGTCCATGCAAAATGACCTAAATGCTAAATTTTGACCAATTAATCTTAAAATTACTCACATCAATCTGTTTAAAGTTATGCATCTATGGTCCATTTTTTATTTTATCTACTCTAGTCTAGTAAATTTTCATTCTATGGTCCATTTTTCTTCTTCTTCTTCTTTTTTTTTTTTTTTTTTTTTTTTTTTTCGAGAATGAAGGAAAAAGAAGATGGTAATTTTGATGTATGAGATGTGGAGAAACAATTAAAATTTTTTTAAAAATTAAAATTTTAATAAAATAAAAATATAATATATATTATTATGTTAATGTTTTTGAAAGGTGGTATAAGAAGTAATAAATTTTTATACTAAAATAAACCGAAATTTTTGCCTAGGAAATATTTATTTGACTTTTATGTCTAAGAACATCAGTATTGGTGGTGCAAAAAATTTAGCAATTTGGCACCATAACAAGTTACTTTATCTATTTTACCACCCCACTTTAAAAACACCCAACATCAGTGATTTTATTTTAGCATTCAATACAATAAAATAATATATTTACTACAATAAACAATAACCCCCACCACTAACACAATAACATAATATAACTTTTAATAATATATTATTTTTTTACCATCTTAGCTACAGTGTACAACCATCTTTAGCTGTGCACTATAGTTCAACAGCCAAATTTTTTGGCGTTCCCTCCACCCTTGCAACATGATTTTTAGTTTTGGTAGTGCTAAAAATAGCAATATGGTTTTTTAGCACCACCAATACTAATGCTCTAAAATAGCTAACGACTGTGTATGTTTTAATAAGTATTACTGTTTACTCAAAAAATTAAGAATATTTATCCTATATTGGTTGTGTGTATCTAGTATTTGCTGTTTATAACTCTGGTCTACAACTTCAAAGGTTATGCCATTTTATTGTTATACTCTGGTTATGTAATATATTATAAACTCAATTTAAAATATTAATATTACTATTTTAGTATGTGTTCTAATAAGTATTACTGTTTATTTTTTTTTTTAAAATAGCTAATGACTGAATTAAAAGATTGTCAATGGCAGGTTGGAAATGGACCATCCATCAACATTTGGAAGGATAAGTAGCTGCCTCAACCGTCCACCTTTATGATCACCTCTCCACCATGCAGCGTCCTACCCAAAAGCTCCATTGTCAACACTCTTATAGACAACACGGTGGGTGAATGGAAACATAACTTGATCAATGCAGCCTTCCTCCCCCATGATGCCAAAAAAATTCTAAGCATCCCCATCAACAAAAATGGGAACCGAGATCGACAGGTTTGGGCTTACACGCCTAGAGGAACCTTCACTGTGAATAGTGCCTACAAGCTCGCCCTTTCTCTGCATTTGCAAAGCACCACTAGGTCCCTCTCCACTAGCCGTGATCTAAGCTCGTTCTGGAAAAGGATTTGGAGTTTGCATGCTCCAAATAAAATCAAGACCTTCACTTGGCGAGCATGCCGTAATATCCTCCCCACCAAGGAGAATCTCTGTTATAGAAAGGTGCCTGATAAGCCCCTCTGTGAAGCTTGTGGGTTAGCGACGGAAACTATGACCCACTTATTCTGGGAGTGCACAAAAGCCGTTGAACTATGGGCTATCTTGGGCATCCCTTTTGACATGCGTGGAATCCATTTCCATGATTTTGCGGATTGGCTTTGGTACCTCATATACATGCAGCACGTTGGAAATGATATTCTTGAACTCATTGACAGAGCTGTTGTTGGACTAGGGGGACAATGGCCCCCCTAATTTTTTTTTTAAATATTACTATATTAATAGGTACTAATTTTAGCAATTTTGTTCAATAAAATTACACTTTGCCCTCTTAATAATGCTATTAATTCTTTTGAGAGCAATGCTATAGCCACAAACATTTTTACAATGTTTATGCAAAGTATTGAGGTAGCAAATTCTTATTAGTTCTTATACTTGCATCACTTTTTACTTATCAATAACCACTCACCACATTAGCAATTTGTAAAAATTTTGTAGTTTTAGCATTTTTCACATTTTAAAGGGTATAAAAAATTAATAGATTAAATCTAAAACAAAATATACAAGCTCAAAAAAATTAGCCCAATAACAAAAATCACCAATAATAAAACTAAAAAAGCTAAGCCCAATCAATCTATTTTACCCAAAACAAACAACTTGGTCATTTAAACAAATTTAAACAAAAATCTTTAGTATTAAAGTAGTAGACTCAAAGGCCGAATCCACCATACACAGATAATAGCAGAATCGTCCTCCCTGGCTCCAAGTCCTAGCTTCGTTCCTGCTTGAACTCATTATCACCATCACTTGGTGCATGTGGTCTAATAGAAACAAAGTACGTGTACGACAGCCACGACAAACGAGTCATGAAATTCTCCATAAAGCTCGCGCCTTGCTTTGAAAATTCCAGCTCGCACATCATCGCCCATCGCAACATAGGGACACCATGGACCCATGCTGCCACCATCTCCACCGTGGTACAAGGTCAATGTGGACGCTGCTGTCTTCGACCAGCTCAACTCTGTGGGAGTAGGTGTCTTAATTCGAGACCCCGAAGGATCGATGGTTGCAGCTATGAGCAAACACCTTCCCTTACTGCTAGGTCCATTGGAAGTAGAAGGAAAAGCAATGGATGAAGCTGTCACCTTTGCATGGGATATTGGAGTTAGAGATGTTGTCTTTGAAACTGACTCAGTTATAGTTTTCGACGCCCTCACTAGAACGATCACTCCTCTAATAGCCATCGCAAACCTTATTGATGGTATTCACCACAAGCTGCACTTCTTCAGAGCCACTTGTTTTCTCCACGTACTGAGACACAGCAACAAACCAACTCATACTCTGGCAAGATATGCCAAAGGAATTAACAATTTTGTAAGTTGGATTGAGAAAAATCCACCCATTATTGAGTCCCTTGTAATTCAAGATGCTATGTATTTATCTTCGTCATAATAAAGTTATCATATTTCTCATTAAAAAAAAAAAAAAAAAGATTGCTGGACTTCATAACCAAGGTCCACACTCCAATTTCAAAAAGAAAAAAGAAAAAAAAGTACCCACTCCACATGCAGCTGGCCCTTGTCACTATCAAGAACGGCCCAATACAATTCATTGGAAAAGCATAATGTGTAAGTTACCCATATATCATTGATACGCGGGTCTTACACTCTTACTTCAAAAATGAGTCTCATTGGTCGGGTGCATACTAATTTTTTCGGTCAACCCATCATCCATATGAAAGTGTTAATATTCAATCAAGAATTGACACGTAAACATACTAAATTTAAGCGTGCGAAGAGGTGCGTCCCTAGTGTTTTAACCGGAGTTGGAATAGAAATATTTTCCAAAATAAAAAAGAACAACTTTCCTTTGTCGCTTACATAGTCACAAATCTAAATACCTAATTAAAAATGGTCAAGGGGTTTTGTATCTTTGTTCTACAGTGTTCCTTAATTTGTAACGTGCTTGACGGATTTGTAACGTGCTTGACGGATTGACGGGTCTCACAAGTCACACATGGCCACTTTCATTATTCAACCCATCGTATTCCTATGAAGAAATTTCTAACATAGCAGGAAAAAAATCAATGCTCAAATTGAATATTAACAATTTTTGTTTTTGCTAAGTGGTACAATCGGGTGTTTTTTTGTGTGAAGACAGACCGAGTTTGATTTCACTGCTTAGATACCCAGGAAAAAGCACATATTTATAACAAGGTAGGGAAGAACAAACTGGCTACAGGGACTTAAGGGATTATATAAATATCTTCTCTTTTCTTTTTTCCTATTTTCTTTTTTTCCCCTCCACTTAATAAGGGACATTTGACAATAAAACAAAAGGGAGGAAACTTCCCCTATCAACCTCATTCAATATTGGACAAATGTTTATTTTCAAACTCTTCCTTTTTTTTTTTTTTTTTTTTTTCCTTTTTTCTATTTTATTGAAAGTGAATTATGATAAATTTATCATTACATTGAATTTTCTTATTATATCATCTATGCTTGCAAAATTTCAAGAAAATCAAATGTCAATAGCTATGTCATCAAGCAAATATCTAAATTCAAGTTTTTCTAGTTTTAAATTATGCATAAAAAAATAAGTTTATAGATCAAATAGTAAATAATATTGAATTTGAACAAAATTTGATATGCATGTTAAGAACATAAAGAACATTTAATCTAATTGCTAGATTTTCTGAGTATGCAATCATGTTAATTTTTTAGTGAGAATTTAAAACATTTTTCTTTAAACTAGTTTGGAAAGAAATTTTGTCTATCAATATTTTCCAAAGCTTCTAAACCTACTCAATTTTAGAACTTAGAAGTCAAATGTACGAAATACTATGTTCCACTGAATTTTCTTTTAGCAAGTAATTTTATAAACTGTTGAAGTGAGGGATTTATTTTATTTTATTTTATTTTTTTGTTATAGTTACAACGAAAAATAAGAGATTTGAATTCTAGATATTTTTATTGAAAAGAACAAAAGATTCTAACAAGAGGTGAATTTTATTTTCATAACATAGTGACTCAAAACTGCATGATGTTCAAAAAATAAGAAAATAATATAGACTACATGATACTAATCGTAGTATTTTAGACCTAATTTTATCCCTAATATATTGGGTGCTGTTCTGTCAAAACAGAGGGTTTGCTTTCAGTGCTTAAGTGCTCAAATTAACCTTCGAAAAAAAAAGTGCTCAAATTAAAGCACATGTATAATTAAGAAGGTAGCAAAGAACAAACCACTTGCGAACTTGAGCGATGTGGTACACATCATACCTAATTATTTGGATTAGGAGGACTAGAAGGATTATAGTGACTTCTTTCTTTTCATTTTTTTTTTTTTTTTTGACAAGGGACATTTGATAATAAAATAAAGTGGATGAGCCTTCCTATCTACCTCGTTCAATATATATTTTCTAAAGCTTGTAACCCTGCTCAATTTTAAAAGTCAAATATACCAAATGTGAGGTTAACACCAATTTTTATAACTTGTCAAAGTGGTTGATTGTAAGTAGTAAAAAAAGAGTGGTGATTTTATGTAAAAAATGGATAGAAAGTATCCATCACTCATAGTATATGACTTCCTTGTATTGTGAAATTGTGTATGAACTTGACGTGTCTTAGATTTATAAAAATAGTTATGGGACATATATATTTATTTTGCTTTTATGCAATGGCGGAGCCACACACCCGGGGGGAGGGGGAGGGGGGGGGGGGGGGGAAGGCCCCCCAAAATTTTAAAAGAAAGAGAAATTATATTTAAAATTATATAATTTAAGAGGTTTAAAAAATTAAACTATGTAGAAAATGATAAATATTTGTACATGTCTAACATAACAAATACACAGACTTTTATATGCTCATTAAAATTTAGAAGATGATAAATTCTCTCAGTAAATTAATTTGTGTATATATATGGGTGTGTGTGTGTGTGTGTGTATGTGGAGGTTTGTCTTAACTAATATATTAGTATCATAACTTGGCCCCCTAAACTAAAATTTCTGGCTCCACCTCTGCTTTTATGTGTAAGAGTAATCTGATTCGCCATTGTTAGATTACATAAGGTCACCTTACTAACTATGAGAATGGATGAGGCAAAGTCCACAGCTGACCCTTGACCCTTGTGACTAAAAAAGGTCCCACATACAAGGGGTCATGTTCTAATTCTACAAGACGTGCATGGCGGATTGACAGGTCTCTCAAGTCCCACATTGATTATTCTACATTTTCATTACCTACAATATTCCAATCCATTGAATTCCTAGGAAGAAATTTCTAACAGGGGCGAAATCCAGATTTTTAGCTTGTGGGACAACTCTTAATTTTAAAAGCTATATCTTAAAAAATGTTTAATAGTTATAAATATTATAAAGGATTTAAAAAAAAAATTTGAGCCCTCACAGTCTTGGCTGTAATTCCGCCCCTATTGGCAAGGACAAAAATTTATTTCAAGAATAACAAATTCATAGGTCTCATCTATTACATCCAAACGAGGTGGTATTACATGTAGTCGAAACGTGATAGATTGTATCTACCAATAGGATTTTTATTATTGGATGGATATTGGTGAAAGAAAAAAAGAAAAAATAAAATAGATGTTGATACCAGAGATGACTAAACGTGGGCTAGATGGCCATTTAACTATTAAGCAAAAGTGGAGGCCCATTAGGACTTAGGCCAGGTTTCCGAAAAGAAACCCATTAACTTTTCTAAGTGAGGCCCAATTTCTTGAAAACATAACCCCGATACTCCTTTTTTTTTTTTTTTTTTTTTTTCTTTTTTATTTACAAACCCCATTAATTCTTCCAAAACAAAACCCTAGTAATGGCATACGACTTTAAGCATGCTTCAGATATAAATTTGACTTTGCTTAATCACTTGCACAGTAGGATTTTTTAGATAATTACAACGGATGAGAGATTTAAACTCTAGATATGTTCATTGAATACAAATATACAACAAAAGATCCCAATAAACAGTGAATTTTATTTTCATGGCATAGTGACCCAAAATTACATGATGGTCACGAAATAAGAAAATAATAAAGACAACATGATACTAATCATGA
The DNA here is from genome assembly GCA_032878915.1 of Castanopsis chinensis. Taxonomy (NCBI): domain Eukaryota; kingdom Viridiplantae; phylum Streptophyta; class Magnoliopsida; order Fagales; family Fagaceae; genus Castanopsis; species Castanopsis chinensis. The sequence goes on from JAVQMG010000073.1 coordinate 1,699,865, forward strand.
AACCAACTTTCCATACAAATTAATTAATAAAATAATGAAACCAACTTCAGTGAGAACATTACATAGTTTTGGGCCATTATGCCATTAAAATAAAATTCACCATAGTTTTGGGATACATAGATGTTGGGGGTGGGGGGATTTACTGTGTAGTCGTTTTGTTTAAAGTCAGTTAGGCTTGGTTTTTACTAGAATTTTGAGGATTTGGGGGTTTGATGATGATATTCCTGATTCCTTATTAGTTGAGCTGCCAGGTGAATGTGCTTTTAAGGTTACTATTGAGAACCAATGGAAGCACAACAAATGCTCGCATAGAAAGGTGTCTGGCCATTATTTTCTACATACCTTAAAAAGCCAGTCAAGGTTATGATACCAAAGAATGGAGGTCGACCAAGTACCTGGTTATGATACCAAAGAATGGCGGTCGACCAAGTACCTCTTCACAAGCTTCAAACACAAAGAACAAAAAGAAGAGAAAAAAGTTGAAAATTGCATTGTTGTTTTTTTGGATTATATTTGTCATCGTTCTCATTTCATTAGATTGAACAGAAAAAGTATCGGATTGTAGATGTTTATTCATTTTCCAAACATAAAGGGAGAAATTGGTAAGTTTCAAAGATAAATGTGGAAATTATGAACTATTCCAAACATAAAAGGAGAAAGTACTTTTTTCCCAATTATAAATATCTACATAATCATATAATACCTAAAATTATAAAATATTATATATGATAAATATAGAAATAAATAAATAATAATATAACTCTAAATGAACTTAATTGTTAAATATATGTAAGTTGCATTATGTTAAATTAAACAACCTTATGTATACTAATTTTCTCATTTTCGGTAATTTACACCTCAAACAACAATTTTAATAGGTACTAGCCAAACAATCTGATTATTGAAACAAAAATTTTTAACAACCCTAATTAAAGGTTCTAGCTTTTTCAAAAAGTCCATTTTCATCAAGCAATTATTAAAATCACCATTTAAAAAATAAATCCCAGCCAAAATCACCCTTAAACTTGGTTATATACTTAACAATTATTAAATATTAAAAAGACACACCCACAAGGCGACAGCACACGACACTACTCATGGTTCGTTTGGATTGAGAGGGAAGAAGGAAGAGTAGAGTAGAGTAGAGTACAGTAAATTTAAACCAAAATTAGCTTATTTTCAGCGAATTTTATTCAATCCAAATGGGCTCTTAATACGGAAATCTGAGATTTCATATCAGATTCCATAAGTTAGTTTAAGGAGAGGCTATTGTAAATTGTCTCTACTTAGAAGATATGCATAAGGTGTCTCAAGTTTCAACAAGTTGGCTCCAAAGTATTTTTCACTAATGTTAAATAAAGGCGTGAGAGTTGAGAGCATACACAGTTGCATGCGTGAGTATTCAAGACATGCAAAGATACCTTACTTATATGAAAAGCCCGTTTCATTCGCTTTGGGATTAGCTAGAAACAATATGTACAAGATCCAATACAACTCGACGGCAGAATGATTTGGACCCAAAATATCATAAGTTACATGAATAGAATTGGTGGGTAAATATAGTGGTCCCTTATCGAGATTAATGATAAGATATATAAAAATGTTAAATAATTTGGTATTGAACAATGTTCTCTTGTAGAGCATTTTAGTTGTGCTTTTAGATGATTTTTTTTTTCTACAAAGTTGAAAAATGTACCTCTGTACCTAAATAATTTGAAGTTTTAATAAGTTAAATTAAAAAAGAAGAAAAAAAAAAAAAGCTAACGAAATTAAGTACATCCACACACTCTTATAGTATTCTTCTGAAATGTCACTGAATACAGTTGTTTTGTTGAAGTCTAGTTCCATTGTTTCCAAAGGAAATTAAGGGGAAAAAAGTGGTAGAGAAAACTCTATACCAATTTATGGGATGTTATAAATCTCATTATTCAAATTCAATATTACAAATGTAAAATTGTATTCAGTTCCACATTATTTATTTACTTTTTGAATTTGATAGTTACTTTGAAGTACGAGAGATTTCAATCTTAGATGTCATGGACACATTAGAAGGTGTTAACTAGTTGAACTACAAAATTCTTAACAAAATAAAATTTTAACTGTAAAATAGACTTTAAAATAAAGACTATGGGATAAAAAAAAAAAAAAAAACTAGTAATTATGATCCTCCTACATATCCAAATTTGAATTTTAAATGTTATGGACATACTAGGAGATGCCAACTAGTTGAACTACAAAAAAATGAATAACAAAGTCATGACGCATGACTTATGAGCATGACAAACATTGAGTAGCATGGTTTTAAAAACCGAATTGGTCAATGAACCGATTTTGCACCCGGTTCCTGGTTTTTACCGGTTCTTGGTGGTTTTACCGAATTGGACTAGTACTTGATTCCTAATTGAACCGGTCAAACCAGATGATCTAGTTTGGTTTTTAAAACTATGTTAAGTAGTGCCAATTATTATTATTTTTTTTTAAAGAAAGTTTCAACTTATGGCATCTACTATTGATAATAGTTTTTTATCATCTCATCAAACCAAAACATTAATCAATTTTTTGTGTAGGTAGGAATTAAACCCCAGATTTTTTATTCAACTATCAAATATACATTGCTTTTATCGGTACTTATATTAAAAAAATGGAGAATACCGTCATTAATTATGAGCATGACAAACATTGAGTAGTGCCAATTTTTTTTTTTTTTAATTTATGGCCAGTGTCAATTATTATTATTATTATTTTTTAGAGACTTTCAATCTATGACATCCGTTACTGATGATAACTTTTATCATCTCATTAGAACAAGACACCAATCGGTTTTTGGTATAGGTAGGGATTGAATCCTAAATCTTTTATTCAACTATCAAAGATTTTAGCAATTGAGCTAATTGGAACCCATTAGTGCCAATTAATTTTAGTGACAGATGAAACACTCATTATTACCACATCAGAAGCGCTGTTGGTTCCTTGTGCCGTCCAAGATGTCACGTTACTCTTCAGCAAAAACGAAATTACCATCTACAGAGTCTAGACCATCAAATAATTGACGATCAGTAAGTATCTATCTTCTACAGGCTTGTAGTGCTTTCCCCTCCAAACCAAGCCTGTGTTCCTTCTAAATTGTCATTAATTATGATACATGGCATCAAGTCTAGCATCCACATTTGGAAAATAAATTTCTCATAATATTTTAAGATGGCAACAAAGCTATAAGACACAAACGAAAGAGAGTGAGAGAGACAGTTTTGAAAGTAATTGCAACAAGAGAAAAGGTTGGAAGTAAAAAGTGCCAAAGTTGATTACTTGAAGGATATGGAGAACTTTCAGTAGTTTTTTCATTACAATTGATTTTTTTTTTTTTTTTGTCTGCATAGTTTCAATTTTTTCAATAAAGTCATTCAACCTTTATTTCGATTTCAAAATTTTGACTATGTTGATTCCGTCTACCTCCGTTCAGATGGTGCCATTGTATACTACAGACTACAAAGTCTACAATATTTTGATTTTTTTCCTACTGTTCAATTTTCAATTTGAAAAAAAAAATAACAAATATATTATTTGTGTTAGGTTTTAAGGATTTAGGATCTAAATGTTTTAGAACTTCAATATATAATGTTGGCAAATCATGATCAAAACTTAGAGTCTAGATTAAGGCTGTTCAAAGTGATGTATGTGTAAAGTTGGAATTGAGTAATTGCAGAAAATTATTGTTCAAAATCTGCAAGGCTCGATCAATCGAAAATTAGACTCGATCGATCGAAACTTGTGCAGATTGTTTTTCTGCAGAATTTTCCAACTCAGCCCAAGCCTGTTTGACATGTAGGGTTTTATGTTTTGCCTTAAAAATAAAAGGAAAAACCCTAGTCACATTTTCATGCTGTTGTTTATGCTGTGTGTGAATCTTTTGTGAGATTCAGAGGTGTTTGCATTCATACACACTTAGGGTTATCAAAATTAAACTGATGTCGAGAGCTTGGTGATCGTTTCAGTTATTGCATAAAGAGCTTAAAGAAAAACAAGTGGTATACTTATGGATGCTATGGATCTGAGAAAGAAGTAGTCCGTGGACTCGGAGCTGTCACGCGGTCGGGGTAGTAAGTTTTCTACTCAAGGTAGTAAGTTTTCTACTCAAGGTAGTAATAGGATGTTAGTAGTTTAAGTTGCTATTGTAAAACTTCAATTCTTTCAAAGTGGATCTATTTTACCTTGAGAATAGCTAGGTTTAATCCTCCCTAGATTTTTTACCTGTTTGGTTTTCTTGGGTTATCATATCGTGTGTTATTTACTTTTCCACACTACTTTACATGATATGATTTGAATGTGTTAACCTAGATCTGAATAATTTACCTAAATTAATCACTTGGCTAAATAACTAGGTTAATCTGTTTGTATTTAAAGGGTCTAAAAACGTACAAGTGGTATCAAAGCGGGTTAGCTCTAATGTTTAGATTCTTTGATCTAAGAGTTGATCATTAACCCCTGTTGTCATGGAACACAGTCACTCTCTTGTGATCCCAACTCACTTTGATGGGAACAACTATGTCTATTGGAAAGTAAGGATGAAAGCATTCCTAAAATCTATTGATGATAGAGTTTGAAATTCCGTTGAATACGGATGGGTGAAGCCCACTACTTCTATTAGTGAGTGGCAAACTTCTGAAAAAGGAGCAGTCTTTTTTAATAGTAAAGCCATGAATGCTATTTATAATGCTATTTCTATGGAAGAATTCAAGAGAATCTCTAATGTTGAGGTTGCTCATACTGTATGGAATATTCTCCAAACTGTGCATGAAGGTACAAAGGCATTTAAGATTACTACGTTGCAGTAGTTAACAACTAAATTTGAAAGCATTAGGATGTTTGATGATGAAAGTTTGATGAATTCTATGCTAAGTTTAATGACATTGTTAATTTTGCTTATAATTTGGGTGAAATCTATGATCAACCTAAGATTATTAGAAAGATACTTAGATCCTTGACTGAAGATTTCAGACCTAAAGTGATAGCCATTACTGAAAGCCAAGATGTGAACTCCATCTCTGTTGATGAACTTGTAGGATCTCTTCAGTCCTACGAGTTAGACCTACCCAAGACAAATAAGTCCAAATCAATGGTTCTTAAGTTAGTTGATAATGTACATGGGAATGGATTTGATGATGAACTCTCTGCAACAGAGATTACATATCTTGCCAAGAACTTTAGAAATTTTCTTAGGGACAACAACAGAAGGGCAAAAGGTAAAAACAATGTTGAACCTAGAAATTTTAGGAGGAGTGATCCCACTAAAGTGAACAATACTGAAAAACGTAAAGAGAAAGTAGGTCAAATCTCTAATAATTCTATGAATCAACAATGTTTTGGTTGTCAAAAGTATGGTCATGTGAAATTAGAATGTCCTACATTCTTGAGATCAAAGGATAAGACTATGGCTGTAACCCTTAGTGATGATGAAGTTTTTGATAATGAGTCTAGTAGTGATAGGGATAGAAACTTCATTAATTTCACAGCTACTACTGTAGTTGATGAAAGGTTTGTAGTTGATGAGAACCCTTCTGATAGGGAACTCTCTAAGAATGCTGATTTGCAAGAAGCCTATAATAAGCTGTGCAAGGTTACTGCTAAGGATACTATGAATGTTGATTTAGGCTTAAAGAAAATTGCTTCTCTTAAACTTGATAAGAAAAATTTGCTCTTGAAATTGTTTAATGCTAATGAATTGCTCAAAAAGGTGAAGACTGAGAACATGTTATTGCTTGACAAAGTTAAGAACTTGGAACTAGAATTATCTCTTGCTAGAGAACAAACAAATAGGTCTGTTAGTTCTAAACTTGATCACATGTTGAGTGTTCAAAAGTCTCCTTAAGACAAAACTGGTCTAGGTTTTGTTGAAAACATCTTTTTGTCTGAAACTAATTCCACAAAGTTTGTTCTTTCTACTGAGCCTCCCGTGAGTGAGATTATCAAACCAGTAGAAGTTACACCTCCTAGGAAGATTAGGGTTGATCTCAAAGAGTCTAAGCCTAAGACTCCTAATCCTCCTAAGGTAAGTTGCATGATAAACCAGCATGGGTTTGGTGAATTGGCAAGCTGCCAAAAGTACTTGTGCCTCAAGGACAAGATCCTATGGTACTTATTGGTGAATTGGTAAAAGCATTAAACCTTTATTCCAATCTTGGAATTGCTCATTATTCTAATTAGAATAATAACTCCAATGCTAGAGTTGCATCTAAAAGGTTTTAGATGCAAAAGGCTCAATCTAATTGAGTCTTTCTGACATGGTCCTTGTGCTTCATCTCTTTATTCTTTATGACCATTCTTCTTTTGTTGTTTTGGTTTCTTATTGTTTTTAGGATTTGCATTGCATAACATTCATGCATTTCATACTAGGATTTTTTTTGTTATTTTTTTCAAAAATTAAAAAAAAATAAAAAAAGGAGGAAAAGGGAAGAAAAATGTGTTTTGCATTAATTTTTCTTGGATTTGAAATCAAGGTTGACCATATTATCTTTACAGAACATGTTTATGTACCTTACTTAGCTTGGATGAGCTTATTCTATTGCACTTTACTAGTTTCAAATTTGTAGTGCATGTTGTATGAGAGTTTATAATTTTTGATCACATATCTTGATCTTGAAGTCACATGCTTTTAATTGTAAGGACTAAAATATCCTAAGAGAAAGACATAAATAACCATCTCACTACTGTTTACTAGCCAATCATGAACACCTTAGTGCATATCGTAAGATTTTGTGTTCGAGAAAGTGTAGCACATGCGCAAAAAGAACATAAGGTGTAGCCTTGGATTAATGCTAAAATTGGTGTGTACATTATTGGGCTATAATTACTTCACAATCAAATAAAATTGGTGCGTACATTATCTTGGCTATTTTAATAAGTTTCAAATCAAATAAAATTGATGTGTACATTATGAGGCAAATCAAGAAACTTACATGATTGCAAGCTTTTATTCTAGGAGATATAAGAGTTACATGATGTAAATCTTTAGGTGATAGTCACTTTCAAATGTAGGTGATGAATTTTGTAGAAATTGTGATCGATCACTATTTACTTATCACCTCACATGTATCTCAAGCTCTTGCTAGTTGCACACACTACACAAGTTATTCTTTGCTAAACTCGGTATATTATATTGTGTGTGATTTTGTTGTGGCCATCCAAGATTAAAAGTTCCTTGATTTTAGTGCAAAATGTGTTTAAAGTTTGAGATTTGAGGACAAATTGATTGAAAATCTTGTTTTTGGAAGATGTGGGTTAAATTCAAGGGTTTTTGAAAAACTTTTCATCTCATACACATGCATTTTATCATAAAAAATTGTGCTTTGAGGAGTTTCTACATTAAAATGCTCTGTTTTTTCAAAAAAAAAAATTCAGATTTTCGATCAATCGAACCTGTTGCTTGACCGATCAAAATTGCAATTAAAAATTTGGTTTGAATTTGCCTGGCTCAATCGATGCTCGATTGGTGCTGGATCGATTGAAATTGATTTTTGATTGATTGAACCTATTTTTCGACCAATCGAAAATCAGTCAGAGAGTTTTTTAAAACATGAGATTCTCACGTGTTCTTCACTATTTCAAAAGTTTTCAAAAGGCTTTTCTCACTCTCTTCGACCGATCCAGATTCAACATCAATTTTCCTTTGCTTTCCCTCAAATTTTCTTCATGGTTTTTGTCTTCTAGCACGGATAAGACCATTTTATCCTTTCCTTTTTGGTTTAATTTCATTTTTCATGCATTTTAGGGAAATTTTTGGACTTATTGGATTATGGGGTTTTTGATGTTTGAGATGTTTTCTTTCACAATTGATCAATGGGTTTTTGTTATTGGATGATATAAACATGTTCCTCATAGTTTAATTTGATCAATTTTGTGATTTGGGAAAAATTGAAAATCCTAGGGGTTGAAACTCACCGAATTTCGGGATTTTGTTCAATTGAGATTAATTTGATGAAATTGGCTTGTGTAATTGATTAATTCTATCATTATATACTGTTATCTAACTTGTGTAATGATAATTTGATCAATTTGTTGGGATTTTTGAAACTGGGTTTTTCAGAGTTTGGGTTTTTGTTCTAAAATTCTATGTTCAAGCCAATTCTGTGTTTTAAAGTATAATTGGACTATTCTCAATGCATTGGAGCATGCATCATGTGGTTATTCTATTCATGCATCATATAGATTGTTCTTTTCTATATTTTTTTTGTGCTCTAACCATGTCTAATGCAGTCTACCCTTGGGTTTTTCTTTTTTTCTTTTGTCTCCTTTCTGTCTATCCTATTCCAATCCTTAACATCATGGTTAGAAAAGCTAGAGCCCATAGGAAATCCGCCTCCTCTTCCACTCCATCTTTTGATAGTGAGAGGTTTCTCAGTAAGAAAAACTAAGAGACCTATGAGAAGTTGAACATCCTTAGGTCTGTATGGGCTGAGAGAAAATTTGTTTTAGATGAGCTTAATCCGGAAATTAGGAGGAATTTTTAGCGTAGGGGCTGGTTACCCTTGTTGGATATAGATCATCCTCCTTCGGGTACCTTAATTAGAGAGTTCTACTCGAACCTCTCTATTCACTCCATTGATTCTAACACTCAGTTTGTGAAGAGTTGGATACGGAGTGAAGAGTATGTCATTATTCCTTCAGTAGTGGCCTCTGCTCTTGGGGTACCTTTGGTACGACAGCCTGCCTACCCTTATTCTGAGACCCCTCCACTTGATGATATTATGTCATATATCATTGATACTTCCATCCAGTAGGGTATTGATCCTTGGATTACCTCTCATGAGTTGACCGAGATTCATTATTTGTTTTTCAGGATTTCTTATCATTTCATTTGGCCCATCTCCCACCTTCGCACTATTCCTATTGAGCGTTGTGCATTTTTGTATGCCCTTGTGACAGATGCTCCTATGAGCTTTCCTCATCTTTTCATTCAATCCTTGGTTGAGGTTCATAGGAGTAGTTCTTCTACATGTGTTCTTTTCTTCTCGGTTTTTATTCATCAGATTTTATTACATTTAAGTTTAGATGAGTTTCCTACTTCTGAGCCCATACACTTTATTGCTCCTATTGGTGCCACCTTCCTTAGGCAGAGGGTTGCTTAGATGAAAGCTAGCTCTAAACACCTTAAAGTTGAGTCTTCTTCAGATGTTGCACCTCCTCCTCCTCCATCTCCTCCTCCTTCTTCAGGTGATCTCATTGTTAAGGAGTTTGTTGATCCGACTGTTGCCGCTGCTGCTCTTCTACCTTCTGCTTCGGATGATTCTAGCATTCATCGTATGTTGGACACTGTCATGACCGTTCAGGTGGCTCATGGTTAGCTTTTGGTGGATGTGCTTACGAAGCTTCAGGCTTTGCGTACAGATTTGGTGAGCTTTAGACGGTCACCTTCACCACCTCCTTTTAATGATGAGTCTTGATTGGCCTTTGGCAATTCGTCACAAAAAGGGGGAGTACATATAGATGGAGATAAGGGAGATTTTTTTTTTATTGTTTTTGTTTTGGAGCTTTAAATTGTATCTAGGTGCTTCATCTTATACTTATTTTTTGGCTCATGATGTATTTATCTTGATGTATTTATTTTCTATGCGATGTATATGTTAGGGGGAGACATTATGTTTTTATTTCTGTTTCTTTTTTCACATTATGCTACATTGGCTATTGATTTATATTATGAAGTTATTCATGATATATGTCTTTTATTTTATGTTATGTGAAATCAAGAATTTATTTTGTTTTACTTGTATTATCCACACATGCATTTATATGTTTGCTAAGTGTTTTAGGAATATACATGTTGATTCAGTCGTACTGCTGTCTACACTTGCAACTGATAGATAGTAGTTAGGTTGAATTGTTTTTGGTTGGGCAATTTTAATGTAATGGGTTGTTTTTGTAATTTGAGCATTTTGGTTTATTATGTGTTTTGTCACGGATTACCAAAGGGGAAGTTTGTTAGGTTCTAAGGATTTAGGATCTAAATATTTTAGAAATTCAATATGTAATGTTGGCAAACTATGATCAAAACTTAGAGTCTAGATTATAGCTGCTTAAAGTGATGTATGTGTAAAGTTGGAATCAAGTAATTGCAGAAAATTACTATTCAATTTCTGCAAGGCTCGATCGATTGAAAATTAGACTCGATCGATCGAAGCTCATGCAGATTGTTTTTCTACAGAATTTTCTAACTCAGCCCAAGCCCGTTTGATGTGTAGGGTTTTATGTTTTGCCTTAAGTATAAAAGGAAAAATCCTAGCCACGTTTTAATGTTGTTGTTTATGTTGTGTGTGTGAATCTTTTGTGAGATCTAGAGGTGTTTGCCTTCATACACACTTAGGGTTATCAAGATCGAGATTGATGTTGAGAGCTTGGTGATCGTTTTAGTTGCTGCATAAAGAGCTTAAAGAAAAACAAGTGGTATACTTGTTGATTCTGTGGATTTGAGAAAGAAGTAGTCCGTGGACTTGGAGCTGTCACGTAGTTGTGGTAGCAAGTTTTCTACTCGAGGTAGCAATATGATATTAGTGGTCTAAGTTTTATTGTAAAACTTCAATTCTTTCATAGTAAATCTGTTTTACCTTGAGGATAGCTAGACTAAATCCTCCTTAGGTTTTTTACCAGTTTGGTTTTCCTAGGTTATCATATCGTATGTTATTTACTTTTCCGCACTACTTTACATGATATGATTTGAATGTGTTAACCTAGATCTGAATAATTTACCTAAGTTAGTCACTTGGCTAAATAACTAAGTTAATTTGTTTGTGTTTAAGGGGTCTAAAAATGTACAATTTGTGAAAACAGGTGTTTAAAAATATAAGACATCTAGATCTATATCTATATAATACCTAAAAACTAAAGCGTAATATTATTATTACTACGCTCCTGTTGAGCCATATTAGTGTAGCATTTCAGTCCATTGGCTCCAATTTGGTCCATTTCAGTTTACTTCAATCCAATTTGGTCCACTTAGACCCAGTTTTGTCTATTTTGGTTTAATTCAGTCCTTTAGGTCCATTTCTATCAACTTAAGTCCACTTTAGTCCCTTCAGTCTAAATCCTTCCATTTCGGTCCATTTCAATTCATGTTGGTCCAGTACGATCCATTTTGGTGCATCTTGGGTTTAATTCGGTCCATTTAGTCCACTTCGGTTCATTTCAGTTTACTTTGATCTATTTGGTCCATTATGCTCTCTCTCTCTCTCTCTCTCTCTCTCTCTCAACTTTAGATTGATGAATTTTTTTATTTTTTTTAATAGCTCTACTTTGGGTTGTTTTGGTGTTGTGTTTTTTGGGTTCCTCGTCATCCTCTCTCTCTCCCTCTTATAATTTTAATTTGACTTTTGTTTGATTTAATCATTAGTTTGGAAGTGAGAATTTGTGGTCATATCAAAACACAATCTATATGGCCATATATTTGAATGTGCCTAGCAATTATTTGAGTAATATCAATAATTATGTGATAAGCTTTTATTATTTTGATTCATGATAATCTCCTTAAATTAATAAGATATTAATTTGTACCTTAAAAACTTTAGTGGTATCAAAAGAAATTAGGAAAATGTAATGCATAACAACAATAGTTAGAAAAATACGGACCACCTAAAAAAGAATAATATCAATCAAAACACTAAAAATAATAAAATTATATATTTGTAAAAATAGAGAGATTAAAATTATATTTAGAACTTGCTTAATTTTTAGGGAATTAAAATTATCTACAAGAAAATATAGAAAGTAAATTATACAGCATACTATATCTCAAAATGATTATATATGCGTAGGTCTGAGACTAGTTATTGTTTAAAAGAATTAGCCTAAATTTTTTTTTTATTATTTATTTCTTCTCTTTTCCTCATACTCCTGTATGTCTCCACCTCTTCATATCACTACATTTTTAAGAATGCATCATATATTTGTACGATGTTCCTGAATCTTCTCATATTGGAATTCATTTTCTACATGAAACTTAGGACATAACAAGGTAATCAAAAGTAAATTACAAACACGGAGAAATAATTGAACAAGAAAACAATGACAAATACAAGAGAAACTAATAAGTGATTGTCAAATTATTTTGTTACAAGATTATACAAAAATCAAAACCTCATCAAGTCATGTTGGCACTTCCCGATAGAGTCACTGGCCTTCTGTACCTACAATGAAGGAAGACAATTGCATGTCTAAATCTTTGAAAGAAAATGCTTTGGATTTTAAAATAGAACGATGTTATGCGGTGAATGAGGTTTACCCTTAAAAGTGTGAGGAAGAGGATTCATAATAATGCAGAAAGGTAAGTCTAGTGCCAAAAATGGTGGAAATCACCAAATCAAAAATAACTTAAATGCCTTATTGGATAAAAAAAATTGGTTTTAAACAAACAATTTGAAGGCGAGAAAAAAAGAGTTTTCCTGAATCATAGAAAAGAATTAGATTCATTCTTACTTATATGATTGTTATCAAATTTACGACATCTATATTTTCAATATTTATGAATAAAAGGAACTAATGTGAAAATCACATGGTGTTGGCTATATAATCCTCCTCCCCCGGTCCCCCTAAAGGTTTGTAGTGGGTGCTAGAGCAAGTACTGTGTCATAAAAAATTTACCTTTCAGTTGAACTCTTTCTTTGCATATTTAAGTTCTGAGGAGCTTTTCTCTAACCAAATTTAGCTAAGCTACAACATCACTAATGTTCATCCTCTCCCTTGGGAATTCCATAGAACAAGAAACTCCAATTTCAAATATCAAAATCAAGCACTCTAAAATTTTGAGACATCCAATTCGATTTTGACTGTAAGTAACATTTGTCCTTGCTTCAGTATCTCCTTGTTTCAGTATCTTCTTTTTCCAAATGAAGAGTAGGGTCCACAATGTCAATCACTCGTTCGGGCAAATCTCCATTAACAAAATCATGAAGGTTCAAGTTATCTTTGAACATGTTATCTATGGGTCTTTTTCCTATGAACATCTCCAACAGTTATATACCATAACTGTAGATATCACCATTGGTTGAGACCTCATTTCCCATACCGTACTCAATACAATAATTTTCCATGTAAGGATGACGTTTTTGCTTCATTGATATGCTTATCATTTATCAAAAAGCCTAGATGCATGAAAGTTTACATAGAAAACTCTACAATCTCTCACACCTTTTGTATTGTTGTGGGCCTCAAGTGAAATGAATTGTTTAGTGGGATGGAATTTACTGTGTAAGTTTTTGGTATCTCTAACATAGGTCACCATTCATTGATTGAAGAATTTTCCAATAATTTTTTATTATTCAAAGTTAAAAAGTAAAAATTGTGAAATATAATGACATATTTCCTTTTTACATCTAAGAAGATGAATTAAAGTGCATCAAAATTAGGATAGTAAGTAGAAACTTTACCATCCATCCTGTTGTGATTAAATTATAATAATCGGCATCTTCACCATTGTGGACGTATACTTGAGCATAGGTTTCTCCCACCTTAAATTGAGGAGTATATACGATGATATTTCCTTCTATTCTAGTATAATAATTAACCTCTTCATTTGAATAAAAGAACGCTGTACAATAAAATTCAAAAGGTCAAACATCCAAATAGGAAGATATGTCCATCACAATTCCTAATAAATATTTCAATTGTGCGATAATTTTAACAAAAATTCTTTTTTTTTTTTAATAACTATTTCTAATAAAAGTTAATATAAAATAATTTTAAAGTTTTTTTTTTCCTATTTCTCCCCTTGTTATCTAGTTATCTCCTTTTTTTTTTTTTTTTTAAATTAGTATTTATTTGTACTGCAGCCACATTCATTTCTTGGCCCCCTTTGTAAAATATTAGTTAAAATGATAGCCTATGGTAAAGACAAATTTGTCAGTGATCCAAAATCTCTCTAAGAAAATAAACGTCAAAACCACTAATAAAATCATGCCTCCACCCACATTGCACTTCACCTGAAACAGTAAGAGCATGTTTGGATTGCATGAAAACTGAGTGATATCACTCAGTTTTCATGATCCATCATCCAAAACAGGTAGGGCCCACAGTTTTTTGTTTGTTTGGATTCCATGACTCAGTTTCCATCACTCAGTTTCCATCACTCAATTCTCTGATTTTTGAGTGATGAGTTATGGAAACTGAAAACACATTTTAGCTGTTTTCAGTTTCCATAACTCATAACTCAATGGCATATTTGTAATTAAACACACTTAGAGGAACCCACAGCCGCAACTTTTGACCGTTTGACTTTTTTTTTTTTTTTCTTTTCTTCTCCTGGTTCGGTCTTCAGCTCACTTCTTTCTTCTTCTTTTTTTTTTTCTTTTCTTTTCTTTCACTGGTTCCGTTTCAGCTCTTCCTTTTTTTCTTCTTTTCTTTCTTTTTTTTTTGCTCTTTCTTTTCTTTTCTTTTCTTTCACTGGTTCCGTGTCTTCACTTCTTTCTTTTCTTTCCTTTTTTTTTTTTCTTTTACTGGTTCGGTCTTCAAATCTTCTTTTTTTTTTTTTTCTTCTTCTTCTTCTTCTTTTAGTGGTTCGGTCTTCAGTGTTTTTTTTTTTTTTTTAATACTAGATTCGGTGAGTTTAGGTACTTGAAAAAAAAAAAAAAAATTGAACTAAGTGACAGGTATGGGGCCCACAAAAAGTGTGAAAAATATTGAGTGATGACAAGTGAGTGATGGTGCCAAACGGGTAGGGTATTTTGAGTGATGAGTGATGAGTGATGAGTGATGAGTGACGAGTGATGAGTGACGAGTGATGAGTGATGGAAATTGAGTGAAATATTTTTTTAAACCAAACAAGCCCTAAAATCCCCTCCTCGCCTTCATCATTCACAGTTAAAAATTTCAAATGCCAACGAGATACAAAAGAAGTCTTCAACTTTATCCCTTACTTCACTTCCTTATCAAGCCAAAAAGCCATATCTCAAACACATAACAGTACCAAATTGATGTCACTCACAATCAATGACCAAACCCACACCCATCAGTCCTATGTGCACTCCTACCGCCAATGGAAAAAAAAAATCAACACTGACAGGCCACAAACGCGTTGACCCCTTGTGATAAATTACGTTGATTAATTAGCCAAGTTATTAATTAATCAATTTAGCATGCAATATCACGTGGCAGCACAAACAAATCACCAAAACTAAGTAAAGCAGCGGAAAATAAATAACACGGTGATTTGTTTACGAATGGGGAAAACCTTACGGCAAAAACCCCACCGGGTGATTTAAGGTCACCACTCCCGAAACTCCACTATTATCACAACAAGCAGTTACAAGTAAGGAATCCCAGTACCTCACCAACCTACAGTTGAACTCTTACCCCAATACCCAATTGGACTTGTTCTGTAGTGACAGTTTCTCCTTTTCAATGCACGGCTCCCAAGTACGTGACTAACCAGATGCGCGAATCCCAGTACGCGACTTCAATTCACCAACTAGAGAGAGAGAGAGAGTTGGCTGCAAAGTTCTTCAAATCATCAGAGATGAACTAGGGCACGAACTTTGTCTGTCAGATCACAAATTGCATGAACAACGAGTTCTCAAAGAATGCGCAACTTGTGTCTGTTATCCTCTCGTTTGACGGCCCTTAAAATAATCCGTTTATATGTCTAGGGTTAGGAGAAAAGAAGTCCCAAAGACACACTCACGGATTGGACTTGAAACAGAACAGAAAATCTGTTTTCTTTAATTCTCGACAGATAGAGGTGTCGAGAGGTGTCGAGATAGCTGTCGAGGCTCGGGCAAAACAGCTTCTTTAAAGCTCGATAGATGTATCTGTCGAGATATGTGTCGAGCTTTAAAATCTTGCACTTCTTTGCTTGTTTCTTGGACAGACTTTGACGGCTTCAACACTTAATCTTGAACCACTGTTTCTTGAAGTGTTAAACTCATCCTAAATCTACCCAATTACAAGTAAAGTGCGTTTTGTCTAAGGATAAGCCAATTACATAAAATAGCGATATATGTTCACAGACTTGAACTACATATGTCCTAACAATCTCCCCCTTTGGCAATCCGTGACAAAACCACAACATACAAATAAAAATATGAGAGAAGTCATAAATCACTCAACTCATATTCACTTGTTACATACAGTAAAATCTATCCTAACACAAACTCTTGAAAAACTTTGCAAGAAGAGAGTTTATGGCAAGAAGACTTTGACAACCTGTATTTCTGAAACACTTATAAACAAAACACATCAAGGCATCTTTGTGTGAAACAGAAATAATAGATTGCATACAAGTATAGAAACATGTGTATAAGGATAGAAAAGAAACAACACAAGTAGAGGTAGGTGAAAGAAAAACATACATCATCATATATAAGTGAAGAACAAATACAATGTATGTCAATACATGATCAATGTATCTCTAAACAGATAAGAAAAGAAAAAAATACATATGATCACCTCACTACATCCCTCAATCCACACTCCCCCTAACAAAAATGTCCTATGTCCTATGCTAACACTCCCCCTAAGAATGACTACTCTCATACAAAACTACTCCCCCTTTTTGTCACGAGTGACAAAGGGTAGAGTGTCAAGTAGACATCTCATCCGAAGAGCTCGCATCTCCATCATCATCATCGCCATCGTCATCATCCTCAATCTCAGACGATGCATGGGGTGGCAGAGGAGAAGCCTCTGGTGCAAAGCCGCCCATGGTCGCCTGTCGCCTGGCGATGCGACCAACACGGACGTTCACCTGATACAACTCCGTGGAGAGTGTATCTAGGCGAGCATCCATGCGCTGTAACTGCGCCATGATGTCTCCCAAGCTGACGTCGCTCGAAGAAGTAGAAGCAGATGCTCGAGCGGATCTAGAGGTGGCCGGACGGGTGGAAGGAGTGGCACCATCAGTCTGTCGCGATCTAAACTGTGCCTCGCTACGTTTTACGGTAGCGGCGTCTATGGCAGACATGACGTGGTAAGGATCGGACGAAGGGAATGGGATGGAAAAATGACTCAGAATCCTCGTGATAACGGAAGGGAAAATGAGCTTATCACGGGTGGCCGTATCTCTATAGACATCGATAATGGAAAAGATGAAATGTGAAGGAAAGTCTATAGAAAGATCCTCTAAGAGGGACAACAAAAATCGAGCGCGAGGCTCTGTGATAGAGTTATAGTGAGAAAGAGGGTGCAAAACAAAGGTCATCACCATGTAAAGGAAACGAGGACCTTTAGCAAAAGGTCGACATGGTGTGTACATGTGATCTCCCCAAGAGGTAGGACGCTCACAGAACGCCGAGATCATCTCGTCTTTGGACACAGTCCAGAGACGCTCACAGCTAGGGTAATCGGGATGATCCACCCTAGGGACATAAAGAACCTCAGAGACTAGCTCTGGGGTGACACAAAAGCACGTACCTCGAACGCAAGAGTAGAAAAGAGGTACTGAAAAATCGATCCCGTGGATGTTGGAGTAAAACTCCTGTATCAACACGAGAGGAGATGTGACCGGGACGTCACACAGTGACTCCCATCCCCGAGTGTGAATGACATCGGGAAGGTCGGTGTCGGCAAAGTCTGCCAGGACAACGTGGCGTTCCGAATGAACACCTCGTTTAGAAAAGTTCTCCGAGAAGTCCTTATGGACTTTCTCATCACGGAACCGAACAGAAAGAGGGGTAGAATCAGAAGAAGACTGTCCCTTAGAACGCAGAGGGTTCTGGGACGGAATGGACTTACGCTTAGGTGCCATAGACACAGCTAACGCAACCATAGAAAGGGGGAAAGAAGGAGAAACACACAGAAAAGTCCCAAACAGTTCAATATTGACAGAATAATATTGAAAAGAAAAGAACGTATGCATGAGAATGCATGAACATGTGGCATGCAACATAAAGACATCATGGGCTCAGCCCAATCCAAACCTAACAGCACACAATAGATTTGCACACATCTAAATGCATGAAAATACACTGAGAATGCTAATGTGATGCAATGCATGTGGTTTTGAAGATCAAAACTAGAAAACCAACCCAAAAATTTCATGAAAACCCCAACAATTTTGAAAACTCCCAAAAATTTCCAAAAACACAAAACCTAGGGTTTTTTTTTTTTTTTTTAAAACAATGAAATGCATGAAAATGAGGGATAATGCGCTTACCAAGAGATGAAGATCGCAAAGAAACTCTTGAGAAAGCCTTGGGAGAAGGTTTGGAGGGAAAAAGAAAAGATTTTGAGAGAGAATAGTGTGTTTCGAGCGAGAGAGATCGAGCAAATGAGAAGAGAAATCGCGAAAGTTCAATATATAGCTTCTCATTAAATCTTGACAGATGATGCTATCGGGAGGTGTTGAGCCTGCTGTCGAGGGCATGTGTCGAGAAATACACATGGACAGATGAAGCTATCGAGATCAGCTATCGAGGAAGAAGAATAAAACAGGATGGAACCTCGATCGATCCAGCAGCTATCGAGAAGCTATCGAGCAAACAGAAAGTTTCTCGATCGATCCAGCAGGTGTCGAGGTATCTGTCGAGACTGCGATAAGAAAAGGTCTAAGGAGCTCGACAGATAACCTATGTGTCGAGAGGTATCGAGATGCCTTTAGAAGCAGTTTTTCAAAAGAAGAAAAACATAGACATGAATGCAATCATGCATGCAACTCATCCAAAGATACAACCAACACATTAAGCTCTCAAACTCATTTCTCAACAAAACTTTTGAACCACATGTATCTCAAAACACGCACGCACACACACACTAAACAAGTCTAACCAATTTTATATTTCAAAAACAAGTTATGACAGTTTAGTGAGCATACATTAACGCATGTAAACTTTGTGATGGCCAAATCACATTGTACCTGCACATGTATCAAGAATAGCAAAGCGTATTGCGTGTCGTGTGTGAAAACATCGCAAGATTGCATATGTGTCTCAATGTTATGACGATTTGAGATATGAGAAAATCACTTTAACTCACACACAATCATAACTATTTGATGGGGACTATCACCTTCGAGGTACATCCTATAACTCCCACATCTCCTAGAAAACACGCTTGCAACCATTTTTAAAGCATTTTTGATCTTTTTGCTTTTTATTTATTTGCATATTTTCTTTTTAACAAGCATATCATGCATGGGCATACAAGAGAAAGAAAAGAAATACCCAATTATGTTAAGCTTTTGACACTGCACTTTTGCTATGCCGAAGCATACAGGTGTCATTGACATTGCACTTTTGCTATGCCGAAGCATACAGATGTCATATTATGATTGGTGAGTAACAGTGGTGAGATGGTTATTTATGCCTTTCTCTTAGGATTTTCTAGTTCAACCCGTCAAAAAGAGTGATACGAGTGATAAGAAGAAGAGATCACTTAACCTTACTCATCACAAACAAAGAGTTACAAAGCTCACTTGCTTAGTTGTGCAGAGGAATGCTCATCTAAGCTACAGGTGATACAAAGTTTAGAAAACTCTGTTTCAATGGCCATTTTAAAAGTTCACATGAACTAATGCACACAAACACACACTGTTTTTGTATTTTTCAATTTTTTTTATTTTTATCAAAAAGGCAAAAATAAAACACAAAACTGAAAACACACAAACAAAAACATGTAAAGCAAAACAATGCATAAAACTAGACTGACTCAAAACAGTAAAGAAACACACAAGTAATGCAACACACAGAAAAACAGGAGAGAGAGAAGAAGAAGTGACTGAAATCACTTAGATCCCTTTGCCTTCCATACCTTGGAAGATCCTTTCCTTTTGGTCGACTCTTGAACCGGTGAAGAGGGAGAAGAATATGAACCCTTCAAGTTCGAAAGGAACATGAGGGCTTTTAGAATGTCTCCAAGAGGAGCGAGAGAAGACTGAAGCTGATTCTGGCTCCCAGATGCTATTGTGCCATTGCTCTGTTGAGTGGCACGCCACTTGTAGCAATTAGGTCGTGTGTGACCGGCAACACCACAATGATAACAAAGATGCGGCTTCTTCTGTTTGGCCTTTTGAGAGTTAGCCTTCTTATTCCTAGGGTTTCTAGATTCCCTCTTCTCAATTTTAGGGGGTGCTCCTAGGATGGACTTGCCCTTGTCTACGTTCTCACTAGCTAATTCAGTTTTAACATTATTATCCTCAGTTTTAATGTTATTAGCAGGTGGAACAAAAACAGTAGTACTAACAGAAGGAGTATTAGAGATAGAGAATTCATACCCCAATCCAGTACGGTCTGAAGAAAATCTCTGAGCACCTAGCATCTCGTCCAGCTTTGCACTTGACGTCCTCTCCAATTGTGCTCTGGCTTGAAACAGCTCCGCTTCAAGCTTCTTGGTCCTCTCAACCAAAAAATTGTTTTCGAACCTCAGTGCTCCAATGGTTTGATTCGCTTCATCAACCTTTGTGGACAGCTCCTCACGATTGAGTTCCACATCACTGAGCTTCTTGGTGACCAGCCTATAGAGTTTTTCATGCTTCTCAGAAAGCTTGTACAGTTTCTCATAGGCGGTGTGGATATCATCTTGATCATCCATAATCTCAATCTTGGAGTCCACCAACTCTTCTTCTTCATCCACTTTCTCGGTAACCCCATCAGTAAGATTAACAGTGGCAGTGAAGGCATTCAGGATTCTGTCATCTTCATCTTCGGAATCGTCCTCGGGCTCCGTGTCGCTTAAGGTGACAGCAAGTGCCTTGCTCTTCCCTAAGCTCTTAAGATACGTAGGACACTCTTGTTTCATGTGTCCAAAGCCTTGACACCCGAAGCATTTTGGTCCAGGGGGAACAGTGTACTGACCACCATCCTTGACATCCTTCTTCCCTTTATCCGGATTCTTAAATTGTGAAGAACTGGATTGTCTACGGTCTTTGTTGAAGCCCTTTCCGTTGGCATTTTTCATAAACTTCTTGAATTGCCTGGTGATGTAGGACTTCATCTTGGAATCTTCATCATCTGACGAGTCATCCGTATCACTGTTTTTGGCCTTTAGTGCCAAACTCTTGCACTTGCTTGACTTGCCTAACCTAGTCAGCCCTAACTCATAGGTTTGCAAGTTTCCAACCAGCTCAGTCAAAGGAATTCTATCATTGTCCTTTGATTCTTCGATCGCCGTGATCTTAGCATGGAATCTCTCAGGCAGCGATCTAAGCACCTTCCTTACTATTTTGGGTTCTGGGATGGTCTCCCCAAGATTGAAGGCTGAGTTCACTATGTCCTTGAGCTTGGCATAGAACTCATCAAACGACTCATCCTCCTCCATCTTAATTTCTTCAAAGCGTGTGGTGAGCCTTTGTAGCTTTGAATCTTTGACAGCCTTGGTGCCCTCATAGGTTGTCTAGAGGATGGTCCATGCTTCCTTAGCAGTTTCAGTTGAGGAAATTTTCTTGAACTCCTCATTGGTGACTGCACTGAATAGGGCATTCAATGCTCTGCTGTTGAAGTTTTCCGCCTTGATCTTAGCTTCATCCCAGTCGGCCGGCGCTTCTGTAGGCTTGGTCCAGCCTATCTCCACAGCTTGCCACACTTTCTCATCTAACGACTGCAAGAAAGCTCTCATGCGTACTTTCTAGTATGCATAGTTAGTGTCATCAAATAAAGGAGGTATAATTAGAGCTTTTCCTCTATCCATGACAGCAGGGGTCAATGGATCACACACAGTAGATTAAACCCTAGTCAGAGTGTGCTTGCTCTGATACCACTTGACAAGCCACAAACGCATTGACCCATTGTGATAAATTACGTTGATTAATTAGTCAAGTTATTAATTAATCAATTTAGCATGCAATATCACGTGGCAGCACAAAAAAATCACCAAAACTAAGTAAAGCAGCGGAAAATAAATAACACGGTGATTTGTTTACGAATGGGGAAAACCTTACGGCAAAAACCCCACCGGGTGATTTAAGGTCACCACTCCCAAAACTCCACTATTATCACAACAAGCAGTTACAAGTAAGGAATCCCAAGTACCTCACCAACCTACAGTTGAACTCTTACCCCAATACCCAATTGGACTTGTTCTGTAGTGACAGTTTCTCCTTTTCAATGCACGGCTCCCAAGTACGTGACTAACCAGATGCGCGGATCCCAGTACGCGACTTCAATTCACCAACTAGAGAGAGAGAGAGAGTTGGCTGCAAAGTTCTTCAAATCATCAGAGATGAACTAGCGCACGAACTTTGTCTGTCAAATCACAAATTGCATGAACAACGAGTTCTCAAAGAATGTGCAACTTGTGTCTGTTATCCTCTCGTTTGACGGCCCTTAAAATAATCCTTTTATATGTCTAGGGTTAGGAAAAAAGAAGTCCCAAAGACACACTCACGGATTGGACTTGAAACAGAACAGAAAATCTGTTTTCTTTAATTCTCAACAGATAGAGGTGTCGAGATAGCTGTCGAGGCTCGGGCAAAACAGCTTCTTTAAAGCTCGATAGATGTATCTGTCGAGGTATGTGTCGAGCTTTAAAATCTTGCACTTCCTTGCTTGTTTCTTGGACAGACTTTGACGGCTTCAACACTTAATCTTGAACCACTGTTTCTTGAAGTGTTAAACTCATCCTAAATCTACCCAATTACAAGTAAAGTGTGTTTTGTCTAAGGATAAGCCAATTACATAAAATAGCGACATATGTTCACAGACTTGAACTACATATGTTCTAACAAACACAAGTCAAGGAGCAATACCGATTGACTGACGTAAATCTATACAAGTCAACTCAAGCAAGGTAGAAAAACCAAGAGTCTCAGAGCTCAACTGATATCTTTTAGTACTTTCACTAAAAACATCTATAGTTCAAATTCTACCTCCAACTATAATAATAATAATAATAATAATAATAATAATAATAATAATAATAATAATAATAATAATAATAATAATATATTTGTAAAGCCCATATTTTTGGATTCAGATCCTCTAGATTTCCTAGGGAACTTTGCCAAGTAGATTTCCTTAAATCCTAATCACTCATTAATGATTTAATGGTCAAAATTTTGCTATGTCAGCATTCCACTAACAATAATCTTAATTGTTTTGTTTGCAACATTATTTTATTATTTCAAGAATATTGTTAATGGAATGCTGACATGGCAGAATCTTAACCATTAAATTATTAAAGAATGGTTAGGATTTAAGGAAATCTACTGGTAGAGTACCCTAGGAAATCTAGAGGATCTGAATCCCATATTTTTAGGTTGGCAACCCTGAACAAATTGTAACATATAGAACTTAGTTTTTGTCTAGTGCTTAGTCTAGAAATATTTAGAAACAAGACAAATAATTATGAACAATTGAAGACTCGAGAAAATAGGAAAAGATAAGTGCAAAAACAATCTCACTTATCTCAACTGATTGAGATGCATATCTCGATCGATTGAGATTCGTGCAAATCTGAATTCTTACTTTCTTTCTCAGCCATTAGATCTAGGGTTTTGATGGATTTTAAGGATATTTAAATATAAACCCTAGAGCACATTTTTACTAGTTGAAGAGGGAGTGTAATGTACACAAATCTGAAGATTTTCCATACCCTTATGAAGCTACAGATAGAGACTTGATGCAAACAACACATTCAGTCATAAAGCAAAGCTACTGTATTTAGTCAACTACAGCTTTTGATTTAAATATTTGAGTGGAGACCTCAAAGTTGCAAATTGGAGAGTTTGTGTTGCTAATCCAAATTTTTGAGTAGAGATATCAAAGTCACAAATTGGAGTGTTTGTGTGCAACAGTTTCACAATAGAAGAGTTCATGGATTTGAAGTTGCATATGGTCATGTGAGTAGGTACCACATAAGGTAGCAGTAGATTTAGGGTTAAGTCTATTGTATAAACTTCCATTCTATTAGTGAAATGTTGCCTTGAGGACTGTTTAGGTGAAATCATCCCTAGATTTTTTACTTTGAAACTATAGTTTCAAAAGTTTTCCTTAGTCATCATTCTTGGTGTTCATGTGATTTGTGAATGTTTGGTGTTTGTTTAAATCAAATTTATTGCATAATTAATCTAATTAATTATTGGGTTAATATTTGATAAAATTTGAGACAAGTGGAGTCTAAAACCCTAACAATATATTAAAAATATTCACGTGCCAAAACTGTCCACTTTTTGGCCAATAAGAAAAAGGAAAGATGAATGGGACAATTAGTAGCAAGTTCTTAAAACCTAAGAGCATCCACAATGGGCTTGCAATATGCCAAATGCAAGCCCCATTTGGCATTCAAGCCCAAGAAACACCCAACAACTGGACATGTCAAACCTGAGATTGCCAAATTTTTTTGGCATAATGCTACAGTACCATCTCAAAGGTGAGGGGGTACTATAGCACTATGCCAAATAACAATAATATATTTTATTCAGTTGGAAGCCCTTCTCTCTCTCTCTCTCTCTCTCTCTCTCTCTCTCTCTCTCTCTCTCTCTCTCTCTTTACCCGGGTGTTTCCTCTCTCCAACGTCTCTCTCTCTCTGTCGCCGTTCTTCACCAAGACTGCCTCTGCATCTGCCTCCAATTCATCCTCACTCTCACCCATACCGATTCACCCTCACCCATACCGCTCACCCATACTAGTTCACCGTCACCCAACACCAAGCCTCTGCCTCCGATTCATCCTCACCCTCACCCTCACCCATATCGATTCACCCTCACCCAAAGCCTCTGCCGATTCACCCTCACCCAACCGATTCATCCTCACCCTCACCCATACCGATTCACCTTCACCCAACACCAAGCCTCTGCCGATTCACCCTCACCCATTCCGACTCACTCATCTCATAAACCCAACACTCTAGATACCCATTTAAATTTTCACTTCATCACTCTCTGTTCAGACCGAGATTCTCAAGGGTTCTCAAGGGTTTGTGGGTTTGGATACTACCTTGCTCAAAACGAAGCTCCGTCGGTCTCTCAAGAAACAAAGCTCCGTCGGTCTCTCAAGGCAAATTAAACTCAAAAGGTGGGTTTTGATCAATGTATTCAATTTTTGTGGTTGTGTTTCTTTTCTATTCTGCAAGAAAAAGGGGGATTCAACTTGTGTTTGTGTTTGGGTTTTGATGAAAGAAATGTTGTTGATGTTTGCAGAGGTGGGATTCAGCTTCATCACGAGGGGTTTTCGCACTCTGTTGAATTAGCATTTTCAGAAAGTTTGCTCAGGTTCAACTTCAATTACCAAAATCCCAATTTTATTAGATAATCCGTGTTCCTGTTTACTGATTTTTTCTTCAACAAATTAACATGTATGCAAAGGTTCTGTTAGTGGTTTTTGTTGTGTTCAACTCTATGGTTTTATTTGATTTCCATGGGTACATTTGCTGCTGTATATTTTGAGTTATATTGAATTATAATTGCTGTATATTTTGAGTTATATTTGCTGTTGTATTCTATTAATATTTAGCTGTGTAAAGAACTAGTATTTTTGAGTTATATTGAGTTATATTTGCAGATATATTATGCAGATATGTTGTGTGCTACTCTGGTAGATTTGGTTAAGTTTATATTTCTAATTGTAGTAATCACTTATCACAAATACTTGAACTCTTTGACTTTATGAGTTGGCTCTAATTGACTTCATACACTGACTGTCACTATTCCATATTTAAAAGGGATGGATACACAAGAAGATGTAACACGATATGCTAATATCTTACAAATGGATTCTGATTTTGTGACACCATTTTTAAGTGGGTCTCAAAATACTTCAACCGCCATCCAAGAGTCTTTTCTGGCTGTTGAAGTTGTCACCTCTAATCCAACAAAACGTGGTGGCAACTTCAGTGTAGATGAGGACAACCTCCTCGTCTCTGCGTGGCTTAACATTAGCATGGATGCCGTGCAAGGTACTGACCAAAGGGTTGAAAAATTTTGGGAGAAAATTTGGCAATACTTTTGTGAGAACAATACCTACGGAACCACACATTCTGCTTCCTCCCTCCAAAGTCGATGGGGAAATATTAATAGGGAGACAAGTAGGTTTGCTGGGTTCATGGCTAGAGTTGAAACTCGGAATAAAAGTGGTGGGACTGAGGAGGACAAGGTATTAATTATATAGCAATGGTGTCACAATATTAATTTCCAAATAGTTTCAAGACACTAATTATTTTATTTTATTTTTTAAAAATTTAGTTGAAAGATGCAAAGGAGCTATATAAAGCTTCACCAACTCCTCCAACCGGCAAAAAACAAGCTTTTGCATTTGAACATTGTTGGGTTGTGTTGAAGAACCAACCAAAGTGGAGTATGCCTAAGGAAAGATCAAAAGGGCTCTCGCAAACTCCAAGTTCCATTGATCAAGTTGGTAGTAATGATGATGACACAATGGGGCTAGAGAGACCAATTGGCAGAAAAGCTGAAAAGGCTAAGCGAAAGAGAACAAATGATGATAAGGGTTTTGAGGATTATTTGGCAAAAAAATTGCAATATATTCAGGAATCACATGAAAAATATAAGGAGACTCTTCGTATCAAAGCGGATAAGGTTCAAGTGGATGTGCAAAAAGCTGATTATTTGGTGAAAAAATTGCAATATATTCAGGAATCACATGAACAAGGTAAAGAGGCTCTTCGAATCAATGCGGATAGGGTTCGAGTGGATGCGCAAAGAGCTGATATTGAAAAGGAAAGGCTTCATCTTGAAACGATTAGGGAGGCGCAAAGAGTTGATATTGAGAAGGAAAGGCTTCATCTTGAAACGATTAGGGAGGCGCAAAGAGTTGATATTGAAAAGGAAAGGCTTCGTCTTGAAACTATTTTGGAGGAGGGAAGAGTAATGACCATGGATACAAGTGGCATGAATGAAAAAGAAAGGCTTTATTTTGAAAATCTCAAGGATGAAATCCTTGCAAGACAACATTTAAATTAAATAGTTAGGTTTGACCCAAGGAGATGATGTCTTGTCATAACCTTATTTTGGTAGTATATTATTTTAGGGTTGGGGTTAGGTATATGTAAATGATATTTTGTTTCAACCTTATTTGGGTAGTGGCTTATTTTAAGTGTAGGTTTGGAACATATAGATGATGTATTGTTCCAACTTGATCAATTGGCAGTAGGTTATGCCACTTATGTAATCACATTATTTTTGCTTATATGAAAAACTTATGTCCTTTCTATGGTTGATGATGTATTTTTGCTTATAATAAGATTGATTAACTAAACTAGAAGTATCGCATGTTGGTTTTTGGCAAAAAAATCTGTACGTATATATGAGTTTAAGTATGAAAATTTTCCATTCAAATTGCTCATTCATTAGCATTTTGCATATATAGACCTTTGTGTTGTAGCTTGTTTTTGTCTTATTTGTTTCTGTCATATCTCTTAGCAGCGTGCTAATTACACCTACAAATGAAACAATAATAAAAGGTCCCTGTTTTGTAGAGGTCCCTGTTTTGTTTCTTTTTGCCATATCTTGTAGAGGTCCCTATATTTGTAGAGGTCCCTATTTTGTTTAGATTAATATAAATATTGTTTAGAATAATAAAAGGTAACCCTCTTAATGTCACTATTGCTCACATAAATTGACATTATCATGTCCCTGCCATATTTTTTTTTTTTTTTTAATGTTTTTTGACTATAACCTTTTTTTATCATAATTGACTAAAACATATTTTATTTCATCTAGTTTTAAATACTTTTATTTTTTTTAATCAATTCTAAGGTTGGGTAGTACTAACTAGTAAGGGTTAGAAAAGGGTAATTACTTATCCTTTTAAAATGAGTATTTTGTAAGACCAAAGAGTGAGGCTTTTGGGAATCTTTGAACTTTAAGATTACAGCCAATTGGATCTTCTTCCTAACTTTCATTAACTACCCATTAATGAAGTTCTTTTCTTTTATAACTTTGGAGAAAAAAAAACATTCTTGGCTGCATACAATACATTCACAAATTGCAGAATTCTAAGGGGTAACAGCAGTTCAGAAGTCTAAGGGGTAACAGCAAAATCCTTTTAAAATTGCAGAATTATAACTTTGGACAAATTGTAGATTACAAACTGATTTGAAGTTCCAAAATAACAGCAATTCAGAAGTCTAAGGGGTAAATTGCAGAATTTGAAACTTCAAGAACAAAACCAATAACAATTACATTCTTATACAATGCCTCATACAGGATATTCTCTTCATATTTGACATTTGTACAGTGATTGTGTACCATTAAAATAGGCAAATACAACTTCTATACTTAGCCTTCAATATAAATGTTTGATTGTAATCTATGCTTGCTTTGCAATAATAGTGATAAGTTTCCTAACATTGTTGTCTTCAAGGTTGTCTCTATGGGTAGCTCTCTTTTTCACAAATTGCTTTTTGACGACTCAGACGAGGATGAGATAATGAGGCGAGTTCTTAAGGCTTCAAAATCACAATGTAAACATCGTCGGTATATCGAACGGGATCGTTTGGTAGGCCATAAAAGACTTTATTTCAGAGGAGATTTCGGATGAGTCGGTCTCTTTTTCTCCGTATTCAATCTAAAGTAGAAACTTATGAACCTTATTTTATCCAAAAGAGAGATAATGCCCAAAGACTCGGTTTATCGTCTCTTCAAAAGATAACAGCTACACTTAGGATGCTTGCATATGGAGTGGCAGCTGATTTTATGGATGAGTATGTGCGGATTGGAGAAACCACTGCAATAGACAGCCTGAAAAAATTTGTTAAAGCAGTGGTTGATATTTTCTCTAAGAAATACTTGAGGGCCCCAAACAACGAAGATATTGCTAGACTTTTAGCCAATGGAGAAAGACGTGGATTTCCAGGGATGCTAGGGAGCATTGATTGCATGCATTGGAAATGGAAAAATTGTCCAACTGCATGGAAAGGTCAGTACTCTGGTCACATTCGTGAGCCAACCATTGTTTTGGAAGCAGTAGCATCATTTGATCTTTGGATATGGCATGCATTTTTTGGGTTACCTGGGTCAAATAATGACATAAATGTATTAGAACGGTCTCCTATATTTTCTGAGCTTGAACAAGGCCATGCTCCTGCAGTTAATTACTCAATCAATGGCCATGAATATACAATGGGATACTACCTTGCCGATGGCATATATCCGAAGTGGTCAACATTTGTTAAAACAATTCCATCTCCACGAGGACACAAACAAAAATTATTTGCAAAAGCCCAAGAGGCAAATAGAAAGGATGTAAAGCGTGCATTTGGAGTGCTTCAAGCAAGATTTGCAATTGTGCGTGGACCTGCAAAATTTTTCTATAGTGAAACGCTCCAAGACATCATGAAAGCATGCGTAATTCTTCATAATATGATTATTGAGGATGAGCGAGATGTAAATGAAGCGGTGGAATATGATTATGAACAGATTGATGACAATCCTACTGTACCACTGTCACGGGAGCGCACAAATGAATTTACGGAGTTCATTGAAACCCATCAACGTATTCGAGACCATGAAATTCATTCTCAACTCCAAGTAGACCTCATTAAGCATTTATGGCAATTAGAAGGGGAGTTGTAGGAACTTAAGTGTGTTGAGTTATGCATGTGGAGTTTTATTGTAATTTGATATATGTACTAGTTTTCTAAAGGCAACATTGATAGTTATGTATGTGGATTGTATTTATATAAATGTATGTGGATTTTTAAAGTTGGTAGGTTGGGTACATTGATATTTGGTAGGTTGCATGTATATATATGTATGTGGATTTTAGAAATTGGCAGGTTGAATTCATTAATATTTGGCAGGTTGTATGTATGTATATGTATGTGGATTTTTTAAGTTGGTAGGTTGAGTACATTGATATTTGGCAGGTTGCATGTATATATATGTATATGGATTATAGAAATTGGCAGGTTGAATTCATTAATATTTGGCAGGTTGTATGTATATATATGTATGTGGATTTTTTAAGTTGGCAGGTTGAGTACATTGATATTTGGCAGGTTGCATATATATGTATGTATGTGGATTTTTAAAATTAGCAAGTTTGAATAAATTGATATTTGACAAGTTCTTTCTCAAAATAAAAAAGAAGAAAAGTTGGCAGGTTCTATATGTGTGTGTGTGTGTGTGTGGATCATTAAAATTGGCAGGTTGAATACATTAATATTTGACAGGATGCATCTAAAAATATGCATGTGGATTTTACATTGATATTTGGCAGGTTTGATAGAATATATATGTATGTGGATTTTTAACGTTGGCAAGCTTGATGGAATATATATATATATATATATATATATGTGTGTGTGTGTGTGTGTGTGTGTGTGTATTTGGCAGGTTCTTTATCAAAAAAAAAAAAGGCAGGTAGTTGAAATAGTTGGAAAGTATCCGAATCATAAATTGAATAGTGTGGCTTTGAAATTTAATAGTATGGCTTTGAAGTTGGAAAGAATCTAGAATCATAAATTGAATGGTTGGCAGGTTGTACTCAAATTTGGAATAGCTTGCCTTTGAAAGTGAATCAGTTCATTGACCGTTGGAATAGTGGGTTTGAAAAAATATGGCTGTTGGAAAAAAATAATAAAGAAAGATTAAAAAATAATATTTTAATAAAAAGGTGAAATAATAGAATTGTGGGATGTTGGGTGTATTGTAAAATGGTATTGTATAATTGATAAAGTAGCTTTTTGGGATGGTAAAATAGGATAGGATTTAGAATCCAACTGTGGATGCTCTAACATACCATCATCCTTTGCTAAGCCAATCATTAAAGATCTAGCACGTGAAGGATTTATATTCCTTTTTTTTTTTCCTCCTAAAAAACTAGGAGTACTCAGCAGGAATAAAAATATAAAATAAATAAAATGACATATCTCAAGTGAAGTTGTAAATCTTTATTTTTGCAAAAATAAACAATAACAATAATAGAAATCTAGGCTCTTTTTATTTTTATTTTTAATGGGATGCTCTTTTCTGTTTCATCTAAAAAATAGGAATTCCATGAAGAAAAAAAAAAAGAAAGATATAATATCCATAGCAAGCTATAAATCTACATTCTTTATCTTCAAATAAAAAATAAATTAAAAAAAAAAAAAAACAATGGACAAACTGCCAACAATCATAGGCGGAGGGGGATTACCCCACTGGCCTCCCTCCAAAAAAAAAACTATTGGACTAATAGTTATATATCTTATAACCTCTTCTCAAAAAAAATATATATATATATATATATATATTTCTTACAACTATTTCCCCCTCCCAATTATAATTTTTTTTTGGACTGACCTCCTGATTATATTATTATTTTATGTATTTATTATTGAAATATATTTTTTGTCATGCTTATATTCAATACACTTTTTTCAATAATTCCATTTAAACTTTGAATGTTTTTGTTAGAAATATTGCAATGTGCCAACCAATTAAACTACAAGCTAGGCTCATGAAATAATCAAAACACTATTATTTCATTCATATGCCCAAAATCATTAAAAAATAAAGAAAATGTTTTCTATTTTATCAATATTTCAAAGGTTCAAACCTATTAAAAGAAAATTAAATTTATGAAAAAAGGGGGAAATATAAAATTTAGCTGGACTAGAATTTTAAAAGGAAAAACATATGAACAATATTAATATTTTTCATTAAAAAAAAGGATCTCGAATTCTTTGACATAATATTTTTTCCTCCATCATAAAAAAATTACGTAATAAGCAATAACATTTTACAATAATTAATTACATAATAACATTGATGAAGGTAGATTATAGTTTATATCTATCTAATAAATTAAAAACATTTTTATTCACAATGTGGAATTTTGACTTTTTCTTTTTCTTAAAAAAAAAAAAAAAAGCCTTAACAAATAGACAAAATATAATGAATACGTAATTGTTTTGTGGGCTTTCTTACAATATTAATATATATCTTATTATACGTATGAATTATGTTTTTATTATATTTCATGTTGATCCCATATATACCTTTATTTATGTGTATGTGTTTCTGCCCATTTTTTCACACAAACCCAAAGCATAAAACCTATGCCGAAAAACCAATAAACCAATTTTTTTTAACTACAGCACCTCTAATGCAGCATATTTTTTTGGTATTTGGAATGCTAAAAAATAGCTTTGAAGTGGTTTTACAACCTCCAATGTGAATGCTCTAGTGCATAAAATCACATAACCAACAAAAAAAAATGTTATTTAATATGTTAAAATAAAATGATAAGTATTTCGGAAAACTATTTTGTAGGAAGAAAAATATGGGAAAGAGGCTATGGATGTTAAAAAATAAGTACCTGGATCTTGTGATGTTTCAATAAAAGATGGTCAAAGGTCAATTGCTTGTTAATATTAATGCAATCAACAATACGCCCATGCTTCGTCTACAAAATCAAAGATCAACACATTCTCTTACAAGAAGAAAACAAGTTCTATCCCAAGTACCAAAAGAATTAAAGCTTTCATAATTTACATAATAGTATTTAAAAGAGCTAACGAATATGATGTTGGTTCTAAATTTGACTCACGCTAGATTCTCAAGAAGTATAAATTCTATTAAACAAACATGCTTTAATTGAATTATGCAGTTATTTTGTTTTTTTTTTTTTTTTTTGAGAAAGAAGACTGTAAATATTATTAGCCAGTTTTGGTGAAGAGAACAGAATCAAAGTGTGGAGGAGCATTCTCTAACCATACCGACAAACCTCTAACATATCTAGTTAGGTTATGAGCCACTTTATTACCAACCCTACGTCCATGAGAAAAGGAAATACAACTGTATAAGGTGGATTTAGCTAATGAAATAATGTGTCCAAAAGTGGATAGGGAATCTTCATTAGACTTGAAGGTGTTGATCACAACCTCAGCATTAGACATGGTAAAACGGGTCAGAATTTTTTGACCCGACTCGAAAAATACCTGACCTAAACTCGATTTTTTTTACTCGAAGCAAAAACTGGTTGACCCGTGACCCGACCCGTGTTTTTTGCTGGTCAACCCGATCCGAATCCGAATCACTTTTTAAAAAAAAAATTTAGTTAAAAAAAAATTAAAATTAAGACAATAGTAGTTTAATTGTTTATTGTGAACTTTAAGGAAACAATTGATACATTCACATAACTACATGCAAATTAATTGAAAGATAAATAGTTCAGTATTCTATAATGAATAAAGATTTTTAGATATTAAATAATAAAGTACATGCCAAGATAATATGGTTACAGTAGAGTTAAAATTGTAGACATGTGTGAGAAATACTCACAAGTGTGAAAATAGTGAAGTCAAAGCATCAAATTAGCATAAATTATGAATACTTAGACCTATTTTTTAACAATTTATGTCCAAAATAAACATCTTTTCAAAATAAATTATGATATTCCTAGAGTGTGTGTTGCTTAACAATGATATGATATTTATAAAAGAAAACATGTATAAATAAGTAAACAATCAAACTTTAATATATATCTCAAATTGAAATAGAGTGTCAACCATAATTAATAATAGATTACAAAATTAATTTTCAAGATTGTAAATTTCTTATATGTTTTTATTCTTTATCAAATGCGTTATCCAATAAGTCATTTGTAATTTTGTTTTATATTTTGGAATGTTGATATTGTGTAGAAATAAAACACATGTATTTGTTTTACTTATCTTTGTGTTATTTTGTTTTAGATAACAATGTTAAGATTTGTATAATTTTAAAATTATTGAATAAGTATTAATAAGTTTAACTGAGTTTATTCTTGATATAAGTGGTGAATTCAAAAAAATGCATTTTACATCAAGTAATTTGTTACATAACTTTTCAAATGGCAAGTACATGTTGCTTTCTTTATAAAAATAAAAAATAAAAAAAAAATCATGTGAAAATACGGGCCAACCCTACCCGACCCGACCCGCAACCCGAACCCGTTTTTAACCCGCTTAAAATGACATGTTTTGACTCGTGACCTATTTGACCCGTGACCCATTTGACCCGCAACCCGATTGACCAGACCCGAACCTGACCCGATCGGCCCATTTTGCCATGTCTACTCAACATCTCCCTCTAGTATGTACAGTCTAAAGCCAAGATCCTGGGCAACCCCGATTGCTGTTGCAGTAGCCATAGCTTCCATGATTGCGGGTGAGAATGGGAGAGGGGCCTGCTCTGAAAAAGATGCCACTATATTACTAGTGCAATCTCTGATCACTACCCCCAACCTTGCCTTTCCCAGATCTGGAAATGTGGCACCGTCAAAATTGATCTTAAAACAGTCTTTCGGAGGGGGAGACCATTGTGACTAAGCCTGTGAATTCCCAAGCACCATTCGTTGAGGTGGGAGTGAAGCATTCAGATTTTTGAAATCTGTCAGGGCTTGTGTGGCTTGGGGGATCACTTGTGAAACAGGTTAATCCTGTGAGCTCACTTTGATTTGGTTTCTTCCAAGCCAAACCGTCCATAACACCATAGCCATCAGCTCCAAATTCTTCCCTTCCCCATGCATGAAAACAACCAGGTCTTTGAAGGACTAGAAGTTGTGTAGCTGATGGAATTCAAAGCCTTGTATAGCCTCCCATACTTCAGCAATCTTTGGGCACTCCTATAATGCGTGACACACCGTTTCAAGGCTTGAGTGGCATTGTCCACACACATCCTCTATGAGGATTTTCCATCTCCAAAGATTATGCTTGACAGGGATTGCATTGTGACATGCTCGCCAAAGAAAATTCCTGACTTTATTTGGAATAGAGAGGTGCCAAATCTTCTTCCAAATATCATCTGCATGCGCTTGATACAATTGTGGGGTTGAACTATTGGATTCTTTATCCAAGAATTTTGTGCCTAATTTCACAGAATAAACACCTGAAGAATTGTAAGGCCAAATCACCTTGTCTTCTGTGGGATGGTGGCTAAGTGGAATGCTGAGTATTAGCTCCATTTCTATTGGAAGGTAGAGTCCATAGATAAGATCAATCTCCCACCTTCTTGAAATTGGGTTTATGAGGTTTGACACCTTTGCTTCTTCGAAACCTAGGACAACCTACGAAAGTATTTTTGGATGATCCAAGGATGGAAGCCAAGCATCATTCCATACACTAATTGATTCCCCACTTCCAACCCTCCATCTTGCACCCTGTAGAAGAACATCCCTTCCTTTCGATATGCTTCGCCAGGCATATGATCCCGATGTTGAATCTGTAGCTTCCAAGACAGAACAGTCCAAAAAGAATCATGGTTTAAAAACCCTATAGAAAAAAGAGTTTTTATTATGTAGCAATCTCCATGCTTGTTTTGCCAAAAGTGCATCATTAAAATTTGCAAGGTCTTTAAAGCTCATTCCTCCCTTATTTTTAGGTTGGCAAAGTGTATTCCACTTGACCCAATTAATCTTCCTTCAGTCTCCATTTTGACCCCACCAAAATCTTTGAATAAGACTTTCAATTTCCAGACAAAGACCCATTAGGAGTTTGAAGCAACTCATAGTATATGTGGGAATTGCTTGGACCACTGCCTTAATCAAAATCTCTCTACCTACTTGTGACAAAATTTTTTCCTTCCAAACTTGTAATTTCTTCCATACTCTCTCCTTAATGTAATTGAATTTGGCTTTTTTTATTTCTTCCCACAAGAGAGGGTAGACCCAAATGCCTCTCATACTATATAATTTCTAGAACTCCCAAGGCTGTCTTAATAAGATTTCTGGTACCTTCACAGGTTGCTTTACTGAAAAAGATTGTTGTCTTATTTTGATTAATCTGTTGACCTAAGCATATTCTGTAAACCTCCAGAATATCCATAATTTTCTGACACTCTTGAACAGTAGCCCTGCAAAACAAAAGGCTATCGTCTGCAAATAAA
The DNA here is from genome assembly GCA_032878915.1 of Castanopsis chinensis. Taxonomy (NCBI): domain Eukaryota; kingdom Viridiplantae; phylum Streptophyta; class Magnoliopsida; order Fagales; family Fagaceae; genus Castanopsis; species Castanopsis chinensis. The sequence goes on from JAVQMG010000073.1 coordinate 1,735,572, forward strand.
AGGTGAGTTAATCTTGGGCTATATTTGCAAAGTGAATAACCCTTAATGTCACCCAGGTTGCAGCTTGGCTTATGAGTACATGAAGACCTTCTGTGCAAAGTAGGAATAGGAAAGGAGAAAAGGGATCTCCTTGACGAATGCCTCTAGATGGTTTGATCATGCCTTTTGGTTATCCATTAACCAAGATCGAGTAAGTTACTCTTTTAACACAAAGCATGAGCAATTTAATCCAGTGCTCTAAGAAACTCATCTTCACCATGATTGATTCCAGGTAGTGTCATTCCATCCTGTCGTAAGCTATGCCCATGTCAAATTTTTTGCCATATAATTCTCCTTTCCTTTATGATTCTGCATACTATGAAGAGACTCAAAAGCTACCAAAATATTTTTAGAAATAAGACAACTTTTAGTAAAAGCACTCTGCTGTTCAACAATAATATTTGGCAAAATTTTCTTAAGTCTATTTTGCTAGAACTTTTAAGAAAATATTGTATAATACGTTACACAAACTTATAGGTCTGAAATCAACAGCAGATTCAGGCATCTGATTGATGGCTTGCTAAACTTCCCATTCTGAAAATTCTACAAAAAGTTGACTTTTCATATCATCCGTTATGACCCTCTGGATGGAGTTTGTGGCTAAATCACAAAACTGAGTATTGGTTGCCGAAAAAAACTCCTTGTAATAGTGTACTAAACAGTCAGCTATTTCATCCTTAACCGTTTTCCATCGACCATGGCTATCTTGGATTTTTAGGATCAGATTCTTTCTTATTCTTTGTGAGGCGTGGCTATGAAAATATTTAGAATTTTTATCTCTAAATTTTGCCTATAGCAACTTTGACCTTTGAAACCAAAGTCTATTTTCCTTGTCAGTTAGCATTAAAATGTCTTTCTTGCTTCTGACCCTCTGATTGCATCCAGACCGCATGGCCACCTTTTTTGCTTCCATAAGCTCTTTTCTTTTCTTTGCCAACTTGTCTCACATTGCCAAAATGGGTTCGGTTCCACCAACTCAGTTCCTTACCACATTTCTTGATTTTGTTTGTGACCATCACTGCCAAGTCTGACCTCTCCTTGTTAGAACACCACAAGACTTCTACTATTTCAGAGCAGCCCCTATTCGAGAGCCACATTTCCTCAAATCGAAAGGGCTTAGCAACTGATGGTAGATTAAGGCCATCGGGTGTAATCCATAGCGGACTATCATCTGAGGTATCAAAGTGAAGATGGTGCACCATTAAACCTGAGAATTTCAAAAACTAGTCATTGTTGACTAATCCATGGTCCAACCTTTCCCAAATAAAGTGTCCATCAGCAAAATGCTTCCACCAAGTGAATTGAGAACCCACAAAACCGAGATCAATGAAGCCGCATTCATCAATGATGTCCCTGAAGAGTTGCATTTAAGACTGGTTTCTATTGCTACCTCCCATCTTTGCCGAGGATTGAGTCAATTCATTAAAATCCCCTGCACATAGCCAAGGGAGTTTAATTCTACTATTGAGTTGTCTGAGTCTCTTCCAAGCTTCGCATCTTTTTTGAGTCACCGGCTCTCCATAGAATCCTATGAAATGCCATGCCTCATCACTCCCTCTATTTATGATGGAGTCTATGTGGTTCTTGGAGAAGAATCAACTTGGACGTCAAGAGAATTTTTCCAATACAAGGCCAGGCCACCCCCTCTACTGTGCCTCTCTATGAAAAATAAATTATCAAACTTGATGCTCCACTGAATATCTTTTAGTCTAGCTTCATCTGCCCATATTTCGGCTAAGAACACGATGAAGGGATCTTTAATTCGAATCAAAACTTCAAGCTCCTTTCCTATACGCAATTCCCAAGCCCGCAACAGTTCCATACTAGGAGACTTATTGTTATTGGCGGAGCTGCTAAGCAGCCTCCGCCATTGAAAATCCTTGTGCATCCTCCCTTGAAACCTAAAGTTTTTTAGTGGGTAACTTGGGTTGGATATCATCTTCTATTTCTCTCCCACATTTGGTAGCAGTACTAAAAGAAGTCTAGTCAGTCATCATGTGGATATCATAAGCCAGTTTTTTCCACTTACGTAGGGTGTTGGCTTCTGAAATAAGTGCATGACTTGGGTCTACCACATGGGGACTAAGGTCTTCAATGTCAATCTCGTGTGTTTCCTCTATAGTTTCCAACTCATATTCATAAGAAACCAATAAGTGCAGACTGCCAGCTGTCTCTAAGATTGGGGCAAATATTTGGTGATCAAACTTCATAAGTGTCGTGTCTATTTCCTGGATTTGAAATTCAAAATCTTGGAGATTAGTAAGGCAAGAAGATGAAATTGGAACAAAATTAATTACCTCAGGCTTTGGGACAGAATTATTGATAGTGGGCACTGAATTATTTGCCACTAAATTTGTTGTTTCCATACGTGAGACATGAGGAGCGTCCCCTATATCACCGCCACCAAGGACCCGCTGGCTTTCAACGTCGATGACAGGAGTGGCCGCCATGACAGGGGAGCATGTTGAAACGGTAGTCTGTCTCACCTTCTCTGTCCCACCAAGCCCATTGCCCGTGCCTGGTACTGTGGTAAAATGAGTTTTCCCCAAGTTGTAGGGTAAAGCTCATAGCCATGCACCATATTCTCGCTTTTCTACAGGGATTGTTCCTTTGCTTGCCAGCCACACCTCGCATTCCTTGTCATCATGGGACACCATTCTGCACACATAACAAAAATTTGAAAGTTTTTCATATTTGAAGGACACCCAAATTTCTTTGTTGTTCTCCAATATTACTTTACGGCCACGATAGAGAGGTCTTGACACATCTACTTCAACTCAAACCCGCAGGAAGTCCCCTCCTATCATTTCCTTCAAGTTCTCAGACGGTGAGACTAGCCCGATAGTTTCACCCAATTCAATGGTTGTTTTAGGGTCTAACATGTGTAGCGGTAAGCCATGGAATTGCACCCAAAACTACAACTTTGTAAAGTGCAGGGATCGTGCTGGGTCAGAACCATTATAACGTTGCAACAGGACTAAACGCTTATCAAAGGACCACGGCTCTGTTTCTAGGACTAGCTCCGCGTCGAACTCTAGTTCAAACACGAAAAGGAGAACGTGGTCTCTTGCTTCTCTAACTTTGAACTCTTTATGTGATCTCCACAAGGGTTTGAAAGTTCACCCTATCACATCCATGTTTAGGGCTCTTCTCGTGAGGAATCTGGCAGCAAGCACATACTCTTTGTTATTCAAGTTTTTCGATTTTGTCAAACTAATCTTGACTCACTCTGCATTTGTCAAAGAGAGCTTCTTCCAATCGTTAAGAACTTCCTCCATTGTGTGGGTTGTAGAAAAGAGAGAAAGGGAGGGAAGGGCAAGTATGGTTTCTATACTGAGGAGGAAAAGTTGGTAAAGCCCTACTGCTAATCACTAGTAGCAAAGGGGAGGAGGTATCATTCTGAGGAAGATAATATGGTTTCTACGTTTCGGTCTCTCAGAGAGAAACCTAAGACGAGAAAAGTTAGGAGACGAAATGGCCAATTAAGAGAAAAAAATAAGATCAACTTTTTCAGTTATTTTGTAATTGGCTCTAAATTTTGGGATAGTCCATAATTGAAAAACCAATTTAATTTAATATATTTATCATTGCATAGGTGTTTGGCAAACGGCCTCTAATAGGTACTTTGATTTCTTATTTTTCATATGATTTGTCTTCTTTTATTTTTGTTCAAATAAATCACCAATGCTAGAGCTTAATGGTCTAAAACATTGAAAGAGAATTTCAAGTAGCATATGCAGCGATTGATGAAATAGGCGATTTGCAAATTGTCCCACCGTCTACATTTTTGAATGCTATGAAACAAGACCTTTGAGGTCTTCCGCACTTAGGCAGCTATTTAATAACAAGCTGTTTCGATAGCCATAACTTAAGAAAAGAGCCTTATAAGTATAGGATTGTTTCATTTCATGTTTGTCATACAACTTTCATTTATTACCAATAGGCAGTTATATTGTTTTCAAGTGTGTATTTCTACAAACAATAGCATCATCATTCTCCTATCAAAAAAAAAAAAAAAGTATCATCATTCATATGTTTATTAACAAACACATACTTATGATAAAATGACAATTCATTCAAGTTATAAATATTACCTCCAGGTTGTTGGTAAAGCTTTATTATTGCAAAATTTTCCACATAAAATTTTGAAATTGTTAAGAAAATTTTGTGCCGTAGCATTACTCTTTTAATATTTATTTAATTATTTCATGCGTCATACAAGTTAGCAACTAATTAATATAGTGTACACTATGTAGCCATGTTGTGGGTTCCAGTTAACTCAACTGGTAAAGTTTCTGATAGTTGAATAAAAGATCTGGAGTTCAATTCCCGCTTACACCAAAAACCGATTAATGTCTTAGTCTGATGATAAAAAACTATTATTAAAAGCGAACGTCATAGGTTGAAACTCTTTCTCACCGATATATTAAATTAAATAGGATTTTTTTAAAATAATTTTTTTAATTTTTTATTTTTTTATTGTACAAGTCAAAACACCGATGTTGGCTAGTATGGGCCGATACAGCCCAGTACAGCCGAAATAGGTCGGTAAAACGTAGTATTTTTTTCTGATACGTTATTGTATATTTCCCTGGTACCGGTACTATATTAACTTCTTTGTACAATTAAATCTCCATAACTTGAAGTGATGATATATCAAAATATAAGGTCAAATAGATTTTTCATGTTTTCCCTCCTCTTCCATTAATTTCCTAAAGTCTTACAAATTAACTAAAATTTCTTAATGTTTCCAATTGAGAAATCTAAGGTTTAATCTAAAATCTCCAATTTAACTATCGAATTATAAGGAAAAAAAAAAAAACCCTATCACCCCAGACATTAACTATATAATAATAACAATAATTATAAAATTGTAGATTCTAACAACCCATGTATGAGGTGGTAAGCAAATTCAATTACATTATAAAATTATTGTAAATTTTTGTTATTGATTGAGGCAAACCATGTACAAAGTGGAAGACTCTAGTACCTGAATGCTCTTAACAGGAGCTTTGTTGATGAGCTTGAGTTGCCTTTCCAACACTGAATCCTCTCCATTAGTTAAATTTGTGCTCCACTCATTCTATAACTGCTAGCCAAGAACAAGCACAAAACCACAATTAGGATTGTTTTATCAAAATCCATTATCTCACCCATTTGAAGTCAATATATATATATATATATATATATATGATGATGATGATGATGATGATGATGAAGAAGATTGCCATGAACTTGAATGCTATTTATAAAAAAAATCATTTTAAATCCATATTCATTTAGTACAAAATTAAGGGCACATTTAGTACAATGAATAGAGATTATAATAGTAACAGTAATCATTATTTCTAATAATAAAAGATGTTATAATAATATAATAACTATTAACATTCATATTCTTAGTTGTAAAATTAGAATAGAATTAATTGTTTTATATATATTATATATATATATATATATATATAAATGAAAAGTTTATGCAATTGGAACAAATTTTTCTCAATTTAAGGAATTGCTTTTACTAAGAAATAATTGAATAGTTATGACTTATGATTCATGAATAATTATTCCATTACCATTATACACATAAAAAAATGCGTTGACAACTTGCATAGTTATTGCCAAAACGCATTTATTATCAAGATTAATACGTTAATACTGTAGGTTATTTCCTAGAGAATACATTTGGTCAGGCTGTGGCGTAAAACATTGGTTTTATGCCAGCCAATAGAGTTCTACCACGTCATCTTCTTTTAACTTATCACTTAAATCCCTCTCCAAATAGAGAATGAATTAAGAAAACCCACAACCCTCAGACTTCTGCTTCCGCCCTCTTCCATCTTTGCTTTCCCAAACCTCCACCACACCACACACCAAAGCTCACCGCCATAGAGGTCGTTGGAGCTATGTGTGGAGCTTGGAAACATATCAGAGCCGCTATGAGCCACGATCCAAAGGTTTGTTTTTCATGATTTTCCCTTTTCCCCAATTTGGATTTCGAATTATTGATGGGTTTTTCTGGGTTTATGGGTTTTTTTGGAGCCTCATGAATTATTTATGGTTTTTTTTTTAATCTATATTTTGGTTTCAAACTCATCTGGAAAGCAAGTTGTTTCAACATCTATAGATGTTCCAAAAGGCAACGTAGGATTCGAATTGGAGTTCCCAAGTTTCTCCTTTGGTAGATCTATGGAGCTTATGGCTGTTCCCAAGAGAAAGGTACCTTTTCACTTTTCACTTCATTTTCATTTCAGTGACTAATATATTAATCTAGGTTTGTTGGTTTGAATTTAGGTTCAGTACAGTTGTGTTTGAGATTTTGGGTTTTGGAATTGAAGTTTAAGGGTTTGGGGTATTGCTAGTTTTGTGCTAATATTGCTCATTACTAATAGCTTGAGGCTTGTTCCTCAAAAAAAGAAGAAACTTGAGGGTGTTTTTTCTTTGAATCTATAAACTGGGATTACTTTCTATGTTCTGAATTATTAGTCTTTGAATTGTTATTGTTGGGTGTGATTTTGAGAAGCTTTTATGAACCAAGGTATAGTTTCATTTTCATAACATTGGTTAGGAGGTTCATTTTCTTGTTGGCTGTCCCATCCACTTCTTTTTGTTTTAAGAGCCACAATTTTGTTATGAAGTGCTGTTGTATGACTTCACAGTTCACTCTTCTTTGTGTCCTAATAGCAACAATTGTATTATGTAGTGCTGTTATATGATTTCAATATGTTAAAAAATGTTGGCTCACAATAGGTAATCATGTCTAATGACTGTTCAGGCAAGTATTGGTGTTTGAAAACTTAAGTTCCGACCCTCCCCCCATGGCAAGTTTTTAGGCAAGTGTTGTTTTTTAAAAAACTTAATTTAGAACACAGAAAGTAATCTCAGTTCATAGATTCAAAGAAAAAAACCATCAAGCTTCTTCTTTTTTTGAAAAACAAGCCTCAAGCTATTAGTAATGAGCAATATTAGCACAAAATTAGCAATACCCAAAACCCTTAAACTTCAATTCCAAAACCCAAAATCCCAAACACAACTGTACTGAACCTAAATTCAAACCAACAAACCCCAATTGATATATTACTCATTGAAATGAAAATGAAGTGAGAAGTGAGAAGGTACCTTCCTCTTGGGGATAGCCATAAGCTCCATAGATCCACTAAAGGAGAAACTTGGGAACTCAAATCTGAATCCTACATTGCCTTTTGGAACATTTATAGATGTTGAAGAAACTTACTTTCCAGATGAGTTTGAAGCCAAAATACAGAAAAAAAAAAAAAACCCATAAATAATTCATGAGGCTCCAAAAAAAACCCATCAATAATTTGAAATACAAATTGGGGAAAGGGGAAAATCATGAAAAACAAACCTTTGGATCGTGGCTCACAACGGCTCCAGTATGTTTCCAAGCTCCACTCACAGGAGACCTCTGTGGCAGTGAGCTTCAGTGTGTTGTGTGCTGGATGTTTGGGTAAGCAAAGATGGAAGAGTGAGGAGGCAGAAGTTTGAGGGCTGTGGGTTTTCTTAGTTTGTTCTCTATTTGGAGAGGGATTTAAGTGATAAGTTAAAAGAAGATGACGTGGCAGAACTCTATTTTCTGGCGTAAAACCATTGTTTTACACCACAGCCTGACCGAATGTATTCTCAATTTCCTACCACTAACAACCATAATGGAAATTGTTTTTATAACCCTATAAAAATAAATAAAAAAGAAAAAAAATTATGTAAAAAAAAAAAAGTTTGGTGCATTGCATGGACAGGTAATTCTTAGGTACTTCACGGAGAATAAAATACTCTTCTCTCATATTCGTAATTGGGTTCACTCATTAATTTACGGTAGTGTCCACTATATATGTGAGGAGAGAGAATACCATTTCTCCGTACTTCAAGAGCACATAAAAATTTCCTTACATGGACAATCAACTAGTCAAATATTTGTGGGTTTCAGTTAGCTCAACTGGTAAAATCTCTGATTGTTGTATAAGAAATTTGTGACCTAATTCCCGCCTACACTAAAAACTGATTGGTGTCTTAGTCTAATGATAAAGAGTTATCATCAGGAGCGAACGCCATAAGTTGAAACTCTCTCAAAAAGCTAGTAATATATTTCTTCTCATAAAAAAAATAATAAAATAATAAAATAAAAAAATCTTGTCAAATACTAAGCCTCCGCTTGGAAGTTCATAAGGGAAGGGAATGGAATGGAAAGAAATGATCATAAGGGAATAGAAAAGAATGGAATGGAATGGAATGGAATGAAATAAATTTAAGTAAGGGAAAAGAATGGAATGGAATGGAATGGAATTAAGTAACCTTGATTGGATGTTTTAAAATAAAAGAATGGAAAGGAATGAAAATGAATAGAATGTAAGTAATCTTATTTGGGAGTAACATAGAGGGAATGGAATGGAATCATTTTATTGCAATATTACTATTAGACCACTGTTTTAAAATAAATGGTTGAATAAATAGGGGTATTTTGGGAGTTTTAATAAAAAATTCATTAAATCTAATTTCATTCCCTCTCATTCCTCCCAATTTTTGGGAGAATGAAAATTTGAGGTTTTAAGGGAATAGAGAGGAAACTATCCATTCCATTCCCTTCCACTTAAACTCCCAAACGAGAGAATGGACTTTCCATTCCCTCCATTAAAACTCCCAAACAAGGGAAGGGAAGAATATTCTAAAATTATTCTTTTCATTCATTTCCATTCCATTCCATTCCCTCCTCCCAAGCGAGGCCTAAATGACATGTGTTTGACTTTATGCCTAAACTATATTTATTGATTTAGAAGTATTATATCTACAATATTTTCACAACAAATTATGGGTAGTAAGTTTAAGAAAAAAAAATATTGAAAAAAGAGTATGGGACACACACACATATGTATACATATAATAAGCTAAATCCAAATTACATCCTTTAAGCTTTGGCGAATTCTCATTTTTGTCGCTAAAATTTTCATTTTACCATTTTAGTCCTTAATGTTCATATTTGTCGTCAACAAGGTCTTCCCATCAAAACACATTGAAAATCTGCCATTAATAAACTAAAATATTTGTTAATAAAAAAAATAATAAGAATTCTTTTAAATAAAAATAAAATCTATATTAAAAAAACCCCCCCTTAAAAACCAGTTTAAAATATATCCTAATCAAAGCAGTAAACACCCAACAAATTCAAAAATTCAAGCACCCACCAAATAACCAAGCAATAAAATCCAAGTTTTACTCACCAAGTTCAAAAACTCTAACGTTATTAATAGCAATAAAATCCAAGCCATATAACATCAAAATGCCGAAAGAGGTAAAAATTATTTTTAATTTAAAAATAGAAAGAAGGACAAAAGGCCCAAAACTACCTTTTTTTTTTTTTTTTTTTTTTTAAGAAACAAAAACTACATCATTTTGAAAGGGTTGAATGATTAATTTTTAGCAGGAGTTGCTGAAAAGATCAACTTGGCAACCTATATGAAATTTAGGAAAGATAGTAAAAATAAAAGTGTTAGGATTTAAATGACAATTGAACCAAATTAAAGGCGTAGTTTGAATTTTAGCCATATTATAGGTTTATTATTAATATACGTGCGACATAATAAGTATATCATATCGGTTTGCTAAATTTGTAAATAAGTGCATAATATATCAAATTATAATTTGTAATTTGATAATATAAATAACCCATATATTAGTGAAAATATTATATAACAATAAAAGGTTGAATATCTAATTTTTAAAATTTTATACATGAAATTTGATCTATCCAATTTACTCAAATAACATCATCTCAATTATAATTTAATTATTAATCCACTAAAATAGATTCATGAGGTGGGTAAAAAAATTTATTCATAATATTTACTCTTTTTTTTTTTTTTGAGAAGGTCATAATATTTACTTTAGACAAAGAAAGAATGAGTTTATTAAGTAAATCATACACAAGCAAAATTAAAAATTGAAGAAAGAAGAAGAGAGAGAACTTATAAGATTAAATGATTAAATTAATGAATTCATCATTTCTAACAACTTAATCTTTTATGACAATATTATCATGTATACATTATGTAATTAAATTATTTACTTTAATGGAAAAATTTTACAAAGGACTATTTGTCCACACCTTATGTGTAAAGGATTAATTGTTTAAATTAAAAGTTCAGAAACCAAATTAAATTGACATTAACTTTAAAATCCAAAGGTTGCATGTATTTGTAAAAATTCCAAAAAGTAATATATATATATATATATATTGAAGTTATATAATGTTTTAGTATTCCACTTAAAAAAATTTAGCTATATATTTTAATTCAGTCCTAAATTGGATCTATTAGTTCGATACACTTAACCTTCCATAACTTGTCTATAAAACAAGAAAGGTTGCCAAATATTGAAAGCACCATAGGGCCTTATAAGGCTTAAGAGAGAGGAGGGCATTATGAATTTCGAGTAGGGTAACATCTGCAGATAGAAGCCTTGAATCATCCTCTTCCAAGGTAACAGCCCAATCCACATCAAAATCAGCACTAACAATTGAAGTAGTGTACTGGGATTTATATAGATCCTAGTATCCACCCAAAATATGGTTAGTAATTTGCTATTCAGAATCCAACCAGTCACCAACACAGTTTTGAAGGCAGTCAATTCTATTAGCTTTTCTTCTGTTAAGGGTTTTCACATGAAAGAAAGTGGTGTTCCTGTTGCCTTGAAGCTGCCAGTTTAGGTGAGATTTTAGAGTCCAAAAATCTTCCTCCTGGTTAAGAATTGTGGTGTATTCGAGGGAGAGCTCTTTTTCAAGGGCAATGAGGGAGGCCGAAGGTCTAAAAGCAATGGCTTTTTGGGCACCATTTAGACGAGCCAAAATTTTCCTCTTATGAGCGAAAATGTTCATAAAAATCTCTTTGTTCCAAGTGGTAGAAGCCTTAGCAAAAGAGGAAATAGCTTGGTCAAGTATGGGGTTCCCATCCCAAGCCTTTTCTACAATAAGAGGAAATCCAGGGTGGCTAAGCCACATTTTTTCAAACCTAAAGGGTCTATCCGCTCTGTTACAAGTTGTTCTGGAAAGACTGAGAAGTAAAGGGCAGTGGTCCGAGCTAATACTGGGAAGGTGGGTAACAATTGCCTCAGGGTAAGTAAGAGTCCAAGTCGGGCTGGCCCAACACACTACAAAAAAGATTGCTATTAGCGATGGCTAGAGTTCGTCGCAACAACACAAAAAGCCATCGCAAATTAGTAGTGCCGACAGCAAGAAGCCGTCAACTTCCATCGGCAAAAGCCTTGTTGATAATACTATATTAACGACAAGGCCATCGTTAACACTCATTTTCGACTGTGAAAAGCCGTTGTAAGCACTTGATATTTTCCGTCGAAAATACCTCTTCATATGAGGAAGTTGGACGGCCAAATATATTTTGCGACGAACTACGGCCATCGTTAATGTATGTTTTTTTTTTTTTTTGATGACTAAAAGCCATCATAAATACTTGATTTGCCGTCAAAAATACAATTTCAAACGATGAAGTTGAACAACCAAATACAGTTTGCGACGAACTATAGCCATCGTTAATCTATTTTTTTCGACAATTAAAAGCCATCGTAAATACTTAACTTTTCGTCAAAAATACAACATCTTAGTGACCATTTACTTTTTCTCGACGAGCCTTGAACATTATTAAAAATTAGTTACCACGTCACTAATACATTATTTGCAACAAAATAGCTATATCGTAAAAATAAAAATAAAAAGGTCGTTTATAGTACTTTAATTGCTACAAAACAATTTTGTCAAAACAGAAACACATGAATTACATGAAAGTAAATAAAATTATATATAAATTACAAACATACATCTAATAAAAAATTCTCCATTCAAATAACAAGTACAAATCCATAATTATTCAAAACTAATAAGTGAATAATGCAATAACATTGAAAATATCGAAAGGTCTACAAAATAGCGTGATGTTCAATAATACATGAAAGCTATATTAATTATATCCTTCACTAAACTTGAAAGCATAAGGATTGGAAGATCAATCATCATCTGAGCCAGTTTCCTTTATTTGAGAGTCACCTTCCTTCTCAAAGTCATTATTTGTCATTATTCACACTATGATCTCCTCCCTAACATTGTTTTGCAATATTTTAAATTAAACTGAATTAAAAAAAATTATAACTACATAAATTTTTATATATACAGTAAATAATTAAGAAATAACTAAAATATATTCATTTAAAAACATTAACACAATCACCATGATAAATGAGAAAACATCAAAAATAAATCCATACTACCAGCATAAACATTGCCTCTATCATAAATCCTTACTACTAACAATAACCTTGTAGTTCTCCTGTGAATAAGAACTTCCAAGAATACATCTGCCATCAATAATTACATTAATAGTACATCCCCATCACTTTTAACAATATATCCATCACCACAACAAGTCACATAAAATTATATATGCACCAAGAATAGCAATTAACTAAAAACTATAATGACCAAATTTATCACTTATTTCAACCTAAATAAAATAGAAAAAAAATTAATATTGATTATTTTGGAAAAAAATATGTGTAGTAGGTGCTTGCATATAATTAAGATTAATCAACAAAGTGGCTAGGGCTATCAATACACACAAACATTACACTATTTACTAGTACCAAACTGTCAAGAACTTTGCCTACAATACGAGATTGCATATTATAAAAGAGATATATCTAAACCAAACCCAAAATTTAGATAAAGGAAATAAACCAACAAATCCATTTACTAATACACTACATTAACAAAATAAATCAAAATATAAGGATTTAAGAAAACTAACCTTTTGGGTTTGATTGTGATTGGGAGAAAGAGTAAGAGCGAGTGAACGGTGGAGGGATATTGAAAAATATGTGGGCTATAGAGTATAGAGGTGAGAGCTTTTTTTCTTCTTCTTTTTTTCTTTAGTGAAACACTGTGTCAGTACTTAGTATTTTAGTAAGAGGGAAAGGGAGGCATGGGATCAAAAAAAGAAAAAGGGGGGCGTTTTTTTTAGTGAGAGGGAGAGGGAGGGAACTAGGAGGTAGGGTTTTGTCTTTTCATTTTTTTTTTAGTGTTAAAACGATATTGTGTGTGTATTTTTTAAACAACAATGATGTGGGGCTAGGTTTATTTTACTGCAATGTGACTTCTTTTTTGTGTTTTATTTATAAAATTATGTTTTTTGTTTATGACATCCACGTTACTTTTTTTTTGGTCACTTTGAAATATCACTTTTTTAATTATTATTATTAATAAAAGATAGCAACACAATGAAATTTCACTTCTTGCAATTTTTTTTATTGCAAGTGTTCTTTAATAAAAAGTCAGGGAAATATATTCTCAATATTGTGTAGGTGGATTTCTTTTACGGAAATATATCCTCAATATTAAAAATAAAAAAAATAAAAAACTTTGTTTATTTTATTTGGCAAAACTACCCCATTTGAAGGGAAAAACATTTTCCACTTGACACCCCATTAACGAAATTTTGTTAAATTAATATTAAAAATGTTATGTACTTCCCTACCCGCAAATTTCCAAAATTATCTTATTTTATAATTAAAATTCATTGATTTCAATTTTTAATTAAAGATTATTTTAAAATATTTAGTATGCTTTTTTTTTAAAAAAAAAAAAATTCAACGAGTTGTGGAAAGAATTGTCATTGCAAGTATTTTGATGCTTGATAAACTTTGCATTATTATTCTAAAATTTTCAGTATTGTATGTACTATTCATTGTTAAACTTTAGTAAAGAAAATTTTATAAAAAAGCATAGAAGTCAAGAAAACCGTAAAATACAAACCAATACCCAAAACCCATTCAAAACCTCCCTATTCAACCTAATTTGATCCTATCAAGTGGTCATAGACCTAACCTTGATGGTTGACCATGTTTGACCAAATATTGACCAAGTTTTGCTAACTTTGACTACTCATTTCTCACAATCTGATCATCTAATTGTTGTCATACTTTGCCAACATCAATATCTCATCACATTCTTCAAATCCAACGGTCGGATTTTGGATTTGAATCTAAAGCATTATGGACATGTGTTGTTGTACCAACACACTAAGACATTTTGATTGATTCCGTTCTCCTAATCTAACCGTTTGATTGAGCTCAAAATTCATCAAAACCAATATTTTTTCCCACACTTTCAATCCAATGGTCAAATTTTAAATCTGACTTTGGCACAAGATGGACGCGTGTCATTGTATCTACCTATCATGAAACTACAATCACTAAAAATATCCACTACTCTTCCAAGAAAGTTGTGTGTTACATAAATATTACTAAGAATCGAGAAAATTACTTACAAAATACAACCAAAAACCTAGAAAATGACCCCAATTGATTTACGTATGACCTTTGACTATGCCATTTTAAAACGTGAAAGTGATAAAAACATGAAAACCAAAAAGACCTTAAAATACTAACCAATACCCCAAAAAAAAACCTTAAAAATTACCATTGTTGACCGCTTAGGTCCATCGAAAATATTATTTAATGGGAGGGATCCAATTCTATCACTAATACATTCTTTCTTTTAAAGAAAATTAACTATTTACGACAGTCATCATGTTCATCACAAATACAAACTCAATTAGAAAAAAAAAATAATTAATTGCAATGGATCAATGTCGTCACAAATGTGAAAAGTAAGGAGGGCATTTTCCCTCCAAAATATTTTACCATTTTTGATGGCTTCATGGCTATCACTAATACCCTCTTTTATATTTACGATGGAAGAATGTTTGTCACAAATAATAACACCATAAAAAATATATATTTTGTATTTTTGACGCACAAAAGCCATCAAAAGTGTTAATAATTCCAACGATTTTTCTTCGGTCGTTGTAAATAATACCCTCTTTTATATTTACGATGGAAGAATGTTTGTCACAAATAATAACACCATAAAAATATATATGTTTTGTATTTTCGACACACAAAAGCCGTCACAAGTGTTACTTCCGATAGTTTTTATTCAGTCGTCGTAAATAATACTCTCTTTTATATTTATGATGGAAGAATGTTTGTCACAAATAATAACACCATTAAAAAACTATATTTTGTATTTTCGATACACAAAAGCCATCACAAGTGTTAGTAATTCTGACGGTTTTTATTTGGTCATCGTAAATAAAACTTTATTAGCAATGAACATTTTTATGCCATCGTAAAAAGTAAGGCGGGAACACTTCCCTCCAAAATAAGTCATATTTTCAACGAAAATAATAGGCATTTTCGACAAACTCATTTTGCCGTCACAAATGTTTTAATATTTGACGAGTAATTGTCGACGAAAGAGACTTGCCGTCAGAAATGCTAGTTTTTCTGACGGCTTTTTGTAGTCGTCGAAAAAGTTTCATCACAAATAACAATATTTTTTGTAGTGACACTTGTCAATTCTAGTTTGAATAAGCCCACCTATGCCTCTGCAGTTGGTCCAAGTGAAGATAGGTCTAGAAAAACCAAGGTCAACCATGTTACAAAAACTTATGCAATTACTATAAGCTGAAGTTCTTGTCATATTTACCCTGTTCCCTCCCTTCTTCTCAGAGTCATTAAGAACATAGTTAAAATCCCCAACAATTGCCCAAGGGAGGTTATGGAGAAGAGAGAAAGCACGAAGATTCTCCTAGAGAATTAGCCATTCAGCAAATCTAGGACTACCATAAATAGAAGAGAGAAGCCAAGAAGAGTTAGAGCAGTTTACCTTGACAATGGCGTGGATTTCCTATTCCGTGGCGGTCAAGACTTCCAAATCAACCATGTCCTTGCACCATAAAAGCTAGATACCACCAATATACCCGATAGAGTCAGTGGTGTGAATGCCATCATAAGGCAAGGTACGAAGAATGCTACCAGCTCTGGATCCGCTAACATGGGTCTTAGTAATGACAATGATTCCAGGAGAATGGAAACTAGTTAGGTCACGAATAGAGCTTCTAAAGGAGGGTTTCATGGTCCCCCTGCAATTCCAAACTAATATATTAATTTTGAGGGAGATATAAGAATTGAAGGACTCACAATCTAAGTCAGAGCCCCTCCTGAAAGTCATCCAACTCCATCCCACCTGCCGTAGGTCCTCCTTGAGAACATAGGTTCCCAACATTAGAATGATTGAGTGCTCCAACAGATTCAACTGTGTTTGCCTAGTTAGTGTCCCAAGCGTGAAACTCACTGTTGCAATTGTTGTTTGGATGAGCTTAAGTTGAGGAAGAATGCCTTGGATCAGAACTCTTGTGGGTTCCCAGGTGAGAAACTTCCTCTGACATATCTCCAGAGGAACTAACTCTCTCTCCATCACGTCGAGAGATGCTTCAGAGAGGTCTGATTCCAAGAGAATGCTTGAGGAGATGGAGGTCATCTGCCCCGGAGGTAGCAATGGCAGGCAATCTAGAGTGAACTGCCACCATAGGTTGGGGGTGTAGTTTCAAGCTGGGTCCATTAAAGGCAAGCAACCGTCCACCCTGCTCTTGTCCATCAGGGGAAATATGAAGCTCCATGCTTCCATCAAATCCTTGTTCGTCCATCCGTAAATTGTCAATGGGTCCCAACGAATGGTATTGATCGTTTTGTCCCCGAGCTCGACGATCTTGTTCTCATGCCAGATTTCCTAAGGCATGGTGGGGGGGAGGAGTGAAGGAGAAAAGTGAGTGATCAAAATGTTAGGAGGGGTCAGATAAGGTACTAAGGCTGGCAGAAACTTGGTTGGATCGAGTAGCAAGGCTGGAGGAAAGGGGCTTGGGCTGATTTACTGGTCGGACAGAATAATAGGCCTTAGTAAGCTTGGCTAGGCTTGGGACCTTTGGTTTGGGTTTATAGTTTGTTTTCAGTGTAAGGGTAGTTGAAGAAGTTAGATTCCTTTTACCTTTATTGTTACCTGATTTAGTTCCCTTAACCATGTTGGGAATAGGGACATGATGGAGGATGGGATTCTGCCGTGCAGGCAGAAATATCGCTTGGAGTGGTGACTGAGGTGACCTGTTTAAAGTGTCAGACTGCCTTGGAAGCCAGTTTTTTCCTAGAGACCAGAATCCAAGGCCCAAAGGACTCCGGCTCTACAGCACTTGGAGAGCTCGTTCTGTCCGAGGAAGAAGGTTCAGACAAGCTGTGAAAGGGGGAGGAGATAGGATTGGGCTCTTGAGTAGTGTGGCTTCCGCGCTCTTGGTCGGGTTCAGTGGGCTTGCAAATGTTTTGAAGGTAAGCATCCTTCCTATGCCCAAGCCGACCACATGAGAAGCAGAGGGAATGGATGCCCTCGTAGGTGACCGGTTGACGAAACATGCCAATGGTGACATTCTTAACAAGAGGTTTATCAAGACTGCCTTGAACACAAAGTCTCACAAAACGGCCTTGGGCATTGGAGGCAGTGTGCCCGTCAATTCTTAGGACTGATCCAATCTTTGAGCCAATATTTTTGAGAATAATCGGGTCATAAAATTCAATGGGAAGTTTAGGGAGGTGTATCCATATAGCCACTTGGGAGAGGTTGGCCGATGAGGCTTTGAACTCGAGTTCCCAAGATTTAATGGCCAGGAAATGCTGGCCTCTAAACCAGGGGCCATTTTTGAGCACATGATCTAAGTCTTCACCCAGTTCAAAACGTGCAAGAAAATAGTCATGGCTGAGATCAACCAAGTCTAATCTTCCCGTAACGCCCCAAGGTTCTCTAACTTTTTGAGAAAGGAATTGGTAACCAACAGTCCTGCCAAAGGTCTTAATAATAAGAGCTTTGGACCATTGAGATCTGATGTGGATTTTATCATCTTTCGTGTGAGTTAGAACAACATCTCCTTCATCCACATTCTCTTCCTCAATATCCAATTCAACATCCTTTAGCATCTGGTCGGCGAGGCTAAAAGCTGATTCGTATGCCCCAGACATCTGTCCAACAAGCTTTGCCTTATAGCTGTGGGTTTGGAATGATGTGTTAGGTATTGGATGTGTATGCCCATCCTTAATCTTTTTAGTACTACGGTGAAGGGCGTCCTCTTCTTCACTAGAGGGAAGGAGAGGTTGAGAGCTCATTTCTTTCATGGATATG
This sequence comes from Castanopsis chinensis, assembly GCA_032878915.1. Classification (NCBI taxonomy): domain Eukaryota; kingdom Viridiplantae; phylum Streptophyta; class Magnoliopsida; order Fagales; family Fagaceae; genus Castanopsis; species Castanopsis chinensis. Next base: position 1,753,690 of record JAVQMG010000073.1, read on the forward strand.
CTTTTTCAAGCATTCACATTCAGCAAGAGCTGCTTTTCAACTGACCCAATGAAGCATAAAACATAAGCACTAAAACGAAGAAAGTTTGGAGAAGTCAGCCTAAGACCCAATGAATTCAGGCCTTAATAGTAGAAAATGTAAGCCCAATGTATGCAGTATTGCAAATGTGCATTAAGGGCCAATTGTTTCGCATACCAAGTTCCACCAAAGCTCAATCCCTTTGTATAAAACGAGTTAGAACTTAGAAGAACACAAAATCTTCACCGGGCATCCCAACGAAAAAAGAGAACACGATAGAACCCAAAAAATAAAATAAAAAAAATAAAAAAAAGAAGGAAGAAGAAGAGGAGAAAAGCCAATAGATAAAGCAAAGAAAGGAAAAACACAACAAAAAAGAAAGAGACCCATATAAACAAATTGTATGACTTCTTATGAACAAAAATAAAAAACAAACAAATTTTATGACTTTTAGAAATAGAAATAGGATCGCAATATAAAAGATTTTCTTGGATTCCAAAAGTTTACAAATCCAAATCCTTTCTAATTTATTCATGCTAAATAATTGGCGCAAAATATTTTAATTAGAACATGGTCCACCAGGCCCCCCAAATTTAAAGGTGAATCCAAACTCTGGATTTTTATATCCATCATATTTCAAGTCATAGCACTTGGGGTTGTCAGTGATGATTTTGTAATGGGGTGATTGAGTGCAAGAGTTGTGTTTTCTTGATTTCTATACTGGATATTTGAAAATTCACATGCATTACTGCCGTCTGAAAATTCTCCAGAACCCATGGGTGGGGTACTATTTCCATTTGGGTTACCAACGGCAACCCCTCCCCATCCAAGGCCTTGAGGTTGATTCAAATTAAAAACAATTTCTTTTGGATAATATCCCACAACAAAACCTTCAATTGATATCCACCAGTTGTAATTTGTGTCCTGCCATATAAATGGGTAAGAATATATGATCATTATTCAATTTTAATAACATTTAAAACTTTTACATGCCTTTTACAACTTTATATTTCAATTTATATTAATATAAAAATGTGGATCCAATATTGTAAAATATTATAAATGCAATTATGATTAACAACAAATTCTTTACCCGTTGGAGAGAGATTGTAGTTTGAAATTGAGGTCCATTTGGTACAGATACATTAGTAATAGTTGCCCCTAGATATACGCTTTTTATGTGTTTGCACAAATCCTGGGCACATATTATTAAGGCAACCTGCTTGCTCGAAATTATCATTCTGTAATTTTTAAAGACATATTTGGGGTTTTATTTTGGTAGTTTTGGGTGGTGATCGCTGATTGTGACAGCGATGGGTGCTTGGTGGCCGGTGGCTGCTACCTATTAGATTGGACTAGTTTTGAGTAAATATTATTTTAATGTGTTTTATATATTATTTGAATATGATCAATTGTAAAATAAAACATGTGATATATGATATATTGTAAAGTTATTTGTTAAAATAGAAAAATGTTACTTTTTGATGTGTCAAAATAGCATTTTTTTACAACACTTGATGTTAGTGCTCCAAGGAGAGAAATAGAAACAAAATCTTAAAATTATTTTTTATTAAAATTTATTATATAAAAATAAAAATGATTTTTTATTAAAATAATCACACAATTGAAATATTTAAGTTCTTCAATAGGTAATAATAATATGAGGAATTGTGATTGACAAATCTTCCAATTTGGATTTTGACCTTTTGAATTTTTATTGTACAGAGTGCATTTCTTCTGATGGAAGATAAATATTATACTGGAATAGAAGGAAACATCACCGTATATAATCCTCAAGTTAAAGAGGGACAAACATATGCCCAAGTATACGTACAGAATGGTGTTAATGAAGATTATTTTAATTTAATCGCGACAGGATGGATGGTAAAATTTCTATTTCTACTTATTATCCTCATATTGACCTTTGATGCACTTCAATTGATCTTCTTTTATATATATATATAAAAGAAAATCAGTAATTATATTTCACAATTTATACTTTTTTTAACTTTGAATATTAAACAATTATGGGAAAAATTCTACAATCATAAATTGCAATGATGAGCTTTGTTAGAGATACCAAAATCTTACACGGCAAATTTCCCCCAACTCCCTGACAATTGATTTCACTTGAGGCCCACAACAATACAAAAGGTATGAGAGAATGTAGAGTTTTCTATGAAAACTTTCACGCATCTGGAATTTTTTTCATAAATGATAAGCACATCAATGACGCAAAAACGTCACTCTGACATGGAAAATTAATAAATTATTGTTTGTACTTGATCAAGATATCTTGAGCAAGCTATAAATCAATTTGACCCCAGTATACGTAATTACCCCAATGCAGTAAGTTTATTTTGATTTGGTCGTATGCAGAAAATTACTTCTAATTATCAATTAATTAAGCACAATATAAATAAAACAAATCCGTAAGGTTGAGAAAACAAAACCATACTCTCAAATTAAGTACTTATATTAACGACCTATCAAAAAAAAAAAAAAAAAGGTACTTATATTAACGAAAAAAATAGTCTGTGAGTCTCGCTCGATCGAGCTTCAATTGAGGGTCAGTTGAGCAGCAACTATTGGGCTTTTAACTCACATTGCATAAGATATTTGATCAACATAATAATTAAATACACGTGAAAATGGAATGAAAACAACAAGTTACTAAAAGCTTTTAACTCAAATTGCCTAAAACATAAGCAAATGTGTAAAAATATTTAGTTGAAAAAAACCCGATCAACCAAACATTTTCGGTAAACACAATTTGATATCGATAGGACATTTAGTAGTTAAAAAGAAAAAGATTATCAAGAATGTTAAGTGGGTGTATGTTTAACAGTTTATTTGTTTCTTAAAAAAAAAAAAAAAAATACAAATGAAACAATATGATAAATAACCAAGGGGTTTGGGTGTCACTACTCACTAGGACTCGAGGACCATAATGTTGGACATCATTATGTAATCATATATTATATAAACTTTATATTTTGTAATGAAATTGTATTAGAGGAGTACTACGTCTATAACATTTTCATAACTAATTATAGGTAATAAATTGTTACTAGTGCTAATTTGAATTTATTATTAAAATTATTTTTTTTACCCACTAATAACAATTAATAATAAATAATCTGTTTATTGTGAAAATATTGTGAATATAATATTTCTCTATATTTTAATCCAGAGTTGTATGAACCATAGTAACCATTTATATTTTCAGATAAAATACTTGAAACATTAATACTCACACTACAACAAAATGTACTTTTAGTGACGAAAATTAGTGAGGAAATATTTTTCGTCACTAAAAATATAGCTTTAGTGACGAAATATGCATTTCGTCACTAATAATGAAAAAAAATTTAACATTTAGTGACGAAAAATAAATTTCGTCACTATTGTGATCTGAAAAATAGGCGACAGAGGAGGGAAACTTTGGCGCGAGTTTAATTAATCTATAGTGATGAAATATTTCGTCACTAAAAGTTGAAATTTTTAGTGACGAAATATTTCGTCACTATAGGCTTTGCACTTACATGTTTTTAGTGACGAAATCACAATTCGTCACTAAAAGTATGCTTTAGTGACGAAATATGAATTTCGTCTCTAAAAACCTTAACAAAGTCTTGGTTCTATAGTGACGAAACTGACATTCGTCACTAAAAACATAAGAACCTGACATCTTTAGCGACGACAAAGTTAGCATTAGTGACAGAAAAAGTTCGTCACTAAAGACTAAGGAAATTAAGTCACTTTTCCATAAAAAAAAAATAAAATAAAAAAATAAAAAAAAAACCTGACTTACCAAAAGAAAGTAAATATCTCCCAAGGCTTACTCGCTGAAAACTTAACCAGTTGCTAAACTTAAAGAAAGTTCAGTGCGACGGTTCATTTTTGCGAGACGACGACGGCGACGGTTTCTATCGGCGAGACGGCGACGGTTCAGCTTCATACGGCGGCGGTTCAGCTTCAGACGGCGACGGTTTAGCTTCAGACGGCGACGATCTACACCTATTCGTCGCGATTCTCTAACCCAAATCGCGACGCCGGCGACGGTTCTTCTTCAGACGGCGACGATCTGCACCTATTCGTCACGATTCTCAAACCCAGTAGCTTCGCCGGCGACGCTTCAGCTTCAGACGGCGACAATCTGCACCTATTCATCGCGATTCTCAAACCCAGATCGCGACACCGGTGACGCTTCAGCTTCAGACGGCGACGCTTCAGCTTCAAACGGCGACGCTTCATCTCCAGTCCGACGCGACGCTTCATCTCCAGTCCCGACGCGACGCTTCAGCTCCCTATCGCCGGCGATTCAGACACCGGCCTTGATCGCGACGCTTCAGCTCCCTATCGCCGGCGACGCTTCCGGCGACGCTTCAGTTCGCGACGGTATTTTTTATTTTTTTTCCTTTTGAGTTAATTTTTATTTGCCATTAGTTTTGCAATTTTATTTCTAGTTAGATCTCTGAATTCCATGTGATTTTTCTTGCTTTCTCATCTATTTGATTGATTCTTGGGCTTGTGATCTTGCTTTCTCATCTATTTGATTGATTATTGGATCTCAGTGCTATTGATTTTTTTTTTTCAATTTTAGAATCCCTGTATAATAGATCCATGGTTATGGTGATGAGGTAATCAGACTTGTTGACACTAAGATAAACTTGGTGAAATCACTATTTTAACGTTTTTTTTATATTGGTAATATAATAGGCAAAAGTACGCCATTGTTTTTAGTAGATTTGAGTCTTCTGAGTAGAAAAATGATTAGAATTGTGGCAAAAATGAGGATAATAAAGATGATGGATTTGATGAGTATAAGAATGGAAGTGGAGGCAAAAATGCCATGTTGGTGGCTGTGGCTATGGATTTGGGAATTTAAGTGATGGTGCTTTTGTGTGTGGTTGTTTGCAGTACTAAGACCAAGTGGGCTTGCTGGTGCAACTGTTTTGTTGACTTCCATGAGCACAAAGAGCAATGCAAGATGGAAAAATGGCAAAGCCTTAGAGAGAGAGAGAGATGAGTTTTTCAAAAAGGTGGGTTTCAACTTTGTATTATAAAGATTCATAGATATTTTGATAATAGCTTCTATCACCAATAAGGGTGGACTAGAAAACCATGCCAATAAAATTGCTGCTTGACCCACAGCGAATAGAAAGGCAGTATAATTTTTGGGTGCCTAGTGCCTTTAAATAAAAAGAAATAAAAGAAAGAGAGTAGGAAATAGATGGGACAAAGAAAAATGGAATGACTAAACAAACTTGATAATTCTATCCTTGACAATCTTTTGTCTTTGTTATTATGCTATTATGTGTTCAATTTTTTTTCATCATTGCCGTTTTATTTTATAAGCCTGATAAGATGCTTGATACTCCATTGTTTCTTCTAATAGTGTACTGCATTTCTTGGAGGGTGCATTATATAAAAAAATATATATAATTTTTTTTTTTTTTTTTTAGTTGACCAATTGATTAGCTGTTCATGGGAAATTTAGATGTATGATTATGATGTTAGATTGTTAATTAGATAGTTAAAGGACTCTTCTTTGTCTTTTTTGTTTGGGTAAGCAATTCTATTTTCAAAAAGGTGGAGCTGTGTTAACTAAGCTGATAAATTGAAAGAACTAGACTTAGGAGAGTGGATGATTTTGTTTGATGGCTAGAATGGTGGTTGTGGTTGTGGAATGGTGATTGCTAAATTTTCAAGACTGAAGTACTTATAAATTTAACTTTTCTTTTGCAGGCTAAATACACATTATTTGCAATAACTTTGGATTTTTTTTTAAAGTTGTAAGCTTAGTTTGAGCAAAGTAAGTAAATTTTAGTTAAAAACCTTATAAAACTCTATACTTATGATGTTGGAAATTTGATTTGTGGTGGTATGTTGTGTTGGAAATTTGACTACTCTTAATGTATTGTTAAAAATGTTTCATATAACATAATTAATGTTTTTACTTTACGATTTTAATGTGGTATTGTTTTTATATTTGTGCAGATTTTTTATTGGTGGCTATTTGGAGATTTACTTTTGGCATTACTTGAAGACATATGAGGATATCTTTCGTTATTGTATATGTTGCAAACAATTACATCTTGAGTTATTGTATATGTTGCAAACATATCTTTCGTTATTGTATATGTTGCAAACAATTACATCTTGAGTTATTGTATATGTTGCAAACATATCTTTCGTTATTGTATATGTTGCAAACAATTACATCTTGAGTTATTGTATATGTTGCAAACAATTATTGTATGGAAGAAGTTTGAATTAGATACTTGTTTTATTTTTTACTTGTGAAATGTATGGATCTTTTTTTATAAATGTGTTGTTGAAATAAATGTATTTGTGCGAGCCGACGTACGCTTGGGCCTGTTGGGCCAGACACGTGCTTGGGCCTCACAATTTACTTGTTAGGTGGGCTTTTGTACTTCCTACAATGGGCGATCCCATATAACATTCATTCAAGTTGTCAGGGCCCGTACCTCTGCTTCTCTCTATCTCTCCTCCTCCCCCCTTTTTCTTCAACCCTTTGTTTTGAATCTTCCTCACGTATTTATAGGCCAGGGAGTAGTGATCGCATGATGGTTTTCTAGCTCAGTGGAGGGGAGGGTCCAGTCTCCTCTCTCCGTAGTGGGAGTATTTAATGAGAGTGGGACGACATTAGTGGCCTGGGAACTAGACCCACCACGAGGCCTGTTGCACGGCGGCGTCGTCCCTAGGTAGTGGGGACGGGGGTCCAATAATATTGCCCCGGAGTGGTCACCAAGCGGTGGGTGGGCGTAGTTGATGGCTTAGGGCTTAGTTCCCTAAGCAATGGAAGAGGAGGTCCAATGCTATTTCTTCAAAGTGGAGGTTAAACGGATGGTTGGGCGGGGGCGAGAGTATCCGGGTAAGTTCCGCGGCTGGGTCAACTGGTCGGCGAGTCAGCAGGCCTCCGTGCATGAGACGTGCACGGGACGCCCACAAGTTCTGGCCGAGCGCTTTCAGCCACGTGGCCTCGTAGTGACATGCTTGTGTGGCTGGATAACCCCAGCTAGGTTGACACCCGTACATTAGCCCCCCCTTGATTCATGTTGGAACGTTTGTAATGAATCAAGGACCTAGTAGAGCGCCTGGTGATTTTAGGGTCACCGAGGTCTCTTCGTATGAGGTCGGCATGACTGTTGCTGTTCCTTTCGGGGGCCGTGTCGTGCCAGGCTGTCACATTTGCAGTAAAAGCTCAGGCATGGATGGGCTGTTTTGACGGCTGGCGAACTGTCTGACGGTTCGTAACTTGTGCCTATGCGTGTGGGGGTTTTCCAAGAAGGCAAGGTGGTTGGGCGGTTTTCTCCCCACCCCGCGCCCCATTAAATGCTCGAGGTGGGGTATATATACATGGGTATAACTCCCGTCGGGCTCTTCTTTACTCTTTGCGTCTCCTTGTTCATCAAATCTTAGTCTGCCGAGCATCTTTCTGAGCCAGAACATCCTCTCCGCCCCCTCCCCCACTCCTTAGATCCTCAAGTAAGTCTTCTCTGCCCTTTTTCCCCTCCTGCATTCTGCCTGCGTCATATCTCTGTGATGGGATACTCTCACCTCCTTACCGATGGGGCTGCCTTGGGTAGCTTTAGGGGGAGCTTTTGCGTCCCAAGGGACGTCGACGTTGCCTACTGCAACGTGGGCGATATAGCATTTGAGAGGGCTGCCGACGGGCGTGCCGGTTTCTTTCCCTTAATGGCCGTCCTTGAGGGTGGGGTTAGGTTTCCCGTGGATCCCCTCATCGTTAGTACTTTAGGTTTTTATGGCCTCTGTCCCGACCAATTTCCCCCCAACTTTTATAGGGTAGTTAGCTGTGTAAGCCGCCTAAACCACTTGTTCGGCCTCCAGCTGAACCACCACGACATCAACTTCATGTATAAGTTGTGCGGCAACTTTGATAAGGGGTATTACCTAAAGACGAGAGATATGCGCGTCCGCCTTATCTCTTGCCTCCCCGACTCGAACAAAAGCTCAGCCGGGGAATTCGTTCGGGTGCGCGGTAATTGGCTCGGCAGCGAGCAGCATTGCCCGCTTTCGCCCCGCGAAGTTGGTCGGTACCGGGACTTGTTATTTTTACCTTTTTCTCGTTCCTTTCATTGCTTCGCTGTTCATATTTGTGTTTATTCTGCAGACTCGAAAAGGTTTTTGCCAGACGCTCGGGTCATACACGCACGCGACCTCAACTTCATCCTGCGCTCTGAAATTTTCGTGAACGACGACGGGCAGCTCAGGGCTTCCCACCTGATCCTCGGCGTCAACCCCACGTATACTACCTGGCAAAACTTCAGCCAGGCGCTATTGGTGGATAGTCCGCTTCTATCCTACATCGACGTCCGGCATCAGAGGTTCCTTCCTCCCTCCCTTACCACAGGAGAAGCTCGGGAGGCCGGTCCGCGCTACACCACCGCGGACGATATACCGCCCGTGCGGGACGAGTCTGCCGAGCGTGTATCCCGGGAGCGGCAGAGGCACGAGGCGGTCGAGGGCCCGGGGGCCGCCGCTCCAACTGCCGAGGGAGGGTCAACGGAACAGGGGACGACTCCGGGTGTTGGCTTGACCCCTGCGAAGAAGATGGTCAAGCGCAGGGAGATGACGCTTGCCCAGTTCATCCCTGGTGCTGGGCAAGAAGCTCCACCCAAGTCCCCGCTCGGAACTAGTCGCGTCGCTCCCGTGGGTGAGGGGAAGAAGAGGAAAAGGGCGGCTGAGGAAAGCGCACCCGTCCACGGCGATTCCCTGCCAAAGACTCCACCTCGTCCCATAGGTGGACCGCGGATCGAGGAGGAGCCGATCATTACCTCTTCCCATCCCCAGGCCGGGACGGACGTGGCCTCCTCTTCCCGACAAGAGGCGCCATGGGCCCCCACTTTCCTTCTGGATGACATGCCCTTGCCCGCAACCGCGAGTGCTCGGTCGTGGGATAGGGGAGACGGTGGCCGGGTGGCTCAAAGCCTGGCGCAGGGGCTGATGCTGCCCGAGGATGCGGCGTATTATTCTTGCGGTAATGATGACACGCTAGCTCGGCGGCTCCAATGGCATACAATCGTGGTAAGTTCCCGATCCCACCTTTGTATGAATTATCGCAAGGAGGCTTTGTTAGAGGCCGTACTAACCCTTTCTGAGTTTGGCTGCAGGCCGCGCAGCTGACTAGTATTGTGGATGGGAGGCTGAAAGAAGCGGCCGAGGTTGCTGACCGGGAGAAGGCCTTGAAGGCTGTGGCCGAGGCTACGGTCCGGGAAAAGGAGGAGGCGGCCGCGGCGTCCGAGAGGAATGCGTTTGACGCTGAACTGGCCCGTCGTTCAGCCGAAGACAGGCTTATTATCTCGGAGACGAAGCTGGGGGAGGCCGAGCTCAAGTTGGCAACTGCAGATAACACGGTGACGGCCCAGGCCGCCCAAATTGGTGATCTGCAGAGGTCTCTCGAGGCTTCCGAGAGCGAGTGGTACGACAAGGGCTTTGCGGACGCCGAGAATTCTGCTGAGCCGATCATCCACCAGGCGCGCCTCCACGGGTTCGCGGAGGGGTGGATGGCCGCACTCAAGGCCGTGGGGCTGGGTGAGGAATCTCCGCTGTGGGATCCCGTGCAAATTCCGTATCCTGCCGCTCCGTCGACCGCTCGTGATCAAGCTGAGAGTTCGGGCGAAGATACCCCGAGCATGATCGACCTAGTGCGGGATATTGATGCTCACGTGGACGTCACCAGTGACAATCAGTCTGAGAATGCCGCCGCTCAATCGCCTAGAGATCGCTCGAGGAGCCCTGCCCCTTCTCCCAGTTCGGAGAACCCAGCCGTGTGATCGACTGTGCAGCGTTTTAACTAGACTTGTTTTGCCTTTCCGTTGTTTTGGTCGTTTTTTTTGTAATACTTATGTTCGGTTTTGAACAAAGCCTTATGGCGCCGGGATGTGGCGTCCGAATATTTTCCTTAATTTGAAATGTATGGGTTTGTTCCGTTTTCGATTTTGCTTTAAGGTTTTCATACGAACGGCTATAGTGATCACATCGCGTGGCTCTTCTTTACTTAGATATTTTAAGGTTTGCCCCCTAAATTGGATTTTAAAGTTTTCTCTTGCATGACGATAGCGACCAAACCGCTCGATGTTTTTATCCTTAGGTTTTTGCGATTGAAGGTTTACACCTTGCTCGGTGATAGGGATCGGACCGAGTGAGGTGTCTCCTTTAAATCGGTTTTAAGGTTTTCATATGCACGGTGATAGGGATCGAGCCGAGCAATGTTTCTGTCCTTTGTTTGCAATTTAAGGTTTTCACCTGCTCGGTGATAGGGATCGAACCGAGTGAGGTTTCTGTCCTTTAAATCAGTTTTAAGGTTTTCACATGAACGGCGATAGAGATCAAACCGAGCAATGTTTCTGTCCTTTGTCTGCAATTTAAGGTTTTCACCTGCTCGGTGATAGGGATCGAACCGAGTGAGGTGTCTGTCCTTTAAATTAGCTTTAAGGTTTTCACATGAACGGCGATAGAGATCGAACCGAGCAATGTTTCTGTCCTTTGTTTGTAATTTAAGGTTTTCACCTGCTCGGTGATAGGGATCGAACCGAGTGAGGTGTCTGTCCTTTAAATTAGCTTTAAGGTTTTCACATGAACGGCGATAGAGATCGAACCGAGCAATGTTTCTGTCCTTTGTTTGTAATTTAAGGTTTTCACCTGCTCGGTGATAGGGATCGAACCGAGTGAGGTGTCTGTCCTTTAAATTAGTTTTAAGGTTTTCACATGAACGGCGATAGAGATCGAACCGAGCAATGTTTCTGTCCTTTGTTTGTAATTTAAGGTTTTCACCTGCTCGGTGATAGGGATCGAACCGAGTGAGGTGTCTGTCCTTTAAATTAGTTTTAAGGTTTTCACATGAACGGCGATAGAGATCGAACCGAGCAATGTTTCTGTCCTTAGTTTGCTTTACTGCTCGACTAGAGCGCCTAGCACACAATACCACATGGGATGACAAAAGCCGTGAATTACATTAGTTTGTTCGAACATTTTTGACTAGCGACAGGGGCTGTATCCTGCTCCCGACCTTTGATGTTGGCCAGTTAAAAGTAAAATTTCTTTAAGTTATAAACGTTCCATGGTCTTTTGAGCGGCTTCTCCTCTAAGTCTTCCAAGTAATACGACCCGGTTCCTGCGATAGCCGTCACACGGTAAGGTCCCTCCCATGTCGGAGCTAGCTTGCCGGCGTTAGTGTCGCGTGTGTTCCCTACCACTTTGCGAAGTACCAGATCTCCTGCCGCAAACTCTCTTTTTCTTACCGTCCTATTGTACCTCTGTGCCAGCCTTTGTTGATACCCGGCCAACCGAATGCTGGCGGTGGTTCGGTGTTCGTCCAACAGGTCCAACTCCTCGGTCATCAATCTCTCGTTTTCTTCCAACTCGTATCCTTTGACCCGGGCACTGCACAAATTAACTTCAGCCGGGATGACAGCTTCTGCACCGTAGGTTAGGGAGAAAGGCGTTTCCCCCGTGGACCTCCTCGGGGTGGTCCGGTATGCCCATAAGACGTTCGGCAGATCCTCGGCCCACCTCCCCTTGGCGCCCTCTAGTCTTTTCTTTAGGCCGCTCACTATAGCTTTGTTGGTTGCTTCTGCTTGGCCATTGCCCTGTGGGTAAGCCGGAGTGGAGTACCGGTTCCTAATCCCGAGGTCGTGGCAGAAAGCCCGGAAAGCATTGCTGTCGAACTGAAGACCGTTGTCTGACACGAGGGTGTTTGGCACGCCGAACCTCGTCACGATGTTTCTCCATATGAACTTCTTGACGTCCACGTCTCGGATGTTTGCCAGTGCCTCCGCTTCCGCCCATTTGGTGAAGTAATCCACGGCCACCAACACGAATCTCCGGTTGCCCGTGGCCCGAGGAAACGGCCCGACTATGTCTAGCCCCCAGCGGGCAAACGGCCAAGGACCGCTAACCGGGTTTAAGTTCCCGGCGGGTTGGTGAATCTGTGGCGCGTGTATCTGGCACTGCCTGCACTTCCGAGTATACTCGGTCGAGTCCTTTCTCATTTGTGGCCACCAAAACCCTTGTGTCATTGCTCAGTGGGCCAATGATCATCCCCCCACGTGGCTCCCGCACACGCCCTCATGAAGCTCGACCAATAGTTCTTCGGCCTCCTTGGGACTAAGGCATCGCAGGTACGGCCCTCCGAATGACCTCCGATAAAGCTTGCGATCCGGGGACAACCAGTACCGAGAGGCGTTGCGCCGTACCACTGCCGCCTCTTTTTCATTTTCCGGAACATGGTTGTTTTCGAGAAAACTGACAATGGGGTCCATCCAGCAAGCCTCGGAGACCGCTACTGGCGCGATCGGTATCCTGGCCGATATGCTTGGTTCGGCGACCAATTCTACCCGGATCAGCCGAGGCACTAGGTCGGCGATTGACGACGCCAACGTTGCTAAACAGTCGGCGTGCCGATTCTGTCCCCGAGCTATTCGCTCGACTTTGACTTTCGAGAAGACCGACAACGTCTGCTTGACTACCCGTAGGTACTCCATCATCCGTGCGTCCCTAGCTTCAAAATTCCCAAGCACCTGGTTTACTACTAGCAGGGAGTCCGAGTACACCTCCACCTCTTTAGCCCCCAGATCCCTAACAACCCTGAGTCCGGCAAGCATAGCTTCGTATTCGGCCTCATTGTTGGAGGCCCTAAAACCTAGTCTGTACGAGTGTTCCAATTTGAGTCCTTCTGGCGTAACGATCAAAATTCCTGCTCCCGCCCCGGCCGCATTGGACGCGCCGTCCACATATACCCTCCATGGTCGGATTTCAGTAATGCAAACCATGTCTGCGCACTTCGGTGCGAACTCGGCAATAAAGTCTGCAAGCACTTGTCCCTTCACTGCGGTTCTCGGCCTGTACCTGATGTCGAAAGAACCTAGCCGAGTGCCCTATTTAGCTATTCTCCCCGTGAAGTCAGATCTTCGTAGTAATGACTGGAGTGGGTACTCGGTGAGGACGTGGACGGTGTGCGCCTGGAAGTAGTGCGGCAGCTTTCTAGTCGAATGTACAAGTGCCAATACTAGTTTCTCTAATGGCAGGTATCTGGTCTCGGCGTCAACAAACGTCTTGCTGACGTAGTAGACCGGAAGCTGCACGCCGTTATCCCTCAGTAGCATGGCGCTGGCAGCATGCTCGGACACCGAGAGGTACATGTAAAGGTCCTCCCCTGGCTCCGGCGCGGTCAACGTAGGTGCTCGTCCGAGGTATTCTTTGAGCTCCTGGAACGCCTGATCGCACCCCTCGTCCCAGTGAAAACCCCTCCATTTTCTCAAAAGCTGGTAAAACGGCTGACATCGGTCTGCGAATTTGGAGATAAATCGGTTGAGGGCAGCCAGCATTCCTGTCAGCTTCTGCACCTCCCTGGGATTGCTCGGAGCTCTAAGGCATTGCACGGCCTTGATCTGGTCGGGGTTGATTTCGATCCCTCTTTTAGTAACTAGGTAGCCCAGGAACTTGCCGGACGCTACTCCGAAGGCACATTTGTCAGCATTGAGGCGCAGACGGTGCCGCCGGAGTATTCCAAATACCTCCTTGAGGTCGCCGAGGTGCTGCCCCTCCTGCCTACTCTTCACTACCATGTCATCAATGTACACCTCGACCGTGCGACCGATCTTGTCCCTAAACATCCTGTTCATCATTCGTTGATAGGTTGCTCCTGCGTTCTTCAAGCCGAATGGCATCACAGTGTAATGATAGTTGGCGTCTGGCGCTATGAATGCCGTTTTTCCCTGGTCCTCGGCGGCAAGGGCGATCTGGTGGTAACCTTGGAATGCATCAAGGAAGCTCATCCTCGGGTACCCGCATGTGGCATCTACCAACTGATCAATCCTCGGCATTGGGAATGGATCTTTTGGGCATGCTCGGTTTAAGTCCGTGAAGTCAACGCAAACTCTCCACTTGCCGCTCTTTTTCTTTACGACCACCGTGTTAGCGAGCCACTCGGGAAAGAAAGCTTCCTTAATGGCCCCTGCTTCGCTCAGTCTCCTAACCTCTTGTCTGACCGCCTCTACGTGCTCCTTCGCGGACCTTCTCGGCTTCTGCCTTCTTGGGGTGTGCAAGGGGTCTACGTTCAGCCTGTGGACTATAAACTCCGGGTCAACCCCGGGCACTTCGTACGGCCCCCAGGCGAACACATCCAGGTTTTGCATGAGGAGGAGCAGCAGCTCCGCTCGGGCCCGGTCATCCAGGTTCTCCCCCAACTGGAAACTCCTCTCGTCCCCCGGCAAGATCTTCACTCTCACCAGCCCTTCCGCCGGGGGATTGTCACTCGGCTGGCTCTGCTGTAATTGCTATAACGCGTTTTTCTCGGCTTCACCCCCATGCTCGGCCTCTCCGTGAGCCGCGGCCACCAGACACTGCCTGGCCGCCTGCTGGTCGCCCCGCACTATTGCCACACCGTGGTCGGTCTGGAACTTGACCTTAAGGTGCAAGGTGGATGGCACGGCCCCCATGTCGTGTATCCAAGGCCTTCCGAGAATTGCCGTGTACGGGGAGTAAGAGGCGACCACTATGAACGTCACCTCCACCCTCTTACCCTCCATGGTAACCGGGAGCGTGATCTGCCCCTCTGGTCTCACCAGGTGACCGTCAAACCCCATCAGCGGTGCGTCGTACGCGCCCAAGTCCTCCTTACTCAGCCCGAGACCCTTATACAGGTCCGGGTACATCACGTCAGCTCCGCTCCCCTGGTCTATCATGATCCTCTTTACTTGGAAACCCCCTACCCGGGCCGAGACTACCAAAGCGTCAAGGTGCGGCTGGGTAGTTCCTTCCAGATCGTGGTCGTCGAACGTCATGGGTTGTTGAGGATACCTCGATTTCTTTCTCGGCGAACGCTCTCCATCGTGGTCGTGGGTTGGCACCACGGCCAGTATGCCTCCCGTGACCCGCCCCTTCGGACACCTCGGCGTAGCGTGGATGACGTCTATCACTCCCAGAGGAGGTGGGAGGTTTGTTTGCCTTGTTCCCTGATTCCTGTTGTCTGCAAGAAATTCCTTGAGGTGGCCGGCTTTCACCAATTGCTCCAAATGGTCCCTCAATACCCTACACTGCTCCGTGGTGTGCCCTTTGTCCCTATGATAGGTGCAGTACAAGTTCTGATTCCTCCTTGATGGGTCGCCCGGCATTTTGTTCGGCCTCCTGAAGTACGGCTCATTTTTTATCCTGTCGACGATTTTGTGCACGGGCTCTTTAAATACCGCGCTGATCGTCCTAACTCCTAACATCTTGCCCGGGCTCACGGACTCTCGAATCCCTTCTCGGCCTGGGTATGAAGCTGGCGCTCCGAGGGTAATCCACGACTGGGGCCTTCCCCTTGGCCTGCAACCTGTCATCCTCCAACCGTTTGTACTCCTCGATGCGCCTCATTAGTTGCCGCATGTCCTCGGGCGGCCTTAAAGTTAGCGATTCCCTCAGCCCGGATTCTTCTGGTAACCCCATCCGGAATGTGCTTGCCGCAATCTTCTCGTTACCGCCGCCAATCTCATTGTACAGCTCCCAATACCGGCTTGCGTAGTTGCGGAGGGTCTCCCCCACCCCCATTTTCATTGATAGCAACGCGTCCACGGGTTGCGGCACTCGGCTGCAAGTCATAAACCTTGCCCCGAACTCCTGAATAAGCTCCGAGAAACTGCGGATGGAGCCCTTCTTTAATCCGTTGAACCACCTCAGGGCAGTGGGGCCGAGGCTCGAAGGGAAAACCTTGCACATCAGGGCATCATTTTGTGCGTGGAGGGACATCATTTGAATATAATGACTTACATGCTCGACCGGGTCGGTCTTTCCCGTGTAGGAGTTAAACGGGGGCCGTGCGAACCTGCCGGGCATGGCCGCCTCCTCGATATCTCCTGTGAAAGGGGACTGGGCGGCCTGGCGCAGCGCTCGGCCCATCGCGTCCATGGCAGCATTCCGTGGCCTCTCCCTGTCCGGGGAAACTGACCCGCGGTCAATATGGTCCGGGGAACGCTCGCGGCGCCGACGGGATCCGGACTGATGGGACCCTGCCGCATATCGTTCGACGCTGACCGACCTTTCCCTCCGATCCTCTTGATCTCGCCTCCTACGCCTTCCCCGTCCCTGTAGTTCCAAATCCCTTACTGTCCTGCGCAAGCGCTCCACCTCCCGATTCGTCTGCTCAAGCTCCTGGTCTCTCCGGTCACGGCGGTCGCGCCCCGAGACGTCGGACGTCGTCCGGAGGGTTTGGTACGACTCGTCTCCAAACCCGGACTCTACTTCCAGCTCATTCCTTCTGTCCTCCTACCTCTTCTGCCTTCTTTCTCGCCACGTGGAGCCTCGCGAGGACCCGCCTGAACCGCTCTCTGCATGGCTTCCCTGTCTGCTCCTGGACATTCCTCCGAGCGTTGCTACACTGGACCGCAGCTTGGTAGGAGATTCCCACAGACGGCGCCAACTGTGCGAGCCGACGTACGCTTGGGCCTGTTGGGCCAGACACGTGCTTGGGCCTCACAATTTACTTGTTAGGTGGGCTTTTGTACTTCCTACAATGGGCGATCCCATATAACATTCATTCAAGTTGTCAGGGCCCGTACCTCTGCTTCTCTCTATCTCTCCTCCTCCCCCCTTTTTCTTCAACCATTTGTTTTGAATCTTCCTCGCGTATTTATAGGCCAGGGAGTAGTGATCGCATGATGGTTTTCTAGCTCAGTGGAGGGGAGGGTCCAGTCTCCTCTCTCCGTAGTGGGAGTATTTAATGAGAGTGGGACGACATTAGTGGCCTGGGAACTAGACCCACCGCGAGGCCTGTTGCACGGCGGCGTCGTCCCTAGGTAGTGGGGACGGGGGTCCAATAATATTGCCCCGGAGTGGTCACCAAGCGGTGGGTGGGCGTAGTTGATGGCTTAGGGCTTAGTTCCCTAAGCAATGGAAGAGGAGGTCCAATGCTATTTCTTCAAAGTGGAGGTTAAACGGATGGTTGGGCGGGGGCGAGAGTATCCAGGTAAGTTCCGCGGCTGGGTCAACTGGTCGGCGAGTCAGCAGGCCTCCGTGCATGAGACGTGCACGGGACGCCCACAAGTTCTGGCCGAGCGCTTTCGGCCACGTGGCCTCGTAGTGACATGCTTGTGTGGCTGGATAACCCCAGCTAGGTTGACACCCGTACAGTATTATTCAAATGTGAGATTTTAGTAATGTAATAACAGGTTAATATCAACGTTATGAAAAAAATAAAAACAGAAAATAAGTTTTAGTGACGAAATATTTCGTCACTAAATGTAGCAAAATTTTGTAAGCAAAGGTTTTAGTGACGAAAATTTTCGTCACTATATGTGCATGGATTTTCTTAAAAATAATTTTAGTGACGAACTTTTTCGTCACTATATGTACCCGAAAATAGTTTTAGTGACGAAATTATTCGTCACTAAATATGATCTAATAAACTAAAATGTTTTTAGTGACGAAATATTTTCGTCACTAAATGGTGTTTTTAGTGAGGAAAACATTTAGTGACGAAAGGTTTTCGTCACTAAAAGTTTTTTTACAAAAAATCAAATCGGATTTTTAGTGACAAAATTTTTCGTCACCAAGACTTTTAGTGACGGGGTTTTAGCAACGAAATGAGTTTCGTCACTAAAAGTCCGATTTCGTCACTAAAAGTTCTTAGTGACAAAAAACTGGACTTTTAGTGACGAATTTTTTCGTCACTGAAAATACATTTTGTTGTAGTGTCATTGCTTCGAACATGTGGGTCCTGCTATATACAATGATAGGGGTTCTCATTTTTTTGCAGTTTACACAGTAAGTTCTGTATATACTTCCGTTTTAACTCATTTGAAGATTTGTTGAACGTTTCTCATTTCTATAGTTGTTTATATTCTTTGCTTTTTCTTCTTGTTTTACACATACGATAATTTGTTGATATATATATATATATATATATATATTTTTTTTTTTTTTCTCTTCTTGCATCTCGCAAGTCTTATATGTGTGCTTAAGGTATATTATGGGCTGGTGTTTCAAACATTGAATTATTGCTCCCATATTTTTTGTATTTATTATGCTTCTTTTGCTTTATCCTGTTTCTTTTTATAATTTTTTTTTGTATTTTTATTTTAAGTGCTGATGATACCGAAGATCGTCAGTAAGCCACACAGTCCTCACGTGCTCCTGATGAAGTATCTGCACAAATACAAAAGTTTAAAACCTTAAGAGGAGTACCGGTATGGTACCGGCCAAATACCCTCCGACAATCAAGTTAGAGATCTTTTGTTCACAACTCTAAAATGCCAGAGCTACGATGAATAATGCATACCTTGTTTTGTGAGGGTTTTGGAGTATTTATAGTAGCGTATGGCCGAAATTCATGCCTTGGTCAAAAAGTTCTTTTCTTCTAGGAGAATAACTCGTGGATTTTGCGTATCTCCTAGAGCTCTTTTCCTTAAAGGAGTCTTCTTAATTAGGATTAGGCATGTAGTGCAAGAACTTTCCTTATACACGTATGCGTGGAGATCAAGTAAGGCTATGAATTGAGGTTTAATTGACCTCTTCAACTTATTCCCGTCAACCAACAACATCGTCCCTTTTTAAAGTTGTCAGCTTATAGACTGAGGTTGTCAGTATAGAATCGTCAACTTGGGGTCGTCAACTTTGAGATGCAGCCCCTCACTGTAAGCAGGCCCAACGGAATCATTGGGCTCGACACCTTTTCCTCATCTACAAAATTATCCTTATCAAGTGCTTTAGTTCTATATTTATAATAGATTAACGTAAAGAACATTAATCCAATAGTGAGATTTTCACAATAATATTCTCATAAAAAAGTTATGAAAAATGTTTGGTTTTAACTATTAATAGAAAGACGGCATGTGTATCATCATGTGCAATGCACATAACTCATTTTGGTTAGTTGGATTAAGTAAGTCATGTGTATTGCACATGACAAGAACAAATGACATCTTTTTATTGATTGTTGGAGCCTTGGGCTTCAAACATGTTTAGAGCTAAATTTTGTCAAAAAGTTGTTTAGTTGTGTAGTATTACTTAAACTCACATAAAATGCAATGTGATCCTCTCTCTCTCTCTCTCTCTCTCTATATATATATATATATTTTTTTTTTTTTCTAGGCTTAAAACATGGTCTTGTGGAGCTAAAGAAGTTGCAAATTTCTTATCTGAACCTCACCTAAGAAAATATAATTTAGAAAATGCATCATTGTGCAGAACAACGATGATGGGTACGTTGAAATTAATCAATATTATCGTCTATTGGCCTATGGCATATATAATGAGATGTGATCCTTGCCCATTGTTTCAAATAATTTTTTTCCTATAGCAAACTAGTGTCAATCCCAGGTTTTGTTTATATAATATTTTATCTATTAACCTATGTTAAAAACCACAAAATATGTTATTCAAATTCTAAAGTAATTGCTAAATCTTGTTGCACAGTGGTATTATTTAGATTCCTATAGGAAAAAAGTCAAGGTTAATATCCATCTCTCTCTCTCTCTCTCTCTCTCTCTCTATATATATATACACACACACATATATATTAAATCAATTATACAAATATAATAATAATAATAATAATAAAATGCATAAAACCCACATGTAATTATGGTATCATTGTAAAAAACACATATGCAAATGTAAAGAAGTTGATGTTTTGCCCACTTATAATGTATTTGAAAATTACAGAATGATAATTTCAAGCATTCAGGTTGCATCAATTATGTGTGCCCAGGATTTATACAAATAGACAAAACCGTTTATCTCGGGGCAAGAATCAGCAATATATCTTTCCCAGGCGGAAATCTATTTCAACTTCGTATCTCTCTCCAACGGGTAAAAGAATTTTTAGTTAAATAATTGCATTTATAATATTTTTTTAAAAAAAAAAATATTTGATCCATATTGTTATGACTAGTGGCTTGAATAGTGCACGTGAGAGTGCATAGCCCTTGCCTTGGAAGGATTGCATAGTCCTTGCCTTGGAAGGATTTGTAAACCAAGTCCTAGTACTAATAGGACTGTTTTGCCGACAAAGTAAGCAATTCTACTTCTAGGTGGAGTTGTATTTCACTCAATGACAAAAGGCCCACATCTCTATATATATACACTAGTTATGCGGCTATTGGAGGAGTAAGTAAGGAGTGCTGCAATATTAGAATAGGTATTCTCTGGTATTTAGTATAGAGTTCTAAGGCGTGACTTTGTTATAGAGATTTTCAGGTTTCTCTAGTCACGTGCTTCTGGTGATTAAGAGCTCTTTGGGTGTATTTGGGACTTGGGATTTGTGAGAGTGTTTTGGGTACTACTTTTGTAATCTCTTCCTTTTGTTAGTGAAACTTTCTCCTTGACACCGCCCGTGGACGTAGGCCAAAAGCCGAACCACGTAAATCTTTGTGTTCCCGTGTGATTATTTGTTTTGTTGTTCTATTTCTATTTTGCATAAACCCAATGTTATTTGGATACACACACAACAAATAGATATTCATGCTTCTACTATTCTTAACAAATTGGTATTAAATCTTCCGCTTTCACAACAAACTGGTATCAGAGCCTTGGGTTCTTTGTTTCACGTTGAGATTGTTCATCAAATCTATATTGTTGTGGTATTGGTTCACTTCGTTTTTGGGTATGGCGACAAAGGTTTCGTTGGCAGCAAAATTTGAGATTGACAAATTCAATGGGAAGAATGATTTTAGTTTATGGCGTGTGAAGATGCGTGCTTTGTTAGTGCAGCAAGGATTGTGGAAAGCACTAAAGGGCAAAGATGCTTTGCCAGCAACATTATCAGATGAGGAAAAAGAAGATCTCTTGGAACGGGCACATAGTGCAATTCAATTGTCTCTTGCAGATGAGGTTCAAAGAGAAATTGTAGATGAAGATACAGCTGCGGGATTGTGGCTCAAGTTGGAAAGTCGATACATGACCAAGTCTCTCACAAATCGCTTGTATATGAAGCAACGGTTATACACAATTCGAATGAAAGAAGGTACACCTATTTCTGATCATCTTAATGAATTCAATAGAATTGTTATTGATTTGAAAAATATTGAGTGCAAAGTAGAAGATGAAGATCAAGCCTTAATTTTATTATGCTCATTGCCTCCTTCTTTTGATCACTTTGTTGATACCATGTTATATGGTTCTGGGAGAGATTCTATCTCAATTGATGATGTCAAAGATGCATTAAACTCTAAGGAGTTAAAGAAGAAGGTTTCTGAAAATTGGGGTGATAATCATGCTGACGGTCTTGTTGCTAGAGGTAGACCCAATGACAAAGGGTCTAGTAGCAATAGAGGAAAATCTAGGTCAAAGTCTAGATCTAGAAAAGGGAAGTGTCACTACTGTAAAAAGGATGGACACTGGAAAAATGAGTGCAAGTTACTCAAAGAGAAAAAGGAGAAGGCTTCTAATACTACTAATACAGCTAGTGTTGCAGAAGTTAATTCTGAAGGTGAAGATTTAGTTTTAACAGTATCTACTGGTCGCTCTGGTGACGCTTGGATTCTTGATTCAGCTTGCTCCTATCATATGACTCCCAAAAGAGATTGGTTTACTACCTATCAGTCAATTAGTGGTGGTGAAGTTCTGATGGGAAATAATATGACCTGTAAGGTTGTGGGGATAGGAACTGTGAGAATTAAGATGTATGATGGTATTGTTAGGACTTTGTCTGACGTCCGTCATGTGCCAGATCTAAAGAAAAATCTTTTGTCTTTGGGTATATTCGATTCTCAAGGATATAAATACACCGGTGAAGGTGGAGTTTTGACTATCAGTAAGGGTGCTCTAGTTTTCATTAAAGGAAAAATAGTGAATGGTCTCTATATGCTACAAGGAAGCACAATAGTAGGTTCTGCAGCAATATCTTCATCCTCAGATTCAGACTCAGATAATACTTATTTATGGCATATGAGATTGGGGCATATGAGTGAGGCAGGCATGTCAATATTAAGCAAACGAGGTTTGTTGAATGGTCAGAAAATTGGAAAGCTGGACTTTTGTGAACATTGTGTTTTTGGAAAGCAGTGCAGGGTCAAGTTCAGTATAGCTAATCACAGGACTAAGGGCACAGTAGATTATATCCATTCCGATCTTTGGGGTCCTTCTCCTGTCTGTTCCAAGGGTGGTTACCGATATTTGTTGACTTTCATTGATGATTATTCAAGGAAGGTTTGTGTGTATTTTTTGAAAAATAAGAGTGATGTTTTTGTCACCTTCAAGCAATGGAAGATGCTTATTGAGAAGCAGACTGGTAAAAAGATTAAGCGTTTTAGGACAGATAATGGTTTGGAATTTTGCTCAGGTGAATTCAATGAGTTTTGCAAAAATGAAGGCATAGTGAGACACCGCACTGTTAGAGGAACACCACAGCAGAATGGGGTTGCAGAACGTATGAACAGAACTCTATTGGAGAGGGCTCGTTGTATGCTCTCAAATTCTGGTTTGTCTAAGGACTTTTGGGCTGAGGCAATTAATATGGCTTGCTATTTAGTTAATAGGTCTCCATCAACTGCAATTGAATGTAAGACTCCTTTTGAGGTATGGTCTGGTGCTCCTGCTGATTACTCTAATTTGAGAGTATTTGGTTGCCCTGCTTATGCTCATGTGAATGATGGCAAACTTGAGCCAAGGGCAAAGAAGTGCATATTCCTAGGCTATGCATCAGGGACAAAAGGTTATAGATTGTGGTGTAGAGATTCAAAATCCCCTGGATTAATTATCAGCAGAGATGTGAAATTTGATGAGTCTGCTATTCTTGACCAGAAAAAGGAGAGTAATGGGGCAGTAAAAGACCATGGTGTTAGTAAGCAGGTGGAGCTTGAGATTGAAGTTTTGGATAAAGTGCATAATAGCACTTCAGTTCAGCCTATTCGAGATGAGGTGCATGATTCTACTAATGAAGTGGATGCATCACAGCAGCAACAGCAATATAGTATAGCCACTGGTAGAGAGAGGAGACAGATTAGACCACCACAGAGGTTTGCTGAGGCAGATTTGGTTGCTTATGCTTTGTCTGTGGCTGAGATTATTGAGTATCAAGAACCTTCCAATTATCATGAAGCTGTCTCTAGTGAGAATTCGGCTCAGTGGAGTATCGCTATGATCGAGGAGATTGAGTCTCTTCATAAGAATCAGACTTGGGAGCTAGTGAAACCACCTAAAGGCCACAAGATTGTTGGTTGCAAGTGGGTCTTCAAGAAAAAGGAAGGAACTATAGGGGTTGAAGCACCGAGGTTCAAGGCACGATTGGTTGCAAAGGGCTACAGTCAAAGAGAAGGTATAGACTTCAAAGAAGTGTTCTCTCCTGTTGTGAGACATAGCTCTATTCGTGTGATGCTTGCTATGGTTGCATTGTTTGACTTGGAATTAGAACAACTTGATGTCAAGACAGCTTTTTTGCATGGTGAGCTTGAAGAACAAATATATATGCATCAACCAGAAGGTTTTGTGATCCAAGGAAAAGAAGACCATGTTTGTTTATTAAAAAAATCATTATATGGTTTGAAGCAATCTCCAAGGCAGTGGTATAAGCGGTTTGATACCTTCATGATTGGGCATGGTTACTTAAGAAGTGACTATGATAGTTGTGTGTATCATAGGAAGCTCTCAGATGGTTCTTTTGTCTACTTGTTGCTATACGTTGATGATATGCTCATTGCAGCTAAGAATCTGATAGAGGTAAACAAGCTAAAAACTTTGCTTAGTGGTGAATTTGAGATGAAAGATTTGGGTGCAGCTAAGAAGATTTTGGGAATGGAGATTCATAGAGATCGACAAGCTGGCAAGTTATTTCTGTCACAAAAGAATTATATTGAGAAAGTACTTGAACGTTTCGATATGCAGCAATCTAAGCCAGTGAGTACTCCATTAGCAGCACATTTTAAGCTTTCAGCGGCTTTGTCACCAAAGTCTAAGGAGGAAAAGGAGTACATGTCTCATGTACCTTATTCTAGTGCAGTGGGTAGCATAATGTATGCTATGGTATGCACTCGTCCAGATATTTCACATGCAGTTAGTGTGGTTAGTAGATATATGGCTAATCCTGGTAAAGAACATTGGCAAGCTGTGAAATGGATTCTTCGATATTTGAGAGGTACTGCAAACATTGGTTTGGTATATGACAGGGCTTCTACTGATAGTGGCAATGTTATTGGATTTGTTGATTCTGATTTTGCTGGTGATTTGGATAAGAGGAAATCTCTGACAGGTTATGTCTTCACATTATCTGGTAGTGTCATCAGTTGGAAAGCAACGTTACAATCAACAGTTGCTTTGTCTACTACAGAGGCAGAGTATATGGCAGCAACAGAGGCAGTGAAGGAAGCTATTTGGTTGAAGGGTTTGGTTGGTGATCTGGGTTTACAACAAGATGATTCTGTTGTATTTTGTGATAATCAGAGTGCCATACATTTGACTAAAAATCCGATGTATCATGAGAGATCTAAACACATTGCTGTCAAATATAACTTCATTCGTGAGACTGTATCTGAAGGCATAGTTGCAGTTAGAAAGGTTGCTACAGCAGACAATCCAGCAGATATGATGACCAAGCCGGTTCCTTTGCACAAGTTCAAGCATTGCTTGGACTTGATTGGCATTTGCAGTTTGTGATGGCCCTTAGGGGTTTTGGTGTTGGCGGTGGAGAAGTTTCATTTGTGGGGCTTGACCAAATTCAAGCCAAGGTGGAGATTTGTTATGACTAGTGGCTTGAATAGTGCACGTGAGAGTGCATAGCCCTTGCCTTGGAAGGATTGCATAGTCCTTGCCTTGGAAGGATTTGTAAACCAAGTCCTAGTACTAATAGGACTGTTTTGCCGACAAAGTAAGCAATTCTACTTCTAGGTGGAGTTGTATTTCACTCAATGACAAAAGGCCCACATCTCTATATATATACACTAGTTATGCGGCTATTGGAGGAGTAAGTAAGGAGTGCCGCAATATTAGAATAGGTATTCTCTGGTATTTAGTATAGAGTTCTAAGGCGTGACTTTGTTATAGAGATTTTCAGGTTTCTCTAGTCACGTGCTTCTGGTGATTAAGAGCTCTTTGGGTGTATTTGGGACTTGGGATTTGTGAGAGTGTTTTGGGTACTACTTTTGTAATCTCTTCCTTTTGTTAGTGAAACTTTCTCCTTGACACCGCCCGTGGACGTAGGCCAAAAGCCGAACCACGTAAATCTTTGTGTTCCCGTGTGATTATTTGTTTTGTTGTTCTATTTCTATTTTGCATAAACCCAATGTTATTTGGATACACACACAACAAATAGATATTCATGCTTCTACTATTCTCAACAAATTGGTATTAAATCTTCCGCTTTCACAACACATATTTTCACATTTATATAATTTGAGGAAAAAAAAAAGTTGAAAGAGACATGTAAAGTTTAAATGTTGTAAAGCTTAAGTTCAATATCCAGTTGTCCTGGACTAGTTAGGATGGTAACACGTGTTCACTTTTGGTCACATGTCATCATCTCAACAGGTCTAATACATTAAATGCACTAGACCTAACCCAATTACTTAAATGTTTTTTAAACTGAATATTGCTCATATATCCTTACTTTTGGACAGGACTTAAATCACAATTGGTGGTTATCAGTTAGAAATAATGTTGTGGGATATTATCCAGCTGAACTTCTTTTTAATTTGAACAAGCCTCAAGGAATTGGATGGGGAGGGGTTGCTGTTGGCCCCCCCCCCCCCCCCCAAATGGATATATCCCACCTATGGAATCTGGATCATTTCCTGATGGCAATCCTCTACTTAGTTCTTTTACAAATATCAAATATAGAAATCAACTAAATACAACCCTTGTACCTCAATCACCCCATTACCAACTCATCATTGACAACCCCAAGTGCTATGACTTGAAATATGATGGATATAAAAATGAGGAGCTAGGATTCACCTTTCAAATTGGGGGCCCTGGTGGACCATGTTCCGATTAAAACATTTGGTAAAATTATTTGGCATAAATAAATTGGAAAGTGGTTTTTTTTAGAGAGGAATTTATTGTGTACTCCCTTCTCTCACATGAATAGTGAGCCCCACTAATTAAATTCATAGTGGGACTCACCATTCATATGAGAAAAGAGAATACACATTTATGGTTTTGTTGAGTCTTGAAGTATATGCACAATACCTGAGAAAACAACAGAAAAATATTTTGAACATTATAGTAAAAAGGTTAATTGAGAATTATTCAAAGCAAAAAACTTATACCAACATTTTGGATGAAAATCCAACCAAGTTATTTTACAATTTGATCTCTTGGTTGCTGCCTGCTGGGTGTCAAAGCATATGAAACAACATGGTTGTTGACCATTTTCAGGTATTTATTATTTAAGCACTCGTAATTTGGTTTGTAGAACGGATTTTTTTTATTATAATATAATAAAATAACAAGGTCAATAAAAAGTGTTAAATATTTCAATCAATAACCAAAAAAAGTAATTCAATCACACTAGATTGGTTTTTGTAAAATTTTAGCTTGCAATACTAGAAAATAAAATATGCATTAAGTAAAAAAACTTCCACTTCCTAAACAAAAAATAACAACAACAACATCAACTATGGAATGTTTCCTGCTTCTCTAAGTCCCCCACTTCCTTACATCAACTTGTTTTCACTACACAAGTCTCATAGTGACTACATTATAATATATGTCTAGGTGGTCAATGGTAGATAAATACTAGAGACTGAGAAGGAAGCAAGAGTAGGGAAATTTTCAAATGGTATTAAGTGATGTTTGTGTTAAGGGAGCAAATTGAATATTTTTGAAAAGAGAATACGTTAGGTTAGGCTGTGGCGTAAAACACTGGTTTTACGCCAACCAATAGAATCTTGCCACGTCATCTTTTTATTCTCATAACTTAAATCCCTAATCAAACACAAACAGAGAACGAATTATGAAAAAAAAAAAAAAAAAGCTTATGCCTCACAGCCCTTAAACTGATTGCTTCCTCCCTCTTCCATCCTTTGCTTGCCCAAACCTCCATCACACCACACACCGAAGCTCACCACCACAGAGGTCGTCGGAGCTACGCTGGAGCTTGTAAACATACTGGAGTCGCCATGAGCCATGAGCCATGATCCAAAGGTTTGTTTTTCATGATTTTCCCTTTTCTCCAATTTGGATTTCGAATTATTGATGAGATTTTCTGGGTTTATGGGTTTTTTTGGAGCCTCATGAATTATTTATGGTTTTTTTTTCCTGTAATTTGGTTTCTTGATGGGTTTTGATTAGATTCCTAAGTGTTAGGGTTTCAACTCGTAACTGAATCTGATTGTAATTCTTGGAGGATTGTAGTTCTTATAAGTTCTAATTTAGTTCCAGGAGTATTAGTTGAAATGTATAAATTCTATTAGTTGAAATGTATAAGTTCCAAGAGTATAAGTTCTAATTGTAGGAATTTTGTGAATTTTCAAATACTGATGCAGGACAAAAGCTTTGATACCAAACTAATTTGTTGATTTGTTGGGTTTTGGAATAGGTAGGAATAGTGTTTGATATATGGTCAAATGACACCTAATCTATATGTTCTACTAATACTGAACATTAATAAAAATGAAGTGTAATTAACTGATTTGATACCTAAGAGAGTAATGGGGACTATCAAAGCCCATTTGATTAAATTGCCCCTCCCTTCCCCCCCCCCCCCCCCCAACATAAATAAATAAATAAAAACACCACTTCTGCCTAATAATTATATGTTTCTCTTCATGATCAATTTCTATATATTTACTTCTTACATTGGGAAAACACAAGGTGTAACTCATTTAAAGAAACCTCTTTCATCATGGGGTAATGATGGGTTAGTATTCTTAAGAGAATGCTTATGAACATATTGCCAAGTGGTCATTTCTCATTACATGAATGAAAACTAAATCCTAATTATAATATTTGTATTAATCAAATATATCTGCCTTAATTTATTTTTTCTCACGTTCATTGCATTTCTTTCTAGCATCTTGGCCTGTATTAATATATGTAACGTCAGCATTGAACTCTTCAAGTTGCTCAAAGGAAGTTGAGTGTCACATATGGACGACTGTCATTTCAGATGGCACAAAACTTACAAAGCATAAGGCAAAGGGCCATCCGTGACCATTAGAAGGCAAATAACGCAATTGCTAAATACATGACAAGGCTGATAAAAAGTGCTGCTGCATTACATATCATATTGACATATTACTACAATGAATTTCACTTTAGAATTCGTGATGAAGAAGATGTTGAAGTAATTGAAGTGTTACATTCCTTATATCCACTTCATAGACCTGTTATGGCACACTGCTTTACAGACAACCTATCCCAAAGTATCATACGAAGTAGCTTAGAGATGGGAATGGTTGTGGTGTGCGTTAGTGTAATTAGAGAAGGAGAGCATGCATTCAACCTATATACCGTTAGACGTTACATGCATGCAACTGCAACTGGATACATGCATGGATTTGCTTTAGGGTAGAAGTTAGGACAATTTTTTAAACTTTAAGCTTCCCATAGGCTATACCTGGATTTATACATGTATTTGTTTTTGTTGGGCTGTACTTGAAGAGATAATAGTACCGGACAGTAAACTTTCAATTGTTGGTGAATGTGAATTGTACTTATTTTCTAATAAATTGGTCTTCATATAGATACAATTAATTGCAAATGAAATGCATACATGCATTGTAGATATGAAGTTTTCTGCAGAATTGCATGGAATGATTCTTTTCCAAAAGCATCAATATACATATGAAATGTTTCTTTTGTTATGAATTCAAATCTTTTTTTGACAACTAATATTTTCTATTCTAGAGTTTATTTAGAATAATGTGAGCACCATATTATGGTTGAAGGGTTATAACTGGGAGTGGAGCATGAGCATAGGATAAGGATAGCTTAAAGGAGAAGTGTAGTAGATTCATTTACAGAGCCATTTTCACTTCTATCATAGAAAAATGTTGTCCAATGCATATCCGAGGACCCATCAGAAAGGGAAAAATGAAACTTGACCCTTTGTAGCATTTGAAACTCCTTCAACAAACCTATCTAGATTGAAGTCCTTTGCATCATCAGCAAAAATTTATGCATTTTTTAAGCTTTAATGTGTTTTATGGTCCTAGATGGCCTTTGCATTAGGTTGAAATCCTTGGTTTTTTATTTGTTAAATATGTATGTAATATGACATGTCTTGTACATTTTTTATATTTGTTCAACACTATATTTTATAATGTTGCAGTAGCTCATTGTTACGTTTGTGTGAACAAATCTTCAATAATCAAGATGATTAAAATTCATTGTCAATTTTATTTTCAACTAGATAGACTTTGTATCACTAATTGTGCACTTACTATAACCAAAATTTGCTAAAATAAGCAAAATAAAAGACGTTTTAACAATTTTTTTATAAAATCAAAATTATATGGATACTTGTTTAAATTCATAGACAGGTCATGAGTTTCCAAATAATACAAGCCAACTAATACTTTTGTACTATACAAACTAAAATTTGACATAATAACAACTCAATTTAGAATAAACATTGAAATAAAACCTGTCACAATTTAATTTAGAATAAAACCTGTCATGATTTAGAATACACAAAGAGGATCATAGGATTATAAAGACATCTAAAATAAAACTTGTCATAATTCAATTTAATTTTTTTTTTTTTATAAAAGTTTCTAATTGAGAATACATTCACCTGAAATAAAACTTGTCACAATTTTTTTTTAATAAAATCTTCTAATTGAGAATACATTTACCTGAAACAAAACCTATCACAATTTTTTTTATAAGAGTTTCTAATTAAGAATACATTCACCTAAAATAAAACCTGTCACAATTCAATTCACAAAAGATCATATGATTGACCATACATCTTGAAATAAAATTGGTCACAATTCTTTTGGGAAATTTCTAATTGAGAATACATTCATCTAGAATAAAATTTGTCATAGCTCAATATCTTTACATGTGTTGTTTCTTTTGTTTCTTTTCTTTCTTTATGCACATGTTTCTGATATATTGTATACAATCTTTTATTTCTGTTTCACACTAAGATGCCTTGATGAGTTTTGTTTAAAGTATTTCAGAAATACAGGTTGTCAAAGTCTTCCTTGCCATGAATTCTCTTCTTGCAAAGGTTTTCAAGAGTTTGTGTTAGGATAGATTTTACTGTACTTAACAAGTGAGTATGAGTTAAGTGATTTATGACTTCTCTCATATGTTCATTTTTTTGTTGTGGTTTTGTCACGGATTGCCAAAGGGGGAGATTGTTAAGACATATGTGATTCATGTTAGGAACATATGTCAACATGTTATGTAATTGGCTAATTCTTTGACAAAACGCACTTTACTTGTATTTAGGAAGATCTAGGATGTGCTTAATTCTTTAAGAAACAAAGTTTCAAGTTCAAGTGTTAAAGCCATGCAAGTTTTTCCAAGAATCAAGTGAAGAAGTGTTATTCATCAAAACTCGACAGTTAGTACCTATCGAGATTTAAAAGAGTTGTTTTAGCTCGAGGCTTGACAACTGCTTGACAGATAAGATATTTATTGAGATTTATGAAAAACAAATTTCCAATTCTGATTTTCATCAAATTTGTGAATGTATGTTGGAGCTTTCTTTTCTCACAACCCCTAAACATATATAAGGATTATTTTAAGGGTCGTCACAGGTTGCACAGGTGTACGAGCATTGAGCAAAGTCTTGTTCATGTAAATTGTGACTAGAGACAAAATTTTCCCTAGTTCTTCTTTCTCTTGAAGAAGTTATTGTGTTTGTAAACCGTAGGGTTTTGTGACCAAGCAAATTCATGATCTTCATCGTGTGATGGAATTCGCGTACTGGGATTCGCGCATCTATTGGTTAGTCATGTACTGGGAACCGTGCAATACAAGGAGAGATTATTACTACAGAACAAGTCCAATTGTGTATTGAGGTAAGAGTTCAACTATAGGTTGGTATAAGGTATTGGAATTCCTTTACTTGCAACCGCTTGTTTTAATAATAGTGGATTCTTAGGGGTGGTGACCTTAAAATTACCCGATAGGGTTTTTGCCTCAGAAGTTTTCCCCATTCGTTAATAAATCACCATGTCAAATTTAATTTTCACTTCATTATACTTTATTTAGTGATTTGTTTGTGCTACCACGCTTATTGCATGTAACTGAACCTAATTAATTCATCACAGAAGGTCAATACATTCTTGGTCTATCAAGTTGAGCTAACTAAAATCCACAACAGGCCTTGAATCTAAAAACACAAAATTTAATATTTTCTTTTATTCAATATTTCTTTGTTCTTCCACTAAATTTATGCTATTTTTAATCTAAAAACACTAATTGTCGTGGTTTGGTTTTGCTAATATTTGCTTTCTATTTTGTTCTTCGTGATTGTACAATTGTTTCATTTTTATTATTGATCTTGGTTGACTTGAAATTTCATAGAAAAGATAATCTCAATCGCTCACGAGTCCACCAAATGTTGAACTGATTTAGCTCTCATACCAACTTCTACTTCCATGACCAACCAACGTAAAAAAAGTTACCCACTTCAAATGACACAATATTTTTCTTCTTAAAATGCCAAGAGTATGAAGAAATAACATCAAGAGCATTAATTGAAACCCCAGTTTAAAAACAAAGCAACATCTACTATATTCTTATTTTAACTATCAAATGCGTAATTGTTGGACTTATATATGCTTGGGATTGTTTTACTACTTTTTATTGTGCAACATTAATTGTATAATATTTGGTAGCAATGGGGGCATATTGATCCATTTTTATGGTTTTGGAATAACACTTGGTATGATTTTATCATATGAAATCAATTTAAGCTTCTTTGTAGGTCTGATTTGATACAATCTATAAGGGTTAAACTTGCAGGTTATCCTAATAAGGAACGTGAATGTTCTCTGCAAACAGCTTTCATTAGGGTGTTTAATTATGATCTAAATGTGAAAATAAAGTCAGGATTATAAATCGGGTTGGGACTTGGGATCCACTTTAAAGTGAAATTATGAACCAAAGTGGACGTCCTTATTTTTTATTTTTCCTTTTTTTTTTCTTTATAAAAGTGGATGTCTTTACTTTCCACTATCAAAAAGTTAAAGTGAGGTAAGAATTTTATTATTATGGGAAAAAAAAAAAGTAAGATGTTTTACAATTTTTTAGTAAAAATATTTTGATGAAAAAATATATTAAATTCTTTCGGTTGGGATAAATTAGCATTTTTGTTCTTGAAATCATTTTATCATTCTTGAAAGATGATTAAGCAACTCTATTAAAACTTTAGAACCCTAACTCATACTTTTTAGGGCTAACTCATCTTTTAAATTAAAACATATATATTTCGAAGCATAAGGAGCTAGGTACAATGAATTTGTTGATTTGGTCTGGTATCTCATTTTTATCCAGCATGTGGGGAATGACTTTTTAGAGATGCTATTTATGATTGCATGGAGTATGTGGCATAATTGAAATGCAGCTCGACATGGGAGTTCACGACAGTCTGCGAATTTGGTAGTGCAGAGAGCTCGGGTGTTGCTGGATGAATTTCAAACAGCAAACCACTCTATTTCCCAGCCGAAGGAAGACGTGTAGGAATTCTGGGCAGATTCAATTGCACCTAGCTACAAGGTGAATGTGGATGGGGCAGTTTTTAGTCAATCTTGCCAAGCTGGGGTGAGTGTTGTGATCCGAGACTATGAAGGAGAGGTAATAGGCTAATAGCAGCTTTAAGTTGGATCAGAATGACAAATTGACAATAAGAACATTTCCATATGAATATACTCATATGATGATTGCTGGTGCGATATTAACAACTTTGTCATGTTTTTAAAGGAGAAGAAGAAAATAAAATGCTTGAACATGATAATTGATATCCATTCACTTCTTTCAAACTAGATTGAGGCTTTTTTTTTTTTTTTTTGAGAAGAAGATTGAGGCTATTTTAAGATCAGCAAACATGTTTATAAAAGAAAAGGAAAAGAAATATATTACTATAGTGATCAATTGACAACAAAAAACAAAAGAACGTCCTAGTCAAAGACCATGCATCTAAATTCATACCCCTCTCTTTTTCAATTTTCCTTGCTAAACAAGATATATAAGAGTCTTTTAATAGTCAAGAAGCTGTACCAATATATCTAACATACATTGTCCAGGGTCCTAATTAAGCTTCCACCCAATATGTTGATATTTTTTTTTAGTTACTTCATTTTGTTAAAGGTGTGTCTTTTAATAACAGATTATATTTGTTTTCCTTCCTTTCACTTTCGATTCTCCCAATCAAATACACATGGTTAAAAACTAAAATCTTTTCTATCATACTAAATTGTTATGCTCTCATTTTTCCATCTTCCTAACTAAACAAAGACTAAATATTGATTCATGGTTTTGTTTTGTTTTTTTTAATTCCTTTTATTTTACAAATTTGTTTTAACAGGTTGGAGTCGCTAAGAGATTTTGTTTTTGTTGGATTTGGAACCATGCAATTGCGCATTAAAAGAGAAAAGTTAAAATAATAAAAATTCTCATTTATTTTAATGCTGAAATTAAAAGTGAAATATTTAACTTATCTGTTCTTTAAATTAAAGGCAATAGCAAGAGTTTTCTTACTTTACTTTAATAGTTAATTTTTTAATAAATATATAAACAAACTTGCCACTTTATTGTGGACATATCATTTCTCTAATTTTTTAATAAATATATAAACAAACTCTTTATTTGGGTCAAAAAGCAATGTAATAAGAAATTTGTAGCTGATAGAAAAAGGAAATATGAACAGGACTTTGCTAGTCAATGGGAATTTACAACTTGTCTTCCTCATTGTAGTGCTTGAATTTTTTACTATAAAGAAAAAACTATACACTTGGTGGAAAAGCAACATGGAAAGCTGCACCATCCTTTCCTTTCCATAGGTAATTACTAATTTCTGTTCAATAGCCTTGATATTCTCCTGTTCAAATAGCCTTGTATATGACCAAAAACACACATTGATCTTGACACAAAATTTAAGTCATAAATACAATCACACACACACATATGGATATACGTATACATATATGTATGTATGTACATAGGTAGGGGTAATAAGTTGATGAGTTAGCATGACAATAAGCTTTCTACCTCGTCCTTCACTATAATGTTGAAAAAAATTTAGCAACAAGTTAGGTGAAATCTTCATAGTATGAATCAAAAGTATTAGGAGACAAAAAGGAACAAATTATAAGAATCAGATACAGGATATATAAAGCAAATTATTTAGCTTAATTCTACATGTGTCCAAACTCCCTAAACAAGGATAATGAATGCGTATATATAATAACATAAGTAGAATTCCCATTTATAATTTCTTGAAGCAGGAAAGCTGCAACATTGAATATGATAGTATATATTACATATATGATTATAAAATCAGACACAATGGAAATTTTAGTGACAAACATGGATATCTTGTTTAGATCACTTATGAAACCCCATAAGAGAAATACCATCCACAGTAAACAACTAACAAGTCATATGAAAAATTAAAATAATTATCAGTATCACATGACTTAAAATGTAAGTTTCAAACTGTTTTTCACATCAATACCCCTTTCATTCGACCACTGTTTTTTTCCCCAATATGTCAGTTATTCTTACTTCCTCTCATTTTCCCTTTTTCCTAACTCTCTTCCTAGGGTAGACATTACATGGGACTATTTCTTAATTTTGGTTTCCCAGACTTAGTTTGGCTTAGATATCTTAAATTAGGTTATTTGTGTTGGCTTTTGGGGGGGGGGGCGGTTTGGGTGGTTGAGGGAGTGCCTACTGGGCAAGCATGACTAAGTGCAATATATTTTTCCTAATGAGAAAATTCAAAAAATTCATGTCAATGTTGACTAAGTGTACCTTTGAACAGACTCAGCCATCCCATGTTTAGAATGGATACCACCACCTGGGAACCACCAGAGCCGATTCTTCTCATGCACTCGATTTTGTCAAGTTGTGTATGATTCACATTGCTTGACCACATATAATCCCTGGTGGCTGGCCATCTTTTTATTTTCTGGCAGTACAATCAAGCAAAACAAGTATGTCTCAGGTGGAGGGAAATGCCACTCAAATTCTCTTCTACCAACTGTATATTAAGGTTAAGCTGAACTGTCATTCAGCACCCGCCGATTTGAAAAAGTGGACACCAAACCAAAATCAAGATAATGTCTCTGCATGGATATTAGAATGCTCCACTCAATTGATAAAGTTAGACAAATACTACCACTGAAATTCCTGTATCATCCTACTTAAGCACATCAATATCTCAAAAATCTCCTCCATTTGATGGTGTGCTCTTTCTACAGAAACAATTCCATGGATCATCCTTCTATCCTCAACGCAACTCCACCCTGGCTTCTTCTTCAGATCCTTCACATTCATTACTCTTCCTACTTCTTCAACTTCGCCCCACTGTCCAACATTTGCCTTTACAATTTTAAAAGCCTGTGTGCCATATATTCCTTGAGTTTTATGTCTTCATGAACTCTACAACTACGAGCCGCAAGAAGAGCACTCCAAATCCTACTATCAAGAAAAATCAACATTTGCCTTTACATCCATTTCTTAGAATTATAAACTTCACACCCTTCTATGACAAGACCGGAGTGGCCACATGGAAGAAGGTGATACAGTTTGGTTTTATTCTTTCCCCCAGCATTATACCAAAAAGTTCTAGGGCTTCAAGACGATGCCCATGGCTTCCAAAGCCTTCAATCATTGTTGGCCAGGTTACTAAAGCTTTGACCAATATAATATCAAAACACATTCTAGCTGAAAAATGTTTCCACATCTTATGTACATGTTTAACATAGAAGTTTCCACTTGTGTCGTTCCATCCATGGATCTGTAAAACAAGTTTCAACTAAATAAATAAATTATGTGGTTAAATGGTTAAATTTACTATATCTCAATAACTTAATACTTTAAGAAAATCAATAATTTAACATGGTATCAAAGCAGAATTCGATTCATGTCTCATTTATTTTACTTTCCATTTAAAATCTCACGTGTTGGACCTCACCTATTAAAAATGTAGTTTTAGCCCACACGTAAGAGAAAGTGTTAGAGTTGTGTAGTTAAATGATTAAATTTACTTTAAACTTTTGAAAAAATCGGTAATTTTAATCTATCAAATATTCTTACTCTTTATACGGCAGGACAAAAATCATAACTGGTGGTTATTATTTACCAGTGCTATTGTGGACGATTATATTCTGGGATATTATGCAGCAGAGATATTATTTAATTCGGAAGATCCTCGAAGCATTGGATGGGGAGGGTTTGTCGTTGGTCCCCCTAAAGGAACTAGCCCACCTATGGGACCTGGAGTACTACCAGTGAGCACTGATGCAAGTTCATTTGAAAATATCAAATTTAGAAATGAATTTAACAATACTATTATCCCTATACCAATCCATTACGACATCATTAAGGACAACCCCAAGTGCTATGAGTTGTTAAATGAGGGATATAAAGATGATGAGGTGGAATTCACCTTTCAATTTGGGGGACCTGGTGGACAGTGTGCCAATTAAAAAATTCATCACCAATTATTTGTCATGAATAAAATGGAAAGTTTTGTATGATCGATTGTAATGTAACGAATGTGAGTTTATTGCGTAATCAAGTCCATTTCTTAATGAGTTTAGCACCGATCATTATGTAACTTAGATCAAAGAAAATCATGTTTGACTGAAGCCCCGTTGGTTTAAGATGTATTGAATTTTTTTTTTTTCTTCTCCTTAATGAAAGTCACAATCTTTTTTATCTGAAAAAAAAAAAAAAAAAAAAAAAAAAAAAAAGGGGTGCATTTCTTGATAGTAGGTTTTGTTGATTCTTGAAATATATGGACAATGCTTGATAAAACAATAGCTAAATCTTTTATGAATCTTTTTTTTGAACATTATAGTCACTTCATAATTTGATATCTTGGTTGGTGGGTATCAAACCGTATGACCAAGCATTTTAGTTGACTTCTAGCTGTTACCATTTTTTTTTTAAACATGCCTAAATAACAAGGTCAATAAAAAGTGTTCAATATAGTTCAATCAATAACAAAAAAATAAAAATAAAAAATTCAATCGCAATAGATTGTTATTTGTAAAAATTTAGCTTGCAATGCTAAAAGATAAAGTATGAATCAAGTCAAGAATTTTAAAACTCAGTAGTATTGTCACTACAACAAATTTGAGTTTTCTTTATAACATATTTTTATTAACGATCACTAAAAAAATGTTGCTAATAAGTATTAAAAAAAAATGTTGCTCCCATTCTCAGGTGTTTTACCCTCCTAAAATTTCAGTTATTTCTTCAAAACCGTTGAAAAAAGGGGTCCAAAAAAAAAACTTACATAGGGAAACATTTTCCCAACAACTTGATGAATGTGGACAAAATATATTAAATTTTTTATCCACGGTTGTAAATGT
The DNA here is from genome assembly GCA_032878915.1 of Castanopsis chinensis. Classification (NCBI taxonomy): domain Eukaryota; kingdom Viridiplantae; phylum Streptophyta; class Magnoliopsida; order Fagales; family Fagaceae; genus Castanopsis; species Castanopsis chinensis. The sequence goes on from JAVQMG010000073.1 coordinate 1,791,171, forward strand.
CAAAAATCAGTAACACCAGGAATTGAAGAGGCAGTTTCAGATTACATAGAAGCCAAAGGTTAGCTCACAATCTTCATACTCTCACCATCGTCACAAGCCAAAGCTATATTATCTTCATCCTCGCCTATCTGTGGAAGGTTCAAGTCTTTATAATTTACCAAACTCATATGAAATGAAACAAAGGAATAAAAAGAAATATGGTCTGAAGACACCATTTTGCACCTATAATTGAATCTTAGAAGACGGCAAGATGGTCATTTTATGTACCCAAAATTCATGATCACATTTTAGTCACTAAACTCATTCAACACATGTCTTGAAAATGATTTTGAGGTTTCAAAAACCACAACGATACATTTAGTTTTTAATCGGACAATTGGATTAAAAGATATCACAAAATAGAGTCTCAATGGTTTGCATACATTTAATTGGTTAAGTGAAACCTATGACACTTGATTAACTGAAATTGGTTTTGATTGATTACTAATTAAAATTAATTGAAATAAATTTTGTAATCGGTTAAGTATTTTTCTTAAAATGTGGTTTGGTGCATGAGATTAAAATAAATAAGCTTATAAATATTAATTTTGGGAGATAATTTGTTTCAGAAAGTAATTATCATAAAAATAATTATTTTGAAACTATAATTATCAGTTGGAAATAAGTTTTATCATTAAAATAATCTCAAGACACGTCCAAATACATTTTAAAATCCAGAAAAAAGCTAAAAATGTCAAAATCGGCTAAAAAAAAAAAAAATGGAAAGAAGTGCCAAAGTTCCAATTCGGCACTCCAAGAGTACCAAGCGGCACTTGTGATATTTTATCGCTCAAAATCTATTTTCATTACAAAAATTCATTTTTGAAATTTTAATGTTTAAAAACCATTTCTTCAATTGAAACAAAAAAGCAACTAAATCTCTAATTTTTCTTCATGAAATAATTATTTTGTTTTCGTAAAAATAGATCTGATTTTTCTCAATAAAATTAAAATCTTTTGCATGGATTAAAGTAGAACTATGGGCTCTAACTAGGATTTAATTTTAGAACTAGAAATTTAGAGATCAACAGTCATGTGTAGCATTTTAAAGTCAAATGGTTCAAGTCATTGTTTGTTTGGGTGCATAAATGGTCATTTGTAGTTTAGAGAATTGGATTTTTTCAGATAAAATGGGTGCCTAACATGTTCACACTCTATAACTTAGCCCCCAAATCTAGGATTTTAGGTTCATAGATAAATGTTTTATCTTTTTGTTTTGGTAGAATGCATTAAAATCAAAGCTTTGTAATTTTTACTTAGAATGTAACTAGGACCAAAGCAATGCAATTTTTACAAATTGTACATATTTTGATTAATAAATATTTGAGGAAATTCAGTCATTCAAAATTTTTTTTTTTTAGTTTTTCTTATATTTATTAAAAAAAATGGCGACTCCACAAATAATTATGAAAGGTTTTTTTTGTGAAGTAACTGCATATAAATTATTGGTCTATAAAGCACATAAGAATCATGCTTTTGTTTCAAACTTCATTTTTTAAAATTACATTTTCACAAAAGCAGTACAATATAAGTCTAGTTGAAGTCCAAACTATTTGAAAAAAATAATAAATGGTCTTCTATTTTTTTTTAAATGTTTATAACTTAATTACAAAAATTTACTTTGATGACCCAGACAGTGGGTGTGGTGTACACCTCTAATAGCAACCATTTTGGGATCAACTATTAAGGCTATATATAAAACATAAAAAAAAAATAAATAAATAAAAAATTTGCAAAACCTTTAACAAATGATTTTCCATTGGTACACTGCATAAATGGAGGTTAGGAGCTAGGAATTTGCATCAGCCATCTAAAATGAGAAATAGGATTAAAATTCAACTAACTTCTACCATTACCGGTCAAAGTCAAAATTAAAATATAGGGTAAATTCAACTAACTTCACTACTACACTTTCCCAACTTTTTTGGTGTCACTGTACCTTATGCTTGGGTTGGTAATAGTGGAACTCAGTGTCCAGGCATCTGTGCCTATTTATTTGCATGGCTAGAGAATTCAGGTAAGCCACCCCCCAGTACAAATGGAGGCAACAATATAATGCATGCACCTAAAGGGGATGTGGGTGCTGATGAAATTATCAATGTGATTGCTCATGAGCTAGCTGAAGTATCAAGTAACCCACTTGTGAATGCATGGTATATATGCTAGTGATGATCCAACTCCTCCAACTGAGATAGCAGATCTGTGTGTTGGCGTTTATGGGAGTGGTGGATATGTGGGGAAAGTGTTTATGGACTCGTGGGGAAATGGGTATAATGTGAATGAAGTGAAAGGAAGAAGGGTTCTTGTGCAATGGGAATGGAACCCTTTGCAAAGGAGGTGCTATGGGCCTAATGCTGTGGATTAAAGAGTGTTTCATCGTAAATACTTTGCTATCATTTCTTCTACTACTTTACCTCTTGCTCTTGTTAGAGAGAGATCTGAGAGAGAACTCAGAGAAGAAAGTTTAAGAGAGGGGATAAGAATAAGACATAAGAGAGAAAGGTAAAGAAGAGGAAAAAAATAATTAGGGACAAATTTGTCCATTGAGGACTAAATTGGTGGGTTTTAGAATGTTTTGGACATAATTACAAATCTCATGGTAAATTTGTGAAATTTACCCTAAAATATACTTACCAGATAAACATTTAATATGCCTATTACTCCCAAATAGGTCCAAACATTTCTTATCAAAGTACAAGTTTGAGTATTAAAACAATCTAAATGCTCAAAATGTTATGCTCCTCTTTGATAGGTAGATCGAGCACTACTTGAGCACACTTCAGTATTTTATTATGCAATATCTTCATGATTCCTTTGATTTCCATTTTCTGTTAATTTTGCCAAAAAATTAACATTAAACAGGATTAGAAATCAATGAGAAAGAAAGAGAGAAGATTTTTTATAAAAAAAAAAACTGCTATTATCCAATAGAGACAAAAATAACTTACTGCCACAATTTGCTAAGAGCTGGGAGGCTTGCACATCCACAACGCTGTCTTTCCTTCTTTTAATTTGTTCTTTACTTAAATTTCTTTTGCAAACGCACGACCATGCGACTGTAACTAAAATAAAAGAATAAAGTTCAAGTAATATTTAATTTTCTTTGGAAAAATGTATATTTTAATATATAAAAGACCTCAATTTAGTTTTTGCCTAAGGCTCTCAAATGCACCAAGCCACCCTAAATGTAATCATTAACAAATATAATAAATGTAGATTTTAAGTTAGATGTTGAAGCAAGGAATGTAAGTTTTCCATGCAAGACTGCTAGAGATTGCAATAGTGATCCACATGAGTGCACATGCACACTCATGTGTATTTGTCACTCGCCAGGGCCTGGATTACCGGCTAAAGTCTTTGCGCTTGCCTTGAAGAGAGAGAGAAAATTGGTTGCATTATAAGTGCAACCCTAAGATTGTCATCATTCATCAGCCTAAAAATTTATTCAATAAAGCATTTGTTATGCATTTCTTTTCTTTTTTGTGATAATATTTTCCTTTTGTTATTTAAATCATTTGAATGGGTAAAAGAATTGCATAATTATAAGCCCAAAGTGAAAAACAAACCCTAAAGTTTGAGGGTTTTTGCATTTTACTTTCTGAAGTTTTAGAATTTGAATTTTACCTTCAAGCATTCAATATTGTTGCCACATCAGCTTACCATTTGCATTAGTTGACCCAATTGGATTGTGACACATGTTATTAACTATTCCGTGTCATTTACTAAACTTAAAAAACTTTTTAAAAAAACTAAAATTTCTAGAAAAAAACTAATTTCAAAATTAAAATAAACACTCTAAAATTTTTAAATTACACTAAAAAAGTATGTATAAAAAGAAAAACATAAGATAGAGGACTCAAAAAAGTACATTTGAGAACCTTAGTTTCTAAATAATAAGTCAATTTCTCAATAAAAAAACAAAGGAAAACAATCAAACTAGGGTTATATCATTTATGTGCAGTTCACACTAAATTTAGTAAACAACTCAACTATACGCATAAGTTTAGTTTTGAGGTTTAATCTCCACTTACACCAAAAACCGATTGATGTCTTGATTTAATGATAAATAGCTATTATTAAGAGAAGACATCATAGGTTGAAATGCTCTATAATTTTTTTTTTTTTTTAGATTTAGTTATTAAATCAGTCATGCTCAAAGCATAAAACTGTGTTCTTGAATATGATTGTGAGAATGCAACATGAATATGTTTATAAAAACCACTTTTGCATTAATACTAGGGGTGAGTAGATGAATACCGGAGCCAACCAACCGCACCACCTTTGGCATCGACCGACTGAGCCAAGGCCAGCAATCGGATGGAGTATCCCGAACACTGGTGAGGTCTGCCACTGGAACTGTAACTCCAAACCGAGTTGGTAACTGAACCGACCAATATTAGTTTGTTTTGTTCTATATCAGTAGTGTTTTCACATTTTGTGTTCTGTTGAAAAAAACAATTCATTTCACTTAGTAATTAAAAAAAATAAAAATCAAAACCAGCATTGTTTTGAGCTAGGGTTGTTGATTTCTGCCCTAGTATAAATAGCATATTTCTACTCTTTGCCACTCAACTCTCTTAGACGCTCTATGGGTCTAAAAATCGACCGTAAGCGGTATGCATCGGTTTTAATTATGAGAAAACCGATCTCTATTTGTTCAATAACAAATTTGAGAAAAAACCAAGCCGACCGAATTGCACACACCCCGAGTAATACCAAACTTACTCAATAAGCCCAAGTACAACCAAGTGAACCAACAATTAACGTTGTTTGAAGGATCCTTATTTCTCCAGATCTTATACTTCCTTGTAACAACTTATCTTGATTATACATATCTCACAATGACACATTATGCCAATTAAGTTGCACAATGAAGTGATTGGGTATCCAAAAGAAGATAAATAGCATCTATAAGAGCATTCGCATTTAGTTTTTTCAAAAAATTTCATTTTACCATCTTAAAAACTACTTTATTAATTATACCATACCATTTTACAACACACTTAACATCCCAACTCTTATTTTCCTATACAACACATTAAAATAATATATATCTACACAATAAAATATACAACACAAAACCATTTTCTTATTTTTATTAATAAAAAATTGAAAACACAATAAAATAATAATATTTAAAAGTACAATCTTGCTACAGTAGACACAATTGCATATTTTTTTACAATTACCATTTGGGGTAATGCTTGTTTGTAGTGTTTGTAGATAGTAAAATACAATTTTGGGCTTGTAAAATGCTCTAATATTTTAATGTTATAGAATGTAAAATAAATAATATGACACTTGTGATGGGACCGAGTGTGTGTGCACAATGCAGTCAGTGGCATGACACTTGTCGTATAGGCAAATTGCGAAAAAAAAAAAATGTTTTTAGGCCATTTGCTATATTTTGACTTTTTATTTTTTATATACAAGATGGAATTTCTATTCTAACTTAATATATATATATATATATAATTAATATTTGGAGGTAATGCTTGTTTGTAGATAGTAAAATACAATTTTGGGGCTTGTATAGTGCTCTAATATTTTAATATTATAGAATGTAAAATAAATAATATGACACTTGTGATGGGACCGAGTGTGTGTACAGTATAATCAGTGGCATGACACTTGTCATATAGGCAAATTGTGAAAAAAAAAAAAAAAAAATTGGGCCATTTGCTGTATTTTGACTTTTTTTTTTTATATACAATATAGAATTTTTATTATAACACAAATATATATATATATATATATACAGACACGTGTGACCACCGCATCAGGCTGCCCGGTGGTAACTGTATCTTGACTGTTGTTTGTTGTTGTTGAGGAGAGAGAGACAAGCAGCCAGCAGGAAAGTGTGAAATTGAGAGTCTGAAGGTTTGTAGATCTGTCATCTATTATTATATCTATCTGCTACCTAAAATCTAAACTACAGGGTTTTGGTGCAAGGCCAAAGCCATGTGGTGGAGGAGGAGGAGCTCATTGAGTTTGACTCTTCATCAGAGTTTGTGTTCTTCTTCATCATCCAAACTCCCAAACTCTCAGCTCCGCTCTTCTTTCTTTTCTTCTTCATCTTCTTCTTCAGCCCCAAACTCCTTGGATCTAGAGTTTCCCAAACCCGATGTCACACCGCCCTTCTCGGCCTCTGTCAATATCTCGTCTCTCGCTTCCACAACTCGCCACTACGCTCGCTGCTACTGGGAGCTCTCCAAGGCTCGCCTCAGGTTTCACTTTCTCAATTTCCCATTCATTTCTATATGTGTGTGTTTATGCATTTCATGAATTGTGATTTTGATTTGGTATATGGGTTTTTCGAGAAAAGAAGAAAAGAAATTGCTCTATGTTTAAGTTTGACTATAATGCTTAGACTCCAAATAGGCCTTGTTTGTAGGGAATTATATTTGTATATGTAGAGTTTGGCTCGAATTGAAAGATGGGATTATTCTAGTCTTATAGCCAGAATGATGCCATAATTGTAACCTTGTGTTGTTTGGGAATTAAATGTTTCTTCCTTTGTCTAATTAGGCTGGGATTGAAAAAGAGCTAGTAAGGAACTCGAGCCTGGTCAGGCCTCATTCCGTGAATAGATTCTTTATTTGGTATGTGGGTTTTTAAGAAAAGAAGAAAGAAACTGCTTTATGTTTAATTGTAACCGTAATGCTTAGACTCCAAATCAGCCTAGTTTGTAGGGAACTATGGAGGCATTGGAAAATGGTATTTCGAGTTTAAAATAAGCATTTGTTTGTAAAAAAAGCTATGAGGAGTTGTGGTTGCGAAAACAGAATTTTGGGTTTTAAAAAAATGCTCCTTTAAGCTCCCAAAATGCCTAACCAAATGGACCCCTATATTTTTATATGTAGAGTTTGGTTCGAAGTGAAAGATGTGATGATTGTAGTCCATAGGTTTAAATCATGTTTTATAACCAGAATGATGCCAAAATTGTAAACTTGTGTTGTTTGGTTAAATGTTTCGTCCTTTGTCTAATTAGGCTGGAATTGAAAAAGAGATAGTAGGGACCTCGAGCCTGACCCGGCCTCATCCCATGGATAGGTTCTTTATTTTTTGGCCGGGAACATATAAGACCCCTCCTGACACGCCCTAATAGGATCATAATGGGTTGGGGAACCTTTTTTCATTGAGTTACTACCATTTTTTAGTTTCCAAGGCGCCCTTGTGGTGCCTTCAAGTTGTATGAAGAGTTCTGACAAATGCTTGTGTGCATATCAAATTGAATACATTGTGATTGTGTTGCTTGATGAATACCTCTTCTTTTGTTGGGATTTATGAAGTGATGATATTTGAACTCATGTTTAGGAACTTGTCTCTTACTGTCTTTTTTCTCCTATCTAGCATGCTAGTTGTTGCGACTTCTGGGACGGGATTTGTCCTTGGGAGCGGAAGTGCCATTGATTTTCCGGGACTTTGTTGGACTTGTGCCGGTACCATGATGGTTGCTGCATCTGCCAGCTCTTTAAATCAGGTTCATTCTTAAGTACAGTTTGTTCTCTCTCTCACTCCCCCACCCCCCCCCCCCTCCCCTACTTTTTCAGCATTCATTTTCTTATAAATAATTGCATCCAATGAATTTGTCACTCAATATCTGGGAGCTCAAAGGTATACAAATCATGAAGAAAGACAAAAACGCAGGACCTATATCTGACATTACAAGAAGACACCAACGTAACAACACAGGGCAACATAATTAAATGATTAGGAGTTTTAAATTCAAATGATCAGTGACTTGGGAAACTTTTATGAATAAGAAGAGTGATTTATGTACTCTCTCGCAGCCTGATTTTGTTTATGATGGAAGTCTTGTTTTTCTGTTTCAATTCGTTTTTTTTTTTTCTTCTCATCATTCATAATTTCATATAATAAATAAGTAAATAAATAAAAACTACTACAAAAACAACATTATTTTTGTCTCGGTTGAAGAAAGGAATAGGTTCTCATATATGGGCTAGAGAAATCACATCCATTAGAGAAGGTAAGAAACATTGCATTAAACTTGTAAAGTTGCCTCTACTATTTAAATCTACATCTTAGAATATAGACCTGTAACCCTAAACTAGTCTCAACTATTAAATCACACCTAATAAACTGAAAGTTATTGAAAAACCTTATTAGGTCATCACTCAAAGTTGGAGCACTTGATTATGAAATGAAAAATCAAGAATAAAAAATTTATATTTTTCGTTGTATTAAGATTGTGAGGTCATATAGCCATGCCTCGTTTCTCATGCCATTTGGGTTTGTACTTCATACATAGTAAGAATATTTTCTAGTTGTCACAATTAAGTTATGTAGATGTAATAACAAAAAATCGAGTCTGTGCCCCAAGACAGTGTTAGAAGGAGGCACCTTATTGTTATTTTCAAGAAGAAAAAGGTAGGTTTCCTTTTCGAGTTTTAAGTTGGTGAATCTTTTTAGTGAATATATTTGTCATTTGAAGAAACCAGGTTCCTTGTCATTGCTTCCCCTCATCATTGTCTGTCTTTATCTCTTAATGCTTTAATTCAAGAGGGCCCAAAATTACCAAACAGAGGGATTGGAATAATGAAAAATATAACATCAAATACATTATATTATAAAAATTATTGGAATGGTGAGAAATGAGAATTCAAATCTATGTAACTTTACTTGTTGCTTCCTCCAATTCATAGATATTGTTTAAGTGGTTGATCTTGGGTTGTTTAATCTTGTTGCTAGTTGTTGATTGCTGATGGCATATTTTAATTTCAGTTTCTTTTCATGTATGGGCTAAAGTTGACTTGAACTTTCTTTGAATGAATCATATTCTCTTAGGTATTTGAGATTAAGAATGATGCCAAAATGAAGAGAACAAGGCTAAGACCACTACCTTCAGAGCGCATTAGTATACCCCATGCGGTCACCTGGGCATCTACTGTTGGTTTAGCTGGAACTGCTATATTGGCAAGCAAGGTGGCCTGATAAATTCTCTCACCCCCTTATGTTATGAAATTTAATAGTTAACTTGTGAATTTCTCTCATTAACCTGTGAATTGAGGGATTAATGTTCCAGCTTGTACGGCAAGGTTGTTGCAGGCTAACATGTTGGCGGCTGGGCTGGCAGCTTCCAATCTGATTCTGTATGCCTTTGTCTACACTCCTATGAAGCAGATCCACCCAGTCAATACATGGGTTGGGGCTGTCGTTGGTGCTATTCCACCACTTCTTGGGTAATATGCCCTTTATATTTCTTATGGCTTTTAACTAATAAATCCTTCTCGTTGGACTTTAAAGAGAAATTTGTTTAGTGGATTTGAGAGTGTGCAATTTTCTCAAGTTCTTCCATACTCATTATTGCTTTGGTCTAATTATGTGTTTTTCTAGCCAAAAATTGATCAGGGCTTCCTGAAATTTCATCTAGCATTGGAAACTGATTTCTTTTCTTCACTATGTTACTTTAAGACACTGGAAGTTATAGAGAACATATTCTTTATACATGTGAAAAATGGTGTTGTCCTAATGATATTTCCTCTTTCAAGCCTTGTCAACCCTCATCTCCAATCAAATCTGGAATATGCTTATAAACATGATACACTGATAAAATCCTCTTACTTCTCTCTCTCCTCCCCCACCACATTAAAAAGTAACTCTTCATATTTCTTTTATCCTATCCTGGGTTATTTCTTTATCTTTCAAACTGGGCTTAAAGTTGAACAACAACTAGAGTATAAATCATATTGTATACCATTGAGTAAAGTTTAAGGAATGAAAACTATTAGGGAGTGCTAGGCATGATTTAGTTATATGATGCCAAATTTTATGCCCTCACTTGTGAGACTCGCATAATTTCATCCTTCTTGATAATCAAATGGCCTGACACTCACATTGTTGATTGTATGTCTATTATTGTTGAAAGTTGTGTCCAAGAACTACTTGAGATGGGGACTCTTTGGCAGCATGTCCTGTGCTAAAATTAGATTAAAGTCTCAGCTCACTTTATAGTTTCTATAATTGAGTACTTTTGAGTTTAGTACTTGTTTCCAGTCTGGCCAGAGTTCAATATTTATTGTTGACCCACTAATGTTATTAGTGATATGTGAAATTTTCTTGTTTTGTGCTTGAGAATTATAGCTTTGTATTGTTTAAAGTGCTTAAGATTTATGGAAATGCCAGTACAATTGTTAGTTACAATCATAAGGAATACCTGACAAACATTTGATTTTGAATATTTTATATGTAGAGATCACTATTTAATTACCTTCTCTATTAAATAATTGAAAGTGGTCGGTTTGATTAACTAAAGGTTTCCTCTGGCTGATTGTACATAAACTGGCTTCTTGTTTTAAGATTTTAGATACAATATTGACATTCAGGCTCATTGGTTTCTATGTTGGGTTTTCAGGTGGGCTGCAGCTTCTGGGCAGGTTTCTCTCAATGGAATGATTCTTCCAGCTGCTCTCTATTTTTGGCAGATTCCTCATTTTATGGCCCTTGCCTACATGTGCCGTGATGATTATGCTGCTGGCGGGTATGTGCATATGCCATCTCTGGAAACGTTAATTGGTGGCTTACCATTTACACCTGTTTCAGGTTATAGGACTATTTAATTTACTTATCAAAAAAAAGGTTATAGGACTATTTATTTAAAAATGGCTGAGTTGGATATGTAAATGATGATTTGACATGGTGACATAAGCCCAAAAATCATATGATAATTGGTATTTATAATTTATTTTGAATTAAGCTGAGAATGTTGATTGTCTATTAGTGTATGGGGTAAGCGGGTCCCTTTTGCACATGTCTATGGGTCTTCAATGCTAGTTTACTTAACTTTTCCCTTGTACTCATTATTCATCATTTGATGCATATTCAGGTTTAAGATGTACTCTCTTGCTGATGCTTCTGGTCGGAGAACTGCCTTGGTGGCTTTAAGGAACTCCCTGTATCTGATTCCTTTGGGGTACTTAGCATATGATTGTAAGTCCCATAGATATTTATTTTAATATTATTTGGAATTCTAGCTTGTCTTTTTAATTTGGTTCTCTGTTGCAAGCTCCTCTAATATATTTGTCCTATCATAATTTGTTATTTTTAACCACTTCTTCGTTATCTTCTCCCCCCGCTCATATTTCTTCATTTTATGGAAGAGAAAGGTACCACCTTTTTGAAGTATAATCAAAGACTGATTTCTTTTGGGGGGAAAAAAAGAATATTCTCTCTCTCTTGTTATAGGTTATAGGTCACTTATCTAACTTCGAAATCTGTCTCTTTCTATTCAAATTTCAATTTGAAAGTGACCTTGAGACGTGTGTTTGGCTGGTTTTCCTCATTTACTTTTATTTGCTTTTCCTAAAGTTTCTTTTGGCATAGCAATTCTCGTTGCAACATCCTCAAATAGTAATAGTATAACATGGAGTTCCATGTACCAAAATATGCATTATTATGCAGGACAATTAATTGCTTTAGCAGAACTTGTCCCTTAGTTTTCTCAATATTATTTGGAATTCCAGGTCTTTTTAATTTGCTTTTCTGCTGCAAGCTCCTCTAATATCTTTGTCCTATCGTAATTTGATACTTATAAGCACTTCTTCATTATCTTCTCCCCCTAGACATTTTTCTTCATTTTATGGAAGAGAAATGTGCCTTCTTTTTGAAGTGTTTTCAAAGAATGATTTCTTCCGGGGGGGGGGGGGGGGGGGGGGGGTGGTGTTGGAGAAAAGCAAAAAAAAAAAAAAAAAAAAAAAGTAAATACTCATCACCTCCCACTCCATGCACCTTGAAACCCCTAATAATACCAGCCCCCTTCACTCGCCTAAGCATTCTAGTAAGGACTTCCATCACCTAGAGAATTAGCATAGGAGATCCCTAAGAAAATCTCCCTCCTCTGTCCTCTTCAAAAGCCTACTCAGCACCTCCATCACCAACAAGAACAATAATGGAGATAAAGGTTCCCTTTGACATAGACCACGAGAACTACCTAAAAAACCAGTTGGGGACCCATTAATAAGCACTGAGAAACATACTGTAGAGATGCATGCCTTCATCCATCTCCCCTACTTCTCCTTAAAACCTATCCTCTCCATAAGGTAAACAAAACATTCCAGTTTACATGATCATAAGCCTTCTCAATATCCAACTTGACAATCACACCTAGAATACCACTCTTCAATCTACTATTCAAACATTCATTTCCTATGTAAATAGAGTCAAGAATTTGTTCCCTCAACAAAAGAGTTCTGGGGCTTGGAAATAAGTTTATCCAACACACATCGTAGTCTGTGAGCCAACACCTTTGACAAAAGTTTGTACAAACTACCCACAAGGCTAATCTGACGATAATCTTTAATATTAACAACATTGATCTTAGTAGGAATCAAACACAGAAAAGTAGTGTTAAGAGATTTTTCAAAGATACATTGACTATGAAAGTTCGCAAAGAAAGCCAAAGCACCCCTCTCAATCACACACCAACATTTTTGAAAGAATGCTATGGTAAAGCCATCAGGACTAGGAGCTTTATCACCCTCAGCCTCTTGAAGAGCTGCAATGATCTCCTCCCTTTCAAGTGAGAACTGATTAGAATCATCCAACCTCGCAAATTCTAATCTATTAATAGGGGGCCTCCAAGATTCAGGTTCCTAATATAATCTCTTATAAATACCCACCACCTAATTCCGAATATTTGACTTATCCTCATACATAGTGCCCTCAATTGACCTTATGACAATTGGTATCAAAGCCCCTGACTTAGTCTCAGCCAACTCACCAAACACATACTGTAGGAATACTCAGAACAGAATTATAAAGGGAATTCACACACACAGCTTGCACAGTATTTACAGAGCACCAACCCCAACCTTTATTACTCAATATCAAGTACAAAGGAAGCCTGGAGAATATACAAGAAATTCTCTAAGCTATGATTACACTCTGCTGTTGACAGCCACAATAGCCTAGGATAGATGTATAGAAATAACTGTCACGGCAGTTATTGCCAAGTAACTGCCTCCTTGTTCAAGACTTATGCCACATGTGGTCTAACTTAAGACATCTTCAACTGATGCTGTCTTGACTTGCTCTCTACGTTTTCAGCCCTTACATAGCAGGTCTGAATATCCAGAAAGCTAGGAACTGCTTGGTAACTACCGCTGTACACTTTGCACATGCCAGCCCATATCTCAGCACATCATGGGGCTTCTGTCCATGCTCTAGCAGCCCACACACACTTGTTCCGGCACGTTTTAGACTTGGCCCCTACCCAAGCCTTTTCATCAACATCACATCCCACACAGCATGCCCATATGCAGCACATTAAGTAATTGCCATCAGCCCACTCATACAAGTCATGAATTTTGCCAGCACCAACTAGCCCAATGCCTTGCACAACATATCATCAGCACAGCAGCCCAACATTGCCTTGCACTTAAGCCACCAAGCCCACACACAAAGCAACTATCAACCAAGCCACCAATGTCATGCACCATCACATAGAGTCAGCATCACCTACTGTTGCCCAATATCAAAATCCGTCTTTGCCCACCATGACCCTCTTCTGCCATGGCCATCTGACGTAGAACAACCACAATAAACATAAAATAATAATAAAAACCCTAGGAGTCAGCACCTAAGGGCTGCTTGGAGTCAGCACCAAGCAAACTGGAGTCGGCACCAGTGAAAAGAAAACCAAACGTTTTTAATAATTCTCAAAAGCTGTCTTACAATAATCAAAAAAGTGTTTAAATAGCTAACAACATAAAGCACAAAAAAACCCTAATTATTAAATGCTCGGGCTTGCTAATAACTCAAGCCCGATAACTAACAGGCCCCATCCATAAGGCCACTGGTTGGGCCGTCTTCTTTTTACTCTTCCTCCCATACATGCGTATAATTGGAGGCTTATATCTTGTATTTGCACCAACTCCTCTCGGGTGAGAAGAACTCGACCCCGTGGAGTGGAAATCTGAAGAGCTCTGGTAGTACTCTAGCAAGTCAGGATCCAATCGCTGTAGCTCATCCCTAGTAATCCATGTGCAATCAGAATCTGGTCGCCCTCGCCACCGAACTAGGAAACGGTGAACTCCTCCATCCCTGGTAGAAACAATCTGCTCATCTAAAATAGCATCAATAGATTCTTTATGTGCATAAGGCAAATTTAAGGGTAAAGGGGTAGGAATAGGGGCATCAATAGGATCAGGTAAAGGCTCATCAAAAGGAGTATCAGGAATAGTAGTAGGGCTTTTATAAGCAACTAGATCCTCAATATTAAAAGAGGAGCTAATACCATAATCATGAGGAAGGTCAATGACATATGCATTTGGGCCCATTCGTTTCAATACCTTGAATGGACCGGCACTACGAGCCTGCAATTTCTTAACGGTCCCAGAGGAAAACCGTTCAGGTCGGATCCGAATCATGACATAATCCCCTACAGGAAACTCTGCATGACGCCGATGCGTGTCAGCATGAATTTTATATTGAGAATTACTTACCTGAATTTTTTTGCGAATCTCATTATGCAAATTATGAACATGTCATGCAAATGCCTCGGCAGATTCAGAAATCCTAACATGTGGGGACATGGGCAACAGATCTAAGGGCTTCTTAGGTGTAAATCCATGCACAACCTCAAAAGGACTAGCGCCTATAGACCTATTAACAGAGTTATTATATGCAAGTTGGGCTACAGGAAGAATTGAATCCCAATTTCGATTGGCTTCACCCACTAGACACCGAAGAAGGTTGCCTAGACTACGATTGACCACCTCAGTTTGACCATCAGTTTGAGGATGAAATGCTGTGGAAAATTTCAATTTGGTGCCTACTAAGTGCCACAAGGTCTTCCAAAAATAACTCATGAAGCGAACATCCCTATCAGAGACTATGGTTTTGGGAAGACCATAAAGCTTGACAATCTCATCAAAGTAGAGTTTTGCAATTTTAGAAGCATCAGAGATCTTAGAACATGGTAGGAAATGAGCCATCTTAGAGAAGCGATCAACAACTACTAGGATAGAATCATGCTTCCTAAAGGTGCGGGGCAAACCTAGCACGAAGTCCATACTCACATCCTGCCACGGGCGATCTGGCGCAAGTAGAGGCGTGTACAGGCCAGTGTTTTGCTTGCGATGTTTGGCTAGTTGACATGTACGACACTGA
The DNA here is from genome assembly GCA_032878915.1 of Castanopsis chinensis. Lineage (NCBI taxonomy): Eukaryota > Viridiplantae > Streptophyta > Magnoliopsida > Fagales > Fagaceae > Castanopsis > Castanopsis chinensis. The sequence continues at coordinate 1,806,339 of JAVQMG010000073.1, forward strand.
CCAACTATCTTGGCAACGCCCCTCTTAAGACTAGGCCAATAGAATTGACGTTTCACTTCCTCAATCGTCTTATCTCGACCAAAATGACCTGCAAGACCTCCCGCATGTATCTCCCAAACTAGGAAGTCTCTCACTGATGACCGAGGGATACATAACTTGTTGGCCTTGAACAAGTAACCATCCTGAAGGGTATAATCATCCAGGACTGGCCGTGAGGCATTACTTAGGCTAGTGTAGAGCTCCCCAAAATCTGGGCATGATTCATAGTCATTCTTGAGTCGTTCAAACCCAGTAACCTTAACATTCATGACTGACAGCAAAGACACCCTTCGACTTAATGCATCAGCAGCCTTATTCTCGACTCCCGCCCTATGTTTCACCACAAAGTAGTAGCGTTGCAGAAACTCAACCCAACTACCGTGCCTAAAATTCAACTTCTTTTGGGAATGGAGGTAGCGCAAAGCTTCATGATCGGAGTAGATAATAAACTCTCGCGACAACAGGTAATGGCGCCAATGCCAAAGAGCTCGCACAATGGCGTAGAATTCTTTGTCATATGTGGAGTACTTTTGCTTAGCATCATTCAACTTCTCACTAAAATAAGCAATTGGGTGGCGCTCTTGACTAAGTACTCCCCCTATACCAATACCCGAGGCATCACATTCCACTTCAAAAGGCTTGTTAAAATCAGGGAGACGCATGACAGGTGCCTCTGTCATCCTTTGCTTTACTTCATTGAAAGCCTTAGTAGTAGCTTTTGTCCAAATAAACTCTCCTTGTTTCATGCAATCAGTGATGGGGGACATAATGGTACTAAACCCTTTGATGAATCGGCGATAAAAGGAAGCGAGCCCATGAAAACTTCGAATTTCATGGATATTCTTGGGCTCGGGCCAATCCACAATTGCTTGGACCTTTTGGGGGTCAGCAGAAACTCCTTCAGAAGATACTATGAAGCCTAGGAAGACAGCTCTATCGGTAAAGAAAGAGCACTTCTTGAGGTTACCATATAAGCTCTCATTCCTAAGGGCCATACAAACTTGAGTGAGATGGTTTAAGTGTTGCTCCCTAGACGTACTATAGATGAGGATGTCATCAAAGTACACAACCAAGAATTTTCCCATAAAAGGCTTGAGCACTTGAGTCATCACTCTCATAAAGGTACTAGGAGCATTGGACAATCCAAAAGGCATGACCATCCACTCATATAAACCATCTTTCGTCTTGAAGGCGGTTTTCCACTCGTCACTTGAACGAACCCTAATTTGATGATAGCCACTTTTCAAGTCTATTTTGGAGAAGATCGTTGCTCTAGCCATCATATCCAACATGTCATCCAACCGAGGGATAGGAAAACGATACTTCACAGTGATCTTGTTGATGGCACGACTATCCACACACATCCTCCAAGTCCCATCTTTTTTTGGAGTTAAGAGTGCAGGGACTGCACAAGGACTCATACTTTCACGAACAAAACCCTTCCTAAGTAGTTCTTCAACTTGCCTTTGTAACTCGGCATGTTCTGCAGGACTCATCCTATAGTGAGGCAAGTTAAGTAGGGTCGCTCCGGGCATAAAATCTATGGCGTGTTGTATGTCACGCATGGGTGGCAAATGATCGGGGAGTTCCTTAGGGAAAACATCCTTAAATTCCTGAAGCACGGACCTTACTTCTTCAGGTTGCTTCTCATAGGTGTCTTCATGAAGTTCCCTAGCAACTAAGACAAACACAATGGATTCCTGAACTGCTACCCTCTCAAATGCCTTTGGGCTTATGATGTTCAGACCTTTCGCCTTTGGTGCTTCTAGCTTCTTGCTCACGTCGATTGGCTTGGGTTTCAAAGGATTGAGCACAATTTTCTTACCCTCAAACATAAATGAGCAAGAATTGGAACGCCCATGAAGGGTAACATCCAAATCATAAAGCCAAGGTCTACCTAAGATAATATGTCCTACATCCATGGGAATTACGTCACACCATATTTCAGCCTTGTAGGTAAGGAATTGAAGTGGGACAACACATCTTTCTTTTATGGATATGGAGGAAGTATCCACCCAAGAAACTTTATATGGGTTAGGGTGTGGGATCAATTTCAAGCCTAGGCGAGAAACCACATTAGAGGACACTGCATTAATGCAACTCCCACTATCTATAATAACCTTGCAAGTTTTGTCTCCACACTTAGTGTAAGTCTGAAAAATGGCGCTCCTTCGCCAATCATCAGTGTCTCTCTGTTCAGTCAAAGCACACCTTACCACATTCACTCTAGGGACACCAAAAACAACATTGGAATCATCAACATGGGGAGAAAGGGTCCTAAGGTACGCGAGGTAGTTAGGTTCCTCTTCCCATCCTGCCTCAATATCTTGGACTTCTTCAACATTTGGATCATACACTAGCTCCTCAACATTGTCTACCTTTTCATCACCCTCTTGAATGACAAGGGTCCTAGAGGGACATCTAGCTGCAACATGTCCAATCCCATTGCATTTGAAGCATTGGAGGCGAGAGCCTAATCTTGAGGGCTCATTGATTACACCTTTTCCCTTATCCTCCTTTTCTATTGGGATGCTATTAGGGTTGACCTTAGGGGGTAAGGCAAGTCTAGATTTGCTACCAAAAGGTTGGGGGTTGGTAGGGACACTCCGAAGCTCAGAACGTCTCCAAAAGATAGACTTGGATGCTAACTCACAATTCCTAGCAAGGTCATAGGCTTCTCCTAAGGTAGTGACTCCTCGGGTGATAATCTCGCCTAGTAGGTTAGCATTCAAACCTTTCTTGAACCTATTGAGCGTGACAACCTCTTCCTCAACAATTCGGATTCGCCTCTTGAATTCCTTGAACTTCTCTATGTATTCAGCCACAGGAGCAGTGCTCTGTTTTAGGCGATCCCATTCCTCAAGGAGAGAACTCCTATAAGTTGGAGGAAGGTAATTCCTCGAGAGAGCCTCCTTCATCTCAATCCAATCAATAATGGGGGGTTCACGTCTACGCCTAAGGGTTTCCTCAAGGTCCTCCCAAAAAAGGTTAGCTCTCCCAATTAACTTCATCCTAGCATACCTCACTTTCCTATTATCAGCCCAATGGTAATAGTCAAAGAATTTCTTCATTTGACGTAACCAATCAGTGAAAACCCATGGGTCTAGGCAACCATCAAAGGTGGGTGCTTCTATCTTTTCCCTAGACATCCTATCATCATAGTCCCTAGGACCATAGTGATTATAGTGATCATGTTCAAGGTTTGGAGCCCTATTAAAGTAACCATGGTTATTCTGCCTAAGCATATTATCTCTTTCCTGGTTAATGGGCTCCCTTTGGGATGCTTCAATTCGATCTACCCTATCCAGTAAACCACGGACACTGTTTGCTAGGTCTCGAATAGTTTGCTCTAAAGAGGGACTAGACTCGGAAGTAGATTGAATTTCAGGGTTTGACATGATGCGACCACTACGTAGATGCATGCAACACTATGTTTTTGAATGCAGCTGAGATTCCAAAATATTCAAGTAACCAATTCTCAATGTAAAATTGAAGGTCAAGCAAGAGTGCATGTGGAGACTAGATCAATGAATTCAAAGAAATAAATTGCAGTCAAATAGTGACAGTGTTCACAATATTGAAAGATAACCCAAATAACAATCAAATTCCACTAAGCTCCCCAATTAATAATGAGAATCAGATATTTCAAAGAAATTGGGTGATTTTTTTTTTTTTTTGGGAATTTTAGAGTGGGTACTGAAAGAAAACACAAATAATAAAACAGCTAATTTGAGCACAAAAGGAATAGGCCAATGGGATTTGGTGGGATATGCACATAAAAGATATAAAGATAATATTTTTTAATGAGACAAAATTAAATCCACCAAAAAAATAGAGTAAAAATTGTACCCTAGTCAGTGGCCAACTTGTTGTACTAGACAGTCACGATCTGGCTCCTCAATTGAGTGGTTCTAGCTGAACAAAATGACTTGTGGATGAATAATTCTTTCACGTAGAAATTTAGGCCCAATACATTCTTTCACGTAGGAATGGGCTGTAACAGTAACAACATTCTTTTTCTTTTCTTTTTTTTTTTTTTTTTGATTTTTTTTTTATTTTTTATTTTTTTTTACAAAACAATAAAAATCACTGCTGTGATAGACAAAATAATAAAACGATTTAACTACATGCTTATAAAAGAAATTTGAACTACAAACAGAAAGGAGAGTCCACGAAGCTAACGAAGCTAACAAAAACAAAAGCTTGAAATTGAAAAGAGAAAAGAAAAGAAAAACTGCTCGGCAATGGCTCCGGTGCTAGGGACCGACGACCGTGGCGGCGCTACGGCGGGGAGGATAGCGGCGGCTCGATCTTCGCATCGGAGTGGTCGGCGTCCTTTGCGGAGCGGTCGACGTTGTCGGCGGCGGTGGTGAGAGTGATGACGGGTTCGGCGGCTGGCGGTGGCTTGTGGATTTCTGCGACCGGCGGATGCTGGGCTTGCGTGGGTGGTCAGTCTCAAAGGCCGTTTGTCAATCTCGGCGTGGGTCACTGCTCCTCCTTTCTTCTTCGTCTCTTTTTTTTTTTTTTTTTTTTTTTTTTTTTTTTTTTTTTTTTTATTCCGTTGGTGGTGGGCTTAGAGGCGGGCACGGATTGGTATTGGGGAAGGAGTGGGTTTTTCTGTTGGTTTTGGTTCTGCCTTTGGTTTGCAGATTTCGTGAGGTAAGTATTTGAGTAATGGCAGGTTTGGTTGTGGTGGTTTGCAAATCTCGTGGGGTAAGTATTTGAGTGATGGCATGTTTGGTGGTTGAGTTGTTTTCTGATGGTGGTGATTGTGGCTGTGGGTTGGCGGTTGTGATTTTGGGTTGTGGAAAGAGGTGACCGGTTGGGCTCTGATACCAAACTGACGTAGAACAACCACAATAAATAGAAAATAATAATAAAAACCCTAGGAGTCAGCACCTAAGGGCTGCTTGGAGTCAGCACCAAGCAAACTGGAGTCGGCACCAGTGAAAAGAAAACCAAACGTTTTTAATAATTCTCAAAAGATGTCTTACAATAATCAGAAAAGTGTTTAAATAGCTAACAACATAAAGCACAAAAAAACCCTAATTATTAAATGCTCGGGCTTGCTAATAACTCAAGCCCGATAACTAACAGGCCCCATCCATAAGGCCACTGGTTGGGCCGTCTTCTTTTTACTCTTCCTCCCATACATGCGTATAATTAGAGGCTTATATCTTGTATCCGCACCACCATCGGGCATCATGTGGAGTAAGGTGCCTCCACATGCTGCCCTTCATCATGCTCATCATTCTGAATCCAGTAAGGAGACCGGACTTGTCCCCCTCAAAGAGCAGTTAGGAGCTTCACTAGACACGCATGAGGAGCCATTGGTGTGTTGAGAAAACATAGAGCCAAGTGACTGGCCTGATGTTGCCTGAGCACTCCAATTCCTCATGCCATCATAATCAGCAACTTAAGCTCCTAACAAACCACACCCACCAAAAGAAGCCGACATCCTTGTCGGTAGGGTATCCTCAAATGCCTTTACCTCTTTCTCAAACTGCCACAATGTATATGCCTTCTCCCAACTTGCCTCTGTTTCAACTGCCCCTTTCCACTTTACTAAGTAGTAAGTTATAATATTTCCTCCCTTTCGATAACCTCTCATCTTCTTGTCAAGAATTCTGTCCACTTCACGATCAAACTAAACCATGACAATAGGCAGGGCACACCTTGCCTCATTCTTTGCAGGATCTTCTTCATTCCCATGATAAGGCTTTAAGAAGCTCACATGAATTGTTGGGTGAATTTGCAATTTTTCTGGTAGCTTCAACTTGTAAGCCACAACACCGACTCTCTTTACAATCTCAAATGGACCATCATAATGAGGAATCCAACCTCTATGAATTGCCTCACTTCTAAACTTTCTCCAAATCTGCAGAGTCAGTTTCAACAGCACTTTGTTCCCAACTTGGAACTCAAGAGGTCTCCTTTCTTTATCAGCATACTTTTTCATCCTCCTCTGCGCTTTCAACAATGTCTTGTGCCTCCTGCATCAGCTCTTGCTTGTTGATTGCAAATTTGTACGCTGTAGGACACCTACCCCCCGAATGCTACTTAGCAATCTCATGAGGTGTGAGGGGCTGCTGCCCCATTGCCAACTCGAATGGACTCATTCCAGTTGATGAAGACTTATGCAAATTGTAGGCAAACTGCGTAGAATCTAACAAGTCTAGCCAATTCTTTTAACTTGTTGTCACTTAGTGCCTCAAGTAGTCTTCCAACACAGCATTGATTCTTTCTATTTGCCCGTCTATTTGTGGGTGATTAGCAGTAGAAAACTTCAACTCAGAACCCACCAAACCAAATAGAACAGTCCAAAATCGACCAGTAAATCGAGAGTCCCTATCACTTACAATGTCTTCAGGCTGCCCAAAGTGTTTCACCACATTTTTGTAGAACAAATCAGCAGCTACCTCTGTTGTACATGTACTTGGTGCAGCCATAAAAACAACATACTTTGAGAATCGATCAACCACTATAAATACTGAACCCATCTCCTTAACTTTTGGCAAACTAGTAATGAAATCCATTGAAACCGAAACCCATGGACTTTCTGATATAGGAAAAGGCTGCAGCAAACTTACTTCCTTTTGAGTTAAGCCCTTGTCTTGTTAGCGAACTGGACAAGTCTTCACATACAACTCAATGTCCAACTCCATTTTAGGCCAGTAATAACAGCAGGGCCTTTGATTTTTGCCTCCAAGAAATCTCTTCCATGAAAGCTAAAATCTCAATATCTGCCTTGATCTTAGTTCTTCTATTTTTTTTCTACTAGAGACAATACTTGCAACCCTTCTCTCAAATCTAGCCCCAAAAGTTCAGCCAACAAACATTTTTTTTCTAGAAGACACATCCCCAACAAGATGTTTATTCCAATGCTTCAAATCTCCTTTAAGAACCTTGAATTTACAAGCTAAAACATAACTAGGGGGTCCCACAAAATGATATTCATTCCACCAGCACTGAACACGATCCACAAAACCCTCTGCTTTAAGCCACATATTTTCAAATTCAAAGGAACTCTTCCCCCTCGCCCGGCCACTTGCCTCCACAATAATAGAACAATGATCCGAAACCTCGTGAGGGAGACGCCTTTGGACCACTTCCAGGAAATGGTCCTCCCAATCAATTAAAACTAAAACTCTATCTATTCGAGACAAAGAAGGATTTACAGATTCTCGAAACCACGTATACTCACCCCCCACCAAAGGTAGATCAACCAAAAAATTCCTCTCAGTGAAGTTTGAGAATTTGAACATGGCTGGACTAAACGCATTACACCCAAGTTGCTCTGCTAGGGATGGGATTCTTACCATAAATAACCTTGTTAAGAAGAGCTTGCCTCTTGTTAATTGGTGTTGTCTTTGTTGCTGTGATGAGGAAACTGTGGATCACCTTTTACTCCATTGTAAGTTTGCTCATGCTTTGTGGAGTGAGGTTTTTTTTATGTTTGGGGTTTAGTGGGTGATGTCGTATACAGTTGTCTCTCTTCTTTCGCTTGGAGGAATTGGTTGGGGAATTATTCTTCAAATGCTTGGAATATGGTTCTAGCGTGTCTTATGTGGTTAGTATGGAAGGAATGCAATGCCAAAACTTTTGAGGACATTGAGAGGCCTATTGAACTGTTGAAGACTTCTCTAGCTAGGACTTTGTTTGAGTGATCTCATATTTGGGGCCTCACGCATTGAGATAAAGGATCCCCTTGTCTTATGCCTTTTGAATTTTCGAAAAGGATCCCCTTGTCTTTTGTTTTCTCTTGTTATAGGTTATAGTTCAGTTCAAAATCTGTCTCGTTCTATTCAAATTTCAATTTGAAAGTGACTTGAGACTTGTGTGTTTGGCTGGTTTTCCTTATTTACTTTTTAATTGCTTTTCCTAGAGTTTCCTTTGGCGTAGCAATTCCTGTTGCAACATCCTCAGATACTAATAGTCTAATATGGAGTTCCCTGTACCAAAATATGCAGGACAGGTACTTGCTTTAGCTGAACTTGTATCATAGTTCTCTTACAAGTAGCCTGGTTCGATACATCATCTACCAATCTCTCTGTCATAATGACCTTATGAAATCCATATTCAAACATCTAAGTTTGTTTACCAAATTTAAGCTGATAATTGGATGTGGAAACAAATCATCGCTATGAAGAACATGTATGCCTAGTCTGCATTATGTAGTTTCCTGCCCTTGATCAGTTTTTGTAGCATTGACATTTGTGTTCTTTCAAGTAATATGTTCGTAGGTTCAATCCCGCAATTTACCATAGCCAAAAAATAAAAAAGTAATATGTTCTACGTGAGTGCAGTGGCAAAGAACGGACCTCTAGTGAATGGGTGCTGCAATTGCAATTTTTGTGTTTAAATACAACTTTGTGTTGACTTAATCTCATTTCTCATTTACCTTATTTAATGTTGTCTGCAGGGGGTGTGACTTCCGGATGGTTTTGTCTTGAATCATCAGTCCTTACTCTTGCAATAAGTGCTGCAGCATTTTCATTCTATAGAGATCGCACTACACAAAAAGCTAGGAGGATGTTTCATGCTAGCCTTCTGTATCTTCCTGTATTCATGACTGGGCTTCTAGTTCACCGTCTTCCTGATAACGAACAATGTATCAAAGAAGACAACTCAGTTGAGATCTCATCTTTCTTGGAAACTAAAGATGAAGAAAGTGAAAACCTTAACGAGAATGAGATGATGCGATCCAGAGTCAGGAAACAAGCACGCTCACCTGTAGCTTATGCCTCTGTTGCACCATTTCCATTTCTGCCTGCTCCATTCACGACTCCTTGATGTGTTTTGCCTCTAGATTTTTTTGGTTACGATCTGTAATAAAAAGGTGGAGATGTACCCTTGTAAAAATCAATCTGACCAAATTTTTGTGGGATTTTTTTGGTTCAAACCCTATGGCAATTTTTGAAGTTGAGATTTGTTATATAGCTTTTAATGTTATGCTCTTCAACATTGACATTTGAGCAACGAATTTTTATTTGAAATAAAATGTGAAAACAAAGCAATTGATCTTGATTTGGGTAGAACAATATGAGAGACATTCTATAAAATCCATCAGTTCTTCAAAACTACCATTACAATATGAGGTGCAGAATTAACACTTTTTTTTTTTTTTTGTATTATGCTGGATGTGAGGTGTCACACTCCTACACCTAAAATCCTAACAGAACACATAATCTAAGGCCAAAATTTGATCCACTGTTTTACATGCACTGAAACGTTATATTGACCAGCACTAAATAACAATGATGCAAGTCTCAAATTATAACAAGTAAATATGATATTTGTGGGAATTTTATTTTTTGGGTAAGATATTTGTAGGGATTTAGCATTCAATTTGTTGTGTAATTAAATTCTCAAAATTATAAGAATCTTGTTAGAATTCCTCTAATCTTTTACCCTCCAAACTCCTTCCATTGTAATAGTATATATTTTGATTTTCCAGCAAGTCTTAAAAAATAAAGAAAAATTTTTGTACCAGAAAAAGAATATGATATATATATTTTTTTTGGATAAAATTCTGCAACTAAAATTTTATTGGTAAATTTCATTAACTTACTCTAAGATTTGCACTAATACCGAACAAGTTTAAAACATTTTAAAATTGACCAATTTAGATTCTAAGAGAGAAGAGAAAAAAGACTAACAAACCTAACCGTGTCTATTGTTCAGGGACTAAATTGATCGGTTTTAAATTGCTTGAAAATTCCATTAACCTATCCTAAGATTTGCCCTAATGTCAAACAAGTTTAAGACATTTTTAGTTAACTTATCCTAAGATTTGCTTAATGACAAAACAAGTTTAAGACATTTTAAAATCGACCAATTTGGTTTCTAAGAGAGAAGAGAAATAAGACTAACTTGGTTAGACAAAGAGGTTGCTATGTGGCTACAAATAAATTGGTTTCAAGATGGGGACCAAAATACTAGATTTTTTCACTCCAAAGCTTCAGCCAGGTATCAAAAGAATTTAATTTCTGGTATGTTGGATTCGAATAATTTTTGGCAGGAAGACATGAGGATGGTTGAGGAGATTGTGGTGAACTATAATTCAAACTTGTTCTCTACTTCAAACCCTTGTTCTTTCAATATTTTTGGTCAACATTAGTCGGCAATGAGGTTGTTAAGACTATACTTGATTTTCTTAACTCAGGTATTTCCCTTCCTCACTTCCATGAAACTCACAATGTCTTAATTCCAAAAAATAAGGAATCACAAAGAATAATTGATTATCGTCCTATTAGTTTATGTATTGTGGTTTATAAACTTGCCTCAAAAGCTATTGCAAATAGACTTAAAAAAGTTTTACCTTCCATTATTAGTGATACTCAAAGTCCTTTTGTACAAGGTAGACTAATCACTGATAATGTATTGGTTGCTTTTGAGACTATGCACCATATAAATCAGAAGAAAGTAGGCAAGAAAGGTGAGATGGCATTAAAATTAGATATGAGCAAAGCATATAATAGGGTTGAATGGAAGTGTCTTAAGAAAATCATGGAAAAGTTGGGTTTTGATTAGAAAGTGAGAGATCTTTTATTGAAGTGTATTTCTTTGGTTACATACTCTATTAGGATTAATGGAAAGACATGTGGTAACATTGTTCTAACTTGGGGTTTGCGTCAGGGAGATCCTTTGTCTCCATATCTTTTTTTGTTATGTGCTTAAGGCTTGTTAGCAATTATAAAGAAGGCTACTATGGTGGGTGATTTGCATGGAGTAGCTGTGTGTAAAAGAGGACCAAAGTTCTCACATTTAGTCTTTGCAGACGATAGCTTAATTTTCTGTGAAGCATCTCTGATGGAATGTGACTCTTTGTAGCGGATAATTCAAGTTTTTGAGGTAGCTTTAGGTCAGCAATTGAAAAGAACAAAGACATCTTTTTTTTTTTTTTTTAGCTCTAACACATACAAATGTGAAAGAGGAAATCAAAAATAAGTTTGGAGCACAAGTGATTAGAAATCATGGGAAATATCTTGGTTTTCTGTCGTTGGTTGGCAGAAATAAACGCAACACATTTAATTCAATTAAGGAGAAGCTTGCTAAGAAATTGACAGGTTGGAAGGAGAATTTGCTATCAAAGGCGGGGAAAGAAGTTTTGATAAAGGTGATGACCCAAGCTATTCCAACTTATACGATGAGTTGTTTCAAACTTCCAGATACTCCATGTGATGAACTAACAAGTTTGATTAGAAATTTCTAGTGGGGGTAGAAGCAAAATGAAAGGAAGACGGCTTGGTTGAGTTGGAAAAAATTGTGTATGCCTAAGTCTTGTGGGGGGATTAGGATTTAAATTGCTTAAACCATTTAATTTGGCGCTTCTTACAAAATAGGGGTGGCGACTGGCGATTGCAAGTTGGACAAAATTCTTTGGTTTCCCAAGTGTTCAAAGTGAAATATTTTCCTGAATGTGATGTTGTGAGTGCATCCATAGGGAAACATCCTTCTTTTATGGCGAAGTTTATTGGCCACACAAAGGGTGGTTAAACTGGGGATGAGATGGCAAGTAGGTAATGGGACCAATATCAGGGTGTGGGGTGATAAATGTCTCCCAAATTCTTCTTCTCATATGGTAGTTTCTCCTCGGTTGCTCCTATAACATATGAGATTCTTAATTCTTGTCATGATATTCGTAATGTTAGGTTTTCTTATGTGAGGCGTAAGAGAAATACGTTTGCTTACCTTTTAGCTAAATATGCTTGTGACATTGTTGATTTTCTAGTTTAAATAGAAGAGAATCATTGTTTTTAGAACAAACTCTTCATTGTGATGTAATTTCTTTTTAAATAATGAAATTTTCTAGTTTCCAATAATAAAAAAAAAAAAAAAAAATTAACTAGCGAGCCAAACAATGCATACTATTCAAATCGATAGTTTCGAAATGTTTTAGACTTGTTGACGTAAATTCAGGTTAAAAAGGTTATTCATGTTTCAACAGTAACACCATCCAAAACTGCCCAACAAATAAAACTAAAACATCCAACGTTGGAAAGAAAGCTCTATAGAGAGAGAGAGAGAGAGAAATGGCGGTGAGACAGAGAGCCATTGGAACTCTGCCGAACCTGATTCGAAGCCTTCGAAAGGAATCTCTTCTAAACCCAAAACCCACCAACCCATCTGCACTACCATCTCTTCGACGCGCTTTCTCGCTCTACGATCAGATCAACCTGATCAACGATGGCCCCGAAGACCAGCTTCGCTTTAAAGGCTATTCTGATACTGGGTTCAACGTCAATGGCGTCGACTATGAGGGCAGCTTGCTCTGCGTTGGGAATTTCCTCATGTCCTGGGCCCCCACCAAGTTTTCAGAAATCACTCCTGAAAGGTTTGTGTACAACCCCATCTTTGAATTTTTTGACAGTATCAATGTATCATCAAATTGAATCAAAGTTTTCAATTCCGTTGTGATTTGGGTTCTTGTTATTTTTTTTCAATCATGGGGTTTTTTGATTGAATTCAAAGTGTTTGTTTTTGTTTGATTTTGTCAATGAACAAAACATCATTTCCATGAGAGAATGAGGTAGAAGATAGAAATAGAAATTAGTAAAGATAAGAAATGTAGATGTAAATTCAAAGACAAGGTTGCATTGACATATGAAGCATAAACAATGTTTTTCTTTTCCAAAGAAAGGTAAAATTTAATGTTGTTATGTGCTTGAATTTAATTGAGGAACATGATGTACCCCATCTCTAAGGAATACGAGTAGAAATACGTGTAGCAACCGGAACATATGGGAATTTGAGTCGGTTTAGTGATTGGAACGGAATATTTCAGCTTTTCTAGCTGGAATGGAATGGAATTGATTGACAACTGTGACTTGGATTGTGTATACGATGTGTGTGAGCTTGTTAAGACTTTGTTTGTTTACTTTGCAATTTTGGTTAGAATAAAAATAAAATACTAGAATGCACTTTTTTGGGTCTTTGGAAAAACTTTTGATTTTATTGCATTAGTAGGAAAGGATCTTCTTGCGTAACTTTCACAACCTGTGTCATGCTTGGATTACTAATTTGTAACAATTATAGCTAATATTGTTACCATTAGGGTTTGTAATATGAGTTATTTGTCATTGCATCAGCCAATATCTAATACACTAAATTGGGTAGAATTGCCATAACCGTGCATTAACTTTTCTAATTCTCCAATCTCTACTTTTGAATGATTTATTGCCTTGTACAATGTATGTAGTCGGTTTATATGTTTGAATATGTTGTTGTATTTACATATTTATTTACTGCTTTGTTCCTATGATATTCCCAATTTCCATAAATTTTCTAGGAGTTTGAAGTTCCCTGGTGCAAATATTCTTTTAGTTGGAACAAGAGTCTATGAAGTTTGTCATGCACCTCTATCTGACAATGATAGCTTTATGTTATGATGCAGCTTATCTATCTTCCAAACCTTGCGGCCTATTCCAGGTGAGAATTCAAATCGTGGGACAATCCTGTCTGGTTGGCTGCTTGTTTTTACTTATCACATGGAACTTGTGTGGTATGAATGACTTCTTCATACAGGTGATTTTGATTACATATGACATTCAAAATAAAATTTAAGAGCTAGCCTTCCCCTTTATTAAGCTATACTTCATAAAATGTGACCCAGATGTTATGTGAATCATGGGCTACTTGCCTATGGTCCATCATGTTGAGCCCCATCAAACAGTTATATAGGCTTGCTGACATCTAGATACTATAGCAATAAAGAATTGAAATCTGTTCTACTATCATTTCATATGTACTTTTCAGGTTGCCAAGATAGTTCATACATGTGCATTTGTAATTTTATGTCCTTAAGTACCTAATATGAGCCTTAGTGTCTGTTTGGTTGGAGCTCATACGCTCAGCTTTTAGCTTTTAACTTCTATGTATAGCTTTTTAAAACCTCACTTTTTTTTTTTTTTTTACTTTTTCTCACTTTTTCAAAGTCCCAGTATACTGTAGCACACTTTTAGCAAAAAACTAAAAGTCAATAAATATTGTTTCCAAACGGGCACTTAATGTCAATAAATATGCATCCTGTCAAGTGGAACCATTATGTAAGTTACTATAACTTCCAAATATACACATATTATGTGTATATATCAAGTTTTATTTATGTATTATATGATATCTATAGTTTAAGGGCTTTCACCTTTAAGATTTGGTCCAGTTGTTATATTAATCTTCTGTTAATTTTTCTATTGATCTTCTACTTGTAATAATTCTTGTCAGAGATTTTGATACTTGGCTGTGGGAGGAATATTGAAATGGTAAATCCTGAACTTCGGCGCTTCATTCGGTCTACTGGCATGAAGTTGGAAGCCCTTGACTCGGTATCTTAGCTTCCCCCTGGGCTTTACTTCCTTCAGTCTGTTAAATTTTGTCTCGCATCTTTACTTTATACTCTGCGTAAATTCACCAATAAATAAAAGACTTAGGTTTCTAAACAAAGTTGATATTGTTACATTATTTCTTCTTCACCTGAAGAAAAGAGAATAAATAGAGGAAGAAAAAAGTAGCACAACTTTCCAATCAAATTATTTTGATTGAGGCATATCAGAAAATAAGACCAAGTTCAAAATTTTATCAGAGCACTAGGCAATGAAAGAGAGTGAGGTATAGAGTTAAAAGACAAAAAAAAAAAAAAAAAATTCAGGGGCCACATAATGGGATATCTTGGGTGTTGAAAAATGCCTATATATATTCCAAGGAATAATAGGGTAAAGCTTCCTTATATGAAAAATGAGTAAGAGGTTCACAGTTCTATGGTTAATTGATCTGGCTGCAAGTCAGGTATACTTGGTGTTATTCCATGTTTACCTGGCCCAATTGTTAGGGTTGAAGGCACTGCTTTTGTCCATCCCAATCGATCATTGTGTTGTTTGTTTGTTAGGTTAAGCTAGGAGGGCAAGAAGAAAACTTCCATTTTAAATTATTAAAAGAATCTTTAAGGGGCTGTTTGGATGGGTTTTTTTGGTCACTCAATTCACTTCTCACTCATCACTTTAAAATACCACACCCGTTTGGCACCATCACTCACTTCCCATTACTTAATATTTTTCACACTATTTGTAGGTCTCATATCTGTCACTCGGTGCAGTTTTTTTTTTTTTTTTTCCCAAATACCCGAACTTAGTAAAAAAAAAAAAAAAAATCACCAGAATTGAAGACGAACCCAGTGGAAAAAAAAAAAAAAAAAAAAAAACCAGAATTGAAGACCGAACCCAGTGGAAAAAAAAAAAACTGAAGAGTGAAGACTGAACCCAAAAAAAAAAAGGTCAGTTGGTAAAAGTTGCGGCTGTGGGTCCTCCATGTGTATTTAATTACAAAAATGCCATTGAGTTATGAGTTATAGAAACTGAAAACAGCCAAAATGTGTTTTCAGTTTCCATAACTCATAACTCAAACATCAGAAAATTGAGTGATGGAAACAGAGTTATGGTGCTCCTAAATGAACTTCTTGCTATGGGTCTCACCATTTTTGAGTTATGAGTTATGGAAATAGAGTTATGAGTTATGGAAATTGATGATCCAAACAGCCCCTAATGCACTTGTTCCTTACATTCACTGTCTATCTTTTTTTTTTTTTTTGATAAGTATACATTCACTGTCATCTGTGAGAATAGTCATTGTGGCACAGCAAATCTGTGTAATTGGGGTGTGAGTTCTTTGAGCTAGCAGCTAATTTGGTAATAAGCATCTCTAAATTCCTTTACATACTAGCAAAAATACTGTGAAAATGTTCTATTTAGCAATATATGGTCTACCAATTAGCATAAACAGAGAACACTTTATTTCTTTTTTGTTTAATTTATTTTTGTTTTTTGCTACATATATTGTGGGGCATGATGGTGGAAAAAGTAAAAGAAATCAACTTGACTGAACTTAGATTTTACATACCTAATCAATCATAAAGGCAAAAAAGAAAAGAAAATTGTCCATGAGTAAGGCCAAACAGCCTAATCCTTTTCTTCAATTTCCGCCACACATCCCCCCCCACCCCCCCTCCCTTCTGAAGCAAAAAAAATCTCACTTTGTTCACAATTTTAGGCTTCAATTTCAAACACTCTATCAAAGCTTTAGGCATAATCACCAATCCAACATATTAGGTAGAAATTAATTCACGGGTCCTAGTATAGTAGTTGAGGTAGTTCATGGGCCTAAACTATTCCTCCAATTTAAATTATAGGTTTAAATTCCCCCCTCCCCACAAGGCTAACCCCCTCCTTTTTCTTTAACATAGGTTAGCAGATGGTGTGTTGTCTTTCTATACTACTGCACTTTCTTATTTTGCATCTCTGGATCGTTCTCTGGGTGCATGTGTGTACACTTGTCTAGGGAGTGTTGTACCTGAAACCAACGTTCTTTATGATCATTTTCCTATTGTAAAACCAAGACACTAACCAAAATGGATTTGACTACAGTGCTAACTTATCTGAATGATCTTTGTTTCACTTGTTGTAGAGAAACGCTTCAACAACTTACAACATATTGAATGAAGAAGGTAGGATTGTGGCTGCTGCACTTCTACCATATGGGGTTTCTTCCTAATGTCTAGATTTAGCATTTGAGATGCTTTTCATTTCTAGCTAATGCTAGATGCATTTCAATTCAAGCTACTGAGAGTCCCTTGCCGTTTCTAACAAGTATTATTTGACTTGAGAGGTAGAAAACTTTTGTTGTATGTAAATAAGCTGGAATTCGTATGGCCCATGATTGTAGATCTTAATGCATTTCGTGTTATTTACTGGAAGGTATTTCATGTTTGAAGAAACAAGCAAGTCAGCTCAAGTTGGCCTCAAGATTTTGAACATTATCTTAAACATAGTTTCTTGAATTTTTAAATAACTAAATATATCATAGAGTTGAGGTGCATTGTTTGACATTATAGGTTCTTATTTTCTTGTTTGTTTTCTCTAATTAAAACTAGGACCATGTATTCGTAGTTCAAATTGTGAAGGAGTTTGATGAAAGCAATTATCTTCTTGACATAAGGTTCCAATTCTAAATTTGATATTAATTTCTTTGGGGCCAGACTCTAAATTAGATTATATGCAAAATCTTGCAGACTATATAGAGTCAAAGTCTATAGCATATGAACATGAACTATTTATTTGGGGGTGGAAATTACACTTAATCTCTCTAAATTATATCATCTTTTACACAGCCTTCTAAACTATGAAAATACACATTTATAATATAGAATTAAGTAGCCTGCGCACTGTTACAACTTACCAGTGGTCCAGAAGTAGACTAGTAGTGTACTTTAGCGAATGCTAAAAAAAGATAGCAATTGGATGCATTTGGCACATCCAATGGTGACCATATTTTGGTATTTTGTGTGTTAAAATACTAAAATTTAGACTTTAGTACATTTAATGCTAGTGCTCTTGAGGTTTTTGTTGAATTTTTTTGAATTTGATTCTTGTGGTTTTTTGTTTGTTTTTTTGGGGAAGATTATGAAATTTGGCTTGATTGACAAGGACTTGACCTATGATTGGGTTTAGGGAAGAATCTTTATAGTTTTTTTTTTTTTGGTGGTGAAAATATGTGCAGAGAAATTTTGTATTGTGATAGAATTTGAAATTTAAGGTTGAAGGTGAGAAATTTTCAGTATGAATTCTACTGTTCTTCTTCCCTTGGCTTGGAAAAAAAAAAAAAAAGAGAATCGTTTTTTTTAATTTTCGTATTTTAAAAAAGTATTTTTTTATTGATTTTATGGATTTTTTAATGTGACAAATTAAAAAAATAAAAAAAACAACATCATTTTAGCTCCATTACTGCAAGTCACCTAAATTAATGGGAAGATGGAATTGAATATAGTTAAAAGCATGATTGAATTGAATGAAAATAAAGTTACAAGATTATTTTAGGTAAAATTAGAGGCTACAATCTGTAATTTAGTCAAAATTTTATATTTAATTTGCAATAGAATTCTCCAAAACAAATAAATTCAGTCTCAAAATAAAGTATATGATCTAAACTCTTCAAATTTATAATATATATTATAAAAGTTGGATCTCAAAATTGGACGATGTACCTTGGGATGACATTTGTTCTTATGTCAAAGCTAATTACAATGGCACATGTCACTACACCTATTCATTACCACTCTCATTTTAAATGTTATGGATTTAAAATATCACATGAACCATAATCCATGAACACTACAAAGAGCCATTGTAGTTAAAAATTAATTCAACCCACTTGTGAAATACTCAAGAAAGTGAGCAATCATAATATAAAGTGAGATGTAGGAAAACTTGTTGAATGGTATATTCTCTACAAATACACACACACGCACGCATATATATAGGGTACATAATTTTAATCTTGAATCTCTTTTTTTGGGATTCTCTCCAAAAAAAAAAAATCTATTTTGATAATTGGGATCAATTTGGTTACTCCAAACACCTAGTATAATTCTAAGGAAGAAAATAAAATTTAATTATGGTATTTTTTTTATCCCCCTTATCTATTGTAACTTGTAACTTTCATAAATAAAAAAAAAGAGATGAAGGATAACTTAATAATACATCAAATATACTGCAATTTAAAGACGCTATTTCATCTCTAAAATAATCTATTTTAATTTAATGAATACTAAGGACACATTTATAATTTGGCTCATGTCTTAAATATGCATATAATTTGCGATCTGTGCTTTGGATTCAACCTTTTAGCCTATGTTGTGTAAATTGTGGTCTTGAATTGGAGTGGTCAAATGGTAGTGTTTTAGATGAAGCATTGAAGGTGAAAAATAGCTCCCATAATCATCTTGCCTAATTGAAATTTCCAAGTCAAGTCAATTACAATTTTTTGGCTACTTGAATAAGTTATTCAAACATGGCAAATAGATAGATATGTACCAATAATTGTCTGGAAAATTATTAGATACTCCTAGAGTACTATAAATGTGTACTCCCTTCTCTCACATGAATGGTGGGTCCCACTATGAATTTAATTAGTGGGATTCACCATTCATGTGAGAGGAGGGAGTATGCATTTATGGTGCTTCGGGAGTATACAATAATTTCTCTAATTATCTGACGTGTGATGTAATAACAGTGGGTGATCCAAAAATAAAAATGATAGAGCTTCAGAAGACGCTTTTGCTTTACTTATGTTAGATATTAAATTAGATATATAAGAAATGGTTAAGTCTTAAAAATCACTGGTTTTATTTCTCAAAAAAAAAAAAAAAAAAAATCACTAGAGATATTGTTCTACTATTACTAGTCATAAAACCAACAATTTTTTTTTTTTTTGGTGAAATACACTTGCACAAAATAATGTAATAAAATTCGTAGTACTAAAACATAAAAAAATTATTATATTTGCTCACTTAATTAATGATGATGCACAAAAATTGTCCGTGAGTTGATTGTTCTTGAATGCTTTAATGGGTACCTAAAGAACAAGAAACCAAGAACCAATAGAGAGCAACAGTGTGGTGTCGACTAAAAACCCTTCAAAAGTTAAGTGAGCGAATGAAAGATCTCCAAGAACTTTATAGTGAAAGAGTTAGGAATTTTTCTACGTACCTTTGAGAGAAGGAGGTTTGGTGCTTATATATTGGTGTAGGACCTGATCAGGATCCCTTATATGAAGGGTTTTTTCATACGAGGAAGATCTTGGAGTTAAGGTTCCATGATCTCAGGGCTCTTCTTACCATATAAGGAAGATATGAATGTGTAGTAGGGTCTTTGGACGTGGAGTAAAAGTTATTTCCATGCAGAGACTTATGAGTGGAGAACAAGCAAAGGTGGTAGGGCCTACCATCTTAAATCGTCGCCTTGGTCATTCGTCCCTCGGTATGAGCATCCATCCATTGGCATGGTCACTCTGTCTATTGCTATTTGAGCAAACAATACACAAGGGTCTCGTGGGGCCTAACGTACCTCTGCGTCGTCACCATCGGTCTGTCCAGGTGATGTTTGGTGGACCTTTTAGGAGGCTGACGAGTGTTACTGGAAGAACCGTGAGCAACATTTGTTTGTCCCAACCGAGGGGGAAGGCTTTACTGGACAAAAATGCCCTTGTCAATTAATTATTTATATATTGTCATCAAAATAATGACTTTGTAATATATTTTCTTTCTTCTTTGTTTGTCATATATAATGATTTAAGAGTAAACACAATAATTTTTCAATGTCTATGTTCTAAAGATATTTCTTATATATACACAACTCAAAAAAACGAAATTAAGACTAAACCAAATAGGATATATTATAATGCACGTGCATTGAACAAGTTTAACCTATAATTTATAGAGAAAAAAAATCATGTGTTGAGGTACAAATTTTCAGGCCGTAATTTCATTTGCCCACTCTCTAAAAAAATACCCACACAGGTCCATAAGCCATTTTGAGCCCACATAAATATTTCACACATATTAACCAAGTACTCTCCATATTATTACCCAACTTGGGCTCCCACAAATATTCCCTATATAAGTCCCATAAATTACCTTGGGCCCTCTCGCAAATATTACCTATTATGTCCCACATATTATCCAACTTGAATTTTCACAAAAATACTCATCACATTACTACCAAAATTGGGCCACAAAATTATACTTCCTCCACAAAAAGCTCAAAATCATTTAATTTGCGGGCAAAACTCCAAAAGCCCAACAAAACTCTCTACAAAACCCGTTGCTACAAGGCACCTCTAAAGCCCGTTGCTACACAGCACCTTTACAAACCCTGTTGCTACATAGCACCTCTAAATCTCGTTTCTACATGGCACTTCTAAAGCCCGTTGCTACACGACATTTTCTACAAATCCTGTTGCTACATAACACCTCTAAATCTCATTGCTACATAGCACCTCTAAATCTCATTGCTACATGGCACCTCTAAAGCTCGTTACTACACGGCACCCTTTACAAAGCCTGTTGTTACATGACACTCTTACCAAGTCCGTTGCTACACGGCAATATTTTTTTACAAAATCTCAAGCTATTTTACAAAGCCTAAATACTAATTTGACACCTATTTTACAAAGCCCAAATACTAATTTGGCACCTATTTTACAAAGCCCAAAAGCTATTTTGGCACTTATTTTACAAGGCCCAAATACTAATTTGGCACCTATTTTACAAAGCCCAAATTCTAATTTGACACTTATTTTAAAAATCCCAAATACTAATTTGGCATCTATTTTATAGAGCCCAAAAACTATTTTGGCACTTACTTTACAAAACCCAAAAACTATTTTGTCATCTATATTACAAAGACCAAAAACTATTTTAGCAACTACTCATAAAGCTTAAATATTATTTTGGCAAGTATTTCTAAAAAGTCCAATATTACTTTGCCGCCTACTTACAAAAGCCCGATGTTATCTTGACACATATTTAAAATGCCCAAATACCATTTTGGCAAAAATAGTCACCTTATGCTTAAATCCAAAAATTATTCCTTGGCAAAAACATATTTTCACATTCAAAATCCCTAACTCATGGGAAATACAATTGCTCATTCTCAAAAACACTTCTCTTATAAAGTTTATAAAAGCTCATGTACATCACCCATGACAAAACTCTTCATTTTGTAGAAATGACCAGGCCCAAAGAAAATGAGGATATAAATACAAAGTGTTTTTTTACGGCGTTAAATTTTCTTAGATTTGGACAAGTATTCTTATATTCTGATCTGGGTTTTATTTTTTTGGGATGTTCTTCATGTTCAAGGTTTATGTGAATTGAAAGAGAGACTAATATCACTTTTTGATCTTGTTTCTCTTACATTTTTGTAATATTTTTTTTGTTTTGGGAGGAGAGAAATAAAATTTGAGCAAAAATACTTATTTACCCCTGATTTTAACAGAGGTAGGTTACGGAAAACAAACGGAACATATCTCAGGTGGGTTAAATGATACTTTTTAAACCACGGGTAGGCGAGTTTAGTGTAATTACCCTATGATAAAAAGTTTCACGCAGAAAAAAATAATAATAATAAATAGAAAAAATGGGAGAAAGTGTAAAAAAAGACTTAAAAAATTAAAATTGATATTAAGCTCTCAACATTGGAAGTAGATTTTTGATGGATTTACAATATGGTACACATTCAAAATGGCCTAAGAAAAAAAAAAAGAAAGATAAAAAGAAAAGAAAAGAAAGAATACTCTTATAGTTTTTTTTTTTTTAATTTAAATTTTTAGAAAATTTGAAAATCAAAAGAATTCTTTTTTCTTTTTTAGGGGGAAACCATGGAACTTCTTTTATTCAAATAGGCCTAATGAATCAACTTGAAATACATTTTGAAACTGTGGTGATATTATCTTCATCCATACTAAAAAATCTGGCATGCCTATGACATATCTAGCCACAACATGAGGTAAAGTATTACATTCCCTCCTTGTATGAGAGTAACATAATTCATCAAGACGTTGTGATAAGTTTTTTGCATCCTCAATCAGCAAACCCAGTGGGATCAGCAGCCTTTCCTCCTCCATTAATCCTTTAATAACACTTAAAGAATCACTTTCCAAGACAGCTCATTTTACTCCTACTTCCAGTGCAAAAGAAAGAGCCCAATCCACCGCTATTGCCTCAATTTCGTTACTGCATAGTTGTTGGTGTATCAGTTTTGAGCATTATGCTATTACACGGCCTCTGTGGTCTCTAATCACTACACCTATGCCTGATTTTTTATCATGTGGAAAAACCACACCATCAAAATTTATTTTGAAAAGTTCTGATGGTGGTGGTTTCCAATAATTTTCAGAGTGACAAATTTGTTGCACTTGTGTAGTTGGGATTACTTGCCTGCCGTGGTAATCTTCTAGCCAAACTTTTGAGAGGTGAGCAAGCTGGTGAAGTGCGTCCGCTGGTTGGTTAAGGCGAACCCGATTCCGCTAATTCCATATTGTCCAGGCTGTGACTGCGAAGAGCTTGAGCTGACATTTATTTTTGATTAGCCACGATAAGAGCTCTTTGAAGTCCAAGAATTGCACTGAACCCCGGCAGCTCCATAGCTCCACATCTGCCCACACCGAATCCAGGTCTGGGCATGACCACAAGGCATGCAAGTAAGTTTCAGAGGAAGCGTGGCATCTACCACAACAGCGTTTTTACCTTCGGTGGAACCTACATGGACCAAATCTCCTTCCATACTTGCCGGTCCTCGTTTGTAGCCTCCCTTAATTCCACATTCAGCTCCTTCTCCGCTTTTAAAAACCTGTACTCGGTTTTGCAACTATACCTTCCATCACATGAGTGTGGCTAGAATAAGACATCCTCAGCTGCAACCCAGCTTAAGGGAATTTTCTTTATTAGATCTGCTTCTTTAGTGTTGAACAACCCATCTACCATTTCTACATTCCATTGCTTACTGCTTGGGTCAATTAAGATATCCACCGTAGCATTTTCAAAATCTGCCAATGGATAGGATAATACATGTGGAAGGTGCTTCTTTGGCAGCCAGTGATCTTGCCAAATTCTAATTTTTTTTCCCACCATCAACTCCCCAACTAGCCCCCCCACAGAATAACATCCCTCCCTACTAGTATACTCCTCCTCTAAGCATAAGAGCCCATCCTTGAATCCTTTGCCTCCATAATAGTTGAATTTGGAAAAAACTGGGACTTGAAAACTTTGTAGAAAAGAGAATTTTGATGATGCAAAAGACATCACGCTTGCTTTGCTAGTAGAGAGTCATTGAATTTGACTAAATATCTAAAGCTCATACCGCCCACATCTTTAGACTTAGTCAGTTTATCTCATTTAATCCAATAGATCTACCTTCAGTCACCTCTTTGTTCCTACCAAAAATTTCAAAGTGTACAGGTCGGTATAACTTTTGAGTCTTTTAATCCACCAAATCAAACCCCCTATAATACAAAAAAAAAAAAGTCTTCCAAGAAATTGAAATCTATTAATAACTACCTTTCAAAAAAAAAAAAAAAACCTATTAATAACTATATAACAGTATAACCATTAAACCCAAATAGAAAAAAAGTATAAATAGAGAAAAAAAAAAAATGAATGGATGAGACTCACTTGATTAAAACTTTAAACCCTGCACTCTCTACAGTCAGACTCCATTTTTTCTCCAATAAAAAATACTTATTATGCTCACAATTTCACAAACCCCACTCACCTACCAAACCAAACCAAAAAATAAAAAATCTCTCAAAAATTTCCAATCACACTATAACTAAAAGAAAGAAGAGAAAAAAAACAGAGAAAGAAAGAAAGAAAAAAAATGTCATCTCTGCTTCCTCACTCATATTGCTCATCATCACCTCTACCTTCTCGTTCCTCTTTGAAATTGAATTTCTTCATCCCAAGCTCTCGAATCCCCGCCTCCCAAAACGCCGTCGTAAGCAAAGCAGCTCTCTAGTCTCTTCCCTCCTCTAACCTTTTTTATTTCATTTTGTTTATAAATTACACACACACACACTAATCAGTTTCAATTTCCGTGTGTTCTTCATATTTCAGAGATGTGATTTGGTGGAGCCGTTGAAATACGAGAACGGAAAGCCGTACACTCCATATCTCAGCAGCAGCACTACTACTGACCAAGCAACAACAACAACAACAGCGCCTTCCATTTCAAACACACCGCATTTGGAGAATGCGCACGACACCAGGCTCCGTATATTTTCCGGCACCGCCAATCCCGCTCTTTCTCAGGTCAATATTCATTTTTTTGTTTCACTCATTCTTTTTAGTATTTATGCGATTAAAGTGTTTTAGCGAACGTAAGAATTGAGCTCGAGAATTAAATGAGTGATGTGGAAGAGGGGTTGAAGTTGATAACTTTGGGGGTTATAATGTGATGAAATAAAAAACAGCGGCGTTTAAAATGTTTTAGTGAACATGAGAATGAGAATTGAGGTCAGCGCGTGCGAGAATTAAAAGAAGAAGGTTATGCTAAGGGGTTACTAAATGGAGTTGTTAAAATGAGTAATGTGGAAGGTCGAAGTTGATGTTAGGAAGAGATTGGTAAAATCAATAGAATCGTGGGTTTAACTTTGGGGTTACAATGTAATGAAATAAAAAACAGCGGTGTTAAAATGTTTTAGTTAAAAGTTGCTTTAGTGAACATAGGAGTAATTAGAGCGAATGGAGTTGTTAAATGAGTGATGTGAAAGGTTGAAGTTGATATTAGGAAGTGGTTTTAACTTCGGGGTTACAATGTAATGAAATAAAAAACAGCGGGGTTAAAATGTTTTAGTGAATGTAAGAATTGAGCTCAGCGCGTGCGAGAATTATAAAAGAAGTAGTTATGATGTTAAGAAGGAAACTAGGATGTAATTAGAGGTTATCGAATGGAATTGTTAAATGAGTGATGTGAAGGTTGAAGTTGATTTTAAGAAGTGAATGGCTTGCTTTGTTTTTGGTATCAAAACAAGATTGATAAAAATCAATTGGGCAATTGGGTGGTTTGAGAACTCTACAGCTCTATTTCAAACGAAGTTTCTCTTATGGTTTTGCATTTCCTCGGTACCTTTGTGTGTTATGTTTGATTGTTCCAAGGGTTAATAGTTTGCGGGTTGCATCTTGGGTTTAAGGGTCAGTGGAAGAGACTTTTTTTAGCGAGTTAAGACTTTATGGTGTGTATTGGAAAAAATGAGAGCAAGATAAGTGGATTTCATTCTCTCTCTCTCCCCTTATTTTCCCTTAATGTCACTTGTTGCAGCTGCCATTGTTGTTGAATCTTTCAATAATCATCCAAACTCTAATAGCATGTATCATGTAAATATTTAGCATTGCCATTGACATTATGACTACAACAGATCAAATGGTGACAAATCTCTCTTTTTTGCACAATACAATTTTTTTTGAATTGTATATGACATGTGCACCTTATTCTAAATGATATGACTGATTTGGGTGTTTTACTTCATATTTTTATCGTACTTCTTTTAGTTTTATACATAGAAAACTCTTATGTACATATTTCTGATGTATCATCACATATTCAATAGGAAATAGCATGCTACATGGGTCTGGAGCTTGGAAGAATTAAGATTAAGCGTTTTTCTGATGGCGAGATATATGTTCAGTTGCAAGAGAGTGTCAGAGGGTGTGATGTTTATCTTGTGCAACCTACGTGTCCTCCTGCAAATGAGAACCTTATGGAGCTTCTGATAATGATTGACGCTTGTCGGAGGGCTTCAGCCAAAAATATTACTGCAGTGATTCCATATTTCGGATATGCCAGGGCTGATAGAAAGGTAACTTTGTATGATTAGCAAAGAAT
Source organism: Castanopsis chinensis (assembly GCA_032878915.1). Classification (NCBI taxonomy): domain Eukaryota; kingdom Viridiplantae; phylum Streptophyta; class Magnoliopsida; order Fagales; family Fagaceae; genus Castanopsis; species Castanopsis chinensis. The sequence continues at coordinate 1,832,585 of JAVQMG010000073.1, forward strand.
CTGAAAAAGGGAATTTATCTTGTTTAGTGTCAAATCAAATGTGCAAACACGTATTTTTTTATGGGTCTTCTGTCAATTCCTAGTTCAAATTGTTAAATTAGATAACAAGATGAGTGTACTTCTCTTCTTGGGTTCATAATAGCTTACCTTTTTTCTATAGCAAATCATGGCCTTAAAATCCTATAATGTGTATGGTCAGGTTTCATTATGTTCATTTCTTCCAGTAAGGGCCTTATACTACATCACTGATAAGTGATCAACTTCATCGGGTTTTCTTCTCTGAGTTTGTGATCAATCACTGTGGTATATGTTACTTTATTGCCAGTGTATTTTTTGCTTTTTAAGTATCCATTTCCCATATTATAATTTTAATAAAATGCTGAAGCATAAAGAATAACAGATTTACTACCAAGTAGGAAAGCTTTTAAAAACAAAAATGGTTATGAACTTTAAAGCCTAAGATAATTACTAGCTTCTGCATGTGCATTTTTTAGGAATTCTTCCAGAGCTGGTGGTTGTAGTCAACATTCATACACAAGATAAGTCTTTGCTGAATTCAAGTTTGTTTTTCTCACAATTTCAAAATATTGATCTTTCAGACTCAAGGGCGTGAATCAATTGCAGCCAAACTTGTAGCAAATTTGATTACGGAAGCAGGTGCAAACCGTGTTCTTGCTTGTGATCTTCATTCAGGGCAGTCCATGGGCTATTTTGATATTCCAGTGGATCACGTGTATGGTCAGGTAAGAAATGTATGCTACTTGCATTTCTTCTATGTTAGTATCCACATACAAAGGCCCCAGAGTTTGACAGGGATTTCTTGTCTCTGACAAAGCTACTTGAAGTTGAATCGAATTGAGATAGAATTTGGTTTTGCTAAAAAAACTAAAACAGAACACTTATGTTATATTCCTTTCTTCCATAAGTGTCTTTACATTCTGGGAAAATATCAAAAAATTCCTTTAAAAAAATTCCAATGGGTTTGTCTTAATATAATCTGAAGATTGCGAATTCATTCAAGACAGTTGGTTTACGATCATCATAGAAAAATGCCTTTGGCTTTTTTGAGTACAATAAATAACTTAAGAGTCTGCTTAATGAGCATCCAATAGGGGTCTTTGCTTTGTTAGTATTTACATACGAGGGTGCTGGAGTTTGACAAGGATTTCTTGTCTCCTACAAAGCTAGCTGAAGTTAAATTGAATTGAGATAGAATTTGGCTTTGCTGAAATAGAATAATTATATTACTTTCTTCTATAAGTGTCTTTTACATTCTAGGTAAACATCCAAAAACAACTTAATAAATATTCTCATTGGGTTTGTCTTATTGTAGTCTGAAGATTGATTAATCATTCAAGGCAGTTGGTTTTCGATTATCATAGAAAAATGCCTTTGGCTTTTTTGAGTACTGTAAATAACGAGTCTGCTTGATGAGCATCCAATTAGGGGGCTTTGTTTCTCTCTGCGAGTCTTCTTCAATGTTGGATATACCTAAGTTCTTTGTTGCTCTCAGCTGCATAAGTCTCACTGATTCTTGATGCATAACCTATAGAAACAACCAATGTTAATTTTTGAGTAACATGTCATTATAAACTAATTAATCAATTGGTAATATTTTTTACTTTTTGCATCACCAGCCTGTGATACTTGACTACCTCGCCAGCAAATATATATGTTCTGATGATCTGGTAGTGGTCTCACCAGATGTTGGCGGTGTAGCCAGAGCCCGTGCTTTTGCCAAAAAGTTATCTGATGCCCCTCTAGCCATTGTCGATAAAAGGCGTCATGGACACAATGTTGCAGAGGTAGGATCTATTGAAATTTACTTTTGTCAGTGACAATTTATTTAGATTTTGGTCTATTTATGCTTTTTACAGAATTCCTACAGTTCATAGAAAAAAAAAAGTAACATGAAGCATCATTTGGAAGAGAGATGGGAAATTTGTTAAATTATTTTTGTTTTGTGTGTTTTTTTTTTTATTTATTTTTTATTATTATTATTAACAAAAGAAGAGGATTGATTCATTTTGGTAATTCTGAAAGAAAATGGTTATGACTAGGTATCAATGTATCATAACATTACACATTAAAATGAAAAAACTTTGTATCCCCTCATCCCTTGAAGTCTTGATGCCGCGTAGGGTTGGGGATTTCTTGGAAATAGGCGGCACAGTAATTTCAGTCATTCGGAGGTGACTGTCTTTGAGGATTGTGAGGTGCATTAACATTAAATTATTTCTTTTTCTGATTTAGTGATTCCATCATAAACCAAGATTAGAAAATTAAAAATTAGATGTTTCTGTTATTATTTAAGATTTTCATTTTCAGCTTCCAAATGCTAATCAATGCTATGGCTCAAATTCATAATCCTTTTTTGATTCGTGAGTTACACATGGACCCATTGAACAGAATAACAAAAAAATTTGATGATGAAATGTATTACTGCAAGTTATCTAATGTAAACGTGTTCTTAGGCTTTGTCAATTATTTGCATGGGTGCAATTGTGTCATGCTATTAGCACCAATATGTAAAAGTTGTTTTGGTCTTCAAATATGTCCTGTAGAATATCAGTATGTCCATTTTTTTTTTTCTAGAAAGACCATTTTTACAATTTTAGAAAAGAAAAAAAGGACTTACTTTTAATGTACTTGAGAAACTTTGAAGTCCCATCCTTCTGAAGCATCCCTGACATTTTTTATATGCTTTTATTCAGGGGCGGCCCAACATAATTTGGGGCCTAAGGCGAAAAATTTATGCGGGGCCTTTAATATGTAAATATTACTTAAACAAAATTATTTAATACTAATCAATTAATGTTAATTTGATACATTAAATACATAAATAATACTAACTAGACTAATGTTAATTTCATATAGAAAATTGAATATCATAGTTGAACTATAAATATTAATAAGAAGAAATAAAAATATATTGCGATTGCAAAAGATACTTTATTTTGGATATAATATGATGCATAGTTAAATAAAGTTGTAATCTAATTTTTAATTTTATATTATGATTTCAAGAGAGAGAGATATTATTTGGTGTGTGGGTTTGTAGGATATTAGTTTACAAAAATCAAAGTCTCAAACTATCCCAGGAGATTAATCTATAATTGATGATTTAACACATTTGCAACATCTTTTTGAAATATTTTAGAATTTCAATTGAGTTAAGGTTCTATTGGTCTCATACTTTGAGAGTCTTAATAGAAATGAAAAAGATGCGCTAATTAAAAACACTATAAAATGTTCAAAATATAATGTGACATTGTCTCTAATTGATGAACTTCATCAATTTAACTAATAAATATTTATATCACTTTTTTGTGATTAATAACATGGAAATTTGTAAGCCAATAGTAAAATTTGTAGTATCTTTAATATCACTAATAAAAAAAATGTACAACCTTTAAAAATATATATATAATTTTATAAAAATTTGGGCCTTTAAATAAGAAAAGTGAGGCCTTTTTTCTTAAGCAAAATTTTATTTTTTGGTGGGGCCTTAGGCCTAGGCCTTGGGCCGGCACTGCTTCTATTTCCCAACCAACCCAAATGAGCTCCAAAGTTTATCTAGTCTGACTCCTTGTATTCAGCATTATAAACTTGCAACTATATTGCATTTTTTTTTTCTTTTTTTCCTTTGAAGTCTATAAAGTTGTTTCAGACTTTTTTTATTGCCACATTGTTGTGTTGTCCTGCAAATTGTAGAATTATATCATGTATCAAGTTTATCTTTAAATTCCAATACACATATATAATATAAGTAATTAAGTACATACATATGTATTTTCTTAAATCCCTCAAAAGCTTCTTTTTAAAGTTGTTCATTATCATTTTATTTTTTGATGTACAAATAATTGCATAGTTTGCTGGAAAATCACAAATAATTGCAAAGTTAGTTAGTAGAGTTTGTGAAAGGACACTGTGCTCAATAATGTGATAGTACAGAAATTCAAAACTGAACTGTTGATTTGCGTTGACTAAGCAGGAGGCATGAACATTTACTAGTCAGTTGTAACATGATAATGTAAAATCTAATACAAATGGCACTGCTTGTTTATGGAGCACAAGTACTATTCTGACAAATTTTGCCAAATTGCATCAGGTGGAATCATGCCAGCAGGGTGTACTATAGCATTAAGCAGATTTTCTATTCTTTGGAAATCTATGAAAAGACTTTTAGACCACCCATCACTGCCTTTCTCCCCCATTAGTTTACTTTTCTCTTTTTGGATGGTGCAATAGATTGTTGCAAATTTTACTTTGCCAATAAGCTGGACCAAAAGTGGAACTTCCAGCCCCAACCTCGAGACAAGGTGGAGGGTGAAGTTGTGGGTTCAAGACCCATTAGGTGTGTTTGTGTGTGTTGCTGCTAATAAAAATTTCCTTATTATAAATGTCAAAATGCGGCTTTGATTGTTGGAATATATCTTTGGTAGTGGTACGCCTTAGATCAACAATTGCGTACTTGTGTGTAGTGGCTTGCATCTTTTGAGGAAGTTAGAAATTTATCATATAGGGATGACTACGGAGTGGGTTTGGAGCAGCAATCTCATTCCTGATCCTTGCTCCTGCCCCCAAATGGCCCACTGTTACTTGCCCTGCCCAGCCAAGCCTCCAAACATCACAAAAACCACCATCTGTAACACACACTTAAACCCACAAAACCACCACTGCCACCCAACTACTAAATACTGCCACTCATTGCTATACCCAAGCCACCAAACACCCACAAAACCACCATCTACATCATCCACCGTAAATTAGTTCAAAATTTTCTAAGTTAAATATCCTTCAGCAAAGTTAAGAAAAGCATTAATAGACTTATAATGAACCATACACATAGGATTTATTCACACACAAAAATGTTCTTTCAAACGATTAGAAGATTTTAAGTATACTATCAACAACAGTTTCTCTTCTTCAAAGATGACATCACGTCCAAAACAAGTCATTATTCCATTAATGGCAGCTATTCAAATTTCGTGATTGGGCTCCTGAGTTGAGTTGTGGGCGGAAAAGAGTAGTAAGTTCATAATGTAGTTTTAAAATTATTAGTTACAATTCATACGTGGCAAGGATAGTTCTACGATCGTAGTTTTATTGGGTACTGATACTTCTTATATACCCCATGATGTGCAAAAAATCAATATCTATAGAAAGAGTTATTATAAGTTCAAACCATAAAGCAGTTAAAAAAATTATAGAGATTTACTATTTAGCTTATTTTAGCATCTTATCCCTAGCACAATGTGTCCTGATTTTGGTGTATCATCTCCTACTTTTCAAAAAGTGTCATATGAGTGTGTTCATATTTCATAGTATCCATAAGCTAGATTTGTATATCTGTTTGATAGGGGTTTTTAAATGCTTTCTTGTAGAATGATAATTTCACTCCCACATGCATATTTTTGTAGACTTTCCACATGTCCTGGATTTCTAAACCTGAATCAAAATGCTTTAGATTTCCAAGTCCAAGTCCACATCTACTTCACTTCTGCTGAAATGAAATAAACATGGCTCTTTTCTATGCAATAAATGTGGAAAAGAAGGCCTTTAGGATGTGGTGGTATTGAAAAAAAGGCATCATCTTGGGAAGGAAATAATGATTGTCTTTTGAAGGAAACCTGCTAAAAATTGTCGTTCTATATATTTTTTGCTATGATGTTATCTTGGTTGTTTCCATATTTAAATATTTCTCGTTAGATTTACAAAATTATATTGAATGTCATCATGCAGGTGATGAATCTGATTGGCGATGTGAAGGGAAAAGTAGCAGTTATGGTGGATGATATGATTGACACTGCTGGTGGGTTTTCCAACCTTTTTTTTTAGATAAGAAGATATGATCATTGCTGAGAATTAAAGTTAATTATTGGATTTAGCAATCATAAAGTTCTTGCTTGTTATGGTTATATTTTGTTCTAGATAATCCATCACCAACAAAATTGAAGGACATATGACAATATTTATTCCTAGAAAAAAAAAAAACATTGGAATTTGGGACTTATAGAATACTTTTTATGTAGAGAAAATGATTTCACAATGGTGGTAGTATGATGGTGGTGAGGTTGGAAAAGTAAGAAGTGTTGTATCTGGATTTAGTATAGTATTTGAGTACTGGGTTATGGCGCATACATCTAAGAACCTACTTGAGGAGTTGATGTTTGATTTGAAGCTGCCTATGACCATGCATGTGACAATCAAACAGTGATTCACATGGTTTCTAATCTTTTATTTCATGTGTGGACCAAGTATATAGAGGTGAGTTTTCATTGTGTTCAAGAAAGAGTGGAGAGTGGTGTAATGATTCAATAGGAGTCTAAGTGAATGATAAGTTCACTAACCTTTGTGCAAAACTAACTTGGATACACTTCACAAGAACCAACGGTGTGCATGGATTTTTTAAATTATTTGCTATGCACCATTGCGCTTGCATTCTTTTGTTGTTTCTCTAGCAGGCAGACTTCTGGGTATGAGCTACTTGGGTTGTGCCTCACCTGCATGTGGTAGTTATTGGAGTATCTTCCAATTTTTGAATCAATTTGTCATTTTGAAATTACTATCGTCACCCTAACTAGTGCATTAGTTATTTTTATTTTGACTCTCTCTCTCGCTCTCTCTCTCTCAGACACAAACGCACAAATGCATACAAACATTCCTTTAAATGTTCCTGCAATTAATACATAGGTTGATAAATGAATCTTCCTCATCACGTGACAATCTTATTTGTAAATTTTCAAGTTTGTGAATGGAACAGTCCTTAAGCCTATATTGTTATTATGTAAGCTACAATAACCATGGATGATATTTCAACTACCTTAGGGACCTGACTAGATGTCTCATGTTTTCAGAATTCTTAATTAGTGTTGCTTTTCCTTGTTATCATCATCTCTGTTTGTCTGGTGATTTTCAGGGACTATTGCGAAAGGTGCAGCACTTTTACACCAAGAGGGTGCTAGGGAAGTGTATGCATGCAGTACACATGCTGTTTTTAGGTATCTAGATCCTTTCTAGTTCATGAATATTCTTTTTTGTTCATCATATGTTAATTACTTTCGTTAGCAGAAGCTACCATTTGCACGATGTACATGATTGGTAGTTGAAACTGTGGCCAATAACTGTTGGTTGTTTCTTCTTTTAGGGTAAAGGAAAAGCTGTTAGATTTAGGCTGGCCATGATGAAGAAAGTTTGTAAAACCTTTTGAAAAATATGCTTGTGTTGTGTATGGGGAGTTATTCATGGCAGGATTTGTCATGAGCTACTGTTTTCTGTTCGTATGTCTTCTGCTACTTTTATAGCTGTGTAGTATGATTCATATGTCCTGTTGTGAGCAAAGATAGGTAGGCTCTTGGACAGTTGAGAGGTGTAGTAGGTGGAATAATGTTGCACTGGAACTGATTGTTTTTCTCCTTAGTGAGGTGTTTCCTTCTCTCTGGTTTGAATGTATTTGCCTTTTTATTTTGAGTTAAAGGTTGAGAAATCTAGTATGTCACTTCAAGTAGTTTGGAATTCCGTGACTTCAGTTGAATTAATTTTGTTAGTAGGTAGAAACATTTTATCACTTTTGTGTAGTCTCCAAGCACTACAAAGTTAAGGAATTATTCTATTTACCCACTAGTTTGGATGCTACAATGGATTTATCATTGAAGTAACTTTTTGGATGGTCATATATACTTCTAGGCTCTGTATGTCTTTTAAAATATAGTTTAGGCATGATTAAGGACCTAAGAAATGTCCCTTGCTTTTGTTGGTTAAATTCCTCTAATTGGTTGATATCATTATTTCTAGGTTCTGTGCAAAGCCTTCTTTCTTTCATTCCTCTTTTTAGTATGCAATATTTTTAAATGGATTATGAAATCATTGGTTAGCCATTGTTATAATTTGTAATAAAATTATGGTGTATTTGTATACAAATTTGGTTATGAATATCAAATTAAAAAGTCTTGAACTTTAATAAATGCAATAAAAATATTCATGCCTCTTTTGATTTTTGAGCTCCATGCATCTTTTTATTGTTCAACCTGATTTATTGCATTGTTTTTCTGGTTGCAGTCCTCCTGCTATAGAGAGGTTGTCGAGTGGTTTGTTTCAAGAGGTGATCATAACAAATACCATTCCAGTGTCAGAGCAAAACTATTTTCCTCAATTGACAATCTTGTCAGTAGCAAACCTCCTTGGGGAGACCATATGGCGGGTTCATGACGACTGCTCTGTAAGTAGAATATTTCAGTAATAATAAATTAGCCAAATGGAAAAAATTAAAATTAAAAATTAAAACAAGTTCGTCCTTCAAAACACGTAGGGTTTTGTCTGTTACATTTGATTTGCGGCTATGTTCCTTTGTTAGTGATAGTTTCATAAGCAAATGGAAGAATGTGACCTGCTGAAAGTTAATTGCCTAAACCATAGTTCACAATTTTGAATTTTGAAAAGGTTGAAACTTTGGATACCCAAGATTACCAAAAAACAGAAAGAAAAAAGAATTAAAAGGCAAGAGTCCAATTTGTCTGTGCTCTAGATTGTCCTATTTCTAATTCATATCATTTGAGTTATATATCAATTTCTATTTTATATCATTCTAGTTATATATCAATTTCTATTTTATATCATGGTAGTCCTGCATTGGTTTTCTAGTTTGAGAACAATGGTTTTGTGAGTAATTTCAATTTTTTCCCCCAATTTTCAGGGCGGCTTTGAACCCTATTCCAGCTTGGGTATTGACTGAGCAATTTTCATCGGTTGTACACTGTCTTTAGTTCCATTACGGTATCATAGTTTCCTTGTTGGAAACAGAAATTAATAATGAAAATGTATTAGCCACATAATCCTTGGTTTTCAGTCGGTTTTTTGTTTAAAGCTTTGTACACTTGCAGGATTATGGAATAGATTCTTTTGAAGAGCTCCAATTGGACTCCATGTAGATCTCAAAAGATTCTCAGTTCCCCCTAATGTTTTTTATTTCTTTTGAGAGAGTGATTGATGAAAGTAAAAAAAAAGAAATTATACTCAGAATAATGACAATTGATATATGATGTATATTTCACCTAGTCTGGTTTAAAATTTCATAAAGTAAATGTCTAATAATATACTTCTTGCCTTTTGCTCATATTAATTTATAAATCAATCTCATAATATGGCTTAATTTTTCATTTGAGGAATGATTAAATGTTTTCAAGCTGATGACGTAGGTGGACTGTTTCTGCTTAAGAACTGTTCTTCAAGACTCTGGATGATTGTGGCATAAGATTTTGAAATTTTATTGTCTGGTTATATGTATTTTGAATACCTAGGTTCCAGTTGTTATGATGGAAGTGAATCAAGAAAAACCCATCAATGCAGTATTTCAAGGATACATATCACCACTGCGCACTCGTGGGGCGATAGGTACTTTACAAATTTAAGTGCTTATGAGATGTAGGGAGCAAGAGCCGGAGTTCAAATTTTTAAAAGAGAGTTTTACACACATATGTATTTAGATTAGAGTAAAATTTCTATTTTGAATTAAAAAAAAAATTACATATCATTCTTATGGCAGTGCTATTAGGCTACAGTAAATAATTGTCTTAGATGAAATAAATGCTGCAGTTATTAAAAAAAAAAAAAAAAAAATCTGATATGTTAAGCCAATTTCTCAGAAGATGTGATCTACGAAAAATATAAAACCTTTTCATAACATTTTGAATATAATTCTTAGAAACAGTTGTTGGATTAGAAACATCTTCAACATTCCAAGACATTACAGCGTTGGCTCAAGTTCGAATTTTACAGTGTGGTAAGCAATCCAATCTTTTGTAAAACAAGTTTACCTTGTTCATGAGGTATTTAATTAATTTATTAATTCGTTGTCTAAAGTAAATATTATGACTGAATTTCCTCTACCAACTTCATAAATCTATTTTGATGGATTAATAATAAAATTATAATTGAAATTAAAACATTAAGGCATTTTTCGGGTGCCTTTTTCTCGCATATCCTCTGAGGCTTCTAGATTTTGCCATTCTTGCTTTCGTGCACATCTCAGCATCAACCTTTTATTTCCTGGGAATGGACTCAAAGAGAGAGGACAACTGCACTTAGCAGCTCTTGGAGTTGGTCATTCTGCAAATAACCTTGTGATGTTGCTGCATAATGATGAGCATTTGCTGATGATGCAGCATATGTTGATGATGAGGACACACTCAAATCTCGTTTGGAAGTACCAAACGCAGTGTCTCGTGTCTCGACGCCTTAGAGAGAGCAACTTGCTGCCATGACCTTTGAAGCTGAAGAAGGTTCGGATACTCCTTCTACAACTCCTTATAAGAGAGATTGTACAAACATATGGAATGAAATTCATGTCCAGACTGTCATAGGATATAGATTCAAGCTTTGATTTGGTGCCCAATTTAGCGTGAGAGATAAAATGTGTCAATTTCGTTATTAAAGGAAATAGGCACCAAAAATTTACAAATATGCCAATCTAGAGGCAAAATGTAATCTATATTAAGCCAATTAGATCTGATTGTCGAAACATGTTCTAGGAGTTAATATAAGCATGTGGCGCAAAAGCTTATGAAAAATGAAATGAATTTGTGATGAATATTTCTCTTTAATATGAATAAATGGACCACAAGGCCTAATAGGAAAATAGCAAATTTTTATTTTGAGAGAGTTTGAACTTATGATGTTTGCTTTTGATAATAATTTTTTTTCATCAGATCAAGATACTAATCAGTTTTTGGTGTAGGCAGAAATTGAACCCTAAATATCTTATTCGACTATCAGAGACTTTACTAATTAAGTTAATTGAAACCCACATCAAAGTTTTTTAATAACAATGCCATAATTTTTGGTAAAAGAGAGTATTCATACCATCAGGTCCAAGAGCCTTTGTTGGTTCCATTTGGAACAATGCCGCCTTAATTTCATCTGCACTAAATTCACTGGACAATATCTGCTGCATATCAAGGGCCACCATTCTAGAAACTGCATTTAGGTACTCCTCCATGTAATCACATGGACCTAATAGCTTCCTACAAAACTAGCCCTGTGCATTTGAGGCATTTCGCGAGTCATTTGCGAGTAGCTTACTCGAGAAATGAGCAGATTTTCAGTTTTTAAAGGACAAACAGTGACAGTTTTTCAAGGACTAACAGCGACAGTTTTTCAAAACCTTTGTTTTGCCTCCTCTGCGCCTCTCTCAACCCAAAACACCATTTTTCATTCAAATCTCAACCAAAACTCAAAGGATTTCAACTCTAAGTCTTATCTAGGTATGGTTTAACACTTTTTACTCTTTGATTCCTTAGATTAAGCCTTAGATTCTTAGATTTCTAGGGTTGGGGTTATTTTGAAAGGGGTTGGGAAAACTTCATTTTCTTGTCAAAATTTCTTGATTTTCTTGATTGGGCTGTGTCCCATTGTGTTGTTTGTGTTTTTGTTGGCCTCAAGTGGCATTTTAACATGTATTTAGGCAAGATTTTCATATGTTTATGCATTGTTTAATATGCTAGTGTAACGTGTGCACTCTAAATGTTTGATAAAATGCTTATATGGTATTTTTTTTTTCGTTATTTTGGACTCCATTGAGTACAAATTTTTGGGGATTACTATGTTTATGCATGCTTAACATGTTTTGATCATTGGTTGTGTGTTTTACACACTTTGCCCTATGAGTGCTTTGTCATGCATTGCTCATGCATTTCACATGCACATGACAAGCACACTTGAGGCACACACTTAAATTAGGCGTATTTTTGTAAGTCAAAAAGGCAATAACTAACTTTTTAAATCATTTTAATATATAGAAAAGATCGACACAACACATGATATGCATAATATGGAACATGACAACACAACAATTCTTCAAAAATTAGGGTACCACACAGTAAGAATACCACTTTAGCACATTAATTAATAATTAAACCCATTCTTACCACTTAAGAACATTAATTAATCATTAAACTCATACTTAGGGTTCATTTGGGATTCCCTTATTTTGCTGAAACTGAAAATTTTTTGCTAAAAGTACTGTAAATAAAGATAAAAGTTAACTGAAATAGTACAATGAGACCTATGAATAGTATCAAAAAGTACAGTGAGACCCATAAATGTACAAAAAATAAGCTAAATAGTAAAATAAGTTGACAAAAATAATTTATGCCAAATGGACACTTAGTAGATTACTGTGCATCTCATAAACAAGATATTTGATGTTTTCATGAAAATTTTAAGTGCATATTTTTTTTTTTTTTTTGAGAGCAGGAGAAGAGTTTTTTTTTTTTTTTTTTAAATGTTTGCTGATGGAGTAGGACTTGAGCCCAAAAAATTTAAATATGATGTATAGTTTTGTGCTAAGTAAACACTAAGGAAAGGGAAGAAGAGTGAGTTGGGCTCTAACAGCCAACTAAAAGCACTAAAATATCATTTTTGTCTCTAAACTTCTACAAAAGTTCGTTTTTCTTCCTCAAACTTTACAAAATGTTATATTTTTAATCCCTAAAATTTTTATTATTATTGAGAAATCCCTAAACTTTAAATGTGATGAATAGTTTTGGGCTAAATCAACATAAAGGAAAGGATTTTCTCAAATTAAAAAAAATAGAGGAAAGGAAAAATAAAAATTTAGGGACAAAAATGATATTTTACCCTATTAGCTTTAGCCGTGATATCGGCTATTTGGCACCCATCCCTGATTCTCTCCCATAACAATTACTGATATTTTGGAGATCTATACCATATCAATTACTTGGACTATTGTTTTGACTTTTGATTTTTTTTTTTTTTTTTAAAATACTACTAGTATTTTCCATATTTTGGAGATATACCTATGAAACTTCACATTATATATTGAGTTTTTTTTTTTTTTTTTTTTTTGAGGAAAAACTTAAATGTACAACTTAACCTTGAATTATGCGTGTATTTGTGGTGTAAAAAAAAAGGATGAGGTAGGTTTTAATTTTAGGGCCCGTTTGAATGGAGGGAGGAAGGAGGGAGAATGGAGAGGAGTAGAGTAGAGTTGACTGAAAATAGGCTAATTTTGGGCCAAATTTACTCTACCCTACTCTACTCCCCCTCTTTCTCCCTCAATCCAAACGGAGTGTTAATTGTTGGACTGCCCACAACCCTTTACACCCTGCTTCTATTTTCTTTTTTAAATGGTACATACATACATACATATATATATGTGTGTGTGTGTGTGTGTGTGTATTGGTACATTTATATTGGTAAAATCAATGGGGGCCATAAAAAAGAGTAAAACTTATTCAAAAATGAAAAAACTGAACATGTCTCAAACTATAAAAATCATTTTTTTTTTCAAATGGAAAAAGGAAAACTAAAATGTCTTAGGAAAGAGAAGTATTTACTAATAATGAGATTTACTTGCCTGTATATAAGAATATGTTTTTACCATGATTTATTGATTTACTATATATATTTTATTTATTTGTATATAAGAAAATTTCATCAATTAAAATTTATATAATCCAAGACAAGTATTTTTTCCCCTTAAGTCATTGTGTAATTATTGTTTAAAATAAATAAATTATACTGAAAACTCTTCTTTTGTTCATAGATGATAAAAGTGAACATTTCTAATATAGTATCTTTTCTTCTAATGGAAAAAAAAAAGGAAAAATTGATTTTTTTTTTTTTTTTTTTGTTTTAAGGGAAAATAAGTATTTATATATGAGATTTACTTGTATTTTTTAGAAGCATATGGTTTAATGCTCTTAAAAGTCAATGAGTTTTTTATGCAAATGAACTTTGAAATATCCATTTGGTGTTATGATCGATGGTATGTTGCTTTTAGGAAAAAATATGTAATAGTGGTAAATTAATTAACACTATTGAACTACTCAGATATATTACGATACAAGGAGAACATGAATGTATTATGGACCCCTTTGTTCCTTATGGCCCATAAAAAATTTAAACTATTGGAATTAAGAAGAAATAGATTTCTAAATAAATAAATAGAATAATTTTTGTTAGAAGTCAATCATTGCACATGAGGAGAGAAAAAAAAAAAAAATCAAATGAAAATATAACGTATCAAGTCTAAAAGGAATTTCATAGAACAAATGTCATGTTGTACAAATATAACATATATAGAACAACTAAATAGGTGAATTCAAAGCACCCCAAACTAACAATTTAAAGAAAAACACATGTAATAAAATTAACAATTAAAGAGAGAAAAAAAATTTAATTCACAAAACTAAATCGCATCAGTTCAATATAAAGTTTTGAAAAACACAACAATTTATCAACCAAAAGCAAAGATGAAAGAAAAAAAAATCCATTAAGAGAGAGAGAGAGAGAGAGAGAGAGAGAGAGAGAGAACCTTTTTTGAGAGGGACAAATATGTAAAGAATAGGCCAAAATAGGCTTTTACCCATTTCACACAAAAAATCCAGCATTTTGTCCCACTTTCTCAAACTAATTAAGGAAATGCTCATGTTTTGAAACTCGATTTTCTATAAATCAAGTTCCAAATATAAAGCTCGATTTTTGGAACATCGAGTTAAAGTGAACATGGACTTAGGAATTTTTTTTTTTGGAACTCGAGTACTATGTGAAGTACTCGAGTTCCAATTTTTTTTTTTTTTTTTTTTAATTTTTCAGTTTTCTATAACTCGATTGTCCAAAAATCAAGTTTTAAATTGAAACTCAATTACAGGGGCATTTCCCTAATTAGTTTGGGAAAGGGGGCAAAATGTTGGATTTTTTGTGTGAAAGCGGCATTTGCCCATTTTGGCCGTAAAGAATGGAAGAGAGAATGACAAATTTATAGTAAGAGATTGTGAATAAGAAAGGATAAAAAGAAAAGGAAGATAAAAGGAAAGATGAAGAATGATATTAACGTAGAGGGTAGTGAGGAGATGAAAAGGTAAGGTAAAGGGTAGTGGGGAGATGAAAAGTGATATTGAGGTAGAGGGTAGAGGGTAGTGGGTAGTGAGGAGATGAAAAGGTAAGAGATATAGAAAGGTTTGAGAAAGTGTAAATATTTTTAAAAAAATTAGTAAATGTTAAAAAAATTATAGGAAAATTGGAAAGAAAAATGATAATGATGTAGACGCTGATGTGGCTCAATTGGAGCATAGTAATAATAAATGCTACACTTCAGTTTTAGATATATAGATAAGTTTACGAAAACAATTAATGATCCAAAGCTAGATTGTATCATAGATGAGTATGCTTAATTAATTTCATGAGGAACTTTCTATTAAAAGTTTAATCATTTACATTTTATTGTTAACTGTTAAACCTCCCTCACAACTATCAAGCTCCTCTTATAAATAACACATAATAATGTATGTGAAAGAAAAGAAAGCTTGAAGGTTTATCAATGGTGGATCAGTGAGAGAACCAGAGACGAGGAAAAACAAAACTAAGATTTTATTCAAGCTTTCTCAAAATGAATACATAACCCTCACTCTCCATTTATACTTTACATAGATCGTAACTACTCTAGAAGATTCCAATCTAACAAACTCTAACAAATTCTAACAAAAAGTACAACTGTACATCAAAAACAAAATATCTACAATCAATAGAGAATAAATATCTAGATTTGTAAGACAAGAGAAGAGCAAAGAAATTCCAGACTTGTTGAGGGAGAGAAGTTGCGCCAAAACAACATCACCTGGGATCTTGAATAAACACACGTGAGTAAAACAATGCCGTTCCTCATTTAGTGAAACACCATCGTTTTAAGCTCTTTTTAAGACCAAGTTACTGGTGCTCTTGTGACCGTTGGATAGTGAGTCTTCTTGCTTCTTCTCAGAGTTTGTGGTTCCGCTTTCATCCACCTTCAAAACCACGGGGTCAATGGACAATATGGTTTTGGAACTCAAAAATTAAAAATAAGACGAAGAAAGACTCTTGGTGAAAATTTCTGCAAGCTAGTCACCAGTAGCAATGTAGCTGAAAGTTCACTTGGTGTGTAAAACACTAGTGAATGTTTAGACCCCCAATTTCAAAATTACCAATACAAGCTTATACTTAAGTAATATATGTGCGGAATGATAAATATAAGCTATACCCAAATTGGCAAAAAACTCTAAACTATAATTAATCACAAACACAACAACAATTAAAAGGAATAGAGTAAGGGATACAGAGAAGCAAACACAAGACAATACCGGCATGTATTATAGAAGAGGAAACAGAAGAACTTGGCGAAAAACCTCTCCCTTGCCTTCCAAATGGTAATAATCTACTAGAAAATCAGTTGAGATACATGAATAGCCCCTCCAAGCCTAATCTACCTGATGCACCTAAGCCCTCCATGCTTCTTGCTCCAATAAGGTTAAGCCTAACTATGTCTTCTTTAACTTTCTAGATCCCATAATAAGCCCATTTCATCAGTCAAATGAATTGGTTCTCTCTTGAAATGCTTCCCAAGCACCAAATAACCTTCTCACTAATATGGATATGGTGAAGTAAGGATTTGGCTAAAGATCCTCTCAAGGGTATGACAATGGAGAGGGTGAGAATAAATTAATTTGGAGAATCAAAGGTATAAGATTGTGGATGAATCAATCTTGTTGTTCTCTAGGGTTTATCTCAAAATTCTCTCTGGAAGCTCTCTACATTTTGTAGATATAAGGGTATTTATAGTAGGGCATGAGAAGGAATGTGAAAAGTCATTTTTCTACAAAACATGGGGCTTTGGTGAGTCACTTGTGACTGGGACAAGTTGTGAGTTCTAGTTGCCAAATAACAAAATGGCCAGACAACACTTTTTGTTCTATAGTGATCTAGCAGTCCTGACTCTTCAACTTCTTGCATGCTTCGTACATGTGCTGGATTTTGGTGAGTCCTCACTCGTGAGTAAATTGCAAGTTCCAGTCCTAAGAATGCTTTTGATTGCACACACTTGATTAATTCTTCACATTTTCTCACACATAACCCTTACATTATTCCCACCTAAATACAGGGTTTCTATATGCTGAATTACAAGAAAATTTGGCACGAAATAAAGCCAACACATAGTTGAATAAATTCAACATTACAATCTCCCCCTTTGGCTATTTCATGACAAAACCCTAAAACATACTCTAGATTTAAAAATGTGAGTTGTGAACAGTTGTCAAAACTCACTCACCTAATTCTAGATCTATGAAACTCTTGAACCACATAGACAAGTTTTCTTGAAAACAATATCACAAAATGCAATTCATTAAGTTTATTGTAAGAGCAAATCTTAGAATGCATATAAGCAAGCACAATACGATCAAGCAAGTTTGAATATGACAATAAAGCATAGCTTGACCAAACAAGAACAATCACTATAATAGTGACCACAATGAACATTCACTCGATGAATGATCATCTGAACATGTAAGCTAATAAGCTCAATGCAAAGTATCATTTGCATGTCCAACACTCAACCGATGCAACCACTAAAGTAATTGCATCAAGGATACAAGATCCACCAAGGGCATAAGAGTACTAAAAAGAATGCAAAACATAATCTAAAAGTAATAAGCTGCATAAGCAAAGGTGCAAAATAAATATTGTCAAGTACACAACATAAGCTATGAAATGTGGACATAGACTAGTAGTAGCATCAAAATAAGAAAATGGAAAGGCTTATTGTAGTTTTCTTTTATTGCTCTTGCATTGCTTCCCCTTTGATTTAGCTTTCTCTCCCCCTATCATTGCTCTCCCCCTATCATGAACACCATCTCCCCTTTTTTGTCATGGAATAGCTAGTCATCATCTTCTTCTAGTTTCCGTTGGATTTGATCCAATTGAGTTTGGAGAAAGGTGAACTTTTTGTCAAATTAAGTGTGCTGAGAGTGCATGATAGATGTGAGGCCGAAAAATTTGGTGCTGATGACTTGCACAAATTCCACTATGTTGTCCAACTTCTCATCATAGGAGTGTAAGCTAGAGCTTGTACCACCTTGAGGAGCATTACTCTCTTGCTTGACATTCTTGCGGCTGTGGCCTATGATAGCATTGAGAGTACGAATGCTGATTGGGCTTCGCATAGGATGAGGGTACTCATCTTCAAATGTATGTACTCCTTTGAGCTTCAATATCTTTGAGATAAGGCAACAGAAAGGAAGACAGTTCCTAGAGGCCGTCCTCTCAGCAATTTTACCCAAAATGTGAAAGATATTAGAGCATATATCAACTTCTTCATTAGTAATCAAGTCATGATGAAATAAAGCTCGACCAAGATTCATGTATTTGATGCTTGAGAGAGGATAGAGATTATGGAACATTATTGTTGTGAGCAACCTTAATTCGGGAGATAAGGATGAAACATTGATTGCTTTCCCATTTGAGGATATCTCCAAGTTTTCTCCAAGAGCATCTCGAAGCATGTCAAGATCCGGTTCCAACTCATTATACACCAGTGGTTTGACAAACATTGGTTGGTTGATGTTTATAATGATAGCAAGATAGGAAAGTGTGATAGTGAAGTCCTTTCCTCTTACCCAACATCTTAGCTCATCCCCATCGAAGAGGGCATTTGCATAAAATTCTTTCACAAGCTCTTCATAAGGATCTTCAAAGTTGGACAGAAGGTAGTTCCAATCCTTGGAGGCCAACCATTTGGGAATGTTCGTATCGAGAAGTGAAGCTTGCTCAACCACCCTTTCAATCAACATGTGGGTATCCTTGAAGGAATTCAGATATTCTTGATATGCCGCATATGATTTGAAACAAGTGTCATCATAAACTCCAGTCAAAGATCGAGTCTTCTTCGACTTAGGGAAGAAGCTACTGAGATCAATTACCAGTTCCTTTCATTTGTTGCTACCTCCTTTCACAGCTAACTTTTTGAAGGGAGATATCTTCAAGCAAAGATCATGTAATAACAAAGAGCAAGATGAAACACAAATGGCAACAAACTTGATTAACAACAAGTTAGTACCAAAACCATAAACTATGAATTAAGCCCTAAAAACTAGAATTTAAAGAGAAATTCAAAAAAATTGACATGAGAAGATGTTAAACATCAAATATTATATAAACATTGGCATTATTCATTCAACATGTCAAAGGCTGTGTGTGCGTGCATTAAATGCAAAAGTGTGCAACTAGGGCATGAAAACATGCAAGGGGCAAAGTATGAAAACACATAATCATGATTATCCCCATAATACTTGTACTCAATGGACTCCAAAAATACACACAAAATATCTAAAAGACATTTTGTCACCAACATGGTATGCACAACACAACATAAATTATGGCATAATGCATGAGCTTGAAGTATAAACATGTAAAACAAGAATTATACTATCAATCCCAACAAAACCTATATATCAGTCTCAACAAAAATATCAAAAACCCATATTCATCAACCATATATTGATATCTCAACATAAACAACAAATCCAAGAAAAATAGGGTTATAAACTTGAAATAGAGTGTAAATAAGTGAAAACTCATACCTTTTCTTGAAAATTGAGTGAAGATTGAAGATGAAAATGGAGGTTTTATGAGTGAAAATGGTGGTTTTGAGAGAGGAAGAGGTGGAGAAGACAAAGAGTTGTGCAAGTGATGCAAGGGAAATTGAAAAGTTTTTTAAAACTGTTTGAGATTTAACCTTATTTATGCAAAACATGAGTTTTTTGCGACTCAACTGACGCGCGACTGAGTCGCCAAAATCCTTTTAACAAGATTTTGAAAAATTTCTCTAAGTCTTTTTTGTGACTGGGACTTCCACTCGCCAGTGAGTCGCGAACGTCTCTGAGTAACCTCGTGATTGGACTTCCACTCATGACAAAGTCACGAAAATGACAAAAACCCAAAATTTTGAAAAAATTTCTAAATATTTTTCACGACTAGAAGTCTCACTCGCCAAGGAGTTGCGAACACTTCTATGTAACCTCGCGACTGGGGCCATGTGACTCACATGACTCTCGAGTGAATCACCAAAAATCAGAGTTGAAAATTTTTGGATTTCTTGAAATTTTTCAAACAAAAACACTTTCCAAAAACAACTAAAATACTCAAAAATCTTTTTGTGTTTGATCAACATATGCTTGAGTATGTACAACACATTGGATCAAGTACAATCACACTAATGAATAAGACATTCATTGAACATAGACGTGTGATATGGGTGGGCATCAAATGTGAGATAGTCCTTAGTCTAACATGAAACTTCAATGATCTATTCAACCAAGGCATACACAATTAGCACTAAGTAGAGTGACCAATCTCAATTATAGAAATGAGCATGTATGACCTCCCACAAAAACTTGATTACATGACTTGGAAGCTTTTCATTTGGCTTCTTACAATTCATAACATTTGATCATTTTAGA
The DNA here is from genome assembly GCA_032878915.1 of Castanopsis chinensis. Classification (NCBI taxonomy): domain Eukaryota; kingdom Viridiplantae; phylum Streptophyta; class Magnoliopsida; order Fagales; family Fagaceae; genus Castanopsis; species Castanopsis chinensis. The sequence continues at coordinate 1,852,873 of JAVQMG010000073.1, forward strand.
ATAATGCATCTCTTTTTGAGATCGATGCTTGAAATTATTGATATTTTAATTTTATGAGTAAGCCTTTGGCTTTTGGCCACCATACATTTCAATATAAGTTGCTTTCCCTTTTTCCTAGTCAAATACTAGTATGTGCGACGGATGTCAAGATTTTTCCCACAAAGATATAAGTGCATAAAGTAGAAGCTAAGCTTATAAATACACAAAGCCATTAGTATGGAGGTATAAGGCTAAACATAGGTGTGACAATACACAATGATGCCGATCAAACTTTTTGGATTTTCTACTTTTTATGTGTTTTTGGATTTTTGATGCAAAACAAGTAAAGATTGATAAAAAACAAACAAACATTTAAAGCACTCAAACAACAAAAACAATAAAAATATGCTAGAATGAAAGCATAAGCAAAAAACCAACAAAGTCACAACATATCGAAAGAATTAATGCATGGACATGTTAAAATGCTTATGCATAAGTACCCTTCTTCACCCACACGGCACGAGCATTTTGGGTGATATCCTTAAAGGATTGGGTACTTGAGCCATGATTCTCAAACCTTAGAGCGAATTTGGCCAAACAAGAAGTGATGGTGTTAATCATCTTCATCACATCACCAATCCCGGGTTCTACTTCTTGCCCTTTTGATTGCTTGGGGTTCCCATTGCCCTTTCCTTGCCTCCTTTGCCTATGAGGACCCGCATTCTTTAAGGCTTGAAGCTTGTGCCAATTTGGCCTAGTGTGTCCACGGATTCCACAATGATGGCAAAAGTGTTGTGTTCAAGGACCACTTTGTGTCTTCGGAAGAGACTTCCCTTTTTCCTTCGGCTTGGCCACAAATGGATTTGGAGGCTTTGTCAATGCCTTTTGAATTACCACATTTGGTTTCTTTTCAACCTTCACATTCTCAACAAGTGGAGTTGGTACCAATGGTTCCTTGGCTTTAACAAACTTCATCTCCTTAGACACATTAGCACTTGAGCTACTTTCTCCGGTGTATCCCAAGCCACTTCTATCGGAAGAGGGCTTTTGATAGGCAAGCACCTCATCAAGTTTCTTTGAAGTAACCTGCTTAACTTTGGCATTAGCTTGAATAAGCTTAAGCTCAAGAAAATTAATCCTAGAATAGGCATTCGTTAGCTCTTCATTCAGTGCTTCAACTTCACATTTTGTCTCTTTATACCTCATGAAAATGCTTTTGTAATCTTGTTCTGATTTCTTTATTTTTCTAATGGTTGTCTTAGCCACTCTAGCATACTCTCTAGTCTTCTGAAGAAGGGAATTGTAGGATTCTTGCAATCCCTTTGCTCCTTCATAGATGCATTCTTCATCTTCATCTTCATCATTGGATTCCTCTCTAAGCGCCATAAACTCCACTTCAGTATGCTCACCAAGCTCTTCCACTAGAGTGCTCAAATATTCCAAAGAGACTATGGGTGCAATGGTCATAAAAACGGAGTAGTTTCCTTCCCCATTACAGCTTTCTTTCGAGTCAGAGTTGGAGCTATCTGAGTCACTTAGGGTTGTAGCAAACCCTTTGCCTTCAAATAAATGGGGCATTCTTTCTTCACATGACCATGCCCTTTGCACTCATAGCAAGTGATTGCTTGAGATGGAGAAGATTCTTTGGAATCCTTCTTCTGAAATCCTTCTTGTCCTTTTTGAAATTTGAGAATTTACTTTTCTCAAAGGATTTCCCATCCTTTTTAGATTTTAAGAACTTGTGAAAGTTCTTTGCAAGGTAAGCCACCTCCTTTTCAACCTCATCCTCATCCGAGGAATCTTGAACTTCAATTCTCTCATTAATCATCTTAAGAGCAAGAGATTTGGTCTTCCTTTGTGATGGTAGAGACAACTTATATGTTTAAAGAGAACCTATAAGTTCTTGAATTTTTATCTTGTTAAGGCCCTTCGCACGGAAGCTCTCCTACAATGATCGTAGGATCTTTCTAACAACCTTGGAGTCCTCTGTATCTTCACCCAAGTTAAATTTTTCAATCACCACTTCATTCAACTTTCCATAGAACGAGTCGAATGATTTATCTTCGCTCATCTTTAGTTCTTCAAAGCAAGTGGTAAGCATTTGTAGGGTTGTATCTTTCACCTTCTTGGTGCCTTCATAGGTGGTCTCCAAGATTTGTCATAACTCCTTGGCAATTGTCATATAAGAGATCCTGTGAAATTCATCGGGTGAGATACCACAAAAGATAGCATTAAGAGCTTTACTATTAGCATTAGCCACTGCAAGGGCTGCCTTATCCCAAGTAGATTTGGCAGCCTCCAGCCTAGTCCATCCATTTTCAACAGCATCCCATACGCTCTCATCAATAGAGCACAAAAATGCACGCATACACACTTTCCAAAAGGCATAATTACTCCCATCAAAGAAGGGAGGTGCATTTGAGGATTGAGACCTATCCATCCTAGGGTTAAGGATCACACTTAGGATATAGAAATCTAACAAAGTGTACCTGCTCCGATACCAATTGAAAGTTCACTTGGTTTGTAAAACACTAGTGAATGTTTAGACCTCCCAATTTCAAAATTACCAACACAAGCTTATACTTAAACAATATATGTGCGGAATGATAAATATAAGCTATACCCAAATTGGCAAAACTCTCTAAACCATAATTAATCACAAACACAGCATCAATTAAATGGAATAGAGTAAGGGATGGAGAGAAGCAAATACAAGATAACACCGGCACGTGTTATCGAAGAAGAAACCGAAGAACTTGGTGAAAAACTTCTCCGCCGCCCTCTAAGCGGTAAAATCATCCACTAGAAAATTAGTTGGGATAAATGAATAGCAATGGACTTTTGAAGCCTAATCTACTTGATGCACCTAAGTCCTCCAAGCTTCTTGCTCCAACAAGGTTAAGCCTAGCCGTGTCTTCTCAAGTTTTCCATTGCATCAACCAAATTGGTTCTCTCTTGAACTGCTTCCCAAGCACCAAATAACCTTCTTACTAATGTGGATATGGTGAGGTAAGGATTTGGCTAAAGATCCTCTCAAGGGTATGACAATGGAGAGGGTGAGAGTAAAGGAATTTAGAGAATCAAAGGTATAAAATTGTGGATGAATCAATCTTGTTGTTCTCTAGGGTTTATCTCTCAAAATTCTCTCTGGAAGCTCTCTACATTTTGTGGGTATAAAGGTATTTATAGTAGGGTATGAGAAGAAATGTGAAAAGTCATTTTACTGCAAAATATAGGTCATTGGCAGGTCACTCGCGACTAGGACAAGTCGCGAGTTCCAGTCGCCAAATAACAAAGTTGCCAGACTAAACTTTTTGTCTTGTAGTGATCTAACTATCTTGACCCTTTAACTTCCTGCATGCTTCACACGTGTGCTAGATTCTGGTGGGTCACCACTCGTAAGTTAGTCATGAGTTCCAGTTGTAAGAATGCTCTTGAATGAACACATTTGATCAATTCTTCTCACTCTCTCACACACAACCCTTACATTATTCCTACCTAAATACAAGGTTTCTAAATGCTAAATTACAAGCAAATTTAGGATGGAATAAAGCCAACACATAGTTGAATAAATTCAACCTTACAGTAATGAATCTAGAGATCCCTGCGAAGAACTTGCTTACGCACAAAGTAGTAATCCACTTCAACATGCTTGGTTTTGGCATGGAAAATAGGATTTGAAGCAATGGCAAGGGTAGACACGTTGTCACACCAAAGCTTAAGAGCAAAAGAAAGAAAAATCCTAAAGTCCTTTAGTACTTAATCCAACATAACTCAGTCGCAGTGGTTGCAAGAGCTCGATACTCAGACTCAGTGGAAGATCTAGACACGTTTTTTCTTTGCACTCCATGTAATGGGATTATAGCCAAGATAAATGAGATACCCAATGGTGGAGCGACGATCAAATGGATCACCAGCCTAATCGGAGTCTAAGAAGGCTAAGAGAGACAAAGGACCATGTTGAAAGAAAATTCCTAAATTGGGAGTGCCATTAACATACCTCAGAATGAGTTTGGCTGCAATTAAATGGGCTTCACTTGGAGCAGACATAAATTGACAGACTTGATAAACAACAAAGTTGAGATTAGGCCTGGTAAAAGTCAAATAGTGAAGAGAACACATCATACTACGATATTCATGAGGGTTAGCAAGAAATGAGCCTGTAGTTGGAACTAATCTCAGATTTGGTGCACAAGGAGTCTTGGCAGGCTTAGCAAAGAGCATGTTATGCTTTTGGAGTAAGTCATGAGCATACTTGGATTGATTCAGGAACAAACCCTTAGCAACTTTGCTTAGGAACAAGTGCCTGAAAGCATCCCTACAATAGTGTCACATAAGCATGAAAAAAATTAGAAATAGAGAAACTCATTTTGAACTCCAATCAGATCTCATTGAGCACTTGTGGCAACGATATATCAAGTCGTATGATCATCTAATTTTGAGTTTTACGTTTGCATTAATTTGTATGTCTTTAGTTTTCGTTGTAATTTGAAAATTTTCTTTATTTATGTTAGTCTTGTGCAAGTTAATCTTGGAATTTTTCAAATCTATGTTAATCTTGGAATTTATCAAGTCCAATTGAAACATATGACTATTGAAAAATATGACTATTTGAAAATATGACCCTTAAAATAAAGGCTATTGAAAAAATATAATTGTTGGAAAATTTGAAAATATTATTGTTGGGAAATTTAAAAATATAGCTGTTAGGAATTTGAAAGATATAGTTGTTGGGATGAATAGATGAAAAATAAAGAAATAATAAAGAAAGAATGAATAAATGATATTTAAATGAGATAGAGAAATGATAGAGAATCTATTGGAAAGTGTATTTGAAAAAGTACGTAAATAAAATGTAAATGTAATTGTTTACTCTCCAAACAATACAAAAATTTAGAAAATTTGCTGGAGATGCTCTTTATTGGCAAGGAGGGAGATAAAAAATTAAGACAAGGAAAATGCCATTTGCAATCGGTTTAAAGGGTATTATATATAGTCCTATTGAGATAAGTTGTTTTTTTACCATGCCATCTGACATTGCACAAAACATTCCCATAAAAAATAAGGGCATTTAAGTCAATTATTTTTCCATTAATTGATGTCAAATGGATGCTCTAAGGGCATCTGTTAACGAATATATATATGTATATATATATATATATATATATATATATATATATATATGAACTTGGTTTGGGTCCAGAACACTGGACCCAGTCAGATAGTGACACGTGTCCAAAAGTGAACACATGTCATCATCTCAACGGGTCTAATACTACAAGACACTAAACCTAAGCCTGACCCTATAGATAGATATATATATATATATATATATATATATATATATTTGTCTATGATAATATTTATCATTTCTAGTGTATCGAATCAATTCCATAATTTATCCTCCAAAGTTTACAGTTTCTTTCAATCTTATTTCTTGGAACATTATTTGCCTATGATTATATTTTCAACTCTTCTTGTCAGAGGTTTTAACTTACTTTGAAAGGGAATTGCCATATAGAATTACGAAACTTCTAAAAATGTTGACATTTATTTGAGACAAAGATATTTACCATAGACCAAGGTGCATGTGAAAGACGATCCGGGCATGTGTCTCAGATATAGATGCTAGCTTAGCTAGCACCTATTTGAAGATCATAACCAAATGTGACTTCTATTAAGGGTATGCGTGGTTCGGTTGATACAGTTTTTTCTCAAATTTATCACCAAACATCTAGAGATCAGTTTTCCTATAACCGAAACCAATGCACACTGCCAAGGGTCATTTTTTCAACCTACAGTGATGCAGTTTTTTGCGGTTAGTTTCATCAGTTTTTTTCGTTTAAGAATAAATAAAAAATATTAGTCATTACTCAATCACAATATTACTTATTATTATTTTTTACTTAAAATTATAGAAATGCGATGCTATTCATTTTAATTTAGCAATTTTTTTTTTTTGATTGATTACTTTAATATTTATAGGGAAATGCTAACGAATGCTCTTAGGGCATTGGTTAACAATCCATTTAAAGAAAATTTTTATAAGAAAATGAAATAAAGCAATTAATGTTTTGACAGTTTTTTTCATTTCCCATAAAAGTGGTATTAAAACTTTCCTAAAATAGTTTGCTAATCAATGCCCTAAGGGCATTCGATAGCATCCCATTTTTATAAAAGTACAAACTATTTGACTAGTAGTCACCAAGCCTGCAACATATCAGGCACCTATAGGCTATCGCATTGTAGTCTAGAAAATAGAAACACAGCTCGAAGCAATATTACCTACATACTAATCTCCACCCCTCTCACGTGTTCTCCCATTATAATTTGTAATTTGTTTTTTTTTTTTTTTCATTTCTCAAGATTCAACATTCAAGTCTCAACCATTTTTCTCCTTAAAGGCTTAGGCAAAAAAGTAGATGTGATTGCAACATAGTTTTTCTCCTTTTTTTCTTATTCCTGACTCTATATATGAATCGGTTGGTATGGTTTGTGTGTCGGTTTTAAAAGTCAACTCTGACAGTATCACCGCCCCAATGTTAGAAGGGTCATTGGGTTCCGTTGGCCGGCATTAGCTCCTTCGGTTGGACCAAAGTTCCGTGCAGTTTAATCGGTGAGGTTTGTTCACTGCTCACCCCTAACTTCTATGCTAGCCTACCTCTAGCTTTCTTATTAGAGAGAGGGCCAAACAAAGACAAACCTACCAAGCATAAGAGTGAGAAAGGGACACAACAAGTTTAGGGTGATGGACAAAAAAATAAATAAATAATTATATAATATATTTTTAAATTTAATATATATTAAATATAGGTGAGTTGGGTCAGATTTGGAGAATTTGTGAATCTTATGACCCAAACCCAACCTGGTCCACTATAAGAAAAAATTTTAAAATTCTCCAATTCCTAAAAATAGGCCCAACCCAGCAGGTTGGGTTGGATCAAGTCAATTTTGGTAGGTTGGCGGGTTAGTTTTACACCGCAAGATACAAATAATTACATAAGACTACACCTTGAGTTTTTTTTTTAATTGTTCCTCTGCTGTATTTTCCATTTCCAAATTTCATTGCCCATTCTCCTACTTTAAACTCCTGTCTGAAAGAGCAATGTCATTCTAGTAATTATTTTTTTCGAATTAGATTGTAAAACCATTAAAAAATTCAATAAATATAGATTCAGTATGAAATTGATACACTCATAAAATAATTAAAAAACTATATACAAAAATACATAACATATAGCAAAAATACTCATCATAAATGTTATTAAAAAACTAAACACTAAATTACAACCCTTTGCATAATATATATATATATATATTAAAAAGACTATCCTTAACATTTTATCTTCAAAACATTATAATAGGGAATGCTGCAAAAATTTGGAATGATTTACCTATATATAGCTTAACCATACTTGCTACTCCATATAATTTAGATCAAGACGTTTGATTTTCCCCCCTCATCACTCAAATGAATTATCAACTAAGATTTTAAGAATAGCATTACATGCAAAACCTAGAAAAGCCCAAAATTGAAAAGGACGAAATCAATAATTAAAAGTCTCTAAAAAACATTACCACTATCATGCAATATCCAATACAACCAATTTTAATAAGAACTATGAAAAGAAAATATATAACAAAATATCTAATCTACAAAAATCTGTAAAACCAAATCAAACACAAAGTCAATAATTTATCTAAAATTTTTTAATCTAGCCAAAGAATTAGACAAAGACATAACACATTCTCAGAAGCATAGACAATTGAGAGAGAAATCATCACTTCAGAATTAAATTCAATCCCAAACAAAGAAAAGAACATGAGACCTAAGATTAAGGTTTAAAACCCATTTTCTTTTTCCCTTAGTCTCAATATCAACAAATCTATATTAATCATTAAAACATTAATTAATGCAAAGTTAATCAAAATTAAATAACCGGATAAAATATTTTAACATAAAAAACAAGGATATCATACCTGAAGGTCAAATGTCATTTCCAAACTTTTCAAAGGCTTCATACTCCTCCATCTCCACCTCTACCTCTACCTCTACTTTTCCACTTGTTTTACACCTAAAACACCAAAATAACCAAACCTCCTAAAATGAAGTTGTTTAATGCAATCTTTTTTAAATTAATTCATTAAAATTACAGCAAATGACTAACATCAAGATCCTTTAGAAAACCAATTCTAAATAGTTCAAGGCTTCCAAAATTTGAGATTTTCAAGTTTCTTCTAAATTAGATATCTATAAGTTAGGCTGATTATACTCTTTTGGTAGTATTGCCTGGCCAATCTACTGTTCAAACATTACAATGGTTCCAAATCAACCCTTCAATATTCTATCATCAAAGTGGAATTCGGCCAGTAGCTTCGAAAAGAATTTGATTTGCAAAGGAGGCCACCTACCATTATTCAGGTCCCTTTCAAAGACAGAAGTCAGTCAAGAGCATTTATGAATATAATAAGTTTAGAGGGTAATTCAGTGATATAACAATAGGGGAAGTGGCAGCATAAATAACATCTAAATGAATCTTAAAGGGAGTAACAATTAGCATAGCTGCTCCTTTTGGAATTTGGATCAAACATATCTTTGCAGCTCTCCAAACCATTTTAAATCATAATTATATCATTGAAAAAATTATAACACTATAAGAAGAAACTCAAGTTGTTATACTTACACACCTAATGGTATTGGTCCACTCATTGAAACAGGATCCAAATACCATAGAGAAATAAAAAAAAAAAAAAGAAACAAATATAGCTCAAAATATCAATGTAATACCAAATTTGTGAAAAAAAAAATTATACAGTAAAAAAAAAAAGCACCAAATTACCAAACAAAGCAAGATGCTTATCCTATCAAAAAAGAAGAAGCAAGATGCTTATCCACAAATCTATTGGATTGAATAATATGTAGAAAAGAAAAGTAATTAAAATCAAATAGAATACCACAGGGCATAGACATATCTTAGTAGAAAGAACATAAAGGAAACGGTTATTAGAAGAAAACAGTTATTAGTTACTAACCCATGCAATGCATGGGAAAACTATTGTGTAAGTAGATGTTAACACCTATTTGTCTCTTTCACTTTGATTGTACATAGTCGCTAACCCGTGCAATGCACGGAATAATTTGAGAAAAATAATATATATTTAAAATGAATAGGCTGGCTTTCTACTCATAATATGACTCAACATACTCAAATATTTTTTGAAATAGACACATCCATCATCAAAAATTTAGGTAACACACTAATAACATAAAACTACCCATCAAGTGTTAGTTTTAAAACCAACCCATGGTATGTAATAAACTAACAATTAAAAAAAAATGTCTTCAAAGTGGGATAAGCAAATAAAAGCAGCATTAAATAGAGACACAACTACTAAGATGGCTTTCACATCAATATCTAAAAATTCCTAAGGAAATAATATTCTCACTAACTACACACATGACATATCATGTAATTTACACACTTAGCTTAGAACTCATCATTGATACAATTCTCCTAGACAAAACTTTAAAAGATATCTGAATTTATACATGAATCATATTTATGGGTGATTTTTACCTAGCAGTTACCTAAAAGCTTCAATCAAGAGTTCAAAACATAGTTCCATAAAATTTGGGAGTAACAGTGGC